>CM068368.1:493624376-494288892 GCA_034769895.1 Magicicada septendecula
ATAATGATTCTTTTATTATGTGTGCATTAACCATGTTTATTTTATTGTATTGCATTGTATTGGTAGAATATAAGTGGTTCTCATGTTAGAGTAAGGATGTGTTTATATTATTAGAAATGTCTAGGTTAAGTCATTTGAAACAAAAAATTAGAAAAAACAAGGAAGAGAATTTTTTGGTAAAAGATTTTTTTTTTGAATTTTAAATTTATGAAAAATTTTAAAAGAAAATTTTTATTTTAATGTGTTAGGGTATCATGTAACGTTAGTGTGTGTGAGCCCAGTATTTGCTAAAGGCAGCCCAGCTTGCACAAAAGGGGATCCCTATCGGTGGAGGAGCTGGAGTAATTTTAGCCAGGGATTGAGGATTTTTGGGGGTAGCATGCTAAAAGGCGAGGTGCGCTGTGGGGCGAGTCTGTTCGATTTCTCGGTGTTGGGATCTCTTACGGAGAAGTCCAGTGATCTCGTTCAGATGAGTCCATGGTCGCTGAGCCAGGGGGGTCGTGTACCCATGAGGTTAAGAACCAGGGGGTTGTTGGCACCAGTTCCTCACTGGTCCTCTTCGGGGTTATCGATGAGATTTCTTCTGTCGTGGACAGCAGAATTCTCATCGAGGGGGTATTGTAGCGGGTCAATTTTTGGGTGTTTTATTTAAATTGTTTGGGGTATATATATATATTTTTACTTATTTCGTTTTCGGGCGGACTGGTATAATAAATTTGTAAAACTGTAATTGTATTGTGCAACGTATTTGTCAGAGTAATAGACCAGTGTAACAGAACAGTGAAACAAAGAAATAAGGCGCAGTTGTTGTTGAGGAATGCGGTAGAGCATTTGCACCTCCACCAAATTTCTAAGAACTCTGTTAATGTGTGTCAACGCTCAAGCGCAACTACACCTGCACGCGCTCAAAGGACGCTCTAACAAAAAACTCAAGATGGCCAGAGCGTAAAAAATATTCGTCGTCTTCTATAAGACCTCACGGAAGTCGCATTAACTCCGCCTACTGTTGGTGACATCAGCGGAACCAAGTCCAATATCGGCCTCTGGACACACACATATACCAGCTATAATCTATGCATAAACTGGATATGCCGCAGCAAGTCAACTGTATACGGCGACTAAAACCCGGTGGCATTGAATTGCCGCTTCCGCCAGTTCAACCAAGCACATGCAGCAGTTCGTCCCAAGGAGTACCGGCCGGTGCATCTCGAAGGGGTTAGCTCTTCTCAAAATTTAAAAAATGTGGCAGTAAAAGTGAATCAATCTTTTTAAAACAGTGGCAGTGATGCGGGAATAACTACAGAACAACAACATCCATATTTGTTATTTTTTTGTTTATTTTTCGGGACGATTACAAACTTAACACGGGGCGGCCACGAGGTCACGGATGAACGTGTTGCAGGCGGGGATTTTATATAATGCATTATATTAATCAATTAGGGTAACGGGGGTTGTTTTTAAGAATGTGAGAGTGTGTGAGCAGCTGGGCTATCTTCTTAGACGTAAGTAATATTATGTAAGGCTATTAAATAAGATGTATAAACAAGAGTTACCCAACCTTTAAAAACATGTAAGACAATTTATTTGGAAAACAAAGTTATAAAATCGCACTATTTGATTATTAAACAAAATTAATTTCTCTTCAAAAATGTATTGTGTAAATTATTCACGTAACCTTGAAAATTGCGCTTGTATCCCAAAGTACGTATGAGACCCTGGACCCAAGAACTCGCAAACGGTAAGTGTAAGTTTTTTTATTATGGTATGGTTTACTAAGCTATTTAAATGGTAATAAATACGTAATTTCACAGTTGTCGCAGCCGAAAGGGACAGTTTTTATAAGTTAAAATTTGATGTAAAAACCATACCTACGATTAAGATACAAGCGCAATTGAGAGGTTAAGTGAAAGACGTAAAGTTACGTAAAATAAGTAAAAAAATATTTGTTCAGACAGATAAGAAATAAATTACATTTAAAAATATAATCATGGAAAATACAGAGAACGGAGTCGATTTGTCCGACTCGACTGTGATAAGCGAAATAGCTGAATTAAATGAATCAGCTGTGATGAGTAGTCTTGACATACATTCAACACCGAATGTAGGTCAAGACGAGAAAATTATGAATGTAAGCAAAACAAATGAAAAAGATAGTACAGATGATTCGGGGATTCAAATAACCCCAATCTCGACTAATAGAAATAATCAATCTGAAAATAGTGATGTAATGAGATATTTGTGTGGTATGAATGCAATGTTATGTGTTAAATTTGATGAGCAGAATGTTAAATTCCATGAGTTGAAAAGCGAAATACACGAACAGAAAATAAAATGCGAAAGCAATTTCAGAGAGTTAAAAACCCATATTAGTGAGATCAATAAATGTTTTGAAAATAATAACGAAACAATAAAAAATAGTTTAAATAAATTAGAACAAAGTGTTGAGCGAATGGGAGTACGTGTGATGAGGACAGAGAAAGATAATACAAATGAAAATTGTAATGACAAATACAAAAATGTAGTACCAGATAAAGAGTTAACAAATAATAACAATGTTGAAAATAATGTACGTAATATTGGGAATAATAATGTGTTTGAGAAATTGGTATCAGAAAGTGATACGGAAAAAATGAATAATGAGAGTACTAATGAAAGTGTAGAATGCAGTGATTATGAGATGTTAATGTGTGTCAGTGAGTTAGAGAGAGAGAGAAGAAATAATGTTGTAGTAGAGTGGGGACAGAGGGGAAATTTTCCTTTTATTATTTATGATGATTTAATGTGGTCACAAGTGTTGTTGTTGGGCAAGAGTCCCGTTTTGATAGATGAATTAAGGGGTTTATTTTTGTTGAGTAATTGTGTACCCTCTGTCCGGAATGATTGTGAGAGTGTGATGTGGTGTTATGAAGAGAGAGAAGTAAGTAGAGAAGGGTATGTAACAGAACTGTATAATTTGCATAGAAAATATGAAGAATGGAAGGAAAGTTTAGAAGTATATGTGAATGATAATGATTACAATGATTTAATAAAAATAATTAACCCGATAGTGAATGAATTTAATGATGAAGACTTGACAAAAATACCTAACGTAGACTGGTTGAACGAGTATGTGAATAAGTTGATTGAAGTTAGTTTTTCTGGTTACGACACACAAAACAGTCATTTGTGTGCTGATAAGATTGAACGATGTTATGTAGAACCAAGGTTGATTTGGAACGATGGAGGTTAAACTATTAAAACAATAAAAGACAGTATAAATATTTTGTTTTAATGGTTTTTTGACATGGCAGATTTGGACAGAAGTGTGGAAAAAATGGAATAATAATTAACAAGAGTTGTAAATAAAATACAGTGAATTTGTATGTGTGTATGTAGGTAATTAATTGTTGTAAGAATAATATTAAAATATTTGCAATTTAAATAAACAAATAGAATTAGTTTTGAGAACCAGTAATCAGAGAATTATAATTGTTTGGATGGTAAGCAATTCTATATTGTTAATAATTAATTTAATTAAAACAATTTGATATATTTTAAATATTTTAATTGATTAGGTAAATGTTGTATAATAAATTTTTTTTTGTAAATTCAGTTTGTTTTATTTGTTTTAAATTTTGTGAAATGTTTCAGAGATGGTGGTGATTATGTTTTGTGGGCATATCATGTTAAATGGATTGTAAGTAAAAAAAAAAAATTTTATAATCATGTGTAATAAAAATATTTACAGGTGTAATTGAGAGTCTAATTCAGTAATGAGATGTTATTTGGAAATCAGTTGGTTCAAGAAATAAAGATAATTAAAAAATTCTAATAATAAATGAAAAATGAGAAATAATGATTATCAATAATAAATTTTGAAAATTTCAAGAAAGTTAAATGGTAAAAGGTTATGAATGGGTTAAATGAGTGTTGATGCAAGTATTATATGATAGTGTATATACAAATTTTAATTAGTTGTCAATTGTAATTAGTTATTAAGTGGCTATTGAGGGGGTGGCCTGTGCTCTCTTAGGTAGCGAAAAGGGTTGGGGGTAGCAGTGAGTGTTACCTCCATCGGAGGCCAAACTGGCGATAAATGTGCGGCACACCTTATCCGTGTAGATAAAAAATTTACACACAATATTAAATAACGTGTCGCACATAATGGTATTGATGAAACAGGCAGTGAAATGAAAGTTTAGATTTCCTCGACTTTTCGGGCGGTTACTGCCTTACCAGCACTAACCGTGGTTTTGGCTAGCGGCCAGCTATGGTCATATCAAGTCCCTTGACCATAGCTGACTTGAAATTGGTATAAGTTTGAAATTCAATGGGGGGACATTAGAGGAAATCTCCGGAACTAGGGAACAGCGGCTGCCACTCTGTTCGAGGAGGAACAGCAAGACCGGTGGCAGATCCGTTTTTAAGGGTGTATGAGTATATAACAAGAACATGTTGATGTTCACAACTTTAAAACTTAACAGCGGAAGCAGAGACACGGAGAGGTAAAAAACCTGCTCCAAAATATACAGTCTCTGTGGAAGCGAATGGGCGCCACAGTCCTCCATAATCTGAAATAGTGTGTGTGGCTGGGAGGTGACGTAAGGGAGTCACGAATTTAAAATTTTATGACGTAAAAGTTTTGCTTATTCAAGGTTTAATCCAATCAAAAATGCTTGTGCTCTGTCCACATAATTATATGCTCAGACTCGTAAATTAAGGTGTTCATGCTATAATTTTAAGTGTATTATTTTATTGTTGTCTATTAGATAAGAATATGTAATTTTATTATGTGTGTATGTGTTTAAGCCAATAAGTAAATCGTCTGGCAGGTTAACATAAGCATCAGAATCAGAGAAATGGGAAACAATGAGGTGAGAAGGGAGAATGAATAAAAATAAATATGTATATTCCATGTAATTTGTTCAATTTTGAGATGAGTTTTTATTATGTTAGGATATCAGCTGATCAGCAATAACGTCACTGGTATATTGGTTTGTAAATGTTACAAGTAATTAATGTTTAGGGTACTACAGATATTTTGAAGTAAAGATAAAAAGAATATGAGAGATAAAATAACAATAATTTATGCCAATTAATAAAAGATAATTCATGGGTGATAAATGTTTTATGGGACATGTAGACCTGTCCAAATTGAATTGAAAGTCGAAGTTGAAATAGTATAGATGAATATGATGTAATGTTGTTTTTGAGTTGATGTAATGTAATAGAATTTTGAGAAGTATTGAGAGTGACACGGTAGTTGTGGAGAATTTATGTAGAGTTTTGAATGATATATATTTATGTTTATAATTAATGAGGTTATTTTGTGTATTTGTAGTAATGTAATGAGATTGAGAATTTTGGGGATGGCAATTTTGTATTAGAGGGTAGTGTAATGTAGGAGTCCGCAACAAGGGTTGGGACGGGATAGGGATAGATTTTAGTGGGGAAGGGGCCGCCTTAGGTAAAATCCAGGGGCCAAATAAGGGAATTGAGTTTTTTGGGGGCGGGGAAACACGTATCCTATACAAAGGGTTAGAGAGTATTTTATATGTAGAGAAGGTGGTGAATTGTGTTAAATGATAAGTTGGGGTTTAGAGTGTCCTGATTAGTAGAGATTTTGGTAGAGATGGGTGTCATGATAATTGTAGTTGATGAATATTAGAGCCATAGGGAGAGGTAAAGTTCATATATGTACACAGATCTAGTACAGTAATGAGAATAAATGAGTTACAACACCCACAGTAATGTAGAATTAAACTGTTAACTAAAGAGAGGAATTTATAATCAAGATTATACAATTGTTTATTTTTTCAACCAGTGACAGAATTTTGATAAAATTTGAAAATAATGTAAAATTAAGAATTGTTTATTTTGAATAATTGAAATGCCAATTTGATTATTATTTATAATAATATTTTATTTGTTTTAAATATTTTGCGTTGTTACGTTTTGTATTTCAAGGTAGGGTATTACAGATGTTCAATATGTTTTCAGAACTTATATATATAACATATGTAGGTCAAGGATTTTGGACTTGACCTAGTTACGATCAGCTGATGAGGTCAGATACCTACTAAACTTGTATAGTAGGAATCAAATTTTAATTTGTTTGTTGGATTAATTCAAACCAATATTTGAATAATTTTAATAAATGTTATTTAATAAATAAATGTAATAAAATTTTTTTTAATGAATAAATTTAAATTTTTTTGAATTTTAAAATTTTAAAATTTTTTTAAATTTTTTTGAAAAAAAAAAAACTTGATTTTTCGCCTGCCAGCGAATGAATATGTTAGATAATGATTCTTTTATTATGTGTGCATTAACCATGTTTATTTTATTGTATTGCATTGTATTGGTAGAATATAAGTGGTTCTCATGTTAGAGTAAGGATGTGTTTATATTATTAGAAATGTCTAGGTTAAGTCATTTGAAACAAAAAATTAGAAAAAACAAGGAAGAGAATTTTTTGGTAAAAGATTTTTTTTTTGAATTTTAAATTTTTAAATTTATAAAAAATTTTAAAAGAAAATTTTTATTTTAATGTGTTAGGGTATCATGTAACGTTAGTGTGTGTGAGCCCAGTATTTGCTAAAGGCAGCCCAGCTTGCACAAAAGGGGATCCCTATCGGTGGAGGAGCTGGAGTAATTTTAGCCAGGGATTGAGGATTTTTGGGGGTAGCATGCTAAAAGGCGAGGTGCGCTGTGGGGCGAGTCTGTTCGATTTCTCGGTGTTGGGATCTCTTACGGAGAAGTCCAGTGATCTCGTTCAGATGAGTCCATGGTCGCTGAGCCAGGGGGGTCGTGTACCCATGAGGTTAAGAACCAGGGGGTTGTTGGCACCAGTTCCTCACTGGTCCTCTTCGGGGTTATCGATGAGATTTCTTCTGTCGTGGACAGCAGAATTCTCATCGAGGGGGTATTGTAGCGGGTCAATTTTTGGGTGTTTTATTTAAATTGTTTGGGGTATATATATATTTTTACTTATTTCGTTTTCGGGCGGACTGGTATAATAAATTTGTAAAACTGTAATTGTATTGTGCAACGTATTTGTCAGAGTAATAGACCAGTGTAACAGAACAGTGAAACAAAGAAATAAGGCGCAGTTGTTGTTGAGGAATGCGGTAGAGCATTTGCACCTCCACCAAATTTCTAAGAACTCTGTTAATGTGTGTCAATGCTCAAGCGCAACTACACCTGCACGCGCTCAAAGGACGCTCTAACAAAAAACTCAAGATGGCCAGAGCGTAAAAAATATTCGTCGTCTTCTATAAGACCTCATGGAAGTCGCATTAACTCCGCCTACTGTTGGTGACATCAGCGGAACCAAGTCCAATATCGGCCTCTGGACACACACATATACCAGCTATAATCTATGCATAAACTGGATATGCCGCAGCAAGTCAACTGTATACGGCGACTAAAACCCGGTGGCATTGAATTGCCGCTTCCGCCAGTTCAACCAAGCACATGCAGCAGTTCGTCCCAAGGAGTACCGGCCGGTGCATCTCGAAGGGGTTAGCTCTTCTCAAAATTTAAAAAATGTGGCAGTAAAAGTGAATCAATCTTTTTAAAACAGTGGCAGTGATGCGGGAATAACTACAGAACAACAACATCCATATTTGTTATTTTTTTGTTTATTTTTCGGGACGATTACAAACTTAACACGGGGCGGCCACGAGGTCACGGATGAACATGTTGCAGGCGGGGATTTTATATAATGCATTATATTAATCAATTAGGGTAACGGGGGTTGTTTTTAAGAATGTGAGAGTGTGTGAGCAGCTGGGCTATCTTCTTAGACGTAAGTAATATTATGTAAGGCTATTAAATAAGATGTATAAACAAGAGTTACCCAACCTTTAAAAACATGTAAGACAATTTATTTGGAAAACAAAGTTATAAAATCGCACTATTTGATTATTAAACAAAATTAATTTCTCTTCAAAAATGTATTGTGTAAATTATTCACGTAACCTTGAAAATTGCGCTTGTATCCCAAAGTACGTATGAGACCCTGGACCCAAGAACTCGCAAACGGTAAGTGTAAGTTTTTTTATTATGGTATGGTTTACTAAGCTATTTAAATGGTAATAAATACGTAATTTCACAAGAGATTGTAAGAGCAGCTTACTCAATTATTTAGATGATATGGGCGGAATAAAAGGAATTAATATAAATAAATAATAATGTAAAAAAACAAAGGAAACAGTTACACCAATTCCATTCAATTTACAGTCTAATAAAAGATTGATATATGAAGTATGAAATAATGAAAAGTGAGATAACAAGGAATAAGTTACTCACATTCCTATATAATAAAAATGTAAGAATCACAAACTTACAATTATAATTAAACAAAAAATAACTAAAAAGGAATACGCTACAAACATTCCTTTAAAGTAAGAGAATTAACTTACAAAGAATTATCAAAAATGATATTTAATGCAGAATAAAATAAACAAAAAATAAAATCAAGCTCAAATTACTGAGATAAATACCTGAAATTATAATGAATCCAAAGTATTCTAAGAAAAAAAAGAAATGTGAACTGGTACAAGGAGGAGAGAGAAATTATGTATAAAACAAATATACAGAAATGGCTAAAGCAGAATCTTGCTAAATAACCAAGAAAAGAATAAAAATGTCTAAGACGATTAAAATGATCACAACGAGCACTGAAAACAAAATAATGAAAGGTTAGATATGATGAAATTAACATATGAATAAATATAAAAGCAATCAAGTGTATGAGCAAATGATAGTATATAGCTAAGGTATAGCGGAAGGAAGAATGAGTAAAAGGCCAAAGTGATCTAAAAACAAACCACAAGGTGGACAATCCCAAAGTATATTATTATTGATTTAAGTCACAAGTTGACAAAAAAGGTATTTAAGATTGACTGTTGAAAAGTCCAGCAATCCAAATGAACTGAGCAGAGATGATGTGCCTCTGGTCTCAGAAAAATGAGTAGTAATGGGAAAAACCAGCTACTATAAAAGTTAGGGAAAAAATTGTGTATGAGGGAAAATGCACCAATGGAAATAAATAAAAACAGATCCAAATAAAATGGAATGAATTAAGTAAGAAGAGAAATGAAGAATGGAGAAACAAACAAGAAAGAAAAGGAAAAAGGTTATCTATAACTGATAATTTCATAAAAAACTATGCTAGTGTTTTATCAAAATGATCAATTTTAGAGGAGAGGCATTATGTTACAACACAAATAAGCCACCCCAGTACCAGGGATAAAAAAGATAATTCTTAATATAAAAATACTTCATATAAAATAAAATGTTTAAAAATGAATAAAATATCAATATTATGACACGACGAACGACGGTATTACCCAACCCAAGTGATTGACCCAACAACAGAAACACAAAGAAGGGAACCACGAAACATACACAAGAAAAAAAGGTGATTGACCAAACAATTATGAACTAACAAAGGAAGATAGGAAACCAGAACTAAAGAAGAATCAAAGGAAGGGAACAAATCCCTACGACTAAATAGAAATTAAACCAGATAGGAAGAGGAGAACCGAACCGAGATGAAGACAATTGAAGACGAAGAAGAAGAGGAAGAATGAAGAGGAGACAGGTTAAACCCAAGGAGAAAATAACACACATATAAAGGGGAGAAATAGTAGACTCAAAGATAGAATACTGTAAATAAACCTCAAATAATTATCCATTAATGAAACAAATAGTATTGTTATAATTGAATTAACTTATGTACCTATTTTAAAGACACAAGACAATTGTAAAGTAATGTAGTGTAGAAAAGTACACTAACACAATTATGAAGGTTAGATTTAATGAAAAATAAATAACCTAATATTATTAATAATAAATATTATGCTGTATAAAAATAGTGAGAAATAATAGGAGAAAAGTATAGGGATTACCCATTAAGTAACACTTAATACAAACAGTGAACCAAAGTAAAGTGCAATAGTGAAAGTGTAAATACCCTAAAAATAGTGAAAGTGTATCAGTGATGAACCTCTACTAATTAAAGGTGAAGGTGATACAGGGAAATAGCAGTGTTAAGCAATAAAAATGTAATAGTAAATAAGAGAACACTTTATAAAACATTGACTAACAACCAATGATTTGAGTAATCTTGTGAACATTTATATAATTAAAAATAATTAAAAGTAATATTTCAAATAAATATAAAAGAAGCATGTAATATTATTCAGGGAGAAAGCCCAGATACAAACAGTTTGTATTAACATGGTATGGAGGAGATAGTAGTATAGAAATAAGGTTTTATTTTAAAATTAAGACTACAATGAATAAAACACCCCATGTTGAAAGGGGAAATAACGTTCATAAATTTACAAGAAGTGATGATCTTTATCACTCAAAGTAGTAACAAAAGAAAGGAATTAATGTTAGAACTAACAATAACTAGTAACTTATAAAGAATAGTTTGGTTCAATGTTATGAAGAGGATATGGCTGAAGGGAACTTGCAGTCCATAAGCCTAATTGTTATGTTTTAAAATATGTGTAATGAAAACTGTATTGAATAATGATTAGAACACAAACAAACATGATAACTAAGTGAAGCCCATCAGGCTGAATTCAAAATGTAATTTAAAAGAAATCAACCAAAAACCATCATGGCTAATCTTAGCTATGAAAACATCTAACTGTCAGACACACTCAAATGTCAATTGTAACAATTTCGCAAGAAACTTTACTAATCTAAGACCAGTAAATGGCCAGTAATTATATGTAAATCATTTTAAAACAGAAAGGTTATTATAAAAGTTTAATTTAAGAAAGATATGTAATTTATCAAATGTCAAATATTTAGACTAAAGTTAATGTATGACAGAATATGACCTTATGAGGTATCATTGTAAACTTTGAAAGGAAAGAAAGATAATAGTGATATCATTTATTACCCCAAAGGAACTATAAAGGAATAAAACCATTAGGAAAATACTTAATAAATTTGAATAAAAATTCAAATCTCTTAACAATGCTTTTGAAAGAGGAATTAACCAATCGAAGGAGTGATGTTACCATAGTAACGGGCCGTTGAAGGCTAATTTCCGTTAAAATTATGAGACTTGAAGAAATGACGCGTGGGTAAGCGGCACGCAAAATTGTGATGATTGAAATTTTACTTTAAATAGTTACGAAAAGTTTCGGAAGTTAACCACGATAACCAAAGACGAATAGATGTCAACCTACCAAGATTAAACGATGTCCTAGAACCAAATTGAATAAATTAATTAACAGAAATCCAAGACAAGATTGAAAAAGATGTCCGAAGCTTAAAACCAGTCCAAATTTGCAGAATATCCACTACTCCAGATGACGACATATCAACACTATCTGAACTGATAAGTATCGAATAAATTCCTTTATCCCAAAAAACCAAATTACTTTAAATATTTCTCAAATGATCAAATTTCTCACTATTGAACAAATATAATTTTCTTTCAAAGGTTTTAATGCATAATTAACTTACATAAAAACATTTTTTTAACCAAAATATAACCTCGCATTAGAGTGCAACTTTGTAACAAGAATACGACACTACCGAACAAATTGTAAAAAAAACACATTATACTTTCTAAGTACGTATAAGGTACGGTAGTGTACTTTTTTAATGTAACCAACGTTTATGTCTCATTTCATAATCCAAAGAACCCCAGATTTTGAACAGATTAATATATTGTATGTAAACTGTAGCCACAGCGGCAGAGAAATAATTTGTTTTCAGATCGATTTGCCAACCTTGAGATATTTGTGTTTCATGTTATAAGCCGGAACAATTTGTTATCAAATTATTTATAGTCCTTTTGTCATATTAATTAATGATTGAATTTGTATTAAATTTACCGTACACAGTCTTACTATCGTTTTATTTCATAGGACGTTGTGGAATATATGTGTGTTAGCAAGTTTTATTCAATAACCAACTAGCGCTCGTCACGAGTGGTCAAGACGGCAACCTGTATAGCGGCGGGAACCATTTGAACGCTCCAGCGGTCCACGCTAATAACACGTATCATCTTATAATTTAACTATTTTAATTGTTTTGATAGAAACAATTTGGCGCCACCCGGGATTCGCAACCCCTATGAATTAACAGGTAGGTTGTACTGGTAATTTTGACAACGCTACAGACTCCAGTAGTGACTACGATTATTGTAACGACCGGTGTGAGGCAAACACACTACATTCACACTAATACACATAATAAACAAGTGTGAACACATTTTAACAGGTACGCACCCGTTGATTCGTTGCATATTGGCGCCCAACATGGGGCTGTAAACGAGGACGCCCCTCATTACATAATACTTCGTTACATATTGGCGACCAGCAACGTGACGCTAGAAAGAATAACTAGCGGCGGTTATGAATAGACACAGTATGGTTACGAGGCTCAAAGGTAAGGCAGCATTAAACCAAGAAGAAAACCAAGAGGAAATGGAAGAAGTTGAGGAAACGACTGGAGAATTGTTGGAAGAACATCCACAGGAGGACCAAATGGAAAATCCAAACCCACCTGAACCAGAACCGGAAGTGGAAATAATAGTCGACAACCAACTTGAGAAACCAGTTCAGGACGATGAGGGAGAAAAACGGGCTGGAGATCATGAAACAGCAAAGGGAGGTCCGAGCATGCAAGACCTGATGAATTTCATAGCAGAACTTTCAAGGAAAGACAAGGAAGAATTGAACAAAAAATTAGTGTCAGACAAGGAAGAATTTAACAAAAAATTAGAGTCAGACAAGGAAGATTTGAATAAAAAATTGGAATCATTACAAATGGGAATGAATAAAAAACTGGACCAAAACAGTGAAGAATTGAAGAAGCAAATGAAGGTGATACAGGGAAGTCAGAAGGCATTGGATAGAAGAGCGAAGAGCTGAAGAAACAGATCAAGAAGGATCTGGAAATAGTAAATAAAAAGATGGAAAATAATCATGATATTCTCCAACGGAAAATCGAGGAAGAAAGTGAGAAAACCAAGGAGGAATGGAAGTAACAACTGGTCGAATGTCGAGAGGAGATCAGGCAAACGGTAACGGAGACCAACGAAACAGTGATACAAATCCGAGAAGAATTGAACAATAAAATCAGTAATGTTGAGGAGGAAGGTAAATTGAGAGCGACAGAATTCTACCAAGTCCTTACCGAAGGGTGCCAGAAGAACAAACAGGAGGTGGTCAAGGAACTAGAGGAGAGGCACAAAGAGATACAGATAGATGTAAACAATCGTGTGGAGAAGGTATACACTGTCATCGATAAACTAGACGGAATGACCAGAGAAAACAGAGAGAAAATCCAGGGGATAAGTATACGGGAGAAACAAATGCAAGAAGAGCTAGATGCATTAAGAGAGAAAACTTATAATCACACACAGATCATAACCAGCGAAAATCGAGAGATAAATAATTTTCGCAGCTACCGGAGGAACCCAATAGAATTCCTCAAACGGGTAGAAGAGCTGATAGAAAAAAATAGAGAAACCAGGTGGTCCAGTGTGAGAAGTATGATCGATGAAATGTTCCGAGACACCCATGACAACTGGTGGATGGCCACTCGACCCGAGATCAATGACACACAAGAGTTTAAGTGACAATTGCGGGAGAAATATTGGTCCGAGTCCACACAGAATGTGGTCCGCAATGATATCAGCAATGGAAGATACGAGTCACAAATAGGACACACTTTAACATCCTACTTTTTGGGAAAAGTATGCTTAGCCAGAAATTTAGAACCCAAGATACCCGAGGAGTCTCTGGTAATACAGCTGGGTTATCATTACGAAGAAGCAATACAGAAGGCCAGAAGGCAAGGACAGATAAAAACAATTCAAGGAATGGCTAGTCTATTGGAGGACCTGGAGAATGATGGCCAATACCGAAAAAACCGGATCATGAACCAACGGTATAACAAGTGGAATGAACATAATAATACGACCAATATCAATGTACCATACAATCATCCACAAAACAATAACCAGAATAACTGGGGCCGAAACCATAATAATAACAATGAAGAACAGCCATTCAATAGAAATACCCAGAATCATTCTCCGAATAATCAGCCTGGTAACAGAGGTCAACAAAACCATCGTCAAGGGAATCAAGATAAAAATAGAACCATTCCAAATAATAACCGACCGAATGAAAGTTACAGGGGAGCTGAACCTGAACAACGCACCAATGGTCACCCCAACGACCATAACTACTATGGTAACCGGTACCATCCTAGTTACCAGTACAACCGGGGACCCGGGGATAATCAAAATAGAAGCGACGGCCGACGTCACGTAAATTTCATCAGTGGGAGAAGGCAGAATAACCACCGAAGATATAACCCGAATTGGCACCCAGACTCATGGTACCACACGTCCAATAATAATAACAATCAACCATCAGTGAGCAGGAACAACGAACCACTTCAGAATGGAAACAACCAGGAACAAGTGCTGAACAATGAAACGAACGACCAGCAAATAACCTGGCCGTCAGCCAGCAACCACCTTTAAACTAAACGGGTCAGTGAAAAAGTATGAATGCCCTTCACATGACCAATCACTTGGGTTGATACGTCGAACAATGTCAGATAAGGAAACCAAAGTAATTACGATAATATACAACAATTATTTAAAGGATATTCGAGAGGAACTTCGCGAAGAAGAGGCCAAACAATTACCACAAAATAATAGTGAAATTGTTCATATAAAGGCGACAATAAACGGCACAATGACCATTATCATGGTGGATACAGGGTCTAATATCTCTCTAATCAACCAGCCTGAATTAGAACGAATTCAAGCTCACTCTCGAACACCAATCCCTACACTGCCAATAAATAATATAATCATCATTGGCGCAACTGGTAAACAGAACAAAACAGTGAGAAAACAAGTATCATTGGAGTTAGATAATCAAGAATCAACCATCCCTATTATATTTCTCGTAGCAAGTGGGCTACCATTCAACATGCTTATCAGATGTGATGTATTAAGAAGGTATTCAGCAGTAATAAACCTGCAGAAGGGAGTCGTGTTGTTAACTTTGGAACAAGGAACCTGGTCCGCAAACATTATAAATTGTATGTCAACTCCAATTGCTCTGAGCCAAGACCCAGGATTGAAGAATTATTATTGTCAGAGGCGTGAACCATCTATCACCATCGCCGAGGAGGAGGAGCGCAAAGCCTTGTGGAAACAGAAGTTGGAAGAGATCAGAACCTTCCAAAGAGAACGGCCTCTACAAGAAATTAGTGAGCAACAGTCTAAAGAACTAATTGCAATTTATAACGACTATCAGCATGTCTTTCAAACACCCCAGGAAAAGTTAAAGGATACCAGTGTGAAATTAAGTTCAGAGAACCGGTAGACTTCCACAGGAAATCATATCCCATAGCACATTCCCTGAAAAATGAAGTCAGGATGGAAATAAATAGAATGATTGCTGAAGATATTATTTAGTATAGCCACTCTCAATATACCAGCCCTATAGTAGCCATACCCAAGAAAAATGGCAAGGTACGAATTTGCCTGGACGCCCGAGAAATAAATAAAATGATTATCAATGACCGAACCTCACCAGGAGAGATAGAAGAAATTCTAAAGAGATTTCATGGGATAAGATATATTAGCACCTGGGATACTGTATGTGGGTACTGGCAGCTGGAGCTGCACCCACACAGTAGGCAGTACATGGCTTTCATATTTGACGGTAGAAATTACCAGTTCAAAAGGTTACCATTTGGACTCATTAATTCAGTAGCAGTGTTCGTAAAGTGCATGGACCAAGTGTTGGGTCAAGAGGCACTGGAATTTACCACAGTGTACGTTGACGACCTGCTTATCACGTCACCAGACTGGGACGAACACTGCGAAAGAGTCAAACATGTATTGGAAAAATTATCCAACAACAATATTACCCTTAAATTGGACAAATCGAAGTTTATTACAAAAGAAGTGAAGTTCTTAGGATTCAACCTGACCGAGAAGGGAATCACTCCATCCCAAGAGAAGGTTGAAGCCATACAAAATTTCCCATCACCAAGAAACAAAAAGCAATTGCAATCCTTCCTAGGAGTATGTAATTACTATAGGAAGTTTCAAACCAACTACTCCCACCTAACAGCAAAATTTTCCAAACAACTCTCTTCGAAAGAAAAATGGACATGGGGAGCGGAACAAGAGGAAGTGCTCAAATTGATTAAACAAAAATTTGTTGATACTGTTATATTACACCACCCCAATTTTGAAAAACCGTTCTACCTAAACTGCGACGCTAGTGATGTAAGTCTAGGCGCAGAGCTATACCAGGAAGACGAGGATGGAAATCACCTGGTCATTAGCTTCGCAAGCCGAATACTAAATAGTTGCGAGCGTAACTACAATGTTACAGAAAAGGAGTTGCTCAGCATAGTATTCGCGTGCGGCAAGTTTAGGACATACATACTAGGATATCCTATCACGGTCCGAAGCGATCATAAATCAATATCGTTTTTCAAACAGTGTAAATTGAATCATGGCCGACTTACTCGATGGATACTTGCTCTGCAAGAATACCACATTACATGGGAGTATATTCCAGGACAAAAAAACATAGTGGCTGACGTATTATCCAGAATAAATGTAGTAAATCAGACATTTGAAGGAGAAAAGGGGAAGATAGCAAAAGTGTATTATATATTGAAAGATAGGAAGGACCTGGAAAATATTGTAAACCAAATAGTGTTGCAACAAGAGCAAGATACAAAAATATCCAACATCAGAAAAAGACTGATGGAATCTGAAGCAATTATTAACAAATTTTACTGTGTATACAAAGATATCTTATTTATAAAAACAAAAAAGAAAAAAGACACATGGAAACTAGTAGTCCCTCAATCATTAGAAAATCAAATCATCAAAGATTACCATGTGAGATACGGCCACATGGGAACAATCAAAATGGTAAAAGCTTTGGAAGAAGATTTGTTCATAAAAAATATTACCAGAAAAGTGAATAAAAACATAAAAACCTGCACATTGTGTCAGATGGTCAAAACCAATAATGAAAGGAAGAATGGAACGATGATACCCATCACGTCAAGTGCCAAACTAGAGAAGGTGTTCCTCGACATATGTGGACCATTCCCACGTAGCGGAGGAAGACATGGATACAAGTTCATTGTGATTATACTTGACCATTACACCAAGTACACCAAATTATACGCTATAAACAGAGCCACAACAAAGAAAATATTAGATATTATTAAAAATAAATACATGTCAGAGATTGGAAAACCGTACATGATAATAACCAATCATGGAACGCAGTTTAAGGGAAGAAGGTGGAGAGAAGAATTACTAAAAGTAAACATTAAAACATATAAAACTTCAGTATACCACCCTAGTAGTAATCCAGCAGAAAGAATGTTGAGAGAGGTGGGACGCATTTTGAGAACTTACTGTCATAATAACCAGAGAGAATGGTACAAATATTTATCTTCAACCGAAGTGTTTTTAAATATCAGCTATCACCAATTTACTGAAAATACACCCTACTTAATGATGTTCGAGAGGAAGCCAAATAGAGAGATCCAAGAGATAATAGAATTCCCAAAAAACCCAGAAGACCCGTATGATAAAAACAAATGGTACAGCCTAATAATGGACAAGATTGAGAAACAAAAGGCCAAATATGCAAAAAACCAACCCAAAATAATCAAATATAAAGAGGGAGAAAAAATATTAATTAAAAATCGTGAACTACCAAGTACAATGGAAGATATAGCAAAGAAATTGTTATTGCTATATACGGGACCGTATATCATCACAAAAGATAATGGTAATAATACTTACCAGATAAGCAATATAAATACAAGAAAAATAAAGGGAGTTTATAACCAAACTTCGATAAAAAAGTTTTACGAAGAAGAATAAAAACATAAAACTTATTTCAAAATTCCAAAAGAGATTGTAAGAGCAGCTTACTCAATTATTTAGATGATATGGGCGGAATAAAAGGAATTAATATAAATAAATAATCATGTAAAAAAACAAAGGAAACAGTTACACCAATTCCTTTCAATTTAAATCAATTTACAGTCTAATAAAAGATTGATATATGAAGTATGAAATAATGAAAAGTGAGATAACAAGGAATAAGTTACTCACATTCCTATATAATAAAAATGTAAGAATCACAAACTTACAATTATAATTAAACAAAAAATAACTAAAAAGGAATACGCTACAAACATTCCTTTAAAGTAAGAGAATTAACTTACAAAGAATTATCAAAAATGATATTTAATGCAGAATAAAATAAACAAAAAATAAAATCAAGCTCAAATTACTGAGATAAATACCTGAAATTATAATGAATCCAAAGTATTCTAAGAAAAAAAAGAAATGTGAACTGGTACAAGGAGGAGAGAGAAATTATGTATAAAACAAATATACAGAAATGGCTAAAGCAGAATCTTGCTAAATAACCAAGAAAAGAATAAAAATGTCTAAGACAATTAAAATGATCACAACGAGCACTGAAAACAAAATAATGAAAGGTTAGATATGATGAAATTAACATATGAATAAATATAAAAGCAATCAAGTGTATGAGCAAATGATAGTATATAGCTAAGGTATAGCGGAAGGAAGAATGAGTAAAAGGCCAAAGAGATCTACAAAAAAAAACCACAAGGTGGACAATCCCAAAGTATATTATTATTGATTTAAGTCACAAGTTGACAAAAAAGGTATTTAAGATTGACTGTTGAAAAGTCCAGCAATCCAAATGAACTGAGCAGAGATGATGTGCCTCTGGTCTCAGAAAAATGAGTAGTAATGGGAAAAACCAGCTACTATAAAAGTTAGGGAAAAAATTGTGTATGAGGGAAAATGCACCAATGGAAATAAATAAAAACAGATCCAAATAAAATGGAATGAATTAAATAAGAAGAGAAATGAAGAATGGAGAAACAAACAAGAAAGAAAAGGAAAAAGGTTATCTATAACTGATAATTTCATAAAAAACTATGCTAGTGTTTTATCAAAATGATCAATTTTAGAGGAGAGGCATTATGTTACAACACAAATAAGCCACCCCAGTACCAGGGATAAAAAAGATAATTCTTAATATAAAAATACTTCATATAAAATAAAATGTTTAAAAATGAATAAAATATCAATATTATGACACGACGAACGACGGTATTACCCAACCCAAGTGATTGACCCAACAACAGAAACACAAAGAAGGGAACCACGAAACATACACAAGAAAAAAAGGTGATTGACCAAACAATTATGAACTAAAAAAGGAAGATAGGAAACCAGAACTAAAGAAGAATCAAAGGAAGGGAACAAATCCCTACGACTAAATAGAAATTAAACCAGATAGGAAGAGGAGAACCGAACCGAGATGAAGACAATTGAAGACGAAGAAGAAGAGGAAGAATGAAGAGGAGACAGGTTAAACCCAAGGAGAAAATAACACACATATAAAGGGGAGAAATAGTAGACTCAAAGATAGAATACTGTAAATAAACCTCAAATAATTATCCATTAATGAAACAAATAGTATTGTTATAATTGAATTAACTTATGTACCTATTTTAAAGACACAAGACAATTGTAAAGTAATGTAGTGTAGAAAAGTACACTAACACAATTATGAAGGTTAGATTTAATGAAAAATAAATAACCTAATATTATTAATAATAAATATTATGCTGTATAAAAATAGTGAGAAATAATAGGAGAAAAGTATAGGGATTACCCATTAAGTAACACTTAATACAAACAGTGAACCAAAGTAAAGTGCAATAGTGAAAGTGTAAATACCCTAAAAATAGTGAAAGTGTATCAGTGATGAACCTCTACTAATTAAAGGTGAAGGTGATACAGGGAAATAGCAGTGTTAAGCAATAAAAATGTAATAGTAAATAAGAGAACACTTTATAAAACATTGACTAACAACCAATGATTTGAGTAATCTTGTGAACATTTATATAATTAAAAATAATTAAAAGTAATATTTCAAATAAATATAAAAGAAGCATGTAATATTATTCAGGGAGAAAGCCCAGATACAAACAGTTTGTATTAACATGGTATGGAGGAGATAGTAGTATAGAAATAAGGTTTTATTTTAAAATTAAGACTACAATGAATAAAACACCCCATGTTGAAAGGGGAAATAACGTTCATAAATTTACAAGAAGTGATGATCTTTAGCACTCAAAGTAGTAACAAAAGAAAGGAATTAATGTTAGAACTAACAATAACTAGTAACTTATAAAGAATAGTTTGGTTCAATGTTATGAAGAGGATATGGCTGAAGGGAACTTGCAGTCCATAAGCCTAATTGTTATGTTTTAAAATATGTGTAATGAAAACTGTATTGAATAATGATTAGAACACAAACAAACATGATAACTAAGTGAAGCCCATCAGGCTGAATTCAAAATGTAATTTAAAAGAAATCAACCAAAAACCATCATGGCTAATCTTAGCTATGAAAACATCTAACTGTCAGACACACTCAAATGTCAATTGTAACAATTTCGCAAGAAACTTTACTAATCTAAGACCAGTAAATGGCCAGTAATTATATGTAAATCATTTTAAAACAGAAAGGTTATTATAAAAGTTTAATTTAAGAAAGATATGTAATTTATCAAATGTCAAATATTTAGACTAAAGTTAATGTATGACAGAATATGACCTTATGAGGTATCATTGTAAACTTTGAAAGGAAAGAAAGATAATAGTGATATCATTTATTACCCCAAAGGAACTATAAAGGAATAAAACCATTAGGAAAATACTTAATAAATTTGAATAAAAATTCAAATCTCTTAACAATGCTTTTGAAAGAGGAATTAACCAATCGAAGGAGTGATGTTACCATAGTAACGGGCCGTTGAAGGCTAATTTCCGTTAAAATTATGAGACTTGAAGAAATGACGCGTGGGTAAGCGGCACGCAAAATTGTGATGATTGAAATTTTACTTTAAATAGTTACGAAAAGTTTCGGAAGTTAACCACGATAACCAAAGACGAATAGATGTCAACCTACCAAGATTAAACGATGTCCTAGAACCAAATTGAATAAATTAATTAACAGAAATCCAAGACAAGATTGAAAAAGATGTCCGAAGATTAAAACCAGTCCAAATTTGCAGAATATCCACTACTCCAGATGACGACATATCAACACTATCTGAACTGATAAGTATCGAATAAATTCCTTTATCCCAAAAAACCAAATTACTTTAAATATTTCTCAAATGATCAAATTTCTCACTATTGAACAAATATAATTTTCTTTCAAAGGTTTTAATGCATAATTAACTTACATAAAAACATTTTTTTAACCAAAATATAACCTCGCATTAGAGTGCAACTTTGTAACAAGAATACGACACTACCGAACAAATTGTAAAAAAAACACATTATACTTTCTAAGTACGTATAAGGTACGGTAGTGTACTTTTTTAATGTAACCAACGTTTATGTCTCATTTCATAATCCAAAGAACCCCAGATTTTGAACAGATTAATATATTGTATGTAAACTGTAGCCACAGCGGCAGAGAAATAATTTGTTTTCAGATCGATTTGCCAACCTTGAGATATTTGTGTTTCATGTTATAAGCCGGAACAATTTGTTATCAAATTATTTATAGTCCTTTTGTCATATTAATTAATGATTGAATTTGTATTAAATTTACCGTACACAGTCTTCCTATCGTTTTATTTCATAGGACGTTGTAGAATATATGTGTGTTAGCAAGTTTTATTCAATAACCAACTAGCGCTCGTCACGAGTGGTCAAGACGGCAACCTGTATAGCGGCGGGAACCATTTGAACGCTCCAGCGGTCCACGCTAATAACACGTATCATCTTATAATTTAACTATTTTAATTGTTTTGATAGAAACAATTTGGCGCCACCCGGGATTCGCAACCCCTATGAATTAACAGGTAGGTTGTACTGGTAATTTTGACAACGCTACAGACTCCAGTAGTGACTACGATTATTGTAACGACCGGTGTGAGGCAAACACACTACATTCACACTAATACACATAATAAACAAGTGTGAACACATTTTAACAGGTACGCACCCGTTGATTCGTTGCATATTGGCGCCCAACATGGGGCTGTAAACGAGGACGCCCCTCATTACATAATACTTCGTTACATATTGGCGACCAGCAACGTGACGCTAGAAAGAATAACTAGCGGCGGTTATGAATAGACACAGTATGGTTACGAGGCTCAAAGGTAAGGCAGCATTAAACCAAGAAGAAAACCAAGAGGAAATGGAAGAAGTTGAGGAAACGACTGGAGAATTGTTGGAAGAACATCCACAGGAGGACCAAATGGAAAATCCAAACCCACCTGAACCAGAACCGGAAGTGGAAATAATAGTCGACAACCAACTTGAGAAACCAGTTCAGGACGATGAGGGAGAAAAACGGGCTGGAGATCATGAAACAGCAAAGGGAGGTCCGAGCATGCAAGACCTGATGAATTTCATAGCAGAACTTTCAAGGAAAGACAAGGAAGAATTGAACAAAAAATTAGTGTCAGACAAGGAAGAATTTAACAAAAAATTAGAGTCAGACAAGGAAGATTTGAATAAAAAATTGGAATCATTACAAATGGGAATGAATAAAAAACTGGACCAAAACAGTGAAGAATTGAAGAAGCAAATGAAGGTGATACAGGGAAGTCAGGAGGCATTGGATAGAAGAGCGAAGAGCTGAAGAAACAGATCAAGAAGGATCTGGAAATAGTAAATAAAAAGATGGAAAATAATCATGATATTCTCCAACGGAAAATCGAGGAAGAAAGTGAGAAAACCAAGGAGGAATGGAAGTAACAACTGGTCGAATGTCGAGAGGAGATCAGGCAAACGGTAACGGAGACCAACGAAACAGTGATACAAATCCGAGAAGAATTGAACAATAAAATCAGTAATGTTGAGGAGGAAGGTAAATTGAGAGCGACAGAATTCTACCAAGTCCTTACCGAAGGGTGCCAGAAGAACAAACAGGAGGTGGTCAAGGAACTAGAGGAGAGGCACAAAGAGATACAGATAGATGTAAACAATCGTGTGGAGAAGGTATACACTGTCATCGATAAACTAGACGGAATGACCAGAGAAAACAGAGAGAAAATCCAGGGGATAAGTATACGGGAGAAACAAATGCAAGAAGAGCTAGATGCATTAAGAGAGAAAACTTATAATCACACACAGATCATAACCAGCGAAAATCGAGAGATAAATAATTTTCGCAGCTACCGGAGGAACCCAATAGAATTCCTCAAACGGGTAGAAGAGCTGATAGAAAAAAATAGAGAAACCAGGTGGTCCAGTGTGAGAAGTATGATCGATGAAATGTTCCGAGACACCCATGACAACTGGTGGATGGCCACTCGACCCGAGATCAATGACACACAAGAGTTTAAGTGACAATTGCGGGAGAAATATTGGTCCGAGTCCACACAGAATGTGGTCCGCAATGATATCAGCAATGGAAGATACGAGTCACAAATAGGACACACTTTAACATCCTACTTTTTGGGAAAAGTATGCTTAGCCAGAAATTTAGAACCCAAGATACCCGAGGAGTCTCTGGTAATACAGCTGGGTTATCATTACGAAGAAGCAATACAGAAGGCCAGAAGGCAAGGACAGATAAAAACAATTCAAGGAATGGCTAGTCTATTGGAGGACCTGGAGAATGATGGCCAATACCGAAAAAACCGGATCATGAACCAACGGTATAACAAGTGGAATGAACATAATAATACGACCAATATCAATGTACCATACAATCATCCACAAAACAATAACCAGAATAACTGGGGCCGAAACCATAATAATAACAATGAAGAACAGCCATTCAATAGAAATACCCAGAATCATTCTCCGAATAATCAGCCTGGTAACAGAGGTCAACAAAACCATCGTCAAGGGAATCAAGATAAAAATAGAACCATTCCAAATAATAACCGACCGAATGAAAGTTACAGGGGAGCTGAACCTGAACAACGCACCAATGGTCACCCCAACGACCATAACTACTATGGTAACCGGTACCATCCTAGTTACCAGTACAACCGGGGACCCGGGGATAATCAAAATAAAAGCGACGGCCGACGTCACGTAAATTTCATCAGTGGGAGAAGGCAGAATAACCACCGAAGATATAACCCGAATTGGCACCCAGACTCATGGTACCACACGTCCAATAATAATAACAATCAACCATCAGTGAGCAGGAACAACGAACCACTTCAGAATGGAAACAACCAGGAACAAGTGCTGAACAATGAAACGAACGACCAGCAAATAACCTGGCCGTCAGCCAGCAACCACCTTTAAACTAAACGGGTCAGTGAAAAAGTATGAATGCCCTTCACATGACCAATCACTTGGGTTGATACGTCGAACAATGTCAGATAAGGAAACCAAAGTAATTACGATAATATACAACAATTATTTAAAGGATATTCGAGAGGAACTTCGCGAAGAAGAGGCCAAACAATTACCACAAAATAATAGTGAAATTGTTCATATAAAGGCGACAATAAACGGCACAATGACCATTATCATGGTGGATACAGGGTCTAATATCTCTCTAATCAACCAGCCTGAATTAGAACGAATTCAAGCTCACTCTCGAACACCAATCCCTACACTGCCAATAAATAATATAATCATCATTGGCGCAACTGGTAAACAGAACAAAACGGTGAGAAAACAAGTATCATTGGAGTTAGATAATCAAGAATCAACCATCCCTATTATATTTCTCGTAGCAAGTGGGCTACCATTCAACATGCTTATCAGATGTGATGTATTAAGAAGGTATTCAGCAGTAATAAACCTGCAGAAGGGAGTCGTGTTGTTAACTTTGGAACAAGGAACCTGGTCCACAAACATTATAAATTGTATGTCAACTCCAATTGCTCTGAGCCAAGACCCAGGATTGAAGAATTATTATTGTCAGAGGCGTGAACCATCTATCACCATCGCCGAGGAGGAGGAGCGCAAAGCCTTGTGGAAACAGAAGTTGGAAGAGATCAGAACCTTCCAAAGAGAACGGCCTCTACAAGAAATTAGTGAGCAACAGTCTAAAGAACTAATTGCAATTTATAACGACTATCAGCATGTCTTTCAAACACCCCAGGAAAAGTTAAAGGATACCAGTGTGAAATTAAGTTCAGAGAACCGGTAGACTTCCACAGGAAATCATATCCCATAGCACATTCCCTGAAAAATGAAGTCAGGATGGAAATAAATAGAATGATTGCTGAAGATATTATTTAGTATAGCCACTCTCAATATACCAGCCCTATAGTAGCTATACCCAAGAAAAATGGCAAGGTACGAATTTGCCTGGACGCCCGAGAAATAAATAAAATGATTATCAATGACCGAACCTCACCAGGAGAGATAGAAGAAATTCTAAAGAGATTTCATGGGATAAGATATATTAGCACCTGGGATACTGT
This sequence comes from Magicicada septendecula, assembly GCA_034769895.1. NCBI lineage: Eukaryota > Metazoa > Arthropoda > Insecta > Hemiptera > Cicadidae > Magicicada > Magicicada septendecula. The sequence goes on from CM068368.1 coordinate 493,649,892, forward strand.
ATGTGGGTACTGGCAGGTGGAGCTGCACCCACACAGTAGGCAGTACATGGCTTTCATATTTGACGGTAGAAATTACCAGTTCAAAAGGTTACCATTTAGACTCATTAATTCAGTAGCAGTGTTCGTAAAGTGCATGGACCAAGTGTTGGGTCAAGAGGCACTGGAATTTACCACAGTGTACGTTGACGACCTGCTTATCACGTCATCAGACTGGGACGAACACTGCGAAAGAGTCAAACATCTATTGGAAAAATTATCCAACAACAATATTACCCTTAAATTGGACAAATCGAAGTTTATTACAAAAGAAGTGAAGTTCTTAGGATTCAACCTGACCGAGAAGGGAATCACTCCATCCCAAGAGAAGGTTGAAGCCATACAAAATTTCCCATCACCAAGAAACAAAAAGCAATTGCAATCCTTCCTAGGAGTATGTAATTACTATAGGAAGTTTCAAACCAACTACTCCCACCTAACAGCAAAATTTTCCAAACAACTCTCTTCGAAAGAAAAATGGACATGGGGAGCGGAACAAGAGGAAGTGCTCAAATTGATTAAACAAAAATTTGTTGATACTGTTATATTACACCACCCCAATTTTGAAAAACCGTTCTACCTAAACTGCGACGCTAGTGATGTAAGTCTAGGCGCAGAGCTATACCAGGAAGACGAGGATGGAAATCACCTGGTCATTAGCTTCGCAAGCCGAATACTAAATAGTTGCGAGCGTAACTACAATGTTACAGAAAAGGAGTTGCTCAGCATAGTATTCGCGTGCGGCAAGTTTAGGACATACATACTAGGATATCCTATCACGGTCCGAAGCGATCATAAATCAATATCGTTTTTCAAACAGTGTAAATTGAATCATGGCCGACTTACTCGATGGATACTTGCTCTGCAAGAATACCACATTACATGGGAGTATATTCCAGGACAAAAAAACATAGTGGCTGACGTATTATCCAGAATAAATGTAGTAAATCAGACATTTGAAGGAGAAAAGGGGAAGATAGCAAAAGTGTATTATATATTGAAAGATAGGAAGGACCTGGAAAATATTGTAAACCAAATAGTGTTGCAACAAGAGCAAGATACAAAAATATCCAACATCAGAAAAAGACTGATGGAATCTGAAGCAATTATTAACAAATTTTACTGTGTATACAAAGATATCTTATTTATAAAAACAAAAAAGAAAAAAGACACATGGAAACTAGTAGTCCCTCAATCATTAGAAAATCAAATCATCAAAGATTACCATGTGAGATACGGCCACATGGGAACAATCAAAATGGTAAAAGCTTTGGAAGAAGATTTGTTCATAAAAAATATTACCAGAAAAGTGAATAAAAACATAAAAACCTGCACATTGTGTCAGATGGTCAAAACCAATAATGAAAGGAAGAATGGAACGATGATACCCATCACGTCAAGTGCCAAACTAGAGAAGGTGTTCCTCGACATATGTGGACCATTCCCACGTAGCGGAGGAAGACATGGATACAAGTTCATTGTGATTATACTTGACCATTACACCAAGTACACCAAATTATACGCTATAAACAGAGCCACAACAAAGAAAATATTAGATATTATTAAAAATAAATACATGTCAGAGATTGGAAAACCGTACATGATAATAACCAATCATGGAACGCAGTTTAAGGGAAGAAGGTGGAGAGAAGAATTACTAAAAGTAAACATTAAAACATATAAAACTTCAGTATACCACCCTAGTAGTAATCCAGCAGAAAGAATGTTGAGAGAGGTGGGACGCATTTTGAGAACTTACTGTCATAATAACCAGAGAGAATGGTACAAATATTTATCTTCAACCGAAGTGTTTTTAAATATCAGCTATCACCAATTTACTGAAAATACACCCTACTTAATGATGTTCGAGAGGAAGCCAAATAGAGAGATCCAAGAGATAATAGAATTCCCAAAAAACCCAGAAGACCCGTATGATAAAAACAAATGGTACAGCCTAATAATGGACAAGATTGAGAAACAAAAGGCCAAATATGCAAAAAACCAACCCAAAATAATCAAATATAAAGAGGGAGAAAAAATATTAATTAAAAATCGTGAACTACCAAGTACAATGGAAGATATAGCAAAGAAATTGTTATTGCTATATACGGGACCGTATATCATCACAAAAGATAATGGTAATAATACTTACCAGATAAGCAATATAAATACAAGAAAAATAAAGGGAGTTTATAACCAAACTTCGATAAAAAAGTTTTACGAAGAAGAATAAAAACATAAAACTTATTTCAAAATTCCAAAAGAGATTGTAAGAGCAGCTTACTCAATTATTTAGATGATATGGGCGGAATAAAAGGAATTAATATAAATAAATAATCATGTAAAAAAACAAAGGAAACAGTTACACCAATTCCTTTCAATTTAAATCAATTTACAGTCTAATAAAAGATTGATATATGAAGTATGAAATAATGAAAAGTGAGATAACAAGGAATAAGTTACTCACATTCCTATATAATAAAAATGTAAGAATCACAAACTTACAATTATAATTAAACAAAAAATAACTAAAAAGGAATACGCTACAAACATTCCTTTAAAGTAAGAGAATTAACTTACAAAGAATTATCAAAAATGATATTTAATGCAGAATAAAATAAACAAAAAATAAAATCAAGCTCAAATTACTGAGATAAATACCTGAAATTATAATGAATCCAAAGTATTCTAAGAAAAAAAAGAAATGTGAACTGGTACAAGGAGGAGAGAGAAATTATGTATAAAACAAATATACAGAAATGGCTAAAGCAGAATCTTGCTAAATAACCAAGAAAAGAATAAAAATGTCTAAGACAATTAAAATGATCACAACGAGCACTGAAAACAAAATAATGAAAGGTTAGATATGATGAAATTAACATATGAATAAATATAAAAGCAATCAAGTGTATGAGCAAATGATAGTATATAGCTAAGGTATAGCGGAAGGAAGAATGAGTAAAAGGCCAAAGAGATCTACAAAAAAAAACCACAAGGTGGACAATCCCAAAGTATATTATTATTGATTTAAGTCACAAGTTGACAAAAAAGGTATTTAAGATTGACTGTTGAAAAGTCCAGCAATCCAAATGAACTGAGCAGAGATGATGTGCCTCTGGTCTCAGAAAAATGAGTAGTAATGGGAAAAACCAGCTACTATAAAAGTTAGGGAAAAAATTGTGTATGAGGGAAAATGCACCAATGGAAATAAATAAAAACAGATCCAAATAAAATGGAATGAATTAAATAAGAAGAGAAATGAAGAATGGAGAAACAAACAAGAAAGAAAAGGAAAAAGGTTATCTATAACTGATAATTTCATAAAAAACTATGCTAGTGTTTTATCAAAATGATCAATTTTAGAGGAGAGGCATTATGTTACAACACAAATAAGCCACCCCAGTACCAGGGATAAAAAAGATAATTCTTAATATAAAAATACTTCATATAAAATAAAATGTTTAAAAATGAATAAAATATCAATATTATGACACGACGAACGACGGTATTACCCAACCCAAGTGATTGACCCAACAACAGAAACACAAAGAAGGGAACCACGAAACATACACAAGAAAAAAAGGTGATTGACCAAACAATTATGAACTAAAAAAGGAAGATAGGAAACCAGAACTAAAGAAGAATCAAAGGAAGGGAACAAATCCCTACGACTAAATAGAAATTAAACCAGATAGGAAGAGGAGAACCGAACCGAGATGAAGACAATTGAAGACGAAGAAGAAGAGGAAGAATGAAGAGGAGACAGGTTAAACCCAAGGAGAAAATAACACACATATAAAGGGGAGAAATAGTAGACTCAAAGATAGAATACTGTAAATAAACCTCAAATAATTATCCATTAATGAAACAAATAGTATTGTTATAATTGAATTAACTTATGTACCTATTTTAAAGACACAAGACAATTGTAAAGTAACGTAGTGTAGAAAAGTACACTAACACAATTATGAAGGTTAGATTTAATGAAAAATAAATAACCTAATATTATTAATAATAAATATTATGCTGTATAAAAATAGTGAGAAATAATAGGAGAAAAGTATAGGGATTACCCATTAAGTAACACTTAATACAAACAGTGAACCAAAGTAAAGTGCAGTAGTGAAAGTGTAAATACCCTAAAAATAGTGAAAGTGTATCAGTGATGAACCTCTACTAATTAAAGGTGAAGGTGATACAGGGAAATAGCAGTGTTAAGCAATAAAAATGTAATAGTAAATAAGAGAACACTTTATAAAACATTGACTAACAACCAATGATTTGAGTAATCTTGTGAACATTTATATAATTAAAAATAATTAAAAGTAATATTTCAAATAAATATAAAAGAAGCATGTAATATTATTCAGGGAGAAAGCCCAGATAAAAACAGTTTGTATTAACATGGTATGGAGGAGATAGTAGTATAGAAATAAGGTTTTATTTTAAAATTAAGACTACAATGAATAAAACACCCCATGTTGAAAGGGGAAATAACGTTCATAAATTTACAAGAAGTGATGATCTTTATCACTCAAAGTAGTAACAAAAGAAAGGAATTAATGTTAGAACTAACAATAACTAGTAACTTATAAAGAATAGTTTGGTTCAATGTTATGAAGAGGATATGGCTGAAGGGAACTTGCAGTCCATAAGCCTAATTGTTATGTTTTAAAATATGTGTAATGAAAACTGTATTGAATAATGATTAGAACACAAACAAACATGATAACTAAGTGAAGCCCATCAGGCTGAATTCAAAATGTAATTTAAAAGAAATCAACCAAAAACCATCATGGCTAATCTTAGCTATGAAAACATCTAACTGTCAGACACACTCAAATGTCAATTGTAACAATTTCGCAAGAAACTTTACTAATCTAAGACCAGTAAATGGCCAGTAATTATATGTAAATCATTTTAAAACAGAAAGGTTATTATAAAAGTTTAATTTAAGAAAGATATGTAATTTATCAAATGTCAAATATTTAGACTAAAGTTAATGTATGACAGAATATGACCTTATGAGGTATCATTGTAAACTTTGAAAGGAAAGAAAGATAATAGTGATATCATTTATTACCCCAAAGGAACTATAAAGGAATAAAACCATTAGGAAAATACTTAATAAATTTGAATAAAAATTCAAATCTCTTAACAATGCTTTTGAAAGAGGAATTAACCAATCGAAGGAGTGATGTTACCATAGTAACGGGCCGTTGAAGGCTAATTTCCGTTAAAATTATGAGACTTGAAGAAATGACGCGTGGGTAAGCGGCACGCAAAATTGTGATGATTGAAATTTTACTTTAAATAGTTACGAAAAGTTTCGGAAGTTAACCACGATAACCAAAGACGAATAGATGTCAACCTACCAAGATTAAACGATGTCCTAGAACCAAATTGAATAAATTAATTAACAGAAATCCAAGACAAGATTGAAAAAGATGTCCGAAGCTTAAAACCAGTCCAAATTTGCAGAATATCCACTACTCCAGATGACGACATATCAACACTATCTGAACTGATAAGTATCGAATAAATTCCTTTATCCCAAAAAACCAAATTACTTTAAATATTTCTCAAATGATCAAATTTCTCACTATTGAACAAATATAATTTTCTTTCAAAGGTTTTAATGCATAATTAACTTACATAAAAACATTTTTTTAACCAAAATATAACCTCGCATTAGAGTGCAACTTTGTAACAAGAATACGACACTACCGAACAAATTGTAAAAAAAACACATTATACTTTCTAAGTACGTATAAGGTACGGTAGTGTACTTTTTTAATGTAACCAACGTTTATGTCTCATTTCATAATCCAAAGAACCCCAGATTTTGAACAGATTAATATATTGTATGTAAACTGTAGCCACAGCGGCAGAGAAATAATTTGTTTTCAGATCGATTTGCCAACCTTGAGATATTTGTGTTTCATGTTATAAGCCGGAACAATTTGTTATCAAATTATTTATAGTCCTTTTGTCATATTAATTAATGATTGAATTTGTATTAAATTTACCGTACACAGTCTTACTATCGTTTTATTTCATAGGACGTTGTAGAATATATGTGTGTTAGCAAGTTTTATTCAATAACCAACTAGCGCTCGTCACGAGTGGTCAAGACGGCAACCTGTATAGCGGCGGGAACCATTTGAACGCTCCAGCGGTCCACGCTAATAACACGTATCATCTTATAATTTAACTATTTTAATTGTTTTGATAGAAACAATTTGGCGCCACCCGGGATTCGCAACCCCTATGAATTAACAGGTAGGTTGTACTGGTAATTTTGACAACGCTACAGACTCCAGTAGTGACTACGATTATTGTAACGACCGGTGTGAGGCAAACACACTACATTCACACTAATACACATAATAAACAAGTGTGAACACATTTTAACAGGTACGCACCCGTTGATTCGTTGCATATTGGCGCCCAACATGGGGCTGTAAACGAGGACGCCCCTCATTACATAATACTTCGTTACATATTGGCGACCAGCAACGTGACGCTAGAAAGAATAACTAGCGGCGGTTATGAATAGACACAGTATGGTTACGAGGCTCAAAGGTAAGGCAGCATTAAACCAAGAAGAAAACCAAGAGGAAATGGAAGAAGTTGAGGAAACGACTGGAGAATTGTTGGAAGAACATCCACAGGAGGACCAAATGGAAAATCCAAACCCACCTGAACCAGAACCGGAAGTGGAAATAATAGTCGACAACCAACTTGAGAAACCAGTTCAGGACGATGAGGGAGAAAAACGGGCTGGAGATCATGAAACAGCAAAGGGAGGTCCGAGCATGCAAGACCTGATGAATTTCATAGCAGAACTTTCAAGGAAAGACAAGGAAGAATTGAACAAAAAATTAGTGTCAGACAAGGAAGAATTTAACAAAAAATTAGAGTCAGACAAGGAAGATTTGAATAAAAAATTGGAATCATTACAAATGGGAATGAATAAAAAACTGGACCAAAACAGTGAAGAATTGAAGAAGCAAATGAAGGTGATACAGGGAAGTCAGGAGGCATTGGATAGAAGAGCGAAGAGCTGAAGAAACAGATCAAGAAGGATCTGGAAATAGTAAATAAAAAGATGGAAAATAATCATGATATTCTCCAACGGAAAATCGAGGAAGAAAGTGAGAAAACCAAGGAGGAATGGAAGTAACAACTGGTCGAATGTCGAGAGGAGATCAGGCAAACGGTAACGGAGACCAACGAAACAGTGATACAAATCCGAGAAGAATTGAACAATAAAATCAGTAATGTTGAGGAGGAAGGTAAATTGAGAGCGACAGAATTCTACCAAGTCCTTACCGAAGGGTGCCAGAAGAACAAACAGGAGGTGGTCAAGGAACTAGAGGAGAGGCACAAAGAGATACAGATAGATGTAAACAATCGTGTGGAGAAGGTATACACTATCATCGATAAACTAGACGGAATGACCAGAGAAAACAGAGAGAAAATCCAGGGGATAAGTATACGGGAGAAACAAATGCAAGAAGAGCTAGATGCATTAAGAGAGAAAACTTATAATCACACACAGATCATAACCAGCGAAAATCGAGAGATAAATAATTTTCGCAGCTACCGGAGGAACCCAATAGAATTCCTCAAACGGGTAGAAGAGCTGATAGAAAAAAATACAGAAACCAGGTGGTCCAGTGTGAGAAGTATGATCGATGAAATGTTCCGAGACACCCATGACAACTGGTGGATGGCCACTCGACCCGAGATCAATGACACACAAGAGTTTAAGTAACAATTGCGGGAGAAATATTGGTCCGAGTCCACACAGAATGTGGTCCGCAATGATATCAGCAATGGAAGATACGAGTCACAAATAGGACACACTTTAACATCCTACTTTTTGGGAAAAGTATGCTTAGCCAGAAATTTAGAACCCAAGATACCCGAGGAGTCTCTGGTAATACAGCTGGGTTATCATTACGAAGAAGCAATACAGAAGGCCAGAAGGCAAGGACAGATAAAAACAATTCAAGGAATGGCTAGTCTATTGGAGGACCTGGAGAATGATGGCCAATACCGAAAAAACCGGATCATGAACCAACGGTATAACAAGTGGAATGAACATAATAATACGACCAATATCAATGTACCATACAATCATCCACAAAACAATAACCAGAATAACTGGGGCCGAAACCATAATAATAACAATGAAGAACAGCCATTCAATAGAAATACCCAGAATCATTCTCCGAATAATCAGCCTGGTAACAGAGGTCAACAAAACCATCGTCAAGGGAATCAAGATAAAAATAGAACCATTCCAAATAATAACCGACCGAATGAAAGTTACAGGGGAGCTGAACCTGAACAACGCACCAATGGTCACCCCAACGACCATAACTACTATGGTAACCGGTACCATCCTAGTTACCAGTACAACCGGGGACCCGGGGATAATCAAAATAGAAGCGACGGCCGACGTCACGTAAATTTCATCAGTGGGAGAAGGCAGAATAACCACCGAAGATATAACCCGAATTGGCACCCAGACTCATGGTACCACACGTCCAATAATAATAACAATCAACCATCAGTGAGCAGGAACAACGAACCACTTCAGAATGGAAACAACCAGGAACAAGTGCTGAACAATGAAACGAACGACCAGCAAATAACCTGGCCGTCAGCCAGCAACCACCTTTAAACTAAACGGGTCAGTGAAAAAGTATGAATGCCCTTCACATGACCAATCACTTGGGTTGATACGTCGAACAATGTCAGATAAGGAAACCAAAGTAATTACGATAATATACAACAATTATTTAAAGGATATTCGAGAGGAACTTCGCGAAGAAGAGGCCAAACAATTACCACAAAATAATAGTGAAATTGTTCATATAAAGGCGACAATAAACGGCACAATGACCATTATCATGGTGGATACAGGGTCTAATATCTCTCTAATCAACCAGCCTGAATTAGAACGAATTCAAGCTCACTCTCGAACACCAATCCCTACACTGCCAATAAATAATATAATCATCATTGGCGCAACTGGTAAACAGAACAAAACGGTGAGAAAACAAGTATCATTGGAGTTAGATAATCAAGAATCAACCATCCCTATTATATTTCTCGTAGCAAGTGGGCTACCATTCAACATGCTTATCAGATGTGATGTATTAAGAAGGTATTCAGCAGTAATAAACCTGCAGAAGGGAGTCGTGTTGTTAACTTTGGAACAAGGAACCTGGTCCGCAAACATTATAAATTGTATGTCAACTCCAATTGCTCTGAGCCAAGACCCAGGATTGAAGAATTATTATTGTCAGAGGCGTGAACCATCTATCACCATCGCCGAGGAGGAGGAGCGCAAAGCCTTGTGGAAACAGAAGTTGGAAGAGATCAGAACCTTCCAAAGAGAACGGCCTCTACAAGAAATTAGTGAGCAACAGTCTAAAGAACTAATTGCAATTTATAACGACTATCAGCATGTCTTTCAAACACCCCAGGAAAAGTTAAAGGATACCAGTGTGAAATTAAGTTCAGAGAACCGGTAGACTTCCACAGGAAATCATATCCCATAGCACATTCCCTGAAAAATGAAGTCAGGATGGAAATAAATAGAATGATTGCTGAAGATATTATTTAGTATAGCCACTCTCAATATACCAGCCCTATAGTAGCCATACCCAAGAAAAATGGCAAGGTACGAATTTGCCTGGACGCCCGAGAAATAAATAAAATGATTATCAATGACCGAACCTCACCAGGAGAGATAGAAGAAATTCTAAAGAGATTTCATGGGATAAGATATATTAGCACCTGGGATACTGTATGTGGGTACTGGCAGGTGGAGCTGCACCCACACAGTAGGCAGTACATGGCTTTCATATTTGACGGTAGAAATTACCAGTTCAAAAGGTTACCATTTAGACTCATTAATTCAGTAGCAGTGTTCGTAAAGTGCATGGACCAAGTGTTGGGTCAAGAGGCACTGGAATTTACCACAGTGTACGTTGACGACCTGCTTATCACGTCATCAGACTGGGACGAACACTGCGAAAGAGTCAAACATGTATTGGAAAAATTATCCAACAACAATATTACCCTTAAATTGGACAAATCGAAGTTTATTACAAAAGAAGTGAAGTTCTTAGGATTCAACCTGACCGAGAAGGGAATCACTCCATCCCAAGAGAAGGTTGAAGCCATACAAAATTTCCCATCACCAAGAAACAAAAAGCAATTGCAATCCTTCCTAGGAGTATGTAATTACTATAGGAAGTTTCAAACCAACTACTCCCACCTAACAGCAAAATTTTCCAAACAACTCTCTTCGAAAGAAAAATGGACATGGGGAGCGGAACAAGAGGAAGTGCTCAAATTGATTAAACAAAAATTTGTTGATACTGTTATATTACACCACCCCAATTTTGAAAAACCGTTCTACCTAAACTGCGACGCTAGTGATGTAAGTCTAGGCGCAGAGCTATACCAGGAAGACGAGGATGGAAATCACCTGGTCATTAGCTTCGCAAGCCGAATACTAAATAGTTGCGAGCGTAACTACAATGTTACAGAAAAGGAGTTGCTCAGCATAGTATTCGCGTGCGGCAAGTTTAGGACATACATACTAGGATATCCTATCACGGTCCGAAGCGATCATAAATCAATATCGTTTTTCAAACAGTGTAAATTGAATCATGGCCGACTTACTCGATGGATACTTGCTCTGCAAGAATACCACATTACATGGGAGTATATTCCAGGACAAAAAAACATAGTGGCTGACGTATTATCCAGAATAAATGTAGTAAATCAGACATTTGAAGGAGAAAAGGGGAAGATAGCAAAAGTGTATTATATATTGAAAGATAGGAAGGACCTGGAAAATATTGTAAACCAAATAGTGTTGCAACAAGAGCAAGATACAAAAATATCCAACATCAGAAAAAGACTGATGGAATCTGAAGCAATTATTAACAAATTTTACTGTGTATACAAAGATATCTTATTTATAAAAACAAAAAAGAAAAAAGACACATGGAAACTAGTAGTCCCTCAATCATTAGAAAATCAAATCATCAAAGATTACCATGTGAGATACGGCCACATGGGAACAATCAAAATGGTAAAAGCTTTGGAAGAAGATTTGTTCATAAAAAATATTACCAGAAAAGTGAATAAAAACATAAAAACCTGCACATTGTGTCAGATGGTCAAAACCAATAATGAAAGGAAGAATGGAACGATGATACCCATCACGTCAAGTGCCAAACTAGAGAAGGTGTTCCTCGACATATGTGGACCATTCCCACGTAGCGGAGGAAGACATGGATACAAGTTCATTGTGATTATACTTGACCATTACACCAAGTACACCAAATTATACGCTATAAACAGAGCCACAACAAAGAAAATATTAGATATTATTAAAAATAAATACATGTCAGAGATTGGAAAACCGTACATGATAATAACCAATCATGGAACGCAGTTTAAGGGAAGAAGGTGGAGAGAAGAATTACTAAAAGTAAACATTAAAACATATAAAACTTCAGTATACCACCCTAGTAGTAATCCAGCAGAAAGAATGTTGAGAGAGGTGGGACGCATTTTGAGAACTTACTGTCATAATAACCAGAGAGAATGGTACAAATATTTATCTTCAACCGAAGTGTTTTTAAATATCAGCTATCACCAATTTACTGAAAATACACCCTACTTAATGATGTTCGAGAGGAAGCCAAATAGAGAGATCCAAGAGATAATAGAATTCCCAAAAAACCCAGAAGACCCGTATGATAAAAACAAATGGTACAGCCTAATAATGGACAAGATTGAGAAACAAAAGGCCAAATATGCAAAAAACCAACCCAAAATAATCAAATATAAAGAGGGAGAAAAAATATTAATTAAAAATCGTGAACTACCAAGTACAATGGAAGATATAGCAAAGAAATTGTTATTGCTATATACGGGACCGTATATCATCACAAAAGATAATGGTAATAATACTTACCAGATAAGCAATATAAATACAAGAAAAATAAAGGGAGTTTATAACCAAACTTCGATAAAAAAGTTTTACGAAGAAGAATAAAAACATAAAACTTATTTCAAAATTCCAAAAGAGATTGTAAGAGCAGCTTACTCAATTATTTAGATGATATGGGCGGAATAAAAGGAATTAATATAAATAAATAATCATGTAAAAAAACAAAGGAAACAGTTACACCAATTCCTTTCAATTTAAATCAATTTACAGTCTAATAAAAGATTGATATATGAAGTATGAAATAATGAAAAGTGAGATAACAAGGAATAAGTTACTCACATTCCTATATAATAAAAATGTAAGAATCACAAACTTACAATTATAATTAAACAAAAAATAACTAAAAAGGAATACGCTACAAACATTCCTTTAAAGTAAGAGAATTAACTTACAAAGAATTATCAAAAATGATATTTAATGCAGAATAAAATAAACAAAAAATAAAATCAAGCTCAAATTACTGAGATAAATACCTGAAATTATAATGAATCCAAAGTATTCTAAGAAAAAAAAGAAATGTGAACTGGTACAAGGAGGAGAGAGAAATTATGTATAAAACAAATATACAGAAATGGCTAAAGCAGAATCTTGCTAAATAACCAAGAAAAGAATAAAAATGTCTAAGACAATTAAAATGATCACAACGAGCACTGAAAACAAAATAATGAAAGGTTAGATATGATGAAATTAACATATGAATAAATATAAAAGCAATCAAGTGTATGAGCAAATGATAGTATATAGCTAAGGTATAGCGGAAGGAAGAATGAGTAAAAGGCCAAAGAGATCTACAAAAAAAAACCACAAGGTGGACAATCCCAAAGTATATTATTATTGATTTAAGTCACAAGTTGACAAAAAAGGTATTTAAGATTGACTGTTGAAAAGTCCAGCAATCCAAATGAACTGAGCAGAGATGATGTGCCTCTGGTCTCAGAAAAATGAGTAGTAATGGGAAAAACCAGCTACTATAAAAGTTAGGGAAAAAATTGTGTATGAGGGAAAATGCACCAATGGAAATAAATAAAAACAGATCCAAATAAAATGGAATGAATTAAATAAGAAGAGAAATGAAGAATGGAGAAACAAACAAGAAAGAAAAGGAAAAAGGTTATCTATAACTGATAATTTCATAAAAAACTATGCTAGTGTTTTATCAAAATGATCAATTTTAGAGGAGAGGCATTATGTTACAACACAAATAAGCCACCCCAGTACCAGGGATAAAAAAGATAATTCTTAATATAAAAATACTTCATATAAAATAAAATGTTTAAAAATGAATAAAATATCAATATTATGACACGACGAACGACGGTATTACCCAACCCAAGTGATTGACCCAACAACAGAAACACAAAGAAGGGAACCACGAAACATACAAAAGAAAAAAAGGTGATTGACCAAACAATTATGAACTAAAAAAGGAAGATAGGAAACCAGAACTAAAGAAGAATCAAAGGAAGGGAACAAATCCCTACGACTAAATAGAAATTAAACCAGATAGGAAGAGGAGAACCGAACCGAGATGAAGACAATTGAAGACGAAGAAGAAGAGGAAGAATGAAGAGGAGACAGGTTAAACCCAAGGAGAAAATAACACACATATAAAGGGGAGAAATAGTAGACTCAAAGATAGAATACTGTAAATAAACCTCAAATAATTATCCATTAATGAAACAAATAGTATTGTTATAATTGAATTAACTTATGTATCTATTTTAAAGACACAAGACAATTGTAAAGTAACGTAGTGTAGAAAAGTACACTAACACAATTATGAAGGTTAGATTTAATGAAAAATAAATAACCTAATATTATTAATAATAAATATTATGCTGTATAAAAATAGTGAGAAATAATAGGAGAAAAGTATAGGGATTACCCATTAAGTAACACTTAATACAAACAGTGAACCAAAGTAAAGTGCAATAGTGAAAGTGTAAATACCCTAAAAATAGTGAAAGTGTATCAGTGATGAACCTCTACTAATTAAAGGTGAAGGTGATACAGGGAAATAGCAGTGTTAAGCAATAAAAATGTAATAGTAAATAAGAGAACACTTTATAAAACATTGACTAACAACCAATGATTTGAGTAATCTTGTGAACATTTATATAATTAAAAATAATTAAAAGTAATATTTCAAATAAATATAAAAGAAGCATGTAATATTATTCAGGGAGAAAGCCCAGATAAAAACAGTTTGTATTAACATGGTATGGAGGAGATAGTAGTATAGAAATAAGGTTTTATTTTAAAATTAAGACTACAATGAATAAAACACCCCATGTTGAAAGGGGAAATAACGTTCATAAATTTACAAGAAGTGATGATCTTTATCACTCAAAGTAGTAACAAAAGAAAGGAATTAATGTTAGAACTAACAATAACTAGTAACTTATAAAGAATAGTTTGGTTCAATGTTATGAAGAGGATATGGCTGAAGGGAACTTGCAGTCCATAAGCCTAATTGTTATGTTTTAAAATATGTGTAATGAAAACTGTATTGAATAATGATTAGAACACAAACAAACATGATAACTAAGTGAAGCCCATCAGGCTGAATTCAAAATGTAATTTAAAAGAAATCAACCAAAAACCATCATGGCTAATCTTAGCTATGAAAACATCTAACTGTCAGACACACTCAAATGTCAATTGTAACAATTTCGCAAGAAACTTTACTAATCTAAGACCAGTAAATGGCCAGTAATTATATGTAAATCATTTTAAAACAGAAAGGTTATTATAAAAGTTTAATTTAAGAAAGATATGTAATTTATCAAATGTCAAATATTTAGACTAAAGTTAATGTATGACAGAATATGACCTTATGAGGTATCATTGTAAACTTTGAAAGGAAAGAAAGATAATAGTGATATCATTTATTACCCCAAAGGAACTATAAAGGAATAAAACCATTAGGAAAATACTTAATAAATTTGAATAAAAATTCAAATCTCTTAACAATGCTTTTGAAAGAGGAATTAACCAATCGAAGGAGTGATGTTACCATAGTAACGGGCCGTTGAAGGCTAATTTCCGTTAAAATTATGAGACTTGAAGAAATGACGCGTGGGTAAGCGGCACGCAAAATTGTGATGATTGAAATTTTACTTTAAATAGTTACGAAAAGTTTCGGAAGTTAACCACGATAACCAAAGACGAATAGATGTCAACCTACCAAGATTAAACGATGTCCTAGAACCAAATTGAATAAATTAATTAACAGAAATCCAAGACAAGATTGAAAAAGATGTCCGAAGCTTAAAACCAGTCCAAATTTGCAGAATATCCACTACTCCAGATGACGACATATCAACACTATCTGAACTGATAAGTATCGAATAAATTCCTTTATCCCAAAAAACCAAATTACTTTAAATATTTCTCAAATGATCAAATTTCTCACTATTGAACAAATATAATTTTCTTTCAAAGGTTTTAATGCATAATTAACTTACATAAAAACATTTTTTTAACCAAAATATAACCTCGCATTAGAGTGCAACTTTGTAACAAGAATACGACACTACCGAACAAATTGTAAAAAAAAAACATTATACTTTCTAAGTACGTATAAGGTACGGTAGTGTACTTTTTTAATGTAACCAACGTTTATGTCTCATTTCATAATCCAAAGAACCCCAGATTTTGAACAGATTAATATATTGTATGTAAACTGTAGCCACAGCGGCAGAGAAATAATTTGTTTTCAGATCGATTTGCCAACCTTGAGATATTTGTGTTTCATGTTATAAGCCGGAACAATTTGTTATCAAATTATTTATAGTCCTTTTGTCATATTAATTAATGATTGAATTTGTATTAAATTTACCGTACACAGTCTTACTATCGTTTTATTTCATAGGACGTTGTAGAATATATGTGTGTTAGCAAGTTTTATTCAATAACCAACTAGCGCTCGTCACGAGTGGTCAAGACGGCAACCTGTATAGTGGCGGGAACCATTTGAACGCTCCAGCGGTCCACGCTAATAACACGTATCATCTTATAATTTAACTATTTTAATTGTTTTGATAGAAACAATTTGGCGCCACCCGGGATTCGCAACCCCTATGAATTAACAGGTAGGTTGTACTGGTAATTTTGACAACGCTACAGACTCCAGTAGTGACTACGATTATTGTAACGACCGGTGTGAGGCAAACACACTACATTCACACTAATACACATAATAAACAAGTGTGAACACATTTTAACAGGTACGCACCCGTTGATTCGTTGCATATTGGCGCCCAACATGGGGCTGTAAACGAGGACGCCCCTCATTACATAATACTTCGTTACATATTGGCGACCAGCAACGTGACGCTAGAAAGAATAACTACCGGCGGTTATGAATAGACACAGTATGGTTACGAGGCTCAAAGGTAAGGCAGCATTAAACCAAGAAGAAAACCAAGAGGAAATGGAAGAAGTTGAGGAAACGACTGGAGAATTGTTGGAAGAACATCCACAGGAGGACCAAATGGAAAATCCAAACCCACCTGAACCAGAACCGGAAGTGGAAATAATAGTCGACAACCAACTTGAGAAACCAGTTCAGGATGATGAGGGAGAAAAACGGGCTGGAGATCATGAAACAGCAAAGGGAGGTCCGAGCATGCAAGACCTGATGAATTTCATAGCAGAACTTTCAAGGAAAGACAAGGAAGAATTGAACAAAAAATTAGTGTCAGACAAGGAAGAATTTAACAAAAAATTAGAGTCAGACAAGGAAGATTTGAATAAAAAATTGGAATCATTACAAATGGGAATGAATAAAAAACTGGACCAAAACAGTGAAGAATTGAAGAAGCAAATGAAGGTGATACAGGGAAGTCAGGAGGCATTGGATAGAAGAGCGAAGAGCTGAAGAAACAGATCAAGAAGGATCTGGAAATAGTAAATAAAAAGATGGAAAATAATCATGATATTCTCCAACGGAAAATCGAGGAAGAAAGTGAGAAAACCAAGGAGGAATGGAAGTAACAACTGGTCGAATGTCGAGAGGAGATCAGGCAAACGGTAACGGAGACCAACGAAACAGTGATACAAATCCGAGAAGAATTGAACAATAAAATCAGTAATGTTGAGGAGGAAGGTAAATTGAGAGCGACAGAATTCTACCAAGTCCTTACCGAAGGGTGCCAGAAGAACAAACAGGAGGTGGTCAAGGAACTAGAGGAGAGGCACAAAGAGATACAGATAGATGTAAACAATCGTGTGGAGAAGGTATACACTATCATCGATAAACTAGACGGAATGACCAGAGAAAACAGAGAGAAAATCCAGGGGATAAGTATACGGGAGAAACAAATGCAAGAAGAGCTAGATGCATTAAGAGAGAAAACTTATAATCACACACAGATCATAACCAGCGAAAATCGAGAGATAAATAATTTTCGCAGCTACCGGAGGAACCCAATAGAATTCCTCAAACGGGTAGAAGAGCTGATAGAAAAAAATACAGAAACCAGGTGGTCCAGTGTGAGAAGTATGATCGATGAAATGTTCCGAGACACCCATGACAACTGGTGGATGGCCACTCGACCCGAGATCAATGACACACAAGAGTTTAAGTAACAATTGCGGGAGAAATATTGGTCCGAGTCCACACAGAATGTGGTCCGCAATGATATCAGCAATGGAAGATACGAGTCACAAATAGGACACACTTTAACATCCTACTTTTTGGGAAAAGTATGCTTAGCCAGAAATTTAGAACCCAAGATACCCGAGGAGTCTCTGGTAATACAGCTGGGTTATCATTACGAAGAAGCAATACAGAAGGCCAGAAGGCAAGGACAGATAAAAACAATTCAAGGAATGGCTAGTCTATTGGAGGACCTGGAGAATGATGGCCAATACCGAAAAAACCGGATCATGAACCAACGGTATAACAAGTGGAATGAACATAATAATACGACCAATATCAATGTACCATACAATCATCCACAAAACAATAACCAGAATAACTGGGGCCGAAACCATAATAATAACAATGAAGAACAGCCATTCAATAGAAATACCCAGAATCATTCTCCGAATAATCAGCCTGGTAACAGAGGTCAACAAAACCATCGTCAAGGGAATCAAGATAAAAATAGAACCATTCCAAATAATAACCGACCGAATGAAAGTTACAGGGGAGCTGAACCTGAACAACGCACCAATGGTCACCCCAACGACCATAACTACTATGGTAACCGGTACCATCCTAGTTACCAGTACAACCGGGGACCCGGGGATAATCAAAATAGAAGCGACGGCCGACGTCACGTAAATTTCATCAGTGGGAGAAGGCAGAATAACCACCGAAGATATAACCCGAATTGGCACCCAGACTCATGGTACCACACGTCCAATAATAATAACAATCAACCATCAGTGAGCAGGAACAACGAACCACTTCAGAATGGAAACAACCAGGAACAAGTGCTGAACAATGAAACGAACGACCAGCAAATAACCTGGCCGTCAGCCAGCAACCACCTTTAAACTAAACGGGTCAGTGAAAAAGTATGAATGCCCTTCACATGACCAATCACTTGGGTTGATACGTCGAACAATGTCAGATAAGGAAACCAAAGTAATTACGATAATATACAACAATTATTTAAAGGATATTCGAGAGGAACTTCGCGAAGAAGAGGCCAAACAATTACCACAAAATAATAGTGAAATTGTTCATATAAAGGCGACAATAAACGGCACAATGACCATTATCATGGTGGATACAGGGTCTAATATCTCTCTAATCAACCAGCCTGAATTAGAACGAATTCAAGCTCACTCTCGAACACCAATCCCTACACTGCCAATAAATAATATAATCATCATTGGCGCAACTGGTAAACAGAACAAAACGGTGAGAAAACAAGTATCATTGGAGTTAGATAATCAAGAATCAACCATCCCTATTATATTTCTCGTAGCAAGTGGGCTACCATTCAACATGCTTATCAGATGTGATGTATTAAGAAGGTATTCAGCAGTAATAAACCTGCAGAAGGGAGTCGTGTTGTTAACTTTGGAACAAGGAACCTGGTCCGCAAACATTATAAATTGTATGTCAACTCCAATTGCTCTGAGCCAAGACCCAGGATTGAAGAATTATTATTGTCAGAGGCGTGAACCATCTATCACCATCGCCGAGGAGGAGGAGCGCAAAGCCTTGTGGAAACAGAAGTTGGAAGAGATCAGAACCTTCCAAAGAGAACGGCCTCTACAAGAAATTAGTGAGCAACAGTCTAAAGAACTAATTGCAATTTATAACGACTATCAGCATGTCTTTCAAACACCCCAGGAAAAGTTAAAGGATACCAGTGTGAAATTAAGTTCAGAGAACCGGTAGACTTCCACAGGAAATCATATCCCATAGCACATTCCCTGAAAAATGAAGTCAGGATGGAAATAAATAGAATGATTGCTGAAGATATTATTTAGTATAGCCACTCTCAATATACCAGCCCTATAGTAGCCATACCCAAGAAAAATGGCAAGGTACGAATTTGCCTGGACGCCCGAGAAATAAATAAAATGATTATCAATGACCGAACCTCACCAGGAGAGATAGAAGAAATTCTAAAGAGATTTCATGGGATAAGATATATTAGCACCTGGGATACTGTATGTGGGTACTGGCAGCTGGAGCTGCACCCACACAGTAGGCAGTACATGGCTTTCATATTTGACGGTAGAAATTACCAGTTCAAAAGGTTACCATTTGGACTCATTAATTCAGTAGCAGTGTTCGTAAAGTGCATGGACCAAGTGTTGGGTCAAGAGGCACTGGAATTTACCACAGTGTACGTTGACGACCTGCTTATCACGTCATCAGACTGGGACGAACACTGCGAAAGAGTCAAACATGTATTGGAAAAATTATCCAACAACAATATTACCCTTAAATTGGACAAATCGAAGTTTATTACAAAAGAAGTGAAGTTCTTAGGATTCAACCTGACCGAGAAGGGAATCACTCCATCCCAAGAGAAGGTTGAAGCCATACAAAATTTCCCATCACCAAGAAACAAAAAGCAATTGCAATCCTTCCTAGGAGTATGTAATTACTATAGGAAGTTTCAAACCAACTACTCCCACCTAACAGCAAAATTTTCCAAACAACTCTCTTCGAAAGAAAAATGGACATGGGGAGCGGAACAAGAGGAAGTGCTCAAATTGATTAAACAAAAATTTGTTGATACTGTTATATTACACCACCCCAATTTTGAAAAACCGTTCTACCTAAACTGCGACGCTAGTGATGTAAGTCTAGGCGCAGAGCTATACCAGGAAGACGAGGATGGAAATCACCTGGTCATTAGCTTCGCAAGCCGAATACTAAATAGTTGCGAGCGTAACTACAATGTTACAGAAAAGGAGTTGCTCAGCATAGTATTCGCGTGCGGCAAGTTTAGGACATACATACTAGGATATCCTATCACGGTCCGAAGCGATCATAAATCAATATCGTTTTTCAAACAGTGTAAATTGAATCATGGCCGACTTACTCGATGGATACTTGCTCTGCAAGAATACCACATTACATGGGAGTATATTCCAGGACAAAAAAACATAGTGGCTGACGTATTATCCAGAATAAATGTAGTAAATCAGACATTTGAAGGAGAAAAGGGGAAGATAGCAAAAGTGTATTATATATTGAAAGATAGGAAGGACCTGGAAAATATTGTAAACCAAATAGTGTTGCAACAAGAGCAAGATACAAAAATATCCAACATCAGAAAAAGACTGATGGAATCTGAAGCAATTATTAACAAATTTTACTGTGTATACAAAGATATCTTATTTATAAAAACAAAAAAGAAAAAAGACACATGGAAACTAGTAGTCCCTCAATCATTAGAAAATCAAATCATCAAAGATTACCATGTGAGATACGGCCACATGGGAACAATCAAAATGGTAAAAGCTTTGGAAGAAGATTTGTTCATAAAAAATATTACCAGAAAAGTGAATAAAAACATAAAAACCTGCACATTGTGTCAGATGGTCAAAACCAATAATGAAAGGAAGAATGGAACGATGATACCCATCACGTCAAGTGCCAAACTAGAGAAGGTGTTCCTCGACATATGTGGACCATTCCCACATAGCGGAGGAAGACATGGATACAAGTTCATTGTGATTATACTTGACCATTACACCAAGTACACCAAATTATACGCTATAAACAGAGCCACAACAAAGAAAATATTAGATATTATTAAAAATAAATACATGTCAGAGATTGGAAAACCGTACATGATAATAACCAATCATGGAACGCAGTTTAAGGGAAGAAGGTGGAGAGAAGAATTACTAAAACTAAACATTAAAACATATAAAACTTCAGTATACCACCCTAGTAGTAATCCAGCAGAAAGAATGTTGAGAGAGGTGGGACGCATTTTGAGAACTTACTGTCATAATAACCAGAGAGAATGGTACAAATATTTATCTTCAACCGAAGTGTTTTTAAATATCAGCTATCACCAATTTACTGAAAATACACCCTACTTAATGATGTTCGAGAGGAAGCCAAATAGAGAGATCCAAGAGATAATAGAATTCCCAAAAAACCCAGAAGACCCGTATGATAAAAACAAATGGTACAGCCTAATAATGGACAAGATTGAGAAACAAAAGGCCAAATATGCAAAAAACCAACCCAAAATAATCAAATATAAAGAGGGAGAAAAAATATTAATTAAAAATCGTGAACTACCAAGTACAATGGAAGATATAGCAAAGAAATTGTTATTGCTATATACGGGACCGTATATCATCACAAAAGATAATGGTAATAATACTTACCAGATAAGCAATATAAATACAAGAAAAATAAAGGGAGTTTATAACCAAACTTCGATAAAAAAGTTTTACGAAGAAGAATAAAAACATAAAACTTATTTCAAAATTCCAAAAGAGATTGTAAGAGCAGCTTACTCAATTATTTAGATGATATGGGCGGAATAAAAGGAATTAATATAAATAAATAATCATGTAAAAAAACAAAGGAAACAGTTACACCAATTCCTTTCAATTTAAATCAATTTACAGTCTAATAAAAGATTGATATATGAAGTATGAAATAATGAAAAGTGAGATAACAAGGAATAAGTTACTCACATTCCTATATAATAAAAATGTAAGAATCACAAACTTACAATTATAATTAAACAAAAAATAACTAAAAAGGAATACGCTACAAACATTCCTTTAAAGTAAGAGAATTAACTTACAAAGAATTATCAAAAATGATATTTAATGCAGAATAAAATAAACAAAAAATAAAATCAAGCTCAAATTACTGAGATAAATACCTGAAATTATAATGAATCCAAAGTATTCTAAGAAAAAAAAGAAATGTGAACTGGTACAAGGAGGAGAGAGAAATTATGTATAAAACAAATATACAGAAATGGCTAAAGCAGAATCTTGCTAAATAACCAAGAAAAGAATAAAAATGTCTAAGACAATTAAAATGATCACAACGAGCACTGAAAACAAAATAATGAAAGGTTAGATATGATGAAATTAACATATGAATAAATATAAAAGCAATCAAGTGTATGAGCAAATGATAGTATATAGCTAAGGTATAGCGGAAGGAAGAATGAGTAAAAGGCCAAAGAGATCTACAAAAAAAAACCACAAGGTGGACAATCCCAAAGTATATTATTATTGATTTAAGTCACAAGTTGACAAAAAAGGTATTTAAGATTGACTGTTGAAAAGTCCAGCAATCCAAATGAACTGAGCAGAGATGATGTGCCTCTGGTCTCAGAAAAATGAGTAGTAATGGGAAAAACCAGCTACTATAAAAGTTAGGGAAAAAATTGTGTATGAGGGAAAATGCACCAATGGAAATAAATAAAAACAGATCCAAATAAAATGGAATGAATTAAATAAGAAGAGAAATGAAGAATGGAGAAACAAACAAGAAAGAAAAGGAAAAAGGTTATCTATAACTGATAATTTCATAAAAAACTATGCTAGTGTTTTATCAAAATGATCAATTTTAGAGGAGAGGCATTATGTTACAACACAAATAAGCCACCCCAGTACCAGGGATAAAAAAGATAATTCTTAATATAAAAATACTTCATATAAAATAAAATGTTTAAAAATGAATAAAATATCAATATTATGACACGACGAACGACGGTATTACCCAACCCAAGTGATTGACCCAACAACAGAAACACAAAGAAGGGAACCACGAAACATACACAAGAAAAAAAGGTGATTGACCAAACAATTATGAACTAAAAAAGGAAGATAGGAAACCAGAACTAAAGAAGAATCAAAGGAAGGGAACAAATCCCTACGACTAAATAGAAATTAAACCAGATAGGAAGAGGAGAACCGAACCGAGATGAAGACAATTGAAGACGAAGAAGAAGAGGAAGAATGAAGAGGAGACAGGTTAAACCCAAGGAGAAAATAACACACATATAAAGGGGAGAAATAGTAGACTCAAAGATAGAATACTGTAAATAAACCTCAAATAATTATCCATTAATGAAACAAATAGTATTGTTATAATTGAATTAACTTATGTACCTATTTTAAAGACACAAGACAATTGTAAAGTAACGTAGTGTAGAAAAGTACACTAACACAATTATGAAGGTTAGATTTAATGAAAAATAAATAACCTAATATTATTAATAATAAATATTATGCTGTATAAAAATAGTGAGAAATAATAGGAGAAAAGTATAGGGATTACCCATTAAGTAACACTTAATACAAACAGTGAACCAAAGTAAAGTGCAATAGTGAAAGTGTAAATACCCTAAAAATAGTGAAAGTGTATCAGTGATGAACCTCTACTAATTAAAGGTGAAGGTGATACAGGGAAATAGCAGTGTTAAGCAATAAAAATGTAATAGTAAATAAGAGAACACTTTATAAAACATTGACTAACAACCAATGATTTGAGTAATCTTGTGAACATTTATATAATTAAAAATAATTAAAAGTAATATTTCAAATAAATATAAAAGAAGCATGTAATATTATTCAGGGAGAAAGCCCAGATAAAAACAGTTTGTATTAACATGGTATGGAGGAGATAGTAGTATAGAAATAAGGTTTTATTTTAAAATTAAGACTACAATGAATAAAACACCCCATGTTGAAAGGGGAAATAACGTTCATAAATTTACAAGAAGTGATGATCTTTATCACTCAAAGTAGTAACAAAAGAAAGGAATTAATGTTAGAACTAACAATAACTAGTAACTTATAAAGAATAGTTTGGTTCAATGTTATGAAGAGGATATGGCTGAAGGGAACTTGCAGTCCATAAGCCTAATTGTTATGTTTTAAAATATGTGTAATGAAAACTGTATTGAATAATGATTAGAACACAAACAAACATGATAACTAAGTGAAGCCCATCAGGCTGAATTCAAAATGTAATTTAAAAGAAATCAACCAAAAACCATCATGGCTAATCTTAGCTATGAAAACATCTAACTGTCAGACACACTCAAATGTCAATTGTAACAATTTCGCAAGAAACTTTACTAATCTAAGACCAGTAAATGGCCAGTAATTATATGTAAATCATTTTAAAACAGAAAGGTTATTATAAAAGTTTAATTTAAGAAAGATATGTAATTTATCAAATGTCAAATATTTAGACTAAAGTTAATGTATGACAGAATATGACCTTATGAGGTATCATTGTAAACTTTGAAAGGAAAGAAAGATAATAGTGATATCATTTATTACCCCAAAGGAACTATAAAGGAATAAAACCATTAGGAAAATACTTAATAAATTTGAATAAAAATTCAAATCTCTTAACAATGCTTTTGAAAGAGGAATTAACCAATCGAAGGAGTGATGTTACCATAGTAACGGGCCGTTGAAGGCTAATTTCCGTTAAAATTATGAGACTTGAAGAAATGACGCGTGGGTAAGCGGCACGCAAAATTGTGATGATTGAAATTTTACTTTAAATAGTTACGAAAAGTTTCGGAAGTTAACCACGATAACCAAAGACGAATAGATGTCAACCTACCAAGATTAAACGATGTCCTAGAACCAAATTGAATAAATTAATTAACAGAAATCCAAGACAAGATTGAAAAAGATGTCCGAAGCTTAAAACCAGTCCAAATTTGCAGAATATCCACTACTCCAGATGACGACATATCAACACTATCTGAACTGATAAGTATCGAATAAATTCCTTTATCCCAAAAAACCAAATTACTTTAAATATTTCTCAAATGATCAAATTTCTCACTATTGAACAAATATAATTTTCTTTCAAAGGTTTTAATGCATAATTAACTTACATAAAAACATTTTTTTAACCAAAATATAACCTCGCATTAGAGTGCAACTTTGTAACAAGAATACGACACTACCGAACAAATTGTAAAAAAAACACATTATACTTTCTAAGTACGTATAAGGTACGGTAGTGTACTTTTTTAATGTAACCAACGTTTATGTCTCATTTCATAATCCAAAGAACCCCAGATTTTGAACAGATTAATATATTGTATGTAAACTGTAGCCACAGCGGCAGAGAAATAATTTGTTTTCAGATCGATTTGCCAACCTTGAGATATTTGTGTTTCATGTTATAAGCCGGAACAATTTGTTATCAAATTATTTATAGTCCTTTTGTCATATTAATTAATGATTGAATTTGTATTAAATTTACCGTACACAGTCTTACTATCGTTTTATTTCATAGGACGTTGTAGAATATATGTGTGTTAGCAAGTTTTATTCAATAACCAACTAGCGCTCGTCACGAGTGGTCAAGACGGCAACCTGTATAGCGGCGGGAACCATTTGAACGCTCCAGCGGTCCACGCTAATAACACGTATCATCTTATAATTTAACTATTTTAATTGTTTTGATAGAAACAATTTGGCGCCACCCGGGATTCGCAACCCCTATGAATTAACAGGTAGGTTGTACTGGTAATTTTGACAACGCTACAGACTCCAGTAGTGACTACGATTATTGTAACGACCGGTGTGAGGCAAACACACTACATTCACACTAATACACATAATAAACAAGTGTGAACACATTTTAACAGGTACGCACCCGTTGATTCGTTGCATATTGGCGCCCAACATGGGGCTGTAAACGAGGACGCCCCTCATTACATAATACTTCGTTACATATTGGCGACCAGCAACGTGACGCTAGAAAGAATAACTAGCGGCCGTTATGAATAGACACAGTATGGTTACGAGGCTCAAAGGTAAGGCAGCATTAAACCAAGAAGAAAACCAAGAGGAAATGGAAGAAGTTGAGGAAACGACTGGAGAATTGTTGGAAGAACATCCACAGGAGGACCAAATGGAAAATCCAAACCCACCTGAACCAGAACCGGAAGTGGAAATAATAGTCGACAACCAACTTGAGAAACCAGTTCAGGACGATGAGGGAGAAAAACGGGCTGGAGATCATGAAACAGCAAAGGGAGGTCCGAGCATGCAAGACCTGATGAATTTCATAGCAGAACTTTCAAGGAAAGACAAGGAAGAATTGAACAAAAAATTAGTGTCAGACAAGGAAGAATTTAACAAAAAATTAGAGTCAGACAAGGAAGATTTGAATAAAAAATTGGAATCATTACAAATGGGAATGAATAAAAAACTGGACCAAAACAGTGAAGAATTGAAGAAGCAAATGAAGGTGATACAGGGAAGTCAGGAGGCATTGGATAGAAGAGCGAAGAGCTGAAGAAACAGATCAAGAAGGATCTGGAAATAGTAAATAAAAAGATGGAAAATAATCATGATATTCTCCAACGGAAAATCGAGGAAGAAAGTGAGAAAACCAAGGAGGAATGGAAGTAACAACTGGTCGAGTGTCGAGAGGAGATCAGGCAAACGGTAACGGAGACCAACGAAACAGTGATACAAATCCGAGAAGAATTGAACAATAAAATCAGTAATGTTGAGGAGGAAGGTAAATTGAGAGCGACAGAATTCTACCAAGTCCTTACCGAAGGGTGCCAGAAGAACAAACAGGAGGTGGTCAAGGAACTAGAGGAGAGGCACAAAGAGATACAGATAGATGTAAACAATCGTGTGGAGAAGGTATACACTGTCATC
This sequence comes from Magicicada septendecula, assembly GCA_034769895.1. Classification (NCBI taxonomy): domain Eukaryota; kingdom Metazoa; phylum Arthropoda; class Insecta; order Hemiptera; family Cicadidae; genus Magicicada; species Magicicada septendecula. Next base: position 493,677,100 of record CM068368.1, read on the forward strand.
GATAAACTAGACGGAATGACCAGAGAAAACAGAGAGAAAATCCAGGGGATAAGTATACGGGAGAAACAAATGCAAGAAGAGCTAGATGCATTAAGAGAGAAAACTTATAATCACACAAAGATCATAACCAGCGAAAATCGAGAGATAAATAATTTTCGCAGCTACCGGAGGAACCCAATAGAATTCCTCAAACGGGTAGAAGAGCTGATAGAAAAAAATACAGAAACCAGGTGGTCCAGTGTGAGAAGTATGATCGATGAAATGTTCCGAGACACCCATGACAACTGGTGGATGGCCACTCGACCCGAGATCAATGACACACAAGAGTTTAAGTGACAATTGCGGGAGAAATATTGGTCCGAGTCCACACAGAATGTGGTCCGCAATGATATCAGCAATGGAAGATACGAGTCACAAATAGGACACACTTTAACATCCTACTTTTTGGGAAAAGTATGCTTAGCCAGAAATTTAGAACCCAAGATACCCGAGGAGTCTCTGGTAATACAGCTGGGTTATCATTACGAAGAAGCAATACAGAAGGCCAGAAGGCAAGGACAGATAAAAACAATTCAAGGAATGGCTAGTCTATTGGAGGACCTGGAGAATGATGGCCAATACCGAAAAAACCGGATCATGAACCAACGGTATAACAAGTGGAATGAACATAATAATACGACCAATATCAATGTACCATACAATCATCCACAAAACAATAACCAGAATAACTGGGGCCGAAACCATAATAATAACAATGAAGAACAGCCATTCAATAGAAATACCCAGAATCATTCTCCGAATAATCAGCCTGGTAACAGAGGTCAACAAAACCATCGTCAAGGGAATCAAGATAAAAATAGAACCATTCCAAATAATAACCGACCGAATGAAAGTTACAGGGGAGCTGAACCTGAACAACGCACCAATGGTCACCCCAACGACCATAACTACTATGGTAACCGGTACCATCCTAGTTACCAGTACAACCGGGGACCCGGGGATAATCAAAATAGAAGCGACGGCCGACGTCACGTAAATTTCATCAGTGGGAGAAGGCAGAATAACCACCGAAGATATAACCCGAATTGGCACCCAGACTCATGGTACCACACGTCCAATAATAATAACAATCAACCATCAGTGAGCAGGAACAACGAACCACTTCAGAATGGAAACAACCAGGAACAAGTGCTGAACAATGAAACGAACGACCAGCAAATAACCTGGCCGTCAGCCAGCAACCACCTTTAAACTAAACGGGTCAGTGAAAAAGTATGAATGCCCTTCACATGACCAATCACTTGGGTTGATACGTCGAACAATGTCAGATAAGGAAACCAAAGTAATTACGATAATATACAACAATTATTTAAAGGATATTCGAGAGGAACTTCGCGAAGAAGAGGCCAAACAATTACCACAAAATAATAGTGAAATTGTTCATATAAAGGCGACAATAAACGGCACAATGACCATTATCATGGTGGATACAGGGTCTAATATCTCTCTAATCAACCAGCCTGAATTAGAACGAATTCAAGCTCACTCTCGAACACCAATCCCTACACTGCCAATAAATAATATAATCATCATTGGCGCAACTGGTAAACAGAACAAAACGGTGAGAAAACAAGTATCATTGGAGTTAGATAATCAAGAATCAACCATCCCTATTATATTTCTCGTAGCAAGTGGGCTACCATTCAACATGCTTATCAGATGTGATGTATTAAGAAGGTATTCAGCAGTAATAAACCTGCAGAAGGGAGTCGTGTTGTTAACTTTGGAACAAGGAACCTGGTCCGCAAACATTATAAATTGTATGTCAACTCCAATTGCTCTGAGCCAAGACCCAGGATTGAAGAATTATTATTGTCAGAGGCGTGAACCATCTATCACCATCGCCGAGGAGGAGGAGCGCAAAGCCTTGTGGAAACAGAAGTTGGAAGAGATCAGAACCTTCCAAAGAGAACGGCCTCTACAAGAAATTAGTGAGCAACAGTCTAAAGAACTAATTGCAATTTATAACGACTATCAGCATGTCTTTCAAACACCCCAGGAAAAGTTAAAGGATACCAGTGTGAAATTAAGTTCAGAGAACCGGTAGACTTCCACAGGAAATCATATCCCATAGCACATTCCCTGAAAAATGAAGTCAGGATGGAAATAAATAGAATGATTGCTGAAGATATTATTTAGTATAGCCACTCTCAATATACCAGCCCTATAGTAGCCATACCCAAGAAAAATGGCAAGGTACGAATTTGCCTGGACGCCCGAGAAATAAATAAAATGATTATCAATGACCGAACCTCACCAGGAGAGATAGAAGAAATTCTAAAGAGATTTCATGGGATAAGATATATTAGCACCTGGGATACTGTATGTGGGTACTGGCAGGTGGAGCTGCACCCACACAGTAGGCAGTACATGGCTTTCATATTTGACGGTAGAAATTACCAGTTCAAAAGGTTACCATTTGGACTCATTAATTCAGTAGCAGTGTTCGTAAAGTGCATGGACCAAGTGTTGGGTCAAGAGGCACTGGAATTTACCACAGTGTACGTTGACGACCTGCTTATCACGTCATCAGACTGGGACGAACACTGCGAAAGAGTCAAACATGTATTGGAAAAATTATCCAACAACAATATTACCCTTAAATTGGACAAATCGAAGTTTATTACAAAAGAAGTGAAGTTCTTAGGATTCAACCTGACCGAGAAGGGAATCACTCCATCCCAAGAGAAGGTTGAAGCCATACAAAATTTCCCATCACCAAGAAACAAAAAGCAATTGCAATCCTTCCTAGGAGTATGTAATTACTATAGGAAGTTTCAAACCAACTACTCCCACCTAACAGCAAAATTTTCCAAACAACTCTCTTCGAAAGAAAAATGGACATGGGGAGCGGAACAAGAGGAAGTGCTCAAATTGATTAAACAAAAATTTGTTGATACTGTTATATTACACCACCCCAATTTTGAAAAACCGTTCTACCTAAACTGCGACGCTAGTGATGTAAGTCTAGGCGCAGAGCTATACCAGGAAGACGAGGATGGAAATCACCTGGTCATTAGCTTCGCAAGCCGAATACTAAATAGTTGCGAGCGTAACTACAATGTTACAGAAAAGGAGTTGCTCAGCATAGTATTCGCGTGCGGCAAGTTTAGGACATACATACTAGGATATCCTATCACGGTCCGAAGCGATCATAAATCAATATCGTTTTTCAAACAGTGTAAATTGAATCATGGCCGACTTACTCGATGGATACTTGCTCTGCAAGAATACCACATTACATGGGAGTATATTCCAGGACAAAAAAACATAGTGGCTGACGTATTATCCAGAATAAATGTAGTAAATCAGACATTTGAAGGAGAAAAGGGGAAGATAGCAAAAGTGTATTATATATTGAAAGATAGGAAGGACCTGGAAAATATTGTAAACCAAATAGTGTTGCAACAAGAGCAAGATACAAAAATATCCAACATCAGAAAAAGACTGATGGAATCTGAAGCAATTATTAACAAATTTTACTGTGTATACAAAGATATCTTATTTATAAAAACAAAAAAGAAAAAAGACACATGGAAACTAGTAGTCCCTCAATCATTAGAAAATCAAATCATCAAAGATTACCATGTGAGATACGGCCACATGGGAACAATCAAAATGGTAAAAGCTTTGGAAGAAGATTTGTTCATAAAAAATATTACCAGAAAAGTGAATAAAAACATAAAAACCTGCACATTGTGTCAGATGGTCAAAACCAATAATGAAAGGAAGAATGGAACGATGATACCCATCACGTCAAGTGCCAAACTAGAGAAGGTGTTCCTCGACATATGTGGACCATTCCCACGTAGCGGAGGAAGACATGGATACAAGTTCATTGTGATTATACTTGACCATTACACCAAGTACACCAAATTATACGCTATAAACAGAGCCACAACAAAGAAAATATTAGATATTATTAAAAATAAATACATGTCAGAGATTGGAAAACCGTACATGATAATAACCAATCATGGAACGCAGTTTAAGGGAAGAAGGTGGAGAGAAGAATTACTAAAACTAAACATTAAAACATATAAAACTTCAGTATACCACCCTAGTAGTAATCCAGCAGAAAGAATGTTGAGTGAGGTGGGACGCATTTTGAGAACTTACTGTCATAATAACCAGAGAGAATGGTACAAATATTTATCTTCAACCGAAGTGTTTTTAAATATCAGCTATCACCAATTTACTGAAAATACACCCTACTTAATGATGTTCGAGAGGAAGCCAAATAGAGAGATCCAAGAGATAATAGAATTCCCAAAAAACCCAGAAGACCCGTATGATAAAAACAAATGGTACAGCCTAATAATGGACAAGATTGAGAAACAAAAGGCCAAATATGCAAAAAACCAACCCAAAATAATCAAATATAAAGAGGGAGAAAAAATATTAATTAAAAATCGTGAACTACCAAGTACAATGGAAGGTATAGCAAAGAAATTGTTATTGCTATATACGGGACCGTATATCATCACAAAAGATAATGGTAATAATACTTACCAGATAAGCAATATAAATACAAGAAAAATAAAGGGAGTTTATAACCAAACTTCGATAAAAAAGTTTTACGAAGAAGAATAAAAACATAAAACTTATTTCAAAATTCCAAAAGAGATTGTAAGAGCAGCTTACTCAATTATTTAGATGATATGGGCGGAATAAAAGGAATTAATATAAATAAATAATCATGTAAAAAAACAAAGGAAACAGTTACACCAATTCCTTTCAATTTAAATCAATTTACAGTCTAATAAAAGATTGATATATGAAGTATGAAATAATGAAAAGTGAGATAACAAGGAATAAGTTACTCACATTCCTATATAATAAAAATGTAAGAATCACAAACTTACAATTATAATTAAACAAAAAATAACTAAAAAGGAATACGCTACAAACATTCCTTTAAAGTAAGAGAATTAACTTACAAAGAATTATCAAAAATGATATTTAATGCAGAATAAAATAAACAAAAAATAAAATCAAGCTCAAATTACTGAGATAAATACCTGAAATTATAATGAATCCAAAGTATTCTAAGAAAAAAAAGAAATGTGAACTGGTACAAGGAGGAGAGAGAAATTATGTATAAAACAAATATACAGAAATGGCTAAAGCAGAATCTTGCTAAATAACCAAGAAAAGAATAAAAATGTCTAAGACAATTAAAATGATCACAACGAGCACTGAAAACAAAATAATGAAAGGTTAGATATGATGAAATTAACATATGAATAAATATAAAAGCAATCAAGTGTATGAGCAAATGATAGTATATAGCTAAGGTATAGCGGAAGGAAGAATGAGTAAAAGGCCAAAGAGATCTACAAAAAAAAACCACAAGGTGGACAATCCCAAAGTATATTATTATTGATTTAAGTCACAAGTTGACAAAAAAGGTATTTAAGATTGACTGTTGAAAAGTCCAGCAATCCAAATGAACTGAGCAGAGATGATGTGCCTCTGGTCTCAGAAAAATGAGTAGTAATGGGAAAAACCAGCTACTATAAAAGTTAGGGAAAAAATTGTGTATGAGGGAAAATGCACCAATGGAAATAAATAAAAACAGATCCAAATAAAATGGAATGAATTAAATAAGAAGAGAAATGAAGAATGGAGAAACAAACAAGAAAGAAAAGGAAAAAAGTTATCTATAACTGATAATTTCATAAAAAACTATGCTAGTGTTTTATCAAAATGATCAATTTTAGAGGAGAGGCATTATGTTACAACACAAATAAGCCACCCCAGTACCAGGGATAAAAAAGATAATTCTTAATATAAAAATACTTCATATAAAATAAAATGTTTAAAAATGAATAAAATATCAATATTATGACACGACGAACGACGGTATTACCCAACCCAAGTGATTGACCCAACAACAGAAACACAAAGAAGGGAACCACGAAACATACACAAGAAAAAAAGGTGATTGACCAAACAATTATGAACTAAAAAAGGAAGATAGGAAACCAGAACTAAAGAAGAATCAAAGGAAGGGAACAAATCCCTACGACTAAATAGAAATTAAACCAGATAGGAAGAGGAGAACCGAACCGAGATGAAGACAATTGAAGACGAAGAAGAAGAGGAAGAATGAAGAGGAGACAGGTTAAACCCAAGGAGAAAATAACACACATATAAAGGGGAGAAATAGTAGACTCAAAGATAGAATACTGTAAATAAACCTCAAATAATTATCCATTAATGAAACAAATAGTATTGTTATAATTGAATTAACTTATGTACCTATTTTAAAGACACAAGACAATTGTAAAGTAACGTAGTGTAGAAAAGTACACTAACACAATTATGAAGGTTAGATTTAATGAAAAATAAATAACCTAATATTATTAATAATAAATATTATGCTGTATAAAAATAGTGAGAAATAATAGGAGAAAAGTATAGGGATTACCCATTAAGTAACACTTAATACAAACAGTGAACCAAAGTAAAGTGCAATAGTGAAAGTGTAAATACCCTAAAAATAGTGAAAGTGTATCAGTGATGAACCTCTACTAATTAAAGGTGAAGGTGATACAGGGAAATAGCAGTGTTAAGCAATAAAAATGTAATAGTAAATAAGAGAACACTTTATAAAACATTGACTAACAACCAATGATTTGAGTAATCTTGTGAACATTTATATAATTAAAAATAATTAAAAGTAATATTTCAAATAAATATAAAAGAAGCATGTAATATTATTCAGGGAGAAAGCCCAGATAAAAACAGTTTGTATTAACATGGTATGGAGGAGATAGTAGTATAGAAATAAGGTTTTATTTTAAAATTAAGACTACAATGAATAAAACACCCCATGTTGAAAGGGGAAATAACGTTCATAAATTTACAAGAAGTGATGATCTTTATCACTCAAAGTAGTAACAAAAGAAAGGAATTAATGTTAGAACTAACAATAACTAGTAACTTATAAAGAATAGTTTGGTTCAATGTTATGAAGAGGATATGGCTGAAGGGAACTTGCAGTCCATAAGCCTAATTGTTATGTTTTAAAATATGTGTAATGAAAACTGTATTGAATAATGATTAGAACACAAACAAACATGATAACTAAGTGAAGCCCATCAGGCTGAATTCAAAATGTAATTTAAAAGAAATCAACCAAAAACCATCATGGCTAATCTTAGCTATGAAAACATCTAACTGTCAGACACACTCAAATGTCAATTGTAACAATTTCGCAAGAAACTTTACTAATCTAAGACCAGTAAATGGCCAGTAATTATATGTAAATCATTTTAAAACAGAAAGGTTATTATAAAAGTTTAATTTAAGAAAGATATGTAATTTATCAAATGTCAAATATTTAGACTAAAGTTAATGTATGACAGAATATGACCTTATGAGGTATCATTGTAAACTTTGAAAGGAAAGAAAGATAATAGTGATATCATTTATTACCCCAAAGGAACTATAAAGGAATAAAACCATTAGGAAAATACTTAATAAATTTGAATAAAAATTCAAATCTCTTAACAATGCTTTTGAAAGAGGAATTAACCAATCGAAGGAGTGATGTTACCATAGTAACGGGCCGTTGAAGGCTAATTTCCGTTAAAATTATGAGACTTGAAGAAATGACGCGTGGGTAAGTGGCACGCAAAATTGTGATGATTGAAATTTTACTTTAAATAGTTACGAAAAGTTTCGGAAGTTAACCACGATAACCAAAGACGAATAGATGTCAACCTACCAAGATTAAACGATGTCCTAGAACCAAATTGAATAAATTAATTAACAGAAATCCAAGACAAGATTGAAAAAGATGTCCGAAGCTTAAAACCAGTCCAAATTTGCAGAATATCCACTACTCCAGATGACGACATATCAACACTATCTGAACTGATAAGTATCGAATAAATTCCTTTATCCCAAAAAACCAAATTACTTTAAATATTTCTCAAATGATCAAATTTCTCACTATTGAACAAATATAATTTTCTTTCAAAGGTTTTAATGCATAATTAACTTACATAAAAACATTTTTTTAACCAAAATATAACCTCGCATTAGAGTGCAACTTTGTAACAAGAATACGACACTACCGAACAAATTGTAAAAAAAACACATTATACTTTCTAAGTACGTATAAGGTACGGTAGTGTACTTTTTTAATGTAACCAACGTTTATGTCTCATTTCATAATCCAAAGAACCCCAGATTTTGAACAGATTAATATATTGTATGTAAACTGTAGCCACAGCGGCAGAGAAATAATTTGTTTTCAGATCGATTTGCCAACCTTGAGATATTTGTGTTTCATGTTATAAGCCGGAACAATTTGTTATCAAATTATTTATAGTCCTTTTGTCATATTAATTAATGATTGAATTTGTATTAAATTTACCGTACACAGTCTTACTATCGTTTTATTTCATAGGACGTTGTAGAATATATGTGTGTTAGCAAGTTTTATTCAATAACCAACTAGCGCTCGTCACGAGTGGTCAAGACGGCAACCTGTATAGCGGCGGGAACCATTTGAACGCTCCAGCGGTCCACGCTAATAACACGTATCATCTTATAATTTAACTATTTTAATTGTTTTGATAGAAACAATTTGGCGCCACCCGGGATTCGCAACCCCTATGAATTAACAGGTAGGTTGTACTGGTAATTTTGACAACGCTACAGACTCCAGTAGTGACTACGATTATTGTAACGACCGGTGTGAGGCAAACACACTACATTCACACTAATACACATAATAAACAAGTGTGAACACATTTTAACAGGTACGCACCCGTTGATTCGTTGCATATTGGCGCCCAACATGGGGCTGTAAACGAGGACGCCCCTCATTACATAATACTTCGTTACATATTGGCGACCAGCAACGTGACGCTAGAAAGAATAACTAGCGGCGGTTATGAATAGACACAGTATGGTTACGAGGCTCAAAGGTAAGGCAGCATTAAACCAAGAAGAAAACCAAGAGGAAATGGAAGAAGTTGAGGAAACGACTGGAGAATTGTTGGAAGAACATCCACAGGAGGACCAAATGGAAAATCCAAACCCACCTGAACCAGAACCGGAAGTGGAAATAATAGTCGACAACCAACTTGAGAAACCAGTTCAGGACGATGAGGGAGAAAAACGGGCTGGAGATCATGAAACAGCAAAGGGAGGTCCGAGCATGCAAGACCTGATGAATTTCATAGCAGAACTTTCAAGGAAAGACAAGGAAGAATTGAACAAAAAATTAGTGTCAGACAAGGAAGATTTGAATAAAAAATTGGAATCATTACAAATGGGAATGAATAAAAAACTGGACCAAAACAGTGAAGAATTGAAGAAGCAAATGAAGGTGATACAGGGAAGTCAGGAGGCATTGGATAGAAGAGCGAAGAGCTGAAGAAACAGATCAAGAAGGATCTGGAAATAGTAAATAAAAAGATGGAAAATAATCATGATATTCTCCAACGGAAAATCGAGGAAGAAAGTGAGAAAACCAAGGAGGAATGGAAGTAACAACTGGTCGAATGTCGAGAGGAGATCAGGCAAACGGTAACGGAGACCAACGAAACAGTGATACAAATCCGAGAAGAATTGAACAATAAAATCAGTAATGTTGAGGAGGAAGGTAAATTGAGAGCGACAGAATTCTACCAAGTCCTTACCGAAGGGTGCCAGAAGAACAAACAGGAGGTGGTCAAGGAACTAGAGGAGAGGCACAAAGAGATACAGATAGATGTAAACAATCGTGTGGAGAAGGTATACACTGTCATCGATAAACTAGACGGAATGACCAGAGAAAACAGAGAGAAAATCCAGGGGATAAGTATACGGGAGAAACAAATGCAAGAAGAGCTAGATGCATTAAGAGAGAAAACTTATAATCACACACAGATCATAACCAGCGAAAATCGAGAGATAAATAATTTTCGCAGCTACCGGAGGAACCCAATAGAATTCCTCAAACGGGTAGAAGAGCTGATAGAAAAAAATACAGAAACCAGGTGGTCCAGTGTGAGAAGTATGATCGATGAAATGTTCCGAGACACCCATGACAACTGGTGGATGGCCACTCGACCCGAGATCAATGACACACAAGAGTTTAAGTGACAATTGCGGGAGAAATATTGGTCCGAGTCCACACAGAATGTGGTCCGCAATGATATCAGCAATGGAAGATACGAGTCACAAATAGGACACACTTTAACATCCTACTTTTTGGGAAAAGTATGCTTAGCCAGAAATTTAGAACCCAAGATACCCGAGGAGTCTCTGGTAATACAGCTGGGTTATCATTACGAAGAAGCAATACAGAAGGCCAGAAGGCAAGGACAGATAAAAACAATTCAAGGAATGGCTAGTCTATTGGAGGACCTGGAGAATGATGGCCAATACCGAAAAAACCGGATCATGAACCAACGGTATAACAAGTGGAATGAACATAATAATACGACCAATATCAATGTACCATACAATCATCCACAAAACAATAACCAGAATAACTGGGGCCGAAACCATAATAATAACAATGAAGAACAGCCATTCAATAGAAATACCCAGAATCATTCTCCGAAAAATCAGCCTGGTAACAGAGGTCAACAAAACCATCGTCAAGGGAATCAAGATAAAAATAGAACCATTCCAAATAATAACCGACCGAATGAAAGTTACAGGGGAGCTGAACCTGAACAACGCACCAATGGTCACCCCAACGACCATAACTACTATGGTAACCGGTACCATCCTAGTTACCAGTACAACCGGGGACCCGGGGATAATCAAAATAGAAGCGACGGCCGACGTCACGTAAATTTCATCAGTGGGAGAAGGCAGAATAACCACCGAAGATATAACCCGAATTGGCACCCAGACTCATGGTACCACACGTCCAATAATAATAACAATCAACCATCAGTGAGCAGGAACAACGAACCACTTCAGAATGGAAACAACCAGGAACAAGTGCTGAACAATGAAACGAACGACCAGCAAATAACCTGGCCGTCAGCCAGCAACCACCTTTAAACTAAACGGGTCAGTGAAAAAGTATGAATGCCCTTCACATGACCAATCACTTGGGTTGATACGTCGAACAATGTCAGATAAGGAAACCAAAGTAATTACGATAATATACAACAATTATTTAAAGGATATTCGAGAGGAACTTCGCGAAGAAGAGGCCAAACAATTACCACAAAATAATAGTGAAATTGTTCATATAAAGGCGACAATAAACGGCACAATGACCATTATCATGGTGGATACAGGGTCTAATATCTCTCTAATCAACCAGCCTGAATTAGAACGAATTCAAGCTCACTCTCGAACACCAATCCCTACACTGCCAATAAATAATATAATCATCATTGGCGCAACTGGTAAACAGAACAAAACGGTGAGAAAACAAGTATCATTGGAGTTAGATAATCAAGAATCAACCATCCCTATTATATTTCTCGTAGCAAGTGGGCTACCATTCAACATGCTTATCAGATGTGATGTATTAAGAAGGTATTCAGCAGTAATAAACCTGCAGAAGGGAGTCGTGTTGTTAACTTTGGAACAAGGAACCTGGTCCGCAAACATTATAAATTGTATGTCAACTCCAATTGCTCTGAGCCAAGACCCAGGATTGAAGAATTATTATTGTCAGAGGCGTGAACCATCTATCACCATCGCCGAGGAGGAGGAGCGCAAAGCCTTGTGGAAACAGAAGTTGGAAGAGATCAGAACCTTCCAAAGAGAACGGCCTCTACAAGAAATTAGTGAGCAACAGTCTAAAGAACTAATTGCAATTTATAACGACTATCAGCATGTCTTTCAAACACCCCAGGAAAAGTTAAAGGATACCAGTGTGAAATTAAGTTCAGAGAACCGGTAGACTTCCACAGGAAATCATATCCCATAGCACATTCCCTGAAAAATGAAGTCAGGATGGAAATAAATAGAATGATTGCTGAAGATATTATTTAGTATAGCCACTCTCAATATACCAGCCCTATAGTAGCCATACCCAAGAAAAATGGCAAGGTACGAATTTGCCTGGACGCCCGAGAAATAAATAAAATGATTATCAATGACCGAACCTCACCAGGAGAGATAGAAGAAATTCTAAAGAGATTTCATGGGATAAGATATATTAGCACCTGGGATACTGTATGTGGGTACTGGCAGGTGGAGCTGCACCCACACAGTAGGCAGTACATGGCTTTCATATTTGACGGTAGAAATTACCAGTTCAAAAGGTTACCATTTGGACTCATTAATTCAGTAGCAGTGTTCGTAAAGTGCATGGACCAAGTGTTGGGTCAAGAGGCACTGGAATTTACCACAGTGTACGTTGACGACCTGCTTATCACGTCATCAGACTGGGACGAACACTGCGAAAGAGTCAAACATGTATTGGAAAAATTATCCAACAACAATATTACCCTTAAATTGGACAAATCGAAGTTTATTACAAAAGAAGTGAAGTTCTTAGGATTCAACCTGACCGAGAAGGGAATCACTCCATCCCAAGAGAAGGTTGAAGCCATACAAAATTTCCCATCACCAAGAAACAAAAAGCAATTGCAATCCTTCCTAGGAGTATGTAATTGCTATAGGAAGTTTCAAACCAACTACTCCCACCTATCAGCAAAATTTTCCAAACAACTCTCTTCGAAAGAAAAATGGACATGGGGAGCGGAACAAGAGGAAGTGCTCAAATTGATTAAACAAAAATTTGTTGATACTGTTATATTACACCACCCCAATTTTGAAAAACCGTTCTACCTAAACTGCGACGCTAGTGATGTAAGTCTAGGCGCAGGGCTATACCAGGAAGACGAGGATGGAAATCACCTGGTCATTAGCTTCGCAAGCCGAATACTAAATAGTTGCGAGCGTAACTACAATGTTACAGAAAAGGAGTTGCTCAGCATAGTATTCGCGTGCGGCAAGTTTAGGACATACATACTAGGATATCCTATCACGGTCCGAAGCGATCATAAATCAATATCGTTTTTCAAACAGTGTAAATTGAATCATGGCCGACTTACTCGATGGATACTTGCTCTGCAAGAATACCACATTACATGGGAGTATATTCCAGGACAAAAAAACATAGTGGCTGACGTATTATCCAGAATAAATGTAGTAAATCAGACATTTGAAGGAGAAAAGGGGAAGATAGCAAAAGTGTATTATATATTGAAAGATAGGAAGGACCTGGAAAATATTGTAAACCAAATAGTGTTGCAACAAGAGCAAGATACAAAAATATCCAACATCAGAAAAAGACTGATGGAATCTGAAGCAATTATTAACAAATTTTACTGTGTATACAAAGATATCTTATTTATAAAAACAAAAAAGAAAAAAGACACATGGAAACTAGTAGTCCCTCAATCATTAGAAAATCAAATCATCAAAGATTACCATGTGAGATACGGCCACATGGGAACAATCAAAATGGTAAAAGCTTTGGAAGAAGATTTGTTCATAAAAAATATTACCAGAAAAGTGAATAAAAACATAAAAACCTGCACATTGTGTCAGATGGTCAAAACCAATAATGAAAGGAAGAATGGAACGATGATACCCATCACGTCAAGTGCCAAACTAGAGAAGGTGTTCCTCGACATATGTGGACCATTCCCACGTAGCGGAGGAAGACATGGATACAAGTTCATTGTGATTATACTTGACCATTACACCAAGTACACCAAATTATACGCTATAAACAGAGCCACAACAAAGAAAATATTAGATATTATTAAAAATAAATACATGTCAGAGATTGGAAAACCGTACATGATAATAACCAATCATGGAACGCAGTTTAAGGGAAGAAGGTGGAGAGAAGAATTACTAAAACTAAACATTAAAACATATAAAACTTCAGTATACCACCCTAGTAGTAATCCAGCAGAAAGAATGTTGAGAGAGGTGGGACACATTTTGAGAACTTACTGTCATAATAACCAGAGAGAATGGTACAAATATTTATCTTCAACCGAAGTGTTTTTAAATATCAGCTATCACCAATTTACTGAAAATACACCCTACTTAATGATGTTCGAGAGGAAGCCAAATAGAGAGATCCAAGAGATAATAGAATTCCCAAAAAACCCAGAAGACCCGTATGATAAAAACAAATGGTACAGCCTAATAATGGACAAGATTGAGAAACAAAAGGCCAAATATGCAAAAAACCAACCCAAAATAATCAAATATAAAGAGGGAGAAAAAATATTAATTAAAAATCGTGAACTACCAAGTACAATGGAAGGTATAGCAAAGAAATTGTTATTGCTATATACGGGACCGTATATCATCACAAAAGATAATGGTAATAATACTTACCAGATAAGCAATATAAATACAAGAAAAATAAAGGGAGTTTATAACCAAACTTCGATAAAAAAGTTTTACGAAGAAGAATAAAAACATAAAACTTATTTCAAAATTCCAAAAGAGATTGTAAGAGCAGCTTACTCAATTATTTAGATGATATGGGCGGAATAAAAGGAATTAATATAAATAAATAATCATGTAAAAAAACAAAGGAAACAGTTACACCAATTCCTTTCAATTTAAATCAATTTACAGTCTAATAAAAGATTGATATATGAAGTATGAAATAATGAAAAGTGAGATAACAAGGAATAAGTTACTCACATTCCTATATAATAAAAATGTAAGAATCACAAACTTACAATTATAATTAAACAAAAAATAACTAAAAAGGAATACGCTACAAACATTCCTTTAAAGTAAGAGAATTAACTTACAAAGAATTATCAAAAATGATATTTAATGCAGAATAAAATAAACAAAAAATAAAATCAAGCTCAAATTACTGAGATAAATACCTGAAATTATAATGAATCCAAAGTATTCTAAGAAAAAAAAGAAATGTGAACTGGTACAAGGAGGAGAGAGAAATTATGTATAAAACAAATATACAGAAATGGCTAAAGCAGAATCTTGCTAAATAACCAAGAAAAGAATAAAAATGTCTAAGACAATTAAAATGATCACAACGAGCACTGAAAACAAAATAATGAAAGGTTAGATATGATGAAATTAACATATGAATAAATATAAAAGCAATCAAGTGTATGAGCAAATGATAGTATATAGCTAAGGTATAGCGGAAGGAAGAATGAGTAAAAGGCCAAAGAGATCTACAAAAAAAAACCACAAGGTGGACAATCCCAAAGTATATTATTATTGATTTAAGTCACAAGTTGACAAAAAAGGTATTTAAGATTGACTGTTGAAAAGTCCAGCAATCCAAATGAACTGAGCAGAGATGATGTGCCTCTGGTCTCAGAAAAATGAGTAGTAATGGGAAAAACCAGCTACTATAAAAGTTAGGGAAAAAATTGTGTATGAGGGAAAATGCACCAATGGAAATAAATAAAAACAGATCCAAATAAAATGGAATGAATTAAATAAGAAGAGAAATGAAGAATGGAGAAACAAACAAGAAAGAAAAGGAAAAAGGTTATCTATAACTGATAATTTCATAAAAAACTATGCTAGTGTTTTATCAAAATGATCAATTTTAGAGGAGAGGCATTATGTTACAACACAAATAAGCCACCCCAGTACCAGGGATAAAAAAGATAATTCTTAATATAAAAATACTTCATATAAAATAAAATGTTTAAAAATGAATAAAATATCAATATTATGACACGACGAACGACGGTATTACCCAACCCAAGTGATTGACCCAACAACAGAAACACAAAGAAGGGAACCACGAAACATACACAAGAAAAAAAGGTGATTGACCAAACAATTATGAACTAACAAAGGAAGATAGGAAACCAGAACTAAAGAAGAATCAAAGGAAGGGAACAAATCCCTACGACTAAATAGAAATTAAACCAGATAGGAAGAGGAGAACCGAACCGAGATGAAGACAATTGAAGACGAAGAAGAAGAGGAAGAATGAAGAGGAGACAGGTTAAACCCAAGGAGAAAATAACACACATATAAAGGGGAGAAATAGTAGACTCAAAGATAGAATACTGTAAATAAACCTCAAATAATTATCCATTAATGAAACAAATAGTATTGTTATAATTGAATTAACTTATGTACCTATTTTAAAGACACAAGACAATTGTAAAGTAACGTAGTGTAGAAAAGTACACTAACACAATTATGAAGGTTAGATTTAATGAAAAATAAATAACCTAATATTATTAATAATAAATATTATGCTGTATAAAAATAGTGAGAAATAATAGGAGAAAAGTATAGGGATTACCCATTAAGTAACACTTAATACAAACAGTGAACCAAAGTAAAGTGCAATAGTGAAAGTGTAAATACCCTAAAAATAGTGAAAGTGTATCAGTGATGAACCTCTACTAATTAAAGGTGAAGGTGATACAGGGAAATAGCAGTGTTAAGCAATAAAAATGTAATAGTAAATAAGAGAACACTTTATAAAACATTGACTAACAACCAATGATTTGAGTAATCTTGTGAACATTTATATAATTAAAAATAATTAAAAGTAATATTTCAAATAAATATAAAAGAAGCATGTAATATTATTCAGGGAGAAAGCCCAGATAAAAACAGTTTGTATTAACATGGTATGGAGGAGATAGTAGTATAGAAATAAGGTTTTATTTTAAAATTAAGACTACAATGAATAAAACACCCCATGTTGAAAGGGGAAATAACGTTCATAAATTTACAAGAAGTGATGATCTTTATCACTCAAAGTAGTAACAAAAGAAAGGAATTAATGTTAGAACTAACAATAACTAGTAACTTATAAAGAATAGTTTGGTTCAATGTTATGAAGAGGATATGGCTGAAGGGAACTTGCAGTCCATAAGCCTAATTGTTATGTTTTAAAATATGTGTAATGAAAACTGTATTGAATAATGATTAGAACACAAACAAACATGATAACTAAGTGAAGCCCATCAGGCTGAATTCAAAATGTAATTTAAAAGAAATCAACCAAAAACCATCATGGCTAATCTTAGCTATGAAAACATCTAACTGTCAGACACACTCAAATGTCAATTGTAACAATTTCGCAAGAAACTTTACTAATCTAAGACCAGTAAATGGCCAGTAATTATATGTAAATCATTTTAAAACAGAAAGGTTATTATAAAAGTTTAATTTAAGAAAGATATGTAATTTATCAAATGTCAAATATTTAGACTAAAGTTAATGTATGACAGAATATGACCTTATGAGGTATCATTGTAAACTTTGAAAGGAAAGAAAGATAATAGTGATATCATTTATTACCCCAAAGGAACTATAAAGGAATAAAACCATTAGGAAAATACTTAATAAATTTGAATAAAAATTCAAATCTCTTAACAATGCTTTTGAAAGAGGAATTAACCAATCGAAGGAGTGATGTTACCATAGTAACGGGCCGTTGAAGGCTAATTTCCGTTAAAATTATGAGACTTGAAGAAATGACGCGTGGGTAAGCGGCACGCAAAATTGTGATGATTGAAATTTTACTTTAAATAGTTACGAAAAGTTTCGGAAGTTAACCACGATAACCAAAGACGAATAGATGTCAACCTACCAAGATTAAACGATGTCCTAGAACCAAATTGAATAAATTAATTAACAGAAATCCAAGACAAGATTGAAAAAGATGTCCGAAGCTTAAAACCAGTCCAAATTTGCAGAATATCCACTACTCCAGATGACGACATATCAACACTATCTGAACTGATAAGTATCGAATAAATTCCTTTATCCCAAAAAACCAAATTACTTTAAATATTTCTCAAATGATCAAATTTCTCACTATTGAACAAATATAATTTTCTTTCAAAGGTTTTAATGCATAATTAACTTACATAAAAACATTTTTTTAACCAAAATATAACCTCGCATTAGAGTGCAACTTTGTAACAAGAATACGACACTACCGAACAAATTGTAAAAAAAACACATTATACTTTCTAAGTACGTATAAGGTACGGTAGTGTACTTTTTTAATGTAACCAACGTTTATGTCTCATTTCATAATCCAAAGAACCCCAGATTTTGAACAGATTAATATATTGTATGTAAACTGTAGCCACAGCGGCAGAGAAATAATTTGTTTTCAGATCGATTTGCCAACCTTGAGATATTTGTGTTTCATGTTATAAGCCGGAACAATTTGATATCAAATTATTTATAGTCCTTTTGTCATATTAATTAATGATTGAATTTGTATTAAATTTACCGTACACAGTCTTACTATCGTTTTATTTCATAGGACGTTGTAGAATATATGTGTGTTAGCAAGTTTTATTCAATAACCAACTAGCGCTCGTCACGAGTGGTCAAGACGGCAACCTGTATAGCGGCGGGAACCATTTGAACGCTCCAGCGGCCCACGCTAATAACACGTATCATCTTATAATTTAACTATTTTAATTGTTTTGATAGAAACAATTTGGCGCCACCCGGGATTCGCAACCCCTATGAATTAACAGGTAGGTTGTACTCGTAATTTTGACAACGCTACAGACTCCAGTAGTGACTACGATTATTGTAACGACCGGTGTGAGGCAAACACACTACATTCACACTATTACACATAATAAACAAGTGTGAACACATTTTAACAGGTACGCACCCGTTGATTCGTTGCATATTGGCGCCCAACATGGGGCTGTAAACGAGGACGCCCCTCATTACATAATACTTCGTTACATATTGGCGACCAGCAACGTGACGCTAGAAAGAATAACTAGCGGCGGTTATGAATAGACACAGTATGGTTACGAGGCTCAAAGGTAAGGCAGCATTAAACCAAGAAGAAAACCAAGAGGAAATGGAAGAAGTTGAGGAAACGACTGGAGAATTGTTGGAAGAACATCCACAGGAGGACCAAATGGAAAATCCAAACCCACCTGAACCAGAACCGGAAGTGGAAATAATAGTCGACAACCAACTTGGGAAACCAGTTCAGGACGATGAGGGAGAAAAACGGGCTGGAGATCATGAAACAGCAAAGGGAGGTCCGAGCATGCAAGACCTGATGAATTTCATAGCAGAACTTTCAAGGAAAGACAAGGAAGAATTGAACAAAAAATTAGTGTCAGACAAGGAAGATTTGAATAAAAAATTGGAATCATTACAAATGGGAATGAATAAAAAACTGGACCAAAACAGTGAAGAATTGAAGAAGCAAATGAAGGTGATACAGGGAAGTCAGGAGGCATTGGATAGAAGAGCGAAGAGCTGAAGAAACAGATCAAGAAGGATCTGGAAATAGTAAATAAAAAGATGGAAAATAATCATGATATTCTCCAACGGAAAATCGAGGAAGAAAGTGAGAAAACCAAGGAGGAATGGAAGTAACAACTGGTCGAATGTCGAGAGGAGATCAGGCAAACGGTAACGGAGACCAACGAAACAGTGATACAAATCCGAGAAGAATTGAACAATAAAATCAGTAATGTTGAGGAGGAAGGTAAATTGAGAGCGACAGAATTCTACCAAGTCCTTACCGAAGGGTGCCAGAAGAACAAACAGGAGGTGGTCAAGGAACTAGAGGAGAGGCACAAAGAGATACAGATAGATGTAAACAATCGTGTGGAGAAGGTATACACTGTCATCGATAAACTAGACGGAATGACCAGAGAAAACAGAGAGAAAATCCAGGGGATAAGTATACGGGAGAAACAAATGCAAGAAGAGCTAGATGCATTAAGAGAGAAAACTTATAATCACACACAGATCATAACCAGCGAAAATCGAGAGATAAATAATTTTCGCAGCTACCGGAGGAACCCAATAGAATTCCTCAAACGGGTAGAAGAGCTGATAGAAAAAAATACAGAAACCAGGTGGTCCAGTGTGAGAAGTATGATCGATGAAATGTTCCGAGACACCCATGACAACTGGTGGATGGCCACTCGACCCGAGATCAATGACACACAAGAGTTTAAGTGACAATTGCGGGAGAAATATTGGTCCGAGTCCACACAGAATGTGGTCCGCAATGATATCAGCAATGGAAGATACGAGTCACAAATAGGACACACTTTAACATCCTACTTTTTGGGAAAAGTATGCTTAGCCAGAAATTTAGAACCCAAGATACCCGAGGAGTCTCTGGTAATACAGCTGGGTTATCATTACGAAGAAGCAATACAGAAGGCCAGAAGGCAAGGACAGATAAAAACAATTCAAGGAATGGCTAGTCTATTGGAGGACCTGGAGAATGATGGCCAATACCGAAAAAACCGGATCATGAACCAACGGTATAACAAGTGGAATGAACATAATAATACGACCAATATCAATGTACCATACAATCATCCACAAAACAATAACCAGAATAACTGGGGCCGAAACCATAATAATAACAATGAAGAACAGCCATTCAATAGAAATACCCAGAATCATTCTCCGAATAATCAGCCTGGTAACAGAGGTCAACAAAACCATCGTCAAGGGAATCAAGATAAAAATAGAACCATTCCAAATAATAACCGACCGAATGAAAGTTACAGGGGAGCTGAACCTGAACAACGCACCAATGGTCACCCCAACGACCATAACTACTATGGTAACCGGTACCATCCTAGTTACCAGTACAACCGGGGACCCGGGGATAATCAAAATAGAAGCGACGGCCGACGTCACGTAAATTTCATCAGTGGGAGAAGGCAGAATAACCACCGAAGATATAACCCGAATTGGCACCCAGACTCATGGTACCACACGTCCAATAATAATAACAATCAACCATCAGTGAGCAGGAACAACGAACCACTTCAGAATGGAAACAACCAGGAACAAGTGCTGAACAATGAAACGAACGACCAGCAAATAACCTGGCCGTCAGCCAGCAACCACCTTTAAACTAAACGGGTCAGTGAAAAAGTATGAATGCCCTTCACATGACCAATCACTTGGGTTGATACGTCGAACAATGTCAGATAAGGAAACCAAAGTAATTACGATAATATACAACAATTATTTAAAGGATATTCGAGAGGAACTTCGCGAAGAAGAGGCCAAACAATTACCACAAAATAATAGTGAAATTGTTCATATAAAGGCGACAATAAACGGCACAATGACCATTATCATGGTGGATACAGGGTCTAATATCTCTCTAATCAACCAGCCTGAATTAGAACGAATTCAAGCTCACTCTCGAACACCAATCCCTACACTGCCAATAAATAATATAATCATCATTGGCGCAACTGGTAAACAGAACAAAACGGTGAGAAAACAAGTATCATTGGAGTTAGATAATCAAGAATCAACCATCCCTATTATATTTCTCGTAGCAAGTGGGCTACCATTCAACATGCTTATCAGATGTGATGTATTAAGAAGGTATTCAGCAGTAATAAACCTGCAGAAGGGAGTCGTGTTGTTAACTTTGGAACAAGGAACCTGGTCCGCAAACATTATAAATTGTATGTCAACTCCAATTGCTCTGAGCCAAGACCCAGGATTGAAGAATTATTATTGTCAGAGGCGTGAACCATCTATCACCATCGCCGAGGAGGAGGAGCGCAAAGCCTTGTGGAAACAGAAGTTGGAAGAGATCAGAACCTTCCAAAGAGAACGGCCTCTACAAGAAATTAGTGAGCAACAGTCTAAAGAACTAATTGCAATTTATAACGACTATCAGCATGTCTTTCAAACACCCCAGGAAAAGTTAAAGGATACCAGTGTGAAATTAAGTTCAGAGAACCGGTAGACTTCCACAGGAAATCATATCCCATAGCACATTCCCTGAAAAATGAAGTCAGGATGGAAATAAATAGAATGATTGCTGAAGATATTATTTAGTATAGCCACTCTCAATATACCAGCCCTATAGTAGCCATACCCAAGAAAAATGGCAAGGTACGAATTTGCCTGGACGCCCGAGAAATAAATAAAATGATTATCAATGACCGAACCTCACCAGGAGAGATAGAAGAAATTCTAAAGAGATTTCATGGGATAAGATATATTAGCACCTGGGATACTGTATGTGGGTACTGGCAGGTGGAGCTGCACCCACACAGTAGGCAGTACATGGCTTTCATATTTGACGGTAGAAATTACCAGTTCAAAAGGTTACCATTTGGACTCATTAATTCAGTAGCAGTGTTCGTAAAGTGCATGGACCAAGTGTTGGGTCAAGAGGCACTGGAATTTACCACAGTGTACGTTGACGACCTGCTTATCACGTCATCAGACTGGGACGAACACTGCGAAAGAGTCAAACATGTATTGGAAAAATTATCCAACAACAATATTACCCTTAAATTGGACAAATCGAAGTTTATTACAAAAGAAGTGAAGTTCTTAGGATTCAACCTGACCGAGAAGGGAATCACTCCATCCCAAGAGAAGGTTGAAGCCATACAAAATTTCCCATCACCAAGAAACAAAAAGCAATTGCAATCCTTCCTAGGAGTATGTAATTACTATAGGAAGTTTCAAACCAACTACTCCCACCTAACAGCAAAATTTTCCAAACAACTCTCTTCGAAAGAAAAATGGACATGGGGAGCGGAACAAGAGGAAGTGCTCAAATTGATTAAACAAAAATTTGTTGATACTGTTATATTACACCACCCCAATTTTGAAAAACCGTTCTACCTAAACTGCGACGCTAGTGATGTAAGTCTAGGCGCAGAGCTATACCAGGAAGACGAGGATGGAAATCACCTGGTCATTAGCTTCGCAAGCCGAATACTAAATAGTTGCGAGCGTAACTACAATGTTACAGAAAAGGAGTTGCTCAGCATAGTATTCGCGTGCGGCAAGTTTAGGACATACATACTAGGATATCCTATCACGGTCCGAAGCGATCATAAATCAATATCGTTTTTCAAACAGTGTAAATTGAATCATGGCCGACTTACTCGATGGATACTTGCTCTGCAAGAATACCACATTACATGGGAGTATATTCCAGGACAAAAAAACATAGTGGCTGACGTATTATCCAGAATAAATGTAGTAAATCAGACATTTGAAGGAGAAAAGGGGAAGATAGCAAAAGTGTATTATATATTGAAAGATAGGAAGGACCTGGAAAATATTGTAAACCAAATAGTGTTGCAACAAGAGCAAGATACAAAAATATCCAACATCAGAAAAAGACTGATGGAATCTGAAGCAATTATTAACAAATTTTACTGTGTATACAAAGATATCTTATTTATAAAAACAAAAAAGAAAAAAGACACATGGAAACTAGTAGTCCCTCAATCATTAGAAAATCAAATCATCAAAGATTACCATGTGAGATACGGCCACATGGGAACAATCAAAATGGTAAAAGCTTTGGAAGAAGATTTGTTCATAAAAAATATTACCAGAAAAGTGAATAAAAACATAAAAACCTGCACATTGTGTCAGATGGTCAAAACCAATAATGAAAGGAAGAATGGAACGATGATACCCATCACGTCAAGTGCCAAACTAGAGAAGGTGTTCCTCGACATATGTGGACCATTCCCACGTAGCGGAGGAAGACATGGATACAAGTTCATTGTGATTATACTTGACCATTACACCAAGTACACCAAATTATACGCTATAAACAGAGCCACAACAAAGAAAATATTAGATATTATTAAAAATAAATACATGTCAGAGATTGGAAAACCGTACATGATAATAACCAATCATGGAACGCAGTTTAAGGGAAGAAGGTGGAGAGAAGAATTACTAAAACTAAACATTAAAACATATAAAACTTCAGTATACCACCCTAGTAGTAATCCAGCAGAAAGAATGTTGAGAGAGGTGGGACACATTTTGAGAACTTACTGTCATAATAACCAGAGAGAATGGTACAAATATTTATCTTCAACCGAAGTGTTTTTAAATATCAGCTATCACCAATTTACTGAAAATACACCCTACTTAATGATGTTCGAGAGGAAGCCAAATAGAGAGATCCAAGAGATAATAGAATTCCCAAAAAACCCAGAAGACCCGTATGATAAAAACAAATGGTACAGCCTAATAATGGACAAGATTGAGAAACAAAAGGCCAAATATGCAAAAAACCAACCCAAAATAATCAAATATAAAGAGGGAGAAAAAATATTAATTAAAAATCGTGAACTACCAAGTACAATGGAAGGTATAGCAAAGAAATTGTTATTGCTATATACGGGACCGTATATCATCACAAAAGATAATGGTAATAATACTTACCAGATAAGCAATATAAATACAAGAAAAATAAAGGGAGTTTATAACCAAACTTCGATAAAAAAGTTTTACGAAGAAGAATAAAAACATAAAACTTATTTCAAAATTCCAAAAGAGATTGTAAGAGCAGCTTACTCAATTATTTAGATGATATGGGCGGAATAAAAGGAATTAATATAAATAAATAATCATGTAAAAAAACAAAGGAAACAGTTACACCAATTCCTTTCAATTTAAATCAATTTACAGTCTAATAAAAGATTGATATATGAAGTATGAAATAATGAAAAGTGAGATAACAAGGAATAAGTTACTCACATTCCTATATAATAAAAATGTAAGAATCACAAACTTACAATTATAATTAAACAAAAAATAACTAAAAAGGAATACGCTACAAACATTCCTTTAAAGTAAGAGAATTAACTTACAAAGAATTATCAAAAATGATATTTAATGCAGAATAAAATAAACAAAAAATAAAATCAAGCTCAAATTACTGAGATAAATACCTGAAATTATAATGAATCCAAAGTATTCTAAGAAAAAAAAGAAATGTGAACTGGTACAAGGAGGAGAGAGAAATTATGTATAAAACAAATATACAGAAATGGCTAAAGCAGAATCTTGCTAAATAACCAAGAAAAGAATAAAAATGTCTAAGACAATTAAAATGATCACAACGAGCACTGAAAACAAAATAATGAAAGGTTAGATATGATGAAATTAACATATGAATAAATATAAAAGCAATCAAGTGTATGAGCAAATGATAGTATATAGCTAAGGTATAGCGGAAGGAAGAATGAGTAAAAGGCCAAAGAGATCTACAAAAAAAAACCACAAGGTGGACAATCCCAAAGTATATTATTATTGATTTAAGTCACAAGTTGACAAAAAAGGTATTTAAGATTGACTGTTGAAAAGTCCAGCAATCCAAATGAACTGAGCAGAGATGATGTGCCTCTGGTCTCAGAAAAATGAGTAGTAATGGGAAAAACCAGCTACTATAAAAGTTAGGGAAAAAATTGTGTATGAGGGAAAATGCACCAATGGAAATAAATAAAAACAGATCCAAATAAAATGGAATGAATTAAATAAGAAGAGAAATGAAGAATGGAGAAACAAACAAGAAAGAAAAGGAAAAAGGTTATCTATAACTGATAATTTCATAAAAAACTATGCTAGTGTTTTATCAAAATGATCAATTTTAGAGGAGAGGCATTATGTTACAACACAAATAAGCCACCCCAGTACCAGGGATAAAAAAGATAATTCTTAATATAAAAATACTTCATATAAAATAAAATGTTTAAAAATGAATAAAATATCAATATTATGACACGACGAACGACGGTATTACCCAACCCAAGTGATTGACCCAACAACAGAAACACAAAGAAGGGAACCACGAAACATACAAAAGAAAAAAAGGTGATTGACCAAACAATTATGAACTAAAAAAGGAAGATAGGAAACCAGAACTAAAGAAGAATCAAAGGAAGGGAACAAATCCCTACGACTAAATAGAAATTAAACCAGATAGGAAGAGGAGAACCGAACCGAGATGAAGACAATTGAAGACGAAGAAGAAGAGGAAGAATGAAGAGGAGACAGGTTAAACCCAAGGAGAAAATAACACACATATAAAGGGGAGAAATAGTAGACTCAAAGATAGAATACTGTAAATAAACCTCAAATAATTATCCATTAATGAAACAAATAGTATTGTTATAATTGAATTAACTTATGTATCTATTTTAAAGACACAAGACAATTGTAAAGTAACGTAGTGTAGAAAAGTACACTAACACAATTATGAAGGTTAGATTTAATGAAAAATAAATAACCTAATATTATTAATAATAAATATTATGCTGTATAAAAATAGTGAGAAATAATAGGAGAAAAGTATAGGGATTACCCATTAAGTAACACTTAATACAAACAGTGAACCAAAGTAAAGTGCAATAGTGAAAGTGTAAATACCCTAAAAATAGTGAAAGTGTATCAGTGATGAACCTCTACTAATTAAAGGTGAAGGTGATACAGGGAAATAGCAGTGTTAAGCAATAAAAATGTAATAGTAAATAAGAGAACACTTTATAAAACATTGACTAACAACCAATGATTTGAGTAATCTTGTGAACATTTATATAATTAAAAATAATTAAAAGTAATATTTCAAATAAATATAAAAGAAGCATGTAATATTATTCAGGGAGAAAGCCCAGATAAAAACAGTTTGTATTAACATGGTATGGAGGAGATAGTAGTATAGAAATAAGGTTTTATTTTAAAATTAAGACTACAATGAATAAAACACCCCATGTTGAAAGGGGAAATAACGTTCATAAATTTACAAGAAGTGATGATCTTTATCACTCAAAGTAGTAACAAAAGAAAGGAATTAATGTTAGAACTAACAATAACTAGTAACTTATAAAGAATAGTTTGGTTCAATGTTATGAAGAGGATATGGCTGAAGGGAACTTGCAGTCCATAAGCCTAATTGTTATGTTTTAAAATATGTGTAATGAAAACTGTATTGAATAATGATTAGAACACAAACAAACATGATAACTAAGTGAAGCCCATCAGGCTGAATTCAAAATGTAATTTAAAAGAAATCAACCAAAAACCATCATGGCTAATCTTAGCTATGAAAACATCTAACTGTCAGACACACTCAAATGTCAATTGTAACAATTTCGCAAGAAACTTTACTAATCTAAGACCAGTAAATGGCCAGTAATTATATGTAAATCATTTTAAAACAGAAAGGTTATTATAAAAGTTTAATTTAAGAAAGATATGTAATTTATCAAATGTCAAATATTTAGACTAAAGTTAATGTATGACAGAATATGACCTTATGAGGTATCATTGTAAACTTTGAAAGGAAAGAAAGATAATAGTGATATCATTTATTACCCCAAAGGAACTATAAAGGAATAAAACCATTAGGAAAATACTTAATAAATTTGAATAAAAATTCAAATCTCTTAACAATGCTTTTGAAAGAGGAATTAACCAATCGAAGGAGTGATGTTACCATAGTAACGGGCCGTTGAAGGCTAATTTCCGTTAAAATTATGAGACTTGAAGAAATGACGCGTGGGTAAGCGGCACGGAAAATTGTGATGATTGAAATTTTACTTTAAATAGTTACGAAAAGTTTCGGAAGTTAACCACGATAACCAAAGACGAATAGATGTCAACCTACCAAGATTAAACGATGTCCTAGAACCAAATTGAATAAATTAATTAACAGAAATCCAAGACAAGATTGAAAAAGATGTCCGAAGCTTAAAACCAGTCCAAATTTGCAGAATATCCACTACTCCAGATGACGACATATCAACACTATCTGAACTGATAAGTATCGAATAAATTCCTTTATCCCAAAAAACCAAATTACTTTAAATATTTCTCAAATGATCAAATTTCTCACTATTGAACAAATATAATTTTCTTTCAAAGGTTTTAATGCATAATTAACTTACATAAAAACATTTTTTTAACCAAAATATAACCTCGCATTAGAGTGCAACTTTGTAACAAGAATACGACACTACCGAACAAATTGTAAAAAAAACACATTATACTTTCTAAGTACGTATAAGGTACGGTAGTGTACTTTTTTAATGTAACCAATGTTTATGTCTCATTTCATAATCCAAAGAACCCCAGATTTTGAACAGATTAATATATTGTATGTAAACTGTAGCCACAGCGGCAGAGAAATAATTTGTTTTCAGATCGATTTGCCAACCTTGAGATATTTGTGTTTCATGTTATAAGCCGGAACAATTTGTTATCAAATTATTTATAGTCCTTTTGTCATATTAATTAATGATTGAATTTGTATTAAATTTACCGTACACAGTCTTACTATCGTTTTATTTCATAGGACGTTGTAGAATATATGTGTGTTAGCAAGTTTTATTCAATAACCAACTAGCGCTCGTCACGAGTGGTCAAGACGGCAACCTGTATAGCGGCGGGAACCATTTGAACGCTCCAGCGGCCCACGCTAATAACACGTATCATCTTATAATTTAACTATTTTAATTGTTTTGATAGAAACAATTTGGCGCCACCCGGGATTCGCAACCCCTATGAATTAACAGGTAGGTTGTACTGGTAATTTTGACAACGCTACAGACTCCAGTAGTGACTACGATTATTGTAACGACCGGTGTGAGGCAAACACACTACATTCACACTAATACACATAATAAACAAGTGTGAACACATTTTAACAGGTACGCACCCGTTGATTCGTTGCATATTGGCGCCCAACATGGGGCTGTAAACGAGGACGCCCCTCATTACATAATACTTCGTTACATATTGGCGACCAGCAACGTGACGCTAGAAAGAATAACTAGCGGCGGTTATGAATAGACACAGTATGGTTACGAGGCTCAAAGGTAAGGCAGCATTAAACCAAGAAGAAAACCAAGAGGAAATGGAAGAAGTTGAGGAAACGACTGGAGAATTGTTGGAAGAACATCCACAGGAGGACCAAATGGAAAATCCAAACCCACCTGAACCAGAACCGGAAGTGGAAATAATAGTCGACAACCAACTTGAGAAACCAGTTCAGGACGATGAGGGAGAAAAACGGGCTGGAGATCATGAAACAGCAAAGGGAGGTCCGAGCATGCAAGACCTGATGAATTTCATAGCAGAACTTTCAAGGAAAGACAAGGAAGAATTGAACAAAAAATTAGTGTCAGACAAGGAAGAATTTAACAAAAAATTAGAGTCAGACAAGGAAGATTTGAATAAAAAATTGGAATCATTACAAATGGGAATGAATAAAAAACTGGACCAAAACAGTGAAGAATTGAAGAAGCAAATGAAGGTGATACAGGGAAGTCAGGAGGCATTGGATAGAAGAGCGAAGAGCTGAAGAAACAGATCAAGAAGGATCTGGAAATAGTAAATAAAAAGATGGAAAATAATCATGATATTCTCCAACGGAAAATCGAGGAAGAAAGTGAGAAAACCAAGGAGGAATGGAAGTAACAACTGGTCGAATGTCGAGAGGAGATCAGGCAAACGGTAACGGAGACCAACGAAACAGTGATACAAATCCGAGAAGAATTGAACAATAAAATCAGTAATGTTGAGGAGGAAGGTAAATTGAGAGCGACAGAATTCTACCAAGTCCTTACCGAAGGGTGCCAGAAGAACAAACAGGAGGTGGTCAAGGAACTAGAGGAGAGGCACAAAGAGATACAG
This sequence comes from Magicicada septendecula, assembly GCA_034769895.1. NCBI lineage: Eukaryota > Metazoa > Arthropoda > Insecta > Hemiptera > Cicadidae > Magicicada > Magicicada septendecula. The sequence goes on from CM068368.1 coordinate 493,706,584, forward strand.
ATAGATGTAAACAATCGTGTGGAGAAGGTATACACTGTCATCGATAAACTAGACGGAATGACCAGAGAAAACAGAGAGAAAATCCAGGGGATAAGTATACGGGAGAAACAAATGCAAGAAGAGCTAGATGCATTAAGAGAGAAAACTTATAATCACACACAGATCATAACCAGCGAAAATCGAGAGATAAATAATTTTCGCAGCTACCGGAGGAACCCAATAGAATTCCTCAAACGGGTAGAAGAGCTGATAGAAAAAAATACAGAAACCAGGTGGTCCAGTGTGAGAAGTATGATCGATGAAATGTTCCGAGACACCCATGACAACTGGTGGATGGCCACTCGACCCGAGATCAATGACACACAAGAGTTTAAGTGACAATTGCGGGAGAAATATTGGTCCGAGTCCACACAGAATGTGGTCCGCAATGATATCAGCAATGGAAGATACGAGTCACAAATAGGACACACTTTAACATCCTACTTTTTGGGAAAAGTATGCTTAGCCAGAAATTTAGAACCCAAGATACCCGAGGAGTCTCTGGTAATACAGCTGGGTTATCATTACGAAGAAGCAATACAGAAGGCCAGAAGGCAAGGACAGATAAAAACAATTCAAGGAATGGCTAGTCTATTGGAGGACCTGGAGAATGATGGCCAATACCGAAAAAACCGGATCATGAACCAACGGTATAACAAGTGGAATGAACATAATAATACGACCAATATCAATGTACCATACAATCATCCACAAAACAATAACCAGAATAACTGGGGCCGAAACCATAATAATAACAATGAAGAACAGCCATTCAATAGAAATACCCAGAATCATTCTCCGAATAATCAGCCTGGTAACAGAGGTCAACAAAACCATCGTCAAGGGAATCAAGATAAAAATAGAACCATTCCAAATAATAACCGACCGAATGAAAGTTACAGGGGAGCTGAACCTGAACAACGCACCAATGGTCACCCCAACGACCATAACTACTATGGTAACCGGTACCATCCTAGTTACCAGTACAACCGGGGACCCGGGGATAATCAAAATAGAAGCGACGGCCGACGTCACGTAAATTTCATCAGTGGGAGAAGGCAGAATAACCACCGAAGATATAACCCGAATTGGCACCCAGACTCATGGTACCACACGTCCAATAATAATAACAATCAACCATCAGTGAGCAGGAACAACGAACCACTTCAGAATGGAAACAACCAGGAACAAGTGCTGAACAATGAAACGAACGACCAGCAAATAACCTGGCCGTCAGCCAGCAACCACCTTTAAACTAAACGGGTCAGTGAAAAAGTATGAATGCCCTTCACATGACCAATCACTTGGGTTGATACGTCGAACAATGTCAGATAAGGAAACCAAAGTAATTACGATAATATACAACAATTATTTAAAGGATATTCGAGAGGAACTTCGCGAAGAAGAGGCCAAACAATTACCACAAAATAATAGTGAAATTGTTCATATAAAGGCGACAATAAACGGCACAATGACCATTATCATGGTGGATACAGGGTCTAATATCTCTCTAATCAACCAGCCTGAATTAGAACGAATTCAAGCTCACTCTCGAACACCAATCCCTACACTGCCAATAAATAATATAATCATCATTGGCGCAACTGGTAAACAGAACAAAACGGTGAGAAAACAAGTATCATTGGAGTTAGATAATCAAGAATCAACCATCCCTATTATATTTCTCGTAGCAAGTGGGCTACCATTCAACATGCTTATCAGATGTGATGTATTAAGAAGGTATTCAGCAGTAATAAACCTGCAGAAGGGAGTCGTGTTGTTAACTTTGGAACAAGGAACCTGGTCCGCAAACATTATAAATTGTATGTCAACTCCAATTGCTCTGAGCCAAGACCCAGGATTGAAGAATTATTATTGTCAGAGGCGTGAACCATCTATCACCATCGCCGAGGAGGAGGAGCGCAAAGCCTTGTGGAAACAGAAGTTGGAAGAGATCAGAACCTTCCAAAGAGAACGGCCTCTACAAGAAATTAGTGAGCAACAGTCTAAAGAACTAATTGCAATTTATAACGACTATCAGCATGTCTTTCAAACACCCCAGGAAAAGTTAAAGGATACCAGTGTGAAATTAAGTTCAGAGAACCGGTAGACTTCCACAGGAAATCATATCCCATAGCACATTCCCTGAAAAATGAAGTCAGGATGGAAATAAATAGAATGATTGCTGAAGATATTATTTAGTATAGCCACTCTCAATATACCAGCCCTATAGTAGCCATACCCAAGAAAAATGGCAAGGTACGAATTTGCCTGGACGCCCGAGAAATAAATAAAATGATTATCAATGACCGAACCTCACCAGGAGAGATAGAAGAAATTCTAAAGAGATTTCATGGGATAAGATATATTAGCACCTGGGATACTGTATGTGGGTACTGGCAGGTGGAGCTGCACCCACACAGTAGGCAGTACATGGCTTTCATATTTGACGGTAGAAATTACCAGTTCAAAAGGTTACCATTTGGACTCATTAATTCAGTAGCAGTGTTCGTAAAGTGCATGGACCAAGTGTTGGGTCAAGAGGCACTGGAATTTACCAAAGTGTACGTTGACGACCTGCTTATCACGTCATCAGACTGGGACGAACACTGCGAAAGAGTCAAACATGTATTGGAAAAATTATCCAACAACAATATTACCCTTAAATTGGACAAATCGAAGTTTATTACAAAAGAAGTGAAGTTCTTAGGATTCAACCTGACCGAGAAGGGAATCACTCCATCCCAAGAGAAGGTTGAAGCCATACAAAATTTCCCATCACCAAGAAACAAAAAGCAATTGCAATCCTTCCTAGGAGTATGTAATTACTATAGGAAGTTTCAAACCAACTACTCCCACCTAACAGCAAAATTTTCCAAACAACTCTCTTCGAAAGAAAAATGGACATGGGGAGCGGAACAAGAGGAAGTGCTCAAATTGATTAAACAAAAATTTGTTGATACTGTTATATTACACCACCCCAATTTTGAAAAACCGTTCTACCTAAACTGCGACGCTAGTGATGTAAGTCTAGGCGCAGAGCTATACCAGGAAGACGAGGATGGAAATCACCTGGTCATTAGCTTCGCAAGCCGAATACTAAATAGTTGCGAGCGTAACTACAATGTTACAGAAAAGGAGTTGCTCAGCATAGTATTCGCGTGCGGCAAGTTTAGGACATACATACTAGGATATCCTATCACGGTCCGAAGCGATCATAAATCAATATCGTTTTTCAAACAGTGTAAATTGAATCATGGCCGACTTACTCGATGGATACTTGCTCTGCAAGAATACCACATTACATGGGAGTATATTCCAGGACAAAAAAACATAGTGGCTGACGTATTATCCAGAATAAATGTAGTAAATCAGACATTTGAAGGAGAAAAGGGGAAGATAGCAAAAGTGTATTATATATTGAAAGATAGGAAGGACCTGGAAAATATTGTAAACCAAATAGTGTTGCAACAAGAGCAAGATACAAAAATATCCAACATCAGAAAAAGACTGATGGAATCTGAAGCAATTATTAACAAATTTTACTGTGTATACAAAGATATCTTATTTATAAAAACAAAAAAGAAAAAAGACACATGGAAACTAGTAGTCCCTCAATCATTAGAAAATCAAATCATCAAAGATTACCATGTGAGATACGGCCACATGGGAACAATCAAAATGGTAAAAGCTTTGGAAGAAGATTTGTTCATAAAAAATATTACCAGAAAAGTGAATAAAAACATAAAAACCTGCACATTGTGTCAGATGGTCAAAACCAATAATGAAAGGAAGAATGGAACGATGATACCCATCACGTCAAGTGCCAAACTAGAGAAGGTGTTCCTCGACATATGTGGACCATTCCCACGTAGCGGAGGAAGACATGGATACAAGTTCATTGTGATTATACTTGACCATTACACCAAGTACACCAAATTATACGCTATAAACAGAGCCACAACAAAGAAAATATTAGATATTATTAAAAATAAATACATGTCAGAGATTGGAAAACCGTACATGATAATAACCAATCATGGAACGCAGTTTAAGGGAAGAAGGTGGAGAGAAGAATTACTAAAACTAAACATTAAAACATATAAAACTTCAGTATACCACCCTAGTAGTAATCCAGCAGAAAGAATGTTGAGAGAGGTGGGACACATTTTGAGAACTTACTGTCATAATAACCAGAGAGAATGGTACAAATATTTATCTTCAACCGAAGTGTTTTTAAATATCAGCTATCACCAATTTACTGAAAATACACCCTACTTAATGATGTTCGAGAGGAAGCCAAATAGAGAGATCCAAGAGATAATAGAATTCCCAAAAAAACCAGAAGACCCGTATGATAAAAACAAATGGTACAGCCTAATAATGGACAAGATTGAGAAACAAAAGGCCAAATATGCAAAAAACCAACCCAAAATAATCAAATATAAAGAGGGAGAAAAAATATTAATTAAAAATCGTGAACTACCAAGTACAATGGAAGGTATAGCAAAGAAATTGTTATTGCTATATACGGGACCGTATATCATCACAAAAGATAATGGTAATAATACTTACCAGATAAGCAATATAAATACAAGAAAAATAAAGGGAGTTTATAACCAAACTTCGATAAAAAAGTTTTACGAAGAAGAATAAAAACATAAAACTTATTTCAAAATTCCAAAAGAGATTGTAAGAGCAGCTTACTCAATTATTTAGATGATATGGGCGGAATAAAAGGAATTAATATAAATAAATAATAATGTAAAAAAACAAAGGAAACAGTTACACCAATTCCTTTCAATTTACAGTCTAATAAAAGATTGATATATGAAGTATGAAATAATGAAAAGTGAGATAACAAGGAATAAGTTACTCACATTCCTATATAATAAAAATGTAAGAATCACAAACTTACAATTATAATTAAACAAAAAATAACTAAAAAGGAATACGCTACAAACATTCCTTTAAAGTAAGAGAATTAACTTACAAAGAATTATCAAAAATGATATTTAATGCAGAATAAAATAAACAAAAAATAAAATCAAGCTCAAATTACTGAGATAAATACCTGAAATTATAATGAATCCAAAGTATGCTAAGAAAAAAAAGAAATGTGAACTGGTACAAGGAGGAGAGAGAAATTATGTATAAAACAAATATACAGAAATGGCTAAAGCAGAATCTTGCTAAATAACCAAGAAAAGAATAAAAATGTCTAAGACAATTAAAATGATCACAACGAGCACTGAAAACAAAATAATGAAAGGTTAGATATGATGAAATTAACATATGAATAAATATAAAAGCAATCAAGTGTATGAGCAAATGATAGTATATAGCTAAGGTATAGCGGAAGGAAGAATGAGTAAAAGGCCAAAGAGATCTACAAAAAAAAACCACAAGGTGGACAATCCCAAAGTATATTATTATTGATTTAAGTCACAAGTTGACAAAAAAGGTATTTAAGATTGACTGTTGAAAAGTCCAGCAATCCAAATGAACTGAGCAGAGATGATGTGCCTCTGGTCTCAGAAAAATGAGTAGTAATGGGAAAAACCAGCTACTATAAAAGTTAGGGAAAAAATTGTGTATGAGGGAAAATGCACCAATGGAAATAAATAAAAACAGATCCAAATAAAATGGAATGAATTAAATAAGAAGAGAAATGAAGAATGGAGAAACAAACAAGAAAGAAAAGGAAAAAGGTTATCTATAACTGATAATTTCATAAAAAACTATGCTAGTGTTTTATCAAAATGATCAATTTTAGAGGAGAGGCATTATGTTACAACACAAATAAGCCACCCCAGTACCAGGGATAAAAAAGATAATTCTTAATATAAAAATACTTCATATAAAATAAAATGTTTAAAAATGAATAAAATATCAATATTATGACACGACGAACGACGGTATTACCCAACCCAAGTGATTGACCCAACAACAGAAACACAAAGAAGGGAACCACGAAACATACAAAAGAAAAAAAGGTGATTGACCAAACAATTATGAACTAAAAAAGGAAGATAGGAAACCAGAACTAAAGAAGAATCAAAGGAAGGGAACAAATCCCTACGACTAAATAGAAATTAAACCAGATAGGAAGAGGAGAACCGAACCGAGATGAAGACAATTGAAGACGAAGAAGAAGAGGAAGAATGAAGAGGAGACAGGTTAAACCCAAGGAGAAAATAACACACATATAAAGGGGAGAAATAGTAGACTCAAAGATAGAATACTGTAAATAAACCTCAAATAATTATCCATTAATGAAACAAATAGTATTGTTATAATTGAATTAACTTATGTATCTATTTTAAAGACACAAGACAATTGTAAAGTAACGTAGTGTAGAAAAGTACACTAACACAATTATGAAGGTTAGATTTAATGAAAAATAAATAACCTAATATTATTAATAATAAATATTATGCTGTATAAAAATAGTGAGAAATAATAGGAGAAAAGTATAGGGATTACCCATTAAGTAACACTTAATACAAACAGTGAACCAAAGTAAAGTGCAATAGTGAAAGTGTAAATACCCTAAAAATAGTGAAAGTGTATCAGTGATGAACCTCTACTAATTAAAGGTGAAGGTGATACAGGGAAATAGCAGTGTTAAGCAATAAAAATGTAATAGTAAATAAGAGAACACTTTATAAAACATTGACTAACAACCAATGATTTGAGTAATCTTGTGAACATTTATATAATTAAAAATAATTAAAAGTAATATTTCAAATAAATATAAAAGAAGCATGTAATATTATTCAGGGAGAAAGCCCAGATAAAAACAGTTTGTATTAACATGGTATGGAGGAGATAGTAGTATAGAAATAAGGTTTTATTTTAAAATTAAGACTACAATGAATAAAACACCCCATGTTGAAAGGGGAAATAACGTTCATAAATTTACAAGAAGTGATGATCTTTATCACTCAAAGTAGTAACAAAAGAAAGGAATTAATGTTAGAACTAACAATAACTAGTAACTTATAAAGAATAGTTTGGTTCAATGTTATGAAGAGGATATGGCTGAAGGGAACTTGCAGTCCATAAGCCTAATTGTTATGTTTTAAAATATGTGTAATGAAAACTGTATTGAATAATGATTAGAACACAAACAAACATGATAACTAAGTGAAGCCCATCAGGCTGAATTCAAAATGTAATTTAAAAGAAATCAACCAAAAACCATCATGGCTAATCTTAGCTATGAAAACATCTAACTGTCAGACACACTCAAATGTCAATTGTAACAATTTCGCAAGAAACTTTACTAATCTAAGACCAGTAAATGGCCAGTAATTATATGTAAATCATTTTAAAACAGAAAGGTTATTATAAAAGTTTAATTTAAGAAAGATATGTAATTTATCAAATGTCAAATATTTAGACTAAAGTTAATGTATGACAGAATATGACCTTATGAGGTATCATTGTAAACTTTGAAAGGAAAGAAAGATAATAGTGATATCATTTATTACCCCAAAGGAACTATAAAGGAATAAAACCATTAGGAAAATACTTAATAAATTTGAATAAAAATTCAAATCTCTTAACAATGCTTTTGAAAGAGGAATTAACCAATCGAAGGAGTGATGTTACCATAGTAACGGGCCGTTGAAGGCTAATTTCCATTAAAATTATGAGACTTGAAGAAATGACGCGTGGGTAAGCGGCACGCAAAATTGTGATGATTGAAATTTTACTTTAAATAGTTACGAAAAGTTTCGGAAGTTAACCACGATAACCAAAGACGAATAGATGTCAACCTACCAAGATTAAACGATGTCCTAGAACCAAATTGAATAAATTAATTAACAGAAATCCAAGACAAGATTGAAAAAGATGTCCGAAGCTTAAAACCAGTCCAAATTTGCAGAATATCCACTACTCCAGATGACGACATATCAACACTATCTGAACTGATAAGTATCGAATAAATTCCTTTATCCCAAAAAACCAAATTACTTTAAATATTTCTCAAATGATCAAATTTCTCACTATTGAACAAATATAATTTTCTTTCAAAGGTTTTAATGCATAATTAACTTACATAAAAACATTTTTTTAACCAAAATATAACCTCGCATTAGAGTGCAACTTTGTAACAAGAATACGACACTACCGAACAAATTGTAAAAAAAACACATTATACTTTCTAAGTACGTATAAGGTACGGTAGTGTACTTTTTTAATGTAACCAATGTTTATGTCTCATTTCATAATCCAAAGAACCCCAGATTTTGAACAGATTAATATATTGTATGTAAACTGTAGCCACAGCGGCAGAGAAATAATTTGTTTTCAGATCGATTTGCCAACCTTGAGATATTTGTGTTTCATGTTATAAGCCGGAACAATTTGTTATCAAATTATTTATAGTCCTTTTGTCATATTAATTAATGATTGAATTTGTATTAAATTTACCGTACACAGTCTTACTATCGTTTTATTTCATAGGACGTTGTAGAATATATGTGTGTTAGCAAGTTTTATTCAATAACCAACTAGCGCTCGTCACGAGTGGTCAAGACGGCAACCTGTATAGCGGCGGGAACCATTTGAACGCTCCAGCGGCCCACGCTAATAACACGTATCATCTTATAATTTAACTATTTTAATTGTTTTGATAGAAACAATTTGGCGCCACCCGGGATTCGCAACCCCTATGAATTAACAGGTAGGTTGTACTGGTAATTTTGACAACGCTACAGACTCCAGTAGTGACTACGATTATTGTAACGACCGGTGTGAGGCAAACACACTACATTCACACTAATACACATAATAAACAAGTGTGAACACATTTTAACAGGTACGCACCCGTTGATTCGTTGCATATTGGCGCCCAACATGGGGCTGTAAACGAGGACGCCCCTCATTACATAATACTTCGTTACATATTGGCGACCAGCAACGTGACGCTAGAAAGAATAACTAGCGGCGGTTATGAATAGACACAGTATGGTTACGAGGCTCAAAGGTAAGGCAGCATTAAACCAAGAAGAAAACCAAGAGGAAATGGAAGAAGTTGAGGAAACGACTGGAGAATTGTTGGAAGAACATCCACAGGAGGACCAAATGGAAAATCCAAACCCACCTGAACCAGAACCGGAAGTGGAAATAATAGTCGACAACCAACTTGAGAAACCAGTTCAGGACGATGAGGGAGAAAAACGGGCTGGAGATCATGAAACAGCAAAGGGAGGTCCGAGCATGCAAGACCTGATGAATTTCATAGCAGAACTTTCAAGGAAAGACAAGGAAGAATTGAACAAAAAATTAGTGTCAGACAAGGAAGAATTTAACAAAAAATTAGAGTCAGACAAGGAAGATTTGAATAAAAAATTGGAATCATTACAAATGGGAATGAATAAAAAACTGGACCAAAACAGTGAAGAATTGAAGAAGCAAATGAAGGTGATACAGGGAAGTCAGGAGGCATTGGATAGAAGAGCGAAGAGCTGAAGAAACAGATCAAGAAGGATCTGGAAATAGTAAATAAAAAGATGGAAAATAATCATGATATTCTCCAACGGAAAATCGAGGAAGAAAGTGAGAAAACCAAGGAGGAATGGAAGTAACAACTGGTCGAATGTCGAGAGGAGATCAGGCAAACGGTAACGGAGACCAACGAAACAGTGATACAAATCCGAGAAGAATTGAACAATAAAATCAGTAATGTTGAGGAGGAAGGTAAATTGAGAGCGACAGAATTCTACCAAGTCCTTACCGAAGGGTGCCAGAAGAACAAACAGGAGGTGGTCAAGGAACTAGAGGAGAGGCACAAAGAGATACAGATAGATGTAAACAATCGTGTGGAGAAGGTATACACTGTCATCGATAAACTAGACGGAATGACCAGAGAAAACAGAGAGAAAATCCAGGGGATAAGTATACGGGAGAAACAAATGCAAGAAGAGCTAGATGCATTAAGAGAGAAAACTTATAATCACACACAGATCATAACCAGCGAAAATCGAGAGATAAATAATTTTCGCAGCTACCGGAGGAACCCAATAGAATTCCTCAAATGGGTAGAAGAGCTGATAGAAAAAAATACAGAAACCAGGTGGTCCAGTGTGAGAAGTATGATCGATGAAATGTTCCGAGACACCCATGACAACTGGTGGATGGCCACTCGACCCGAGATCAATGACACACAAGAGTTTAAGTGACAATTGCGGGAGAAATATTGGTCCGAGTCCACACAGAATGTGGTCCGCAATGATATCAGCAATGGAAGATACGAGTCACAAATAGGACACACTTTAACATCCTACTTTTTGGGAAAAGTATGCTTAGCCAGAAATTTAGAACCCAAGATACCCGAGGAGTCTCTGGTAATACAGCTGGGTTATCATTACGAAGAAGCAATACAGAAGGCCAGAAGGCAAGGACAGATAAAAACAATTCAAGGAATGGCTAGTCTATTGGAGGACCTGGAGAATGATGGCCAATACCGAAAAAACCGGATCATGAACCAACGGTATAACAAGTGGAATGAACATAATAATACGACCAATATCAATGTACCATACAATCATCCACAAAACAATAACCAGAATAACTGGGGCCGAAACCATAATAATAACAATGAAGAACAGCCATTCAATAGAAATACCCAGAATCATTCTCCGAATAATCAGCCTGGTAACAGAGGTCAACAAAACCATCGTCAAGGGAATCAAGATAAAAATAGAACCATTCCAAATAATAACCGACCGAATGAAAGTTACAGGGGAGCTGAACCTGAACAACGCACCAATGGTCACCCCAACGACCATAACTACTATGGTAACCGGTACCATCCTAGTTACCAGTACAACCGGGGACCCGGGGATAATCAAAATAGAAGCGACGGCCGACGTCACGTAAATTTCATCAGTGGGAGAAGGCAGAATAACCACCGAAGATATAACCCGAATTGGCACCCAGACTCATGGTACCACACGTCCAATAATAATAACAATCAACCATCAGTGAGCAGGAACAACGAACCACTTCAGAATGGAAACAACCAGGAACAAGTGCTGAACAATGAAACGAACGACCAGCAAATAACCTGGCCGTCAGCCAGCAACCACCTTTAAACTAAACGGGTCAGTGAAAAAGTATGAATGCCCTTCACATGACCAATCACTTGGGTTGATACGTCGAACAATGTCAGATAAGGAAACCAAAGTAATTACGATAATATACAACAATTATTTAAAGGATATTCGAGAGGAACTTCGCGAAGAAGAGGCCAAACAATTACCACAAAATAATAGTGAAATTGTTCATATAAAGGCGACAATAAACGGCACAATGACCATTATCATGGTGGATACAGGGTCTAATATCTCTCTAATCAACCAGCCTGAATTAGAACGAATTCAAGCTCACTCTCGAACACCAATCCCTACACTGCCAATAAATAATATAATCATCATTGGCGCAACTGGTAAACAGAACAAAACGGTGAGAAAACAAGTATCATTGGAGTTAGATAATCAAGAATCAACCATCCCTATTATATTTCTCGTAGCAAGTGGGCTACCATTCAACATGCTTATCAGATGTGATGTATTAAGAAGGTATTCAGCAGTAATAAACCTGCAGAAGGGAGTCGTGTTGTTAACTTTGGAACAAGGAACCTGGTCCGCAAACATTATAAATTGTATGTCAACTCCAATTGCTCTGAGCCAAGACCCAGGATTGAAGAATTATTATTGTCAGAGGCGTGAACCATCTATCACCATCGCCGAGGAGGAGGAGCGCAAAGCCTTGTGGAAACAGAAGTTGGAAGAGATCAGAACCTTCCAAAGAGAACGGCCTCTACAAGAAATTAGTGAGCAACAGTCTAAAGAACTAATTGCAATTTATAACGACTATCAGCATGTCTTTCAAACACCCCAGGAAAAGTTAAAGGATACCAGTGTGAAATTAAGTTCAGAGAACCGGTAGACTTCCACAGGAAATCATATCCCATAGCACATTCCCTGAAAAATGAAGTCAGGATGGAAATAAATAGAATGATTGCTGAAGATATTATTTAGTATAGCCACTCTCAATATACCAGCCCTATAGTAGCCATACCCAAGAAAAATGGCAAGGTACGAATTTGCCTGGACGCCCGAGAAATAAATAAAATGATTATCAATGACCGAACCTCACCAGGAGAGATAGAAGAAATTCTAAAGAGATTTCATGGGATAAGATATATTAGCACCTGGGATACTGTATGTGGGTACTGGCAGGTGGAGCTGCACCCACACAGTAGGCAGTACATGGCTTTCATATTTGACGGTAGAAATTACCAGTTCAAAAGGTTACCATTTGGACTCATTAATTCAGTAGCAGTGTTCGTAAAGTGCATGGACCAAGTGTTGGGTCAAGAGGCACTGGAATTTACCACAGTGTACGTTGACGACCTGCTTATCACGTCATCAGACTGGGACGAACACTGCGAAAGAGTCAAACATGTATTGGAAAAATTATCCAACAACAATATTACCCTTAAATTGGACAAATTGAAGTTTATTACAAAAGAAGTGAAGTTCTTAGGATTCAACCTGACCGAGAAGGGAATCACTCCATCCCAAGAGAAGGTTGAAGCCATACAAAATTTCCCATCACCAAGAAACAAAAAGCAATTGCAATCCTTCCTAGGAGTATGTAATTACTATAGGAAGTTTCAAACCAACTACTCCCACCTAACAGCAAAATTTTCCAAACAACTCTCTTCGAAAGAAAAATGGACATGGGGAGCGGAACAAGAGGAAGTGCTCAAATTGATTAAACAAAAATTTGTTGATACTGTTATATTACACCACCCCAATTTTGAAAAACCGTTCTACCTAAACTGCGACGCTAGTGATGTAAGTCTAGGCGCAGAGCTATACCAGGAAGACGAGGATGGAAATCACCTGGTCATTAGCTTCGCAAGCCGAATACTAAATAGTTGCGAGCGTAACTACAATGTTACAGAAAAGGAGTTGCTCAGCATAGTATTCGCGTGCGGCAAGTTTAGGACATACATACTAGGATATCCTATCACGGTCCGAAGCGATCATAAATCAATATCGTTTTTCAAACAGTGTAAATTGAATCATGGCCGACTTACTCGATGGATACTTGCTCTGCAAGAATACCACATTACATGGGAGTATATTCCAGGACAAAAAAACATAGTGGCTGACGTATTATCCAGAATAAATGTAGTAAATCAGACATTTGAAGGAGAAAAGGGGAAGATAGCAAAAGTGTATTATATATTGAAAGATAGGAAGGACCTGGAAAATATTGTAAACCAAATAGTGTTGCAACAAGAGCAAGATACAAAAATATCCAACATCAGAAAAAGACTGATGGAATCTGAAGCAATTATTAACAAATTTTACTGTGTATACAAAGATATCTTATTTATAAAAACAAAAAAGAAAAAAGACACATGGAAACTAGTAGTCCCTCAATCATTAGAAAATCAAATCATCAAAGATTACCATGTGAGATACGGCCACATGGGAACAATCAAAATGGTAAAAGCTTTGGAAGAAGATTTGTTCATAAAAAATATTACCAGAAAAGTGAATAAAAACATAAAAACCTGCACATTGTGTCAGATGGTCAAAACCAATAATGAAAGGAAGAATGGAACGATGATACCCATCACGTCAAGTGCCAAACTAGAGAAGGTGTTCCTTGACATATGTGGACCATTCCCACGTAGCGGAGGAAGACATGGATACAAGTTCATTGTGATTATACTTGACCATTACACCAAGTACACCAAATTATACGCTATAAACAGAGCCACAACAAAGAAAATATTAGATATTATTAAAAATAAATACATGTCAGAGATTGGAAAACCGTACATGATAATAACCAATCATGGAACGCAGTTTAAGGGAAGAAGGTGGAGAGAAGAATTACTAAAACTAAACATTAAAACATATAAAACTTCAGTATACCACCCTAGTAGTAATCCAGCAGAAAGAATGTTGAGAGAGGTGGGACGCATTTTGAGAACTTACTGTCATAATAACCAGAGAGAATGGTACAAATATTTATCTTCAACCGAAGTGTTTTTAAATATCAGCTATCACCAATTTACTGAAAATACACCCTACTTAATGATGTTCGAGAGGAAGCCAAATAGAGAGATCCAAGAGATAATAGAATTCCCAAAAAACCCAGAAGACCCGTATGATAAAAACAAATGGTACAGCCTAATAATGGACAAGATTGAGAAACAAAAGGCCAAATATGCAAAAAACCAACCCAAAATAATCAAATATAAAGAGGGAGAAAAAATATTAATTAAAAATCGTGAACTACCAAGTACAATGGAAGGTATAGCAAAGAAATTGTTATTGCTATATACGGGACCGTATATCATCACAAAAGATAATGGTAATAATACTTACCAGATAAGCAATATAAATACAAGAAAAATAAAGGGAGTTTATAACCAAACTTCGATAAAAAAGTTTTACGAAGAAGAATAAAAACATAAAACTTATTTCAAAATTCCAAAAGAGATTGTAAGAGCAGCTTACTCAATTATTTAGATGATATGGGCGGAATAAAAGGAATTAATATAAATAAATAATCATGTAAAAAAACAAAGGAAACAGTTACACCAATTCCTTTCAATTTAAATCAATTTACAGTCTAATAAAAGATTGATATATGAAGTATGAAATAATGAAAAGTGAGATAACAAGGAATAAGTTACTCACATTCCTATATAATAAAAATGTAAGAATCACAAACTTACAATTATAATTAAACAAAAAATAACTAAAAAGGAATACGCTACAAACATTCCTTTAAAGTAAGAGAATTAACTTACAAAGAATTATCAAAAATGATATTTAATGCAGAATAAAATAAACAAAAAATAAAATCAAGCTCAAATTACTGAGATAAATACCTGAAATTATAATGAATCCAAAGTATTCTAAGAAAAAAAAGAAATGTGAACTGGTACAAGGAGGCGAGAGAAATTATGTATAAAACAAATATACAGAAATGGCTAAAGCAGAATCTTGCTAAATAACCAAGAAAAGAATAAAAATGTCTAAGACAATTAAAATGATCACAACGAGCACTGAAAACAAAATAATGAAAGGTTAGATATGATGAAATTAACATATGAATAAATATAAAAGCAATCAAGTGTATGAGCAAATGATAGTATATAGCTAAGGTATAGCGGAAGGAAGAATGAGTAAAAGGCCAAAGAGATCTACAAAAAAAAACCACAAGGTGGACAATCCCAAAGTATATTATTATTGATTTAAGTCACAAGTTGACAAAAAAGGTATTTAAGATTGACTGTTGAAAAGTCCAGCAATCCAAATGAACTGAGCAGAGATGATGTGCCTCTGGTCTCAGAAAAATGAGTAGTAATGGGAAAAACCAGCTACTATAAAAGTTAGGGAAAAAATTGTGTATGAGGGAAAATGCACCAATGGAAATAAATAAAAACAGATCCAAATAAAATGGAATGAATTAAATAAGAAGAGAAATGAAGAATGGAGAAACAAACAAGAAAGAAAAGGAAAAAGGTTATCTATAACTGATAATTTCATAAAAAACTATGCTAGTGTTTTATCAAAATGATCAATTTTAGAGGAGAGGCATTATGTTACAACACAAATAAGCCACCCCAGTACCAGGGATAAAAAAGATAATTCTTAATATAAAAATACTTCATATAAAATAAAATGTTTAAAAATGAATAAAATATCAATATTATGACACGACGAACGACGGTATTACCCAACCCAAGTGATTGACCCAACAACAGAAACACAAAGAAGGGAACCACGAAACATACACAAGAAAAAAAGGTGATTGACCAAACAATTATGAACTAAAAAAGGAAGATAGGAAACCAGAACTAAAGAAGAATCAAAGGAAGGGAACAAATCCCTACGACTAAATAGAAATTAAACCAGATAGGAAGAGGAGAACCGAACCGAGATGAAGACAATTGAAGACGAAGAAGAAGAGGAAGAATGAAGAGAAGACAGGTTAAACCCAAGGAGAAAATAACACACATATAAAGGGGAGAAATAGTAGACTCAAAGATAGAATACTGTAAATAAACCTCAAATAATTATCCATTAATGAAACAAATAGTATTGTTATAATTGAATTAACTTATGTACCTATTTTAAAGACACAAGACAATTGTAAAGTAACGTAGTGTAGAAAAGTACACTAACACAATTATGAAGGTTAGATTTAATGAAAAATAAATAACCTAATATTATTAATAATAAATATTATGCTGTATAAAAATAGTGAGAAATAATAGGAGAAAAGTATAGGGATTACCCATTAAGTAACACTTAATACAAACAGTGAACCAAAGTAAAGTGCAATAGTGAAAGTGTAAATACCCTAAAAATAGTGAAAGTGTATCAGTGATGAACCTCTACTAATTAAAGGTGAAGGTGATACAGGGAAACAGCAGTGTTAAGCAATAAAAATGTAATAGTAAATAAGAGAACACTTTATAAAACATTGACTAACAACCAATGATTTGAGTAATCTTGTGAACATTTATATAATTAAAAATAATTAAAAGTAATATTTCAAATAAATATAAAAGAAGCATGTAATATTATTCAGGGAGAAAGCCCAGATAAAAACAGTTTGTATTAACATGGTATGGAGGAGATAGTAGTATAGAAATAAGGTTTTATTTTAAAATTAAGACTACAATGAATAAAACACCCCATGTTGAAAGGGGAAATAACGTTCATAAATTTACAAGAAGTGATGATCTTTATCACTCAAAGTAGTAACAAAAGAAAGGAATTAATGTTAGAACTAACAATAACTAGTAACTTATAAAGAATAGTTTGGTTCAATGTTATGAAGAGGATATGGCTGAAGGGAACTTGCAGTCCATAAGCCTAATTGTTATGTTTTAAAATATGTGTAATGAAAACTGTATTGAATAATGATTAGAACACAAACAAACATGATAACTAAGTGAAGCCCATCAGGCTGAATTCAAAATGTAATTTAAAAGAAATCAACCAAAAACCATCATGGCTAATCTTAGCTATGAAAACATCTAACTGTCAGACACACTCAAATGTCAATTGTAACAATTTCGCAAGAAACTTTACTAATCTAAGACCAGTAAATGGCCAGTAATTATATGTAAATCATTTTAAAACAGAAAGGTTATTATAAAAGTTTAATTTAAGAAAGATATGTAATTTATCAAATGTCAAATATTTAGACTAAAGTTAATGTATGACAGAATATGACCTTATGAGGTATCATTGTAAACTTTGAAAGGAAAGAAAGATAATAGTGATATCATTTATTACCCCAAAGGAACTATAAAGGAATAAAACCATTAGGAAAATACTTAATAAATTTGAATAAAAATTCAAATCTCTTAACAATGCTTTTGAAAGAGGAATTAACCAATCGAAGGAGTGATGTTACCATAGTAACGGGCCGTTGAAGGCTAATTTCCGTTAAAATTATGAGACTTGAAGAAATGACGCGTGGGTAAGCGGCACGCAAAATTGTGATGATTGAAATTTTACTTTAAATAGTTACGAAAAGTTTCGGAAGTTAACCACGATAACCAAAGACGAATAGATGTCAACCTACCAAGATTAAACGATGTCCTAGAACCAAATTGAATAAATTAATTAACAGAAATCCAAGACAAGATTGAAAAAGATGTCCGAAGCTTAAAACCAGTCCAAATTTGCAGAATATCCACTACTCCAGATGACGACATATCAACACTATCTGAACTGATAAGTATCGAATAAATTCCTTTATCCCAAAAAACCAAATTACTTTAAATATTTCTCAAATGATCAAATTTCTCACTATTGAACAAATATAATTTTCTTTCAAAGGTTTTAATGCATAATTAACTTACATAAAAACATTTTTTTAACCAAAATATAACCTCGCATTAGAGTGCAACTTTGTAACAAGAATACGACACTACCGAACAAATTGTAAAAAAAACACATTATACTTTCTAAGTACGTATAAGGTACGGTAGTGTACTTTTTTAATGTAACCAACGTTTATGTCTCATTTCATAATCCAAAGAACCCCAGATTTTGAACAGATTAATATATTGTATGTAAACTGTAGCCACAGCGGCAGAGAAATAATTTGTTTTCAGATCGATTTGCCAACCTTGAGATATTTGTGTTTCATGTTATAAGCCGGAACAATTTGTTATCAAATTATTTATAGTCCTTTTGTCATATTAATTAATGATTGAATTTGTATTAAATTTACCGTACACAGTCTTACTATCGTTTTATTTCATAGGACGTTGTAGAATATATGTGTGTTAGCAAGTTTTATTCAATAACCAACTAGCGCTCGTCACGAGTGGTCAAGACGGCAACCTGTATAGCGGCGGGAACCATTTGAACGCTCCAGCGGTCCACGCTAATAACACGTATCATCTTATAATTTAACTATTTTAATTGTTTTGATAGAAACAATTTGGCGCCACCCGGGATTCGCAACCCCTATGAATTAACAGGTAGGTTGTACTGGTAATTTTGACAACGCTACAGACTCCAGTAGTGACTACGATTATTGTAACGACCGGTGTGAGGCAAACACACTACATTCACACTAATACACATAATAAACAAGTGTGAACACATTTTAACAGGTACGCACCCGTTGATTCGTTGCATATTGGCGCCCAACATGGGGCTGTAAACGAGGACGCCCCTCATTACATAATACTTCGTTACATATTGGCGACCAGCAACGTGACGCTAGAAAGAATAACTAGCGGCAGTTATGAATAGACACAGTATGGTTACGAGGCTCAAAGGTAAGGCAGCATTAAACCAAGAAGAAAACCAAGAGGAAATGGAAGAAGTTGAGGAAACGACTGGAGAATTGTTGGAAGAACATCCACAGGAGGACCAAATGGAAAATCCAAACCCACCTGAACCAGAACCGGAAGTGGAAATAATAGTCGACAACCAACTTGAGAAACCAGTTCAGGACGATGAGGGAGAAAAACGGGCTGGAGATCATGAAACAGCAAAGGGAGGTCCGAGCATGCAAGACCTGATGAATTTCATAGCAGAACTTTCAAGGAAAGACAAGGAAGAATTGAACAAAAAATTAGTGTCAGACAAGGAAGAATTTAACAAAAAATTAGAGTCAGACAAGGAAGATTTGAATAAAAAATTGGAATCATTACAAATGGGAATGAGTAAAAAACTGGACCAAAACAGTGAAGAATTGAAGAAGCAAATGAAGGTGATACAGGGAAGTCAGGAGGCATTGGATAGAAGAGCGAAGAGCTGAAGAAACAGATCAAGAAGGATCTGGAAATAGTAAATAAAAAGATGGAAAATAATCATGATATTCTCCAACGGAAAATCGAGGAAGAAAGTGAGAAAACCAAGGAGGAATGGAAGTAACAACTGGTCGAATGTCGAGAGGAGATCAGGCAAACGGTAACGGAGACCAACGAAACAGTGATACAAATCCGAGAAGAATTGAACAATAAAATCAGTAATGTTGAGGAGGAAGGTAAATTGAGAGCGACAGAATTCTACCAAGTCCTTACCGAAGGGTGCCAGAAGAACAAACAGGAGGTGGTCAAGGAACTAGAGGAGAGGCACAAAGAGATACAGATAGATGTAAACAATCGTGTGGAGAAGGTATACACTGTCATCGATAAACTAGACGGAATGACCAGAGAAAACAGAGAGAAAATCCAGGGGATAAGTATACGGGAGAAACAAATGCAAGAAGAGCTAGATGCATTAAGAGAGAAACCTTATAATCACACAAAGATCATAACCAGCGAAAATCGAGAGATAAATAATTTTCGCAGCTACCGGAGGAACCCAATAGAATTCCTCAAACGGGTAGAAGAGCTGATAGAAAAAAATACAGAAACCAGGTGGTCCAGTGTGAGAAGTATGATCGATGAAATGTTCCGAGACACCCATGACAACTGGTGGATGGCCACTCGACCCGAGATCAATGACACACAAGAGTTTAAGTGACAATTGCGGGAGAAATATTGGTCCGAGTCCACACAGAATGTGGTCCGCAATGATATCAGCAATGGAAGATACGAGTCACAAATAGGACACACTTTAACATCCTACTTTTTGGGAAAAGTATGCTTAGCCAGAAATTTAGAACCCAAGATACCCGAGGAGTCTCTGGTAATACAGCTGGGTTATCATTACGAAGAAGCAATACAGAAGGCCAGAAGGCAAGGACAGATAAAAACAATTCAAGGAATGGCTAGTCTATTGGAGGACCTGGAGAATGATGGCCAATACCGAAAAAACCGGATCATGAACCAACGGTATAACAAGTGGAATGAACATAATAATACGACCAATATCAATGTACCATACAATCATCCACAAAACAATAACCAGAATAACTGGGGCCGAAACCATAATAATAACAATGAAGAACAGCCATTCAATAGAAATACCCAGAATCATTCTCCGAATAATCAGCCTGGTAACAGAGGTCAACAAAACCATCGTCAAGGGAATCAAGATAAAAATAGAACCATTCCAAATAATAACCGACCGAATGAAAGTTACAGGGGAGCTGAACCTGAACAACGCACCAATGGTCACCCCAACGACCATAACTACTATGGTAACCGGTACCATCCTAGTTACCAGTACAACCGGGGACCCGGGGATAATCAAAATAGAAGCGACGGCCGACGTCACGTAAATTTCATCAGTGGGAGAAGGCAGAATAACCACCGAAGATATAACCCGAATTGGCACCCAGACTCATGGTACCACACGTCCAATAATAATAACAATCAACCATCAGTGAGCAGGAACAACGAACCACTTCAGAATGGAAACAACCAGGAACAAGTGCTGAACAATGAAACGAACGACCAGCAAATAACCTGGCCGTCAGCCAGCAACCACCTTTAAACTAAACGGGTCAGTGAAAAAGTATGAATGCCCTTCACATGACCAATCACTTGGGTTGATACGTCGAACAATGTCAGATAAGGAAACCAAAGTAATTACGATAATATACAACAATTATTTAAAGGATATTCGAGAGGAACTTCGCGAAGAAGAGGCCAAACAATTACCACAAAATAATAGTGAAATTGTTCATATAAAGGCGACAATAAACGGCACAATGACCATTATCATGGTGGATACAGGGTCTAATATCTCTCTAATCAACCAGCCTGAATTAGAACGAATTCAAGCTCACTCTCGAACACCAATCCCTACACTGCCAATAAATAATATAATCATCATTGGCGCAACTGGTAAACAGAACAAAACGGTGAGAAAACAAGTATCATTGGAGTTAGATAATCAAGAATCAACCATCCCTATTATATTTCTCGTAGCAAGTGGGCTACCATTCAACATGCTTATCAGATGTGATGTATTAAGAAGGTATTCAGCAGTAATAAACCTGCAGAAGGGAGTCGTGTTGTTAACTTTGGAACAAGGAACCTGGTCCGCAAACATTATAAATTGTATGTCAACTCCAATTGCTCTGAGCCAAGACCCAGGATTGAAGAATTATTATTGTCAGAGGCGTGAACCATCTATCACCATCGCCGAGGAGGAGGAGCGCAAAGCCTTGTGGAAACAGAAGTTGGAAGAGATCAGAACCTTCCAAAGAGAACGGCCTCTACAAGAAATTAGTGAGCAACAGTCTAAAGAACTAATTGCAATTTATAACGACTATCAGCATGTCTTTCAAACACCCCAGGAAAAGTTAAAGGATACCAGTGTGAAATTAAGTTCAGAGAACCGGTAGACTTCCACAGGAAATCATATCCCATAGCACATTCCCTGAAAAATGAAGTCAGGATGGAAATAAATAGAATGATTGCTGAAGATATTATTTAGTATAGCCACTCTCAATATACCAGCCCTATAGTAGCCATACCCAAGAAAAATGGGAAGGTACGAATTTGCCTGGACGCCCGAGAAATAAATAAAATGATTATCAATGACCGAACCTCACCAGGAGAGATAGAAGAAATTCTAAAGAGATTTCATGGGATAAGATATATTAGCACCTGGGATACTGTATGTGGGTACTGGCAGGTGGAGCTGCACCCACACAGTAGGCAGTACATGGCTTTCATATTTGACGGTAGAAATTACCAGTTCAAAAGGTTACCATTTGGACTCATTAATTCAGTAGCAGTGTTCGTAAAGTGCATGGACCAAGTGTTGGGTCAAGAGGCACTGGAATTTACCACAGTGTACGTTGACGACCTGCTTATCACGTCATCAGACTGGGACGAACACTGCGAAAGAGTCAAACATGTATTGGAAAAATTATCCAACAACAATATTACCCTTAAATTGGACAAATCGAAGTTTATTACAAAAGAAGTGAAGTTCTTAGGATTCAACCTGACCGAGAAGGGAATCACTCCATCCCAAGAGAAGGTTGAAGCCATACAAAATTTCCCATCACCAAGAAACAAAAAGCAATTGCAATCCTTCCTAGGAGTATGTAATTACTATAGGAAGTTTCAAACCAACTACTCCCACCTAACAGCAAAATTTTCCAAACAACTCTCTTCGAAAGAAAAATGGACATGGGGAGCGGAACAAGAGGAAGTGCTCAAATTGATTAAACAAAAATTTGTTGATACTGTTATATTACACCACCCCAATTTTGAAAAACCGTTCTACTTAAACTGCGACGCTAGTGATGTAAGTCTAGGCGCAGAGCTATACCAGGAAGACGAGGATGGAAATCACCTGGTCATTAGCTTCGCAAGCCGAATACTAAATAGTTGCGAGCGTAACTACAATGTTACAGAAAAGGAGTTGCTCAGCATAGTATTCGCGTGCGGCAAGTTTAGGACATACATACTAGGATATCCTATCACGGTCCGAAGCGATCATAAATCAATATCGTTTTTCAAACAGTGTAAATTGAATCATGGCCGACTTACTCGATGGATACTTGCTCTGCAAGAATACCACATTACATGGGAGTATATTCCACGACAAAAAAACATAGTGGCTGACGTATTATCCAGAATAAATGTAGTAAATCAGACATTTGAAGGAGAAAAGGGGAAGATAGCAAAAGTGTATTATATATTGAAAGATAGGAAGGACCTGGAAAATATTGTAAACCAAATTGTGTTGCAACAAGAGCAAGATACAAAAATATCCAACATCAGAAAAAGACTGATGGAATCTGAAGCAATTATTAACAAATTTTACTGTGTATACAAAGATATCTTATTTATAAAAACAAAAAAGAAAAAAGACACATGGAAACTAGTAGTCCCTCAATCATTAGAAAATCAAATCATCAAAGATTACCATGTGAGATACGGCCACATGGGAACAATCAAAATGGTAAAAGCTTTGGAAGAAGATTTGTTCATAAAAAATATTACCAGAAAAGTGAATAAAAACATAAAAACCTGCACATTGTGTCAGATGGTCAAAACCAATAATGAAAGGAAGAATGGAACGATGATACCCATCACGTCAAGTGCCAAACTAGAGAAGGTGTTCCTCGACATATGTGGACCATTCCCACGTAGCGGAGGAAGACATGGATACAAGTTCATTGTGATTATACTTGACCATTACACCAAGTACACCAAATTATACGCTATAAACAGAGCCACAACAAAGAAAATATTAGATATTATTAAAAATAAATACATGTCAGAGATTGGAAAACCGTACATGATAATAACCAATCATGGAACGCAGTTTAAGGGAAGAAGGTGGAGAGAAGAATTACTAAAACTAAACATTAAAACATATAAAACTTCAGTATACCACCCTAGTAGTAATCCAGCAGAAAGAATGTTGAGAGAGGTGGGACGCATTTTGAGAACTTACTGTCATAATAACCAGAGAGAATGGTACAAATATTTATCTTCAACCGAAGTGTTTTTAAATATCAGCTATCACCAATTTACTGAAAATACACCCTACTTAATGATGTTCGAGAGGAAGCCAAATAGAGAGATCCAAGAGATAATAGAATTCCCAAAAAACCCAGAAGACCCGTATGATAAAAACAAATGGTACAGCCTAATAATGGACAAGATTGAGAAACAAAAGGCCAAATATGCAAAAAACCAACCCAAAATAATCAAATATAAAGAGGGAGAAAAAATATTAATTAAAAATCGTGAACTACCAAGTACAATGGAAGGTATAGCAAAGAAATTGTTATTGCTATATACGGGACCGTATATCATCACAAAAGATAATGGTAATAATACTTACCAGATAAGCAATATAAATACAAGAAAAATAAAGGGAGTTTATAACCAAACTTCGATAAAAAAGTTTTACGAAGAAGAATAAAAACATAAAACTTATTTCAAAATTCCAAAAGAGATTGTAAGAGCAGCTTACTCAATTATTTAGATGATATGGGCGGAATAAAAGGAATTAATATAAATAAATAATCATGTAAAAAAACAAAGGAAACAGTTACACCAATTCCTTTCAATTTAAATCAATTTACAGTCTAATAAAAGATTGATATATGAAGTATGAAATAATGAAAAGTGAGATAACAAGGAATAAGTTACTCACATTCCTATATAATAAAAATGTAAGAATCACAAACTTACAATTATAATTAAACAAAAAATAACTAAAAAGGAATACGCTACAAACATTCCTTTAAAGTAAGAGAATTAACTTACAAAGAATTATCAAAAATGATATTTAATGCAGAATAAAATAAACAAAAAATAAAATCAAGCTCAAATTACTGAGATAAATACCTGAAATTATAATGAATCCAAAGTATTCTAAGAAAAAAAAGAAATGTGAACTGGTACAAGGAGGAGAGAGAAATTATGTATAAAACAAATATACAGAAATGGCTAAAGCAGAATCTTGCTAAATAACCAAGAAAAGAATAAAAATGTCTAAGACAATTAAAATGATCACAACGAGCACTGAAAACAAAATAATGAAAGGTTAGATATGATGAAATTAACATATGAATAAATATAAAAGCAATCAAGTGTATGAGCAAATGATAGTATATAGCTAAGGTATAGCGGAAGGAAGAACGAGTAAAAGGCCAAAGTGATCTAAAAACAAACCACAAGGTGGACAATCCCAAAGTATATTATTATTGATTTAAGTCACAAGTTGACAAAAAAGGTATTTAAGATTGACTGTTGAAAAGTCCAGCAATCCAAATGAACTGAGCAGAGATGATGTGCCTCTGGTCTCAGAAAAATGAGTAGTAATGGGAAAAACCAGCTACTATAAAAGTTAGGGAAAAAATTGTGTATGAGGGAAAATGCACCAATGGAAATAAATAAAAACAGATCCAAATAAAATGGAATGAATTAAGTAAGAAGAGAAATGAAGAATGGAGAAACAAACAAGAAAGAAAAGGAAAAAGGTTATCTATAACTGATAATTTCATAAAAAACTATGCTAGTGTTTTATCAAAATGATCAATTTTAGAGGAGAGGCATTATGTTACAACACAAATAAGCCACCCCAGTACCAGGGATAAAAAAGATAATTCTTAATATAAAAATACTTCATATAAAATAAAATGTTTAAAAATGAATAAAATATCAATATTATGACACGACGAACGACGGTATTACCCAACCCAAGTGATTGACCCAACAACAGAAACACAAAGAAGGGAACCACGAAACATACACAAGAAAAAAAGGTGATTGACCAAACAATTATGAACTAACAAAGGAAGATAGGAAACCAGAACTAAAGAAGAATCAAAGGAAGGGAACAAATCCCTACGACTAAATAGAAATTAAACCAGATAGGAAGAGGAGAACCGAACCGAGATGAAGACAATTGAAGACGAAGAAGAAGAGGAAGAATGAAGAGGAGACAGGTTAAACCCAAGGAGAAAATAACACACATATAAAGGGGAGAAATAGTAGACTCAAAGATAGAATACTGTAAATAAACCTCAAATAATTATCCATTAATGAAACAAATAGTATTGTTATAATTGAATTAACTTATGTACCTATTTTAAAGACACAAGACAATTGTAAAGTAACGTAGTGTAGAAAAGTACACTAACACAATTATGAAGGTTAGATTTAATGAAAAATAAATAACCTAATATTATTAATAATAAATATTATGCTGTAAAAAAATAGTGAGAAATAATAGGAGAAAAGTATAGGGATTACCCATTAAGTAACACTTAATACAAACAGTGAACCAAAGTAAAGTGCAATAGTGAAAGTGTAAATACCCTAAAAATAGTGAAAGTGTATCAGTGATGAACCTCTACTAATTAAAGGTGAAGGTGATACAGGGAAATAGCAGTGTTAAGCAATAAAATGTAATAGTAAATAAGAGAACACTTTATAAAACATTGACTAACAACCAATGATTTGAGTAATCTTGTGAACATTTATATAATTAAAAATAATTAAAAGTAATATTTCAAATAAATATAAAAGAAGCATGTAATATTATTCAGGGAGAAAGCCCAGATAAAAACAGTTTGTATTAACATGGTATGGAGGAGATAGTAGTATAGAAATAAGGTTTTATTTTAAAATTAAGACTACAATGAATAAAACACCCCATGTTGAAAGGGGAAATAACGTTCATAAATTTACAAGAAGTGATGATCTTTATCACTCAAAGTAGTAACAAAAGAAAGGAATTAATGTTAGAACTAACAATAACTAGTAACTTATAAAGAATAGTTTGGTTCAATGTTATGAAGAGGATATGGCTGAAGGGAACTTGCAGTCCATAAGCCTAATTGTTATATTTTAAAATATGTGTAATGAAAACTGTATTGAATAACGATTTGAACACAAACAAACATGATAACTAAGTGAAGCCCATCAGGCTGAATTCAAAATGTAATTTAAAAGAAATCAACCAAAAACCATCATGGCTAATCTTAGCTATGAAAACATCTAACTGTCAGACACACTCAAATGTCAATTGTAACAATTTCGCAAGAAACTTTACTAATCTAAGACCAGTAAATGGCCAGTAATTATATGTAAATCATTTTAAAACAGAAAGGTTATTATAAAAGTTTAATTTAAGAAAGATATGTAATTTATCAAATGTCAAATATTTAGACTAAAGTTAATGTATGACAGAATATGACCTTATGCGGTATCATTGTAAACTTTGAAAGGAAAGAAAGATAATAGTGATATCATTTATTACCCCAAAGGAACTATAAAGGAATAAAACCATTAGGAAAATACTTAATAAATTTGAATAAAAATTCAAATCTCTTAACAATGCTTTTGAAAGAGGAATTAACCAATCGAAGGAGTGATGTTACCATAGTAACGGGCCGTTGAAGGCTAATTTTCCGTTAAAATTATGAGACTTGAAGAAATGACGCGTGGGTAAGCGGCACGCAAAATTGTGATGATTGAAATTTTACTTTAAATAGTTACGAAAAGTTTCGGAAGTTAACCACGATAACCAAAGACGAATAGATGTCAACCTACCAAGATTAAACGATGTCCTAGAACCAAATTGAATAAATTAATTAACAGAAATCCAAGACAAGATTGAAAAAGATGTCCGAAGCTTAAAACCAGTCCAAATTTGCAGAATATCCACTACTCCAGATGACGACATATCAACACTATCTGAACTGATAAGTATCGAATAAATTCCTTTATCCCAAAAAACCAAATTACTTTAAATATTTCTCAAATGATCAAATTTCTCACTACTGAACAAATATAATTTTCTTTCAAAGGTTTTAATGCATAATTAACTTACATAAAAACATTTTTTTAACCAAAATATAACCTCGCATTAGAGTGCAACTTTGTAACAAGAATACGACACTACCGAACAAATTGTAAAAAAAACACATTATACTTTCTAAGTACGTATAAGGTACGGTAGTGTACTTTTTTAATGTAACCAACGTTTATGTCTCATTTCATAATCCAAAGAACCCCAGATTTTGAACAGATTAATATATTGTATGTAAACTGTAGCCATAGCGGCAGATAAATAATTTGTTTTCAGATCGATTTGCCAACCTTGAGATATTTGTGTTTCATGTTATAAGCCGGAACAATTTGTTATCAAATTATTTATAGTCCTTTTGTCATATTAATTAATGATTGAATTTGTATTAAATTTACCGTACACAGTCTTACTATCGTTTTATTTCATAGGACGTTGTAGAATATATGTGTGTTAGCAAGTTTTATTCAATAACCAACTAGCGCTCGTCACGAGTGGTCAAAACGGCAACCTGTATAGCGGCGGGAACCATTTGAACGCTCCAGCGGTCAACGCTAATAACACGTATCATCTTATAATTTAACTATTTTAATTGTTTTGATAGAAACAATTTGGCGCCACCCGGGATTCGCAACCCCTATGAATTAACAGGTAGGTTGTACTGGTAATTTTGACAACGCTACAGACTCCAGTAGTGACTACGATTATTGTAACGACCGGTGTGAGGCAAACACACTACATTCACACTAATACACATAATAAACAAGTGTGAACACATTTTAACAGGTACGCACCCGTTGATTCGTTGCATATTGGCGCCCAACATGGGGCTGTAAACGAGGATGCCCCTCATTACATAATACTTCGTTACATATTGGCGACCAGCAACGTGACGCTAGAAAGAATAACTAGCGGCGGTTATGAATAGACACAGTATGGTTACGAGGCTCAAAGGTAAGGCAGCATTAAACCAAGAAGAAAACCAAGAGGAAATGGAAGAAGTTGAGGAAACGACTGGAAAATTGTTGGAAGAACATCTACAGGAGGACCAAATGGAAAATCCAAACCCACCTGAACCAGAACCGGAAGTGGAAATAATAGTCGACAACCAACTTGAGAAACCAGTTCAGGACGATGAGGGAGAAAAACGGGCTGGAGATCATGAAACAGCAAAGGGAGGTCCGAGCATGCAAGACCTGATGAATTTCATAGCAGAACTTTCAAGGAAAGATAAGGAAGAATTGAACAAAAAATTAGAGTCAGACAAGGAAGAATTGAACAAAAAATTAGAGTCAGACAAGGAAGATTTGAATAAAAAATTGGAATCATTACAAATGGGAATGAATAAAAAACTGGACCAAAATAGTGAAGAATTGAAGAAGCAAATGAAGGTGATACAGGGAAGTCAGGAGGCATTGGATAGAAGAGCGAAGAGCTGAAGAAACAGATCAAGAAGGATCTGGAAATAGTAAATAAAAAGATGGAAAATAATCATGATATTCTCCAACGGAAAATCGAGGAAGAAAGTGAGAAAACCAACGAGGAATGGAAGCAACAACTGGTCGAATGTCGAGAGGAGATCAGGCAAACGGTAACGGAGACCAACCAAACAGTGATACAAATCCGAGAAGAATTGAACAATAAAATCAGTAATGTTGAGGAGGAAGGTAAATTGAGAGTGACAGAATTCTACCAAGTCCTTACCGAAGGGTGCCAGAAGAACAAACAGGAGGTGGTCAAGGAACTAGAGGAGAGGCACAAAGAGATACAGATAGATGTAAACAATCGTGTGGAGAAGGTATACACTGTCATCGATAAACTAGACGGAATGACCAGAGAAAACAGAGAGAAAATCCAGGGGATAAGTATACGGGAGAAACAAATGCAAGAAGAGCTAGATGCATTAAGAGAGAAACCTTATAATCACACAAAGATCATAACCAGCGAAAATCGAGAGATAAATAATTTTCGCAGCTACCGGAGGAACCCAATAGAATTCCTCAAACGGGTAGAAGAGCTGATAGAAAAAAATACAGAAACCAGGTGGTCCAGTGTGAGAAGTATGATCGATGAAATGTTCCGAGACACCCATGACAACTGGTGGACGGCCACTCGAGCCGAGATCAATGACACACAAGAGTTTAAGTGACAATTGCGGGAGAAATATTGGTCCGAGTCCACACAGAATGTGGTCCGCAATGATATCAGCATTGGAAGATACGAGTCACAAATAGGACACACTTTAACATCCTACTTTTTGGGAAAAGTATGCTTAGCCAGAAATTTAGAACCCAAGATACCCGAGGAGTCTCTGGTAATACAGCTGGGTTATCATTACGAAGAAGCAATACAGAAGGCCAGAAGGCAAGGACAGATAAAAACAATTCAAGGAATGGCTAGTCTATTGGAGGACCTGGAGAATGATGGCCAATACCGAAAAAACCGGATCATGAACCAACGGTATAACAAGTGGAATGAACATAATAATACGACCAATATCAATGTACCATACAATCATCCACAAAACAATAACCAGAATAACTGGGGCCGAAACCATAATAATAACAATGAAGAACAGCCATTCAATAGAAATACCCAGAATCATTCTCCGAATAATCAGCCTGGTAACAGAGGTCAACAAAACCATCGTCAAGGGAATCAAGATAACAATAGAACCATTCCAAATAATAACCGACCGAATGAAAGTTACAGGGGAGCTGAACCTGAACAACACACCAATGGTCACCCCAACGACCATAACTACTATGGCAACCGGTACCATCCTAGTTACCAGTACAACTGGGGACCCGGGGATAATCAAAATAGAAGCGACGGCCGACGTCACGTAAATTTCATCAGTGGGAGAAGGCAGAATAACCACCGAAGATATAACCCGAATTGGCACCCAGACTCATGGTACCACACGTCCAATAATAATAACAATCAACCATCAGTGAGCAGGAACAACGAACCACTTCAGAATGGAAACAACCAGGAACAAGTGCTGAACAATGAAACGAACGACCAGCAAATAACCTGGCCGTCAGCCAGCAACCACCTTTAAACTAAACGGGTCAGTGAAAAAGTATGAACGCCCTTCACATGACCAATCACTTGGGTTGATACGTCGAACAATGTCAGATAAGGAAACCAAAGTAATTACGATAATATACAACAATTATTTAAAGGATATTCGAGAGGAACTTCTCGAAGAAGAGGCCAAACAATTACCACAAAATAATAGTGAAATTGTTCATATAAAGGCGACAATAAACGGCACAATGACCATTATCATGGTGGATACAGGGTCTAATATCTCTCTAATCAACCAGCCTGAATTAGAACGAATTCAAGCTCACTCTCGAACACCAATCCCTACACTGCCAATAAATAATATAATCATCATTGGCGCAACTGGTAAACAGAACAAAACGGTGAGAAAACAAGTATCATTGGAGTTAGATAATCAAGAATCAACCATCCCTATTATATTTCTCGTGGCAAGTGGGCTACCATTCAACATGCTTATCAGATGTGATGTATTAAGAAGGTATTCAGCAGTAATAAACCTGCAGAAGGGAGTCGTGTTGTTAACTTCGGAACAAGGAACCTGGTCCGCAAACATTATAAATTGTATGTCAACTCCAATTGCTCTGAGCCAAGACCCAGGATTGAAGATTTATTATTGTCAGAGGCGTGAACCATCTATCACCATCGCCGAGGAGGAGGAGCGCAAAGCCTTGTGGAAACAGAAGTTGGAAGAGATCAGAACCTTCCAAAGAGAACGGCCTCTACAAGAAATTAGTGAGCAACAGTCTAAAGAACTAATTGCAATTTATAACGACTATCAGCATGTCTTTCAAACACCCCAGGAAAAGTTAAAGGATACCAGTGTGAAATTAAGTTCAGAGAACCGGTAGACTTCCACAGGAAATCATATCCCATAGCACATTCCCTGAAAAATGAAGTCAGGATGGAAATAAATAGAATGATTGCTGAAGATATTATTGAGTATACCCACTCTCAATATACCAGCCCTATAGTAGCCATACCCAAGAAAAATGGCAAGGTACGAATTTGCCTGGACGCCCGAGAAATAAATAAAATGATTATCAATGACCGAACCTCACCAGGAGAGATAGAAGAAATTCTAAAGAGATTTCATGGGATAAGATATATTAGCACCTGGGATACTGTATGTGGGTACTGGCAGGTGGAGCTGCACCCACACAGTAGGCAGTACATGGCTTTCATATTTGACGGTAGAAATTACCAGTTCAAAAGGTTACCATTAATCATTAATCAAGGTTCATTTGGACTCATTAATTCAGTAGCAGTGTTCGTAAAGTGCATGGACCAAGTGTTGGGTCAAGAGGCACTGGAATTTACCACAGTGTACGTTGACGACCTGCTTATCACGTCATCAGACTGGGACGAACACTGCGAAAGAGTCAAACATGTATTGGAAAAATTATCCAACAACAATATTACCCTTAAATTGGACAAATCGAAGTTTATTACAAAAGAAGTGAAGTTCTTAGGATTCAACCTGACCGAGAAGGGAATCACTCCATCCCAAGAGAAGGTTGAAGCCATACAAAATTTCCCATCACCAAGAAACAAAAAGCAATTGCAATCCTTCCTAGGAGTATGTAATTACTATAGGAAGTTTCAAACCAACTACTCCCACCTAACAGCAAAATTTTCCAAACAACTCTCTTCGAAAGAAAAATGGACATGGGGAGCAGAACAAGAGGAAGTGCTCAAATTAATTAAACAAAAATTTGTTGATACTGTTATATTACACCACCCCAATTTTGAAAAACCGTTCTACCTAAACTGCGACGCTAGTGATGTAAGTCTAGGCGCAGAGCTATACCAGGAAGACGAGGATGGAAATCACCTGGTCATTAGCTTCGCCAGCCGAATACTAAATAGTTGCGAGCGTAACTACAATGTTACAGAAAAGGAGTTGCTCAGCATAGTATTCGCGTGCGGCAAGTTTAGGACATACATACTAGGATATCCTATCACGGTCCGAAGCGATCATAAATCAATATCGTTTTTCAAACAGTGTAAATTGAATCATGGCCGACTTACTCGATGGATACTTGCTCTGCAAGAATACCACATTACATGGGAGTATATTCCAGGACGAAAAAACATAGTGGCTGACGTATTATCCAGAATAAATGTAGTAAATCAGACATTTGAAGGAGAAAAGGGGAAGATAGCAAAAGTGTATTATATATTGAAAGATAGGAAGGACCTGGAAAATATTGTAAACCAAATAGTGTTGCAACAAGAGCAAGATACAAAAATATCCAACATCAGAAAAAGACTGATGGAATCTGAAGCAATTATTAACAAATTTTACTGTGTATACAAAGATATCTTATTTATAAAAACAAAAAAGAACAAAGACACATGGAAACTAGTAGTCCCTCAATCATTAGAAAATCAAATCATCAAAGATTACCATGTGAGATACGGCCACATGGGAACAATCAAAATGGTAAACGCTTTGGAAGAAGATTTGTTCATAAAAAATATTACCAGAAAAGTGAATAAAAACATAAAAACCTGCACATTGTGTCAGATGGTCAAAACCAATAATGAAAGGAAGAATGGAACGATGATACCCATCACGTCAAGTGCCAAACTAGAGAAGGTGTTCCTCGACATATGTGGACCATTCCCACGTAGCGGAGGAAGACATGGATACAAGTTCATTGTGATTATACTTGACCATTACACCAAGTACACCAAATTATACGCTATAAACAGAGCCACAACAAAGAAAATATTAGATATTATTAAAAATAAATACATGTCAGAGATTGGAAAACCGTACATGATAATAACCAATCATGGAACGCAGTTTAAGGGAAGAAGGTGGAGAGAAGAATTACTAAAACTAAACATTAAAACATATAAAACTTCAGTATACCACCCTAGTAGTAATCCAGCAGAAAGAATGTTGAGAGAGGTGGGACGCATTTTGAGAACTTACTGTCATAATAACCAGAGAGAATGGTACAAATATTTATCTTCAACCGAAGTGTTTTTAAATATCAGCTATCACCAATTTACTGAAAATACACCCTACTTAATGATGTTCGAGAGGAAGCCAAATAGAGAGATCCAAGAGATAATAGAATTCCCAAAAAACCCAGAAGACCCGTATGATAAAAACAAATGGTACAGCCTAATAATGGACAAGATTGAGAAACAAAAGGCCAAATATGCAAAAAACCAACCCAAAATAATCAAATATAAAGAGGGAGAAAAAATATTAATTAAAAATCGTGAACTACCAAGTACAATGGAAGGTATAGCAAAGAAATTGTTATTGCTATATACGGGACCGTATATCATCACAAAAGATAATGGTAATAATACTTACCAGATAAGCAATATAAATACAAGAAAAATAAAGGGAGTTTATAACCAAACTTCGATAAAAAAGTTTTACGAAGAAGAATAAAAACATAAAACTTATTTCAAAATTCCAAAAGAGATTGTAAGAGCAGCTTACTCAATTATTTAGATGATATGGGCGGAATAAAAGGAATTAATATAAATAAATAATAATGTAAAAAAACAAAGGAAACAGTTACACCAATTCCTTTCAATTTACAGTCTAATAAAAGATTGATATATGAAGTATGAAATAATGAAAAGTGAGATAACAAGGAATAAGTTACTCACATTCCTATATAATAAAAATGTAAGAATCACAAACTTACAATTATAATTAAACAAAAAATAACTAAAAAGGAATACGCTACAAACATTCCTTTAAAGTAAGAGAATTAACTTACAAAGAATTATCAAAAATGATATTTAATGCAGAATAAAATAAACAAAAAATAAAATCAAGCTCAAATTACTGAGATAAATACCTGAAATTATAATGAATCCAAAGTATTCTAAGAAAAAAAAAAGAAATGTGAACTGGTACAAGGAGGAGAGAGAAATTATGTATAAAACAAATATACAGAAATGGCTAAAGCAGAGTCTTGCTAAATAACCAAGAAAAGAATAAAAATGTCTAAGACAATTAAAATGATCACAACGAGCACTGAAAACAAAATAATGAAAGGTTAGATATGATGAAATTAACATATGAATAAATATAAAAGCAATCAAGTGTATGAGCAAATGATAGTATATAGCTAAGGTATAGCGGAAGGAAGAACGAGTAAAAGGCCAAAGTGATCTAAAAACAAACCACAAGGTGGACAATCCCAAAGTATATTATTATTGATTTAAGTCACAAGTTGACAAAAAAGGTATTTAAGATTGACTGTTGAAAAGTCCAGCAATCCAAATGAACTGAGCAGAGATGATGTGCCTCTGGTCTCAGAAAAATGAGTAGTAATGGGAAAAACCAGCTACTATAAAAGTTAGGGAAAAAATTGTGTATGAGGGAAAATGCACCAATGGAAATAAATAAAAACAGATCCAAATAAAATGGAATGAATTAAGTAAGAAGAGAAATGAAGAATGGAGAAACAAACAAGAAAGAAAAGGAAAAAGGTTATCTATAACTGATAATTTCATAAAAAACTATGCTAGTGTTTTATCAAAATGATCAATTTTAGAGGAGAGGCATTATGTTACAACACAAATAAGCCACCCCAGTACCAGGGATAAAAAAGATAATTCTTAATATAAAAATACTTCATATAAAATAAAATGTTTAAAAATGAATAAAATATCAATATTATGACACGACGAACGACGGTATTACCCAACCCAAGTGATTGACCCAACAACAGAAACACAAAGAAGGGAACCACGAAACATACACAAGAAAAAAAGGTGATTGACCAAACAATTATGAACTAACAAAGGAAGATAGGAAACCAGAACTAAAGAAGAATCAAAGGAAGGGAACAAATCCCTACGACTAAATAGAAATTAAACCAGATAGGAAGAGGAGAACCGAACCGAGATGAAGACAATTGAAGACGAAGAAGAAGAGGAAGAATGAAGAGGAGACAGGTTAAACCCAAGGAGAAAATAACACACATATAAAGGGGAGAAATAGTAGACTCAAAGATAGAATACTGTAAATAAACCTCAAATAATTATCCATTAATGAAACAAATAGTATTGTTATAATTGAATTAACTTATGTACCTATTTTAAAGACACAAGACAATTGTAAAGTAACGTAGTGTAGAAAAGTACACTAACACAATTATGAAGGTTAGATTTAATGAAAAATAAATAACCTAATATTATTAATAATAAATATTATGCTGTAAAAAAATAGTGAGAAATAATAGGAGAAAAGTATAGGGATTACCCATTAAGTAACACTTAATACAAACAGTGAACCAAAGTAAAGTGCAATAGTGAAAGTGTAAATACCCTAAAAATAGTGAAAGTGTATCAGTGATGAACCTCTACTAATTAAAGGTGAAGGTGATACAGGGAAATAGCAGTGTTAAGCAATAAAAATGTAATAGTAAATAAGAGAACACTTTATAAAACATTGACTAACAACCAATGATTTGAGTAATCTTGTGAACATTTATATAATTAAAAATAATTAAAAGTAATATTTCAAATAAATATAAAAGAAGCATGTAATATTATTCAGGGAGAAAGCCCAGATAAAAACAGTTTGTATTAACATGGTATGGAGGAGATAGTAGTATAGAAATAAGGTTTTATTTTAAAATTAAGACTACAATGAATAAAACACCCCATGTTGAAAGGGGAAATAACGTTCATAAATTTACAAGAAGTGATGATCTTTATCACTCAAAGTAGTAACAAAAGAAAGGAATTAATGTTAGAACTAACAATAACTAGTAACTTATAAAGAATAGTTTGGTTCAATGTTATGAAGAGGATATGGCTGAAGGGAACTTGCAGTCCATAAGCCTAATTGTTATATTTTAAAATATGTGTAATGAAAACTGTATTGAATAATGATTAGAACACAAACAAACATGATAACTAAGTGAAACCCATCAGGCTGAATTCAAAATGTAATTTAAAAGAAATCAACCAAAAACCATCATGGCTAATCTTAGCTATGAAAACATCTAACTGTCAGACACACTCAAATGTCAATTGTAACAATTTCGCAAGAAACTTTACTAATCTAAGACCAGTAATTATATGTAAATCATTTTAAAACAGAAAGGTTATTATAAAAGTTCAATTTAAGAAAGATATGTAATTTATCAAATGTCAAATATTTAGACTAAAGTTAATGTATGACAGAATATGACCTTATGAGGTATCATTGTAAACTTTGAAAGGAAAGATAGATAATAGTGATATCATTTATTACCCCAAAGGAACTATAAAGGAATAAAACCATTAGGAAAATACTTAATAAATTTGAATAAAAATTCAAATCTCTTAACAATGCTTTTGAAAGAGGAATTAACCAATCGAAGGAGTGATGTTACCATAGTAACGGGCCGTTGAAGGCTAATTTTCCGTTAAAATTATGAGACTTGAAGAAATGACGCGTGGGTAAGCGGCACGCAAAATTGTGATGATTGAAATTTTACTTTAAATAGTTACGAAAAGTTTCGGAAGTTAACCACGATAACCAAAGACGAATAGATGTCAACCTACCAAGATTAAACGATGTCCTGGAACCAAATTGAATAAATTAATTAACAGAAATCCAAGACAAGATTGAAAAAGATGTCCGAAGCTTAAAACCAGTCCAAATTTGCAGAATATCCACTACCCCAGATGACGACATATCAACACTATCTGAACTGATAAGTATCGAATAAATTCCTTTATCCCAAAAAACCAAATTACTTAAATATTTCTCAAATGATCAAATTTCTCACTATTGAACAAACATAATTTTCTTTCAAAAGTTTTAATGCATAATTAACTTACATAAAAACATTTTTTTAACCAAAATATAACCTCGCATTAGAGTGCAACTTTGTAACAAGAATACGACACTACCGAACAAATTGTAAAAAAAACACATTATACTTTCTAAGTACGTATAAGGTACGGTAGTGTACTTTTTTAATGTAACCAACGTTTATGTCTCATTTCATAATCCAAAGAACCCCAGATTTTGAACGGATTAATATATTGTATGTAAACTGTAGCCATAGCGGCAGAGAAATAATTTGTTTTCAGATCGATTTGCCAACCTTGAGATATTTGTGTTTCATGTTATAAGCCGGAACAATTTGTTATCAAATTATTTATAGTCCTTTTGTCATATTAATTAATGATTGAATTTGTATTAAATTTACCGTACACAGTCTTACTATCGTTTTATTTCATAGGACGTTGTAGAATATATGTGTGTTAGCAAGTTTTATTCAATAACCAACTAGCGCTCGTCACGAGTGGTCAAGACGGCAACCTGTATAGCGGCGGGAACCATTTGAACGCTCCAGCGGTCAACGCTAATAACACGTATCATCTTATAATTTAACTATTTTAATTGTTTTGATAGAAACAATTTGGCGCCACCCGGGATTCGCAACCCCTATGAATTAACAGGTAGGTTGTACTGGTAATTTTGACAACGCTACAGACTCCAGTAGTGACTACGATTATTGTAACGACCGGTGTGA
The DNA here is from genome assembly GCA_034769895.1 of Magicicada septendecula. Taxonomy (NCBI): domain Eukaryota; kingdom Metazoa; phylum Arthropoda; class Insecta; order Hemiptera; family Cicadidae; genus Magicicada; species Magicicada septendecula. The sequence continues at coordinate 493,744,982 of CM068368.1, forward strand.
GGCAAACACACTACATTCACACTAATACACATAATAAACAAGTGTGAACACATTTTAACAGGTACGCACCCGTTGATTCGTTACAATATATGATGGAGGTTGAACTAAAAAATCAGTGAATGGACAATTTTAAATACTGTAGTTTATGGTAATGACCTGGCAGACTTGGACAATGAAGTGTGAAAAAATTGAACAGTTAATGACGAATAATTTGTAAATAATTTCGTGAAATTGATTGTGTGTATATTGAATATAACAAGTGTATAATGTAAACAATGTGTGTAGGTAATTGTTTTAATAATAATAAGATTATTTCAGTAGACTAAATAAATAATAAAATAATTATGAAGACAATAATTAATGATTGGTAAATTTTTGACAATAATTGAAATATGTTGTGTTTTTAATAATTAATTGAAGTAAATGATTTGAGATGTTTAAAATATTGTGATTGATTTAAAATGTTATATAACTGAATTTTTATGAGGTAATTAAATTGTTTTATGAGATTGAAATTTAATAATAATTAATAAACAAATAAATGTTAAATTGTTTAGTTTGTGGAATTCCTAGGTGTATAAATAAATAATTTTCGTGAGGCAGTGTGTTCAAACAAAATTTACTCTTAAGTAATAAAATCTATTATGCAATAATAAAATGTAACAAGGTCACGAGTAAATAGAATTTGAAAATGAAATTAAAAGTGTAAGTTATGTAATTTTGGTAAATCTAAAAAGTGAATTGTTTATTTTCATGTAATAACAACATCGTTAAGTGTAAATAGATTAATTTAAGTGACTAAGTAAATATTTTGTTGTACTTATTATTTTATGTTAATGAAGGTCAAGGTAGGGAAAGTTAAGAAAGAAATGTATGGGGTTAAAACACCACCAAGACTAGAAATGTCATGTAATGTAAATTGTTAATTTTAATTTTACAAAATATATTTTACTTGTGATTCCCCAACTTTTCGGGCGGTCACGGCCTCACCGAACCCTGACCATGGAATTGGTTTAGCTTTAACAGCTATGGTTGGGGCTCATTGCGTCACGTTCTGCCTTAACTGGCCATAGCTGTTATCGTTGTAAAGGTGAATTTTGAAATTGACAGGGGGGTAATTTAGGGGAATCACCAAACTATGGAACAGCGGATGCCACTCTGTCCGCGTGGGGACAGCATAGCCAGGTGGCAGACCCGTCTTAAGGGCTTTTCAATATGTAACAAGAATATGTCGATATCCACAATCTTTAAAATGTCAAGCCGAAGCAAAGACACGGAGATGTCCAATTCCTCCAACTATGCAGTCTTTGTGAAAGCGAATGGGCGCTACAGTCCAACACAAATTACAATAGTGTGTGTGGATGGGAGGTTGCTCCGGCGAGCAACGTGCTTAAATTTTGTAAATTAGAAATGCTAAATCAATTTTGCTTTAATAAAACGCTTGTATTCTGCTTTGATAAATAGGTGTGCATACGTTCAGTATAATGTGTTCATTATGTATTTTAGAAATGTATTATTTTATTGTGTTAGATATAAGAATTGATAAAAATGTGTGTTCTATATAATTTGTGTAATTTTGAAACTAAGTAAATAACTAGACCGACTGGCAGGCGGTTTACATAGTAGTACCAGAGTCAGAAAGAGGGTAAACAATGATGGTAGATGTAAGAATTGCTAAAAATATGTATTTCATAGAATGTGTATAATTTTGAAATGTGTTTTCACTTGGTTAGGAATATCAGCTGATCAGTAGTAAAATGTCACTGTTAAATTGTTTATTAATGTTCAAGGTAATTAATGTTAAATATAATGTTTTAATGTGTCAAAGACGCTATTGCAAATGATGAGAAAAGTAATTTGATAAAGTTCAGAGTTTACATAATTGGTGAAAGTTAATAATAGATAGATGTTGGGTGATTAATATTTTATTGGGACATATAGATCAGTCCAAGTTAAAGTTAAAGTTAAAGGAGTAATAGAGAGAATAATATTGTTTTGAAGTAATGTAATGTTGTTGTGAGGTAATGTAATAGATATTGAGAAGTATTGATGTTGACACAGTAGTTATGGGGAATATATGTAGAGTTTTGATTGATATATTGATGTTTATAAATGATGATGTTATTTTGTAGTTGAAGTGAGGTAATAAGATTGAGATTTGGGGATGGTAATTTTGTAAGAGGGGATAGTGTAATGGTGGAGTCCGCAACAAAAGGGTTGGGACGGGAAGGGACCGTTTGGCGCCGGAAAGGGTTACCTTAGGTAGAATCCAGGAACCAACATAAGGGAATGAGCTTTTTGGGGGGGGGAAACGCTTATCCTAGGTACAAAGGGTTAGAGAATATTTTATATATATATCGAGAGAAGGTGGCGATTGAGTTTAATAGTAAGTGGGGTTTAGAGATTGTTTGATAGATATTTTGATAGAGATGGGTGTCCTGATAGTTACAGTTGTTAGTGGTATTAGAGTCAGAGTGAGAAAGATTATATATGTATAAATGCCAAGTGGCATATCGAGTTATTATAAATGTTTAAATCACCCAGAGTAATGGAGAAGAAGATGTTTTAATAAAGAGAATATACAATTTTTAATTGCAACCAGTGACAATTTTTGATAGAGTTTGAAAGTAATGTAAAGCTATAAAGTGTTTATTTTGAATAATTTAAATATCAATTTGATTGTTAATTATAATAATATTTTGTTATTTTAAATGTTTTATGTTATTATGTTTTTGTGTTTCAAGATAGAATTTTACAGAGTTTCATGTATTTTCAGATGTAACTTGGGTATAAAGTATGTAGGTCAAGGTTCTTGACTTGACCCAGTTTTGATCAGCTGATAGGTGAGGTCATATACTAGGGACATTTAGCAAGGAAGTAAAGCCAATTTTGCTTTTTAATTGATTGGAATAATTTTAAATGATTTCAATATGGAAAGAAAATATTTTAATAAATTTAAATTTTTTGAATTTAAAATTTTTTTGGAAAAATTTTTTTTTTGATTTTGCGCCTGCCATCGAATGGATGTTTTTAAACTTTGATTATGTTATTGTTTGTGTATTATTAGTGTTTTATTTGAATTGTATTGTTAGTGCATATGTGTAATCACATGTTAGGTTAAGGATGTTCCTATTTGTAAGAAATGTTCAATTGATTTATTTTCATAATAACAAAAAACTAATGAAGAGAATTATTCAGTATAGATGCAAAATTTGTGTTTGAATTTTCAAGGAAAACAGCTAATGAATTTTAACTTAAATAAATTTTCGAAGAATATTTTAATTTTACAGTATATAGTATAAGTGTGTGTGTGAGCCCAGTATCTGCTAAAGGCAGCCCAGTTTGCATATAAGGGGAAACATATCGGTTGAGGATCTGGCATGATCTAAGCCAGGGATTTAGGATTTTTGGGGTAGCATGATAGAAGGTGAGGTGCGCTGTGGTGCGTATCTGTTCGATTTTTCGGTGTTGGGATCTCTTACAGAGAAGTCCAGTGATCTCGTTCAGATGCGTCCATGGTCGCCGAGCCAGGGGGGTCGTTTACCCATGAGGTGTAAGAACAATAGGGGGTTGTTGGCACCAGTTCCTCACCGGTCCTCTTAGGGGTTTTAGCAATGAGACTTCTTCTGTTTTGACAGAAGACCTCTCATTGGGGGGGTATTGTAATGGGCCAAAATTGCGGGATTTTATTTTATTAAATTTTGGGGGCTTTATTAAAATATTTGTAAATTTTATTTTCAACGGCGACCAGACCACGTGTTGTAGTGTGTGGAACAGTTTCTAACAAAGGCGAACTACGTTTCGACAATTGTGTAATCGTGAACCCGGAATGCGCTCAGCCTCCGTTTCCAAGAACTTTGCGAGAATGTGACCATGCGCTCGTACGCATCACACGAGCATACGCGCGGACCCATGCAGACTTATGAAACTAAAATGGCTAAGAAACAATTTTTGTCCACCTTCATCTACCTTGCTGGCGGATGTAGAGCTCAAAGTCCGCCCATCTCGTGACGTCAGCGTGCCTAGCAAATATCCTAATACGAAGAACGCACCACCAATTGCATGTGTTGAATGGAAATAACCAGCGACGAACAGTTACAAGGCATTGGTTTCCACAGCCAAAGACGCACTCAAGTTAGCGGCGCTTGCTACGCCGTTCTGCCCAGTTCATCTCACCTACATACCACATGTGGTCAGTTTAAATTCCACTGAAAGTTTTTTTAAAAAAGGTCGGCCGACCTAGCCAGTAAAAACCCGGAACATTATTCAAAAGTGAACTAACTAAATCAGAATGAAGTGAGTGCGTCGAAAGAAAAGACGGTAAACGATGAACGCATAACTGTTGGACATTCAAACGAGGACTTGGTGCGGGCCACGCGACGAGGTCGGAGGAGACGCCGGTGCGCAAGTAAAAGTAGTCATATCAAAATTTTAATGATGCTATAAAACTGATCAAATAAATTCGGGGTTTTGTAAAATTGGTATGTGAGTTGTGTGTGGGCATTGCTGGGCCGCCTTAATACATTAAAATAATATTGTAGGATAACTTAGTTGAAACGTTTATTTTTTGTTATTGTGTAAGCGTAGGTTTAACATGAGAAAAATAATGCTAAAATTATCTCAGTTTCTCATGATTAGAATAAACAAGAATTAACATCCATGTAATTTCATTAAAATATTTTTATAGGAATAATTTGCAGTAAAGAGTTGTTTGAAATTTAGAATTGAATGAGAACGTAACTAAAAAATGAAATTTAATAAAATGAATTAGTAGCGTAACAATGTTTTAAGTTAATTATTACGCCACATTACCAGCACCTATCCAGTATGAAAGATTTCGCCTAACGAACCTGGCAGAAAGTGTAATTTCAAGGTTTTGATTTTGAACCATAAAAAATCGTGGCGACCAAAAAATAGTTGGGGATCTTCTGAGCGCAATAAGTCAGAGTGGCGTGTGTTAAAGGTAAGTAAAAAGAAAAGGCGATAACATCCTTTCCCTCAACCAATCTTCACCAAAAACAATAGGTCGTGAGTACTCTACAAATCAGGGCTGTACGCAAAAAATTATTTGATTATGTTTGAATTAATGGCAGTTATTGTTTGCCAAAGAAAAAAAATCTAGACACACAGACACACACTTTTCGAAAAATGACTTTTTTTCATGTTTTGAGTGTAGTACAATCAGAAACTGCAATAATCTCGAACACGATTTTTTTGGCCATCTGGTTTTTATTTCCTTAAGGAACATGCAAGTAAAAATAAAAATTAAAAATATGTAAATAAAAAATTAAGATTGAATATCGGTATGGAGAACCATACATGACTTCCATGTTCTAAAATTTATATTTAAAATCATATTCGAAATGAAATATTTCTATAGAAACTACTTCTTTCTACTTATTGCTTGAGCCTTAACCACAGTACTGTGGTCACTAACGTATACCACCACACGTTTTCGCACTCGATTTTCACTGATGATGGCAGTCGATGGACTGCAGAAAAGTCTGGTTTTGCAGAAAACATTGGACTACGGCTAAACAGCCCGGGAAGGAATTTTAACAAAGAACTACTTCTTTGGTGCCGATAACGTAGTACACATATAAAAAATTCTCCCCTCCCCAATGAACTCTAATTTTCATTAATAGAAAATTACCCCCACCCCGTTCAATTAACCTCTTCATTTATAGATAATTCATCTACGTTTCTACAGTGGATTATTATGAGCTTCTTATTAGGATACATTATTTATCAAAATTAAGTACTTTACTATTGTTCAAACATAAAACGTTGCAGGTAAACTACCCCTTTCGCTTCACCGATCTTCAACAAAATCAACAGACCTAGAGTTCTCTTTAATTTAAAAAGGAATGCAAAAACGTAGTCGATTCTGTTTGAATTTGCGGCAGTTATCATTCGTCATATAACAATTACCATTGTTAAAACATAAAATGTTGCAGGTAAACTACCCCTTTCCCTTAACCGATCTTCACCAACACCAATAGGACTTGAGAACTCTACAATTCAGGGCTGTATGCAAAACATTATTTGATTCTGTTTGAATTTGCGGCTGTTATCGTTTGCCATAGAAAAAATTACCCTTGTTAAAACATAAAATGTTGCAGGTAAACTACCCCTTTCCCTTAACCGATCTTCACCAACACATATAGGACTTGAGAACTCTACAATTCAGGGCTGTATGCAAAACATTATTTGATTCTGTTTGAATTTGCGGCTGTTATCGTTTGCCATAGAAAAAATTACCCTTGTTAAAACATAAAATGTTGCAGGTAAACTACCCCTTTCCCTTAACCGATCTTCACCAACACAAATAGGACTTGAGAACTCTACAATTCAGGGCTGTATGCAAAACATTATTTGATTCTGTTTGATTTGCGGCTGTTATCGTTTGCCATAGAAAATATCGGTTTGGAGAACCATACACGACTTCCATGTTCAAAGATTTATATTTAAAATCATATTCGAAATGAAATATTTCCATAGAAACTACGTCTTTCTACTTATTGCTTCAGCATTAACCACAGTACTGTGGTCACTAACGTATACCACCTCACGTTTTCGCACTCGATTTTCACCGATGATGGCACTGCCGAAAAGTCTGGTTTTGCAGAAAACATTGAACTACGGCTAAAGAGCCCGGGAAGCAATTTTAACAAAAAACTACTTCTTTGTTGCCGATAACGTAGTACACATATAAAAAATTCTGCCCTCCACCTTCAACTATAATTTTTAGTAATAGAAAATTACCCTCAACCCGTTTACCTCACCTCTTCAATTATAGATATTTCATCTACGTTTCTACAGTGGATTACAATGAGCTTCTTATCAGGATACTTTATTTACAAAAATTAAGTACTTTACTCTTGTTAAATCATAAAATGTTTCAGGTAAACTACCCCTTTCTCTTAACCGATCTTCTCCAAAATCAACAGACCTTCCGTCCTCTACAATTCAGGGAAGCATGCAAAAAAATATTTGATTCTGTTTGAATGTGCGGCAGTTATCGTTCGTCATGGAAACATTTCTCTTCTTACAACATAAAATGTTGCAGGTAAACTACCCCTTTCCCTTAACTGGTCTTCACCAAAATCAATAGACCTTGAGCTCTATGCAACTCAGGAAAGAGTGCAAAAAATTATTTGATTCTCATTGAATTTTCGGCATTTATCGTTCGTCATAAACAAAATTACCCTTTTTAAAACATAAAACGTTGCTGATAAACTACCCCTTCCCTTAACCGATCTTCAACAAAATCAATAGGCCTCGAGTTCTCTTTAGTTCAAAAAGGTATGCAAAAACCTAGTTGATTCTGTTTGAATTTACGGCAGTTATCGTTCGTCATATAAAAAATTACCCTTGTTAAAACATAAAATGTTGCTGGTAAACTACCCCTTTCCCTTAACCGATCTTCACCAACAACAACAGGTATTGAGAACTCTACAATACAAAGCTGTATGCAAAACATCATTTGATTCTGTTTGAATTTGCGGCTGTTATCGTTTACTATGGAAAAAAATTACCCTTGAAAAAAAAAACCGTTGCTGGTAAACTACCCCTTTCCCTTAACCGATCTTCACCAAAAAGTACAGATCTTGAGAACCCTACAATTCAGGGCTGTATGCGAAACGTTATTTGATTCTGTTTGAATTTGCGGCTGTTATCGTTTGCCAAACAAACAAAATTACCCTAGATAAAAAAAAACCGTTGCTGGTAAACTACCCCTTTCCCTCAACCGATCTTCACCAAAAACAATAGGTCGCGAGTACTCTACAAATCAGGGCTGTATGCAAAAAATTGTTTGATTCTGTTTGAATTTGCGGCTGTTATCGTTTGCCATATAAAATACCCTTGTTAAAACATACAATGTTGCAGGTAAACTACCCCTTTCCCTTAACCGATCTTTACCAAAAAGTACAGATCTTGAGAACCCTACAATTCAGGGCTGTATGCGAAACATTATTTGATTCTGTTTGAATTTGGGGCTGTTATCGTTTGCCAAACAAACAAAATTACCCTAGATAAAAAAAAACCGTTGCTGGTAAACTACCCCTTTCCCTCAACCGATCTTCACCAAAAACAATAGGTCGTGAGTACTCTACAAATCAGGGCTGTATGCAAAAAATTGTTTGATTCTGTTTGAATTTGCGGCTGTTATTGTTTGCCATAGAAAAAAATCTACAGACACACACTTTTCAAAAAATGACTTTTTTCATGTTTTGAGTGTAGTACAATCATATTCTGCAATAATCTCGAACACGATTTTTTTTGCCATCACCATACTTCCATTTCCTTAAGGAACATGGAAGTAAATATCGGTATGGAGAACCATACATGACTTCCATGTTCTAAGATTTATATTTAAAATCATATTCGAAATATTTCCATAGAAACTACGTCTTTCTACTTATTGCTTCAGCATTAACCACAGCACTGTGGTCACTAACGTATACCACCTCACGTTTTCGCACTCGATTTTCACGGATGATGGCAGTCGATGGCACTGCCGAAAAGTCTGGTTTTGCAGTAAACATTGGACTACGGCTAAAGAGACCGGGAAACAATTTTAACAAAAAACTACTTCTTTGTTGCCGATAACGTAGTACACATATAAAAAATTCTCCCCTCCACCTTCAACTATAATTTTTAATAATAGAAAATTACCCCCACCCCGTTCACCTAACCTCTTCAATTATAGATATTTCATCTACGTTTCTACAGTGGATTGCTATGACCTTCTTATCAGGATACTTTATTTAAAAAATTAAGTACTTTTCTCTTATTAAATCATAAAATGTTTCAGGTAAACAACCCCTTTCTCTTAACCGATCTTCACCAAAATCAACAGACCTTCCGTCCTCTACAATTCAGGGAAGCACGCAAAAAAATATTTGATTCTGTTTGAATGTGCGGCAGTTATCGTTCGTCATGGGAACATTTCTCTTGTTACAGCATAAAATATTGCAGGTAAACTACCCCTTTCCCTTAACCGATCTTCACAAAAATCAGTAGACCTTGAGCTCTCTGCAGCTCAGGAAAGGGTGCAAAAAATTATTTGATTCTCTTTGAATTATCAGCAGTTACCGTTCGTCATAAAAAATTACCCTTTTTAAAACATAAAACGTTGCTGATAAACTACCCCTTCCCAAAACCCATCTTCAACAAAATCAACAGACCTTGAGTTCTCTTTAGTTCAAAAAGGTATGCAAAAACCTAGTTGATTCTGTTTGAATTTACGGCAGTTATCGTTCGTCATATAAAAAATTACCCTTGTTAAAACATAAAATGTTGCTGGTAAACTACCCCATTCCCTTAACCGATCTTCACAACACCAATAGGTATTGAGAACTCTACAATACAGGGCTGTATGCAAAACATCATTTGATTCTGTTTGAATTTGCGGCTGTTATCGTTTACCATAGAAAAAAATTACCGTTGATAAAAAACCGTTGCAGGTAAACTACCCCTTTCCCTTAACCGATCTTCACCAAAAGCGACAGGTCTGGGTACTCTACAATTCACGCCTGTATGCAAACAATATTTGATTCTCTTTGAATTTACGGCAGTTATCGATCGTCATAGAAAAAATACCCTTGTTAAAACATAAAACGTTGCAGGTAAACTACCCCTTCCCCTTAACCGATCTTCAACAAAATCAACAGACCTTGAGTTCTGTATAATTCAAAAAGGTATGCAGAAGAGTAGTTGATTCTGTTTTAATGTACGGCAGCTATCATTTGTCATAAAAAAAATTACCCTTGATAAAACATAAAATGTTGCAGGTAAACTACCCTATTCCCTTAACCGATCTTCACCAAAACCAACAGATCTTGAGAACTCTACATTTCAGGGCAGTATGCAAAATATTATATGATTCTGTTTGAATTTGCGGCTGTTATCGTTTGCCATATAAAATACCCTTGATAAAACAAAAAACGTGGCCGGTAAACCACCCCTTTCCCGTAACCGATCTTCACCAAAAACAACAGGTCTTTAGTACTCAACAAATCAGGGCTGTATGCAAAAACTTATTTGATTCTGTTTGAATTTGCGGCTCTTATCGTTTGCCATAGAAAATACCCTTTTAAAATATAAAACGTTGCTGGTAAACTACCCCTTTCCCTTAACCGATCTTCACCAACACCAATAAGTATTGAGAAGTCTACAATACAGTGCTGTATGCAAAACATCATTTGATTCTGTTTGAATTTGCGGCTGTTATCGTTTACCGTAGGCAAAAATTACCCTTGGTAAAAAACCGTTGCTGGTAAACTACCCCTTTTCCTTAACCGATCTTCACAAAAAACGATAGGTCTTGAGAACTATACAATTCAGGGCTGTATGCAAATTATTATTTGATTCTGTTTGAATTTGCGGCTGTTATCGTTTCCATACAAAATACCCTTGATAAAACAAAACACGTGGCCGGTAAACTAACCCTTTCCCTTAACCGATCTGCACCAAAAACAATAGGTCTTTAGTACTCAACAAATCAGGGCTGTATGCAAAAACTTATTTGATTCTGTTTGAATTTGCGGCTCTTATCGTTTGCCATACAAAATACCCTTGTTAAAACATAAAACGTTGCAGGTAAACTACCCCTTTCCCTTAACCGAGCTTTACCAAAATCAACAGATCGTGAGAACCCTACAATTCAGGCCTGTATGCGAAACATTATTTGATTCTGTTTGAATTTGCGGCTGTTATCGTTTGCCAAACAAACAAAATTACCCTTGATAAAAAAAAACCGTTGCAGGTAAACTACCCCTTTCCCTCAACCGATCTTCACCAAAAACAATAGGTCGCGAGTACTCTATAAATCAGGGCTGTATGCAAAAAATTATTTGATTCTGTTCGAATTTTCGGCTGTTATCGTTTGCCATAGAAAAAAATCTACAGACAGACACACACTTTTCGAAAAACGACTTTTTTTCATGTTTTAAGTGTAGTACAATCATATTCTGCAATAATCTCGAACACGATTTTTTTTTGCCATCACCATACTTCCATTTCCTTAAGGAACATGGAAGTAAAAATTACCCCCGATAAAAAAACGTTGCAGGTAAACTACCCCTTCCCCTTAACCGATCTTCACCAAAAACAATAGTTCTTGAGAACTCTACAATTCAGGGCTGTATGCAAAAAATTATTTGATTCTGTTTGAATTTGCGGCTCTTATCGTTTGCCATAGGAAATACCCTTGTTAAAATATAAAACGTTGCAGGTAACCTACCCCTTTCCCTTAACCGATCTTCAACAAAATCAACAGACTTGAGCACCATATAATTCAAAAAGGTATGCAAAAGAGTAGTTGATTCTGTTTGAAATTACGTCAGTTATCGTTAGTCATATAAAAAATTACCATTGTTAAAACAGAGAATGTTGCAGGTAAACTACCCTATTCCCTTAACCGATCTTCACCAAAACCAAACGGTCTTGACAACTCTACAATTCAGGACAGTATGCACAACATTATTTGATTTTGTTTGAATTTACGACTCTTATCGATAGCCATAAAAATACCCTTTTAAAACATAAAACGTTGCACGTAAACTACCCCTTTCCCTAAACCGATCTTCACCAAAAACAACAGGTCTTGAGTACTCTACAATTCAGGGCTGTATGCAAAACATTATTTGATTCTGTTTGAATTTGCGACTGTTATCGTTTGCCATAGAAAAAATTACCCCCGATAAAAAAACGTTGCAGGTAAACTACCCCTTCCCCTAAACCGATCTTCACCAAAATCAATAGGTCTTGAGAACTATATAATTCAGGGCTGTATGCAAAAAAGTAGTTGATTCTGTTTGAATTTGAGGCTGTTATCGTTTGCCATAATAAAAAATTACACTTGTTTAAAAAAAAACCGTTGCAGGTAAACTATCCCTTTCCCTTAACCGATCTTCACCAAAATCAACAGGTCTTGAGTACTCTACAAATCAGGGCTACTTGCAAAAAATTATTTGATTCTGTTTGAATTTGCGACTCTTTATCGTTTGCCATAAAAAATACCCTTTTAAAACATAAAACGCTGCATGTAAACTACCCCTTTCCCTTAACCGATCTTCACCTAAAACAATAGGTCTTGAGTACTCAACAGATCAGGGCTGTATGCAAAACATTATTTGATTCTGTTTGAATTTGCGGCTCTTATCGTTTGCCATATAAAATACCCTTGTTAAAACATAAAACATTGCAGGTAAACTACCCCTTTCCCTTAACCGACCTTCACCAAAAACAAGAAGTCTTGAGAACTCTACAATTCAGGGCTGTATGCAAAAGAGTAGTTGATTCTGTTTGAATTTGCGGCTGTTATCGTTTGCCATAGAAAACAATTACCCTTGATTTAAAAAAAAAACCGTTGCAGGTAAACTACCCCTTTCCCTCAACCGATCTTCACCAAAAACAATAGGTCGTGAGTACTCTACAAATCAGGGCTGTATGCAAAAAAAGATTTGATTCAGTTTGAATTTGCGGCTGTTATCGTTTGCCATAGAAAAAAAACTACAGACAGACAGACACTTTTCGGAAAACGACTTTTACTTCCATGTTCCTTAAGGAAATGGAAGTATGGTGATGGCAAAAAAAATCGTGTTCGAGATTATTGCAGAATATGATTGTACTACACTCAAAACATGAAAAAAAGTCATTTTTCGAAAAGTGTCTGTGTGTCTGTCTGTAGATTTTTTTTCTATGGCAAACGATAACAGCCGCAAATTCAAACAGAATCAAATAATTTTTTGCATACAGCCCTGATTTGTAGAGTACTCGCGACCTATTGTTTTTGGTGACGATCGGTTGAGGGAAAGGGGTAGTTTACCTGCAACCGTTTTTTTTTATCAAGGGTAATTTTGTTTGTTTGGCAAACGATAACAGCCGCAAATTCAAGCAGAATCAAATAATGTTTCGCATACAGCCCTGAATTGTAGAGTTCTCAAGATCTGTTGATTTTGGTAAAGATCAGTTAAGGGGAAGGGGTAGTTTACCTGCAACGTTTTATGTTTTAACAAGGGTATTTTCTATGGCAAACGATAACAGCCGCAAATTCAAACATAATCAAATAAGTTTTTGCATACAGACCTAATTTCTTGAGTACTAAAGACCTATTTGTTTTTGGTGAAGATCGTTTAAGGGAAAGGGGTAGTTTACCGGCCACGTTTTTTGTTTTATCAAGGGTATTTTGTATGGCAAACGATAACAGCCGCAAATTCAGGGCTGCAAACTGGTTTTGAGGTCTAAATTACTGATTTTACTGACTAAAATCACTGAAATACTGACTTCTTACTGACCTAAGATAAAATAACTGACCTTAATTACTGACCTCCATCGACCATATTAATATTAATATGCAAGTAATTAGAGACAGTTTAAAACATATTTTTTTATAATTGGCCACCCTTCTCCCCACTGAGCAGCTGTAACACAAAATCTAACATACAACGGCATTATTTTAGTTTGAGACTTATTAAAAAACATTAAAAACTAAACAGTGTTCAAGTAAAATCAGCAGGCATATTGTTAACTGGTTTACAGATACTCAGGCCAATTTCCCTTGCCACCATTATAAGTTAATTTTGTATATTTATTTTATTGACATATTATTCAGGGCTTAACTTACATCTTATATCAAATATAACTGTAACATAATTACCCATCTTAAATATTCCTAGAATAATATAATGTACATACCAAGAGAACGTTAAATATCCTTGGTATTCTATGATCAGTCTGCTTAAGAATTGTAATTGAAACTCATTGCTTGGGTTTTTTATTGAAAAATGAAGTAATTAGTGAAGATTTTCTTTTCTCAACATTTTTCTGAATTTTTTCCGCATCATGTCTTTTTATGTCAGCTTCTTCTTTAACTTTCTGAGCACTTTCCAGGATTGCCTGTGCAACATTAGCCACAACAAGATCCTTATTTTTAATAGCCTGCTTTAATCTTTCATTTGCATCTTTTAAAAGAGTATCAGCTACTTTTCTTTTCTCTTCTTCATCACTTTTCAGTTGTTTTAATACTACTTCTTTTTCATCAATACCTTTCCTCTCAGCTGAGAGTTTTTTCTCTAATTCGTTTTCGGCAATACGCTCTTTCTCCTTAGCTTCTTCTTCTTTCTTTTCCTGTTCTTTCTTTAAACGTTGTTCTTCTAGGTACTGCCTATGATGTATATAGGCTGACTGAGCGAGATTCAAGAGCTCTTTGTTTATATGAACCAAATGTACTTTTCCATCATAGAGTTTATTCAACGAGTGGCTTAACGTGAAGATAGGCATCCAGAGTTCTTTCAGACATACTTGCCCGATCAGAGGTCATAACTCTCTGTGAGCTTGAGAAGCCTCTTTCCACATCTGCTGAACCATGAGAAAGAGATAAAGCTGCTTTGACAACCTTAGAAACAAGTGGGTACTTCATCTCACCTGCCTTATCAGTTTTCTTAAAAAACTGGTTCCAGTAAACATCAATGCGATTGCTCTTGCTATGGAGCTCATCTTCTTCCAAACTCAGTAACTTCCATTCATCAATAAGGGAGGCTATGTTCAGATCAATAGGCAATGCTTTTGCCACTTCAACGATGGACTTCCAACTATTGTCTTTTGTTCTTTCGGATGGGATCAAACATTCAAAATGCTTCAATAAAGGTTTTGACGTCAAGGAAGACTTGGTAAAAATGTGTTTACAACTAGCAATGAAATGCTTTTTTGCTTGGAGCAGAAATGCAAGTTTGTCCTTTTCTGGTATCATTTGTAATTCTTTTACATCTAATCCACAGTTTACTTCTTTAAGAGGAAGAAAACTTTTCTCATCATTCAAGGAATCTAACGAGAAGATAACCTCAGAATGACATATATGAGTCATTAGTCTGCTTGTTAGAGTTTTGAGGTGGTCATACAGAAGGTGAATCAAAGGTTCTTCTTTCTGAAAGTGACCAGTAAACTGTGAAAATATGTGAGCACTGGAGCAAGCAAAGTTTGTTTCCACTTTCATTGTGTTAACTTTCAGAAGACTAACAATGTTCTTGTATTTGGATGATATCATTAAATCACTTTTATATTTTGGCACAAATACCATGAAATACTTCGTGACTGCTGGCCACTGTTCTTAGGAGTCTTAAACCTGCTGACTCCAAAGACAACCACCTTGAAGAAACATGTTTGATGAACCTGTGCTTAGGTAGCTTCAGATCATTCTGAATTTTTTCAAAATCTTCCCATCTCGAAGGCCAACCATCAAAGAAGTCATGAATAAGGAATATCAAATTTGAAGCGTTATCACCAAGTTCTTTCATACCGCACCTAAAAGCATTGTGAAGTATGTGAATGTTGCATGTACCAATGTCAACCATTCGTTTTTTTCTTAATAAAATAAGAGAGTCATTCATCAGGTTTGTAACTGCTTTATTGACATTAAGCCCATCATTACTGAGCATCAGTAAGTTGGTTCGCAGTAAGGTTGTGTTATCTATAGCTTCACACAGCTTATTATACAATTCATCAGCGGTAGCTGACCCCATAACAAAAGTTTGCAAATGCCTTGTAACAATCATTTCTTTAGATGGAGACCAATACTTAACAGCTGTTTGAAGTTCTTTTGATGAGCCAGCATTAACAGTTTCGTCAAAACATAATGTGAAAAGAGCACCATCCATTTCATTCAACATTTGCTTTTTAAAGAATGGTGCCAGAGCATCAGTTATCAAGTATTGTGCCTTTGTTCTTGAAAGTGAAAAATCTGTAGGAACACTTGATGGAAACATCGCTTCAAAAGTCTCCCGAATGTCTTCACAGGATGGAAGCAAAGGAAAGTCCGCTGCAACTGTCTTCATTACCCAAATAAGTTCCGCTTTGGCTGCACTATCTCTAATGTTGTACAACTGAACCGTTTGCTTGATTGTTTCACCAACACTAGTAGATGGCGCACAGTCTTGTGAACCAGCTGTGCATTGGCGAACTGAAGTCAGGTGAAGTTGTGAAGAGGAAAGTTTTTGTTTACATTCTTCTATATGCTTCCGAGAAGATGCATGCTGTTCCACGTCTTCATATCCCCACAAAATATTGAAAGTTTTTACACAAAGGGTACAGAACATCTCATGGTCACTGGCTTTACGTCCCCACTCAGCAACAATATATCCATTACAGTCAGACTTTCTCAGCCAGTCACTTTTAAATTTACACCTGCCCATCTCAAATACTTTACACAGTAAGAAATTGTTTTTAAACACTTAAGAGTCCCAACAAATTATTTGATTTCAAAAAATTATAAGGCCGGTACAAAACAACGTATTAAAAAACTTTGGGTGGTCGCTTTCTTCCCTTCAGTTCCGGTTGTATTCTTCTTTCTTAACTTTGAGCCAGTTTTTTTAACTCTGACAAAAAAAATTTTAATTATCATGTTAGAAAGTAAGGAAATTAAAAAAATGAATTGCCGGTATTGAGTAAAAACCCTTTCTTAAGAACCACTAAATTCTGCTTTAAAAAACTGACTTTACTGACCAATTTAAAAAATACTGGCTTTTTACTGACTTGCTCAAAAATACTGACTTTTACTGTCTTCACTGACCAGTTTGCAACACTGCAAATTCAAACAAAATCATATAATATTTTGCATACAGCCCTGAATTGCAGAGTTCTCAAGACCTATCGTTTTTGGTGAAGATCGGTTAAGGGAAAGGGGTAGTTTACCAGGAACGGTTTTTTATCAAGGGTAATTTTACTTCCATATTCCTTAAGCAATGGAAGTATGGTGATGGCAAAAAAAATCGTGTTCGAGATTATTGCAGATTCTGATTCTACTACACTCAAAACATGAAAAAAAGTCGTTTTCCGAAAAGTGTCTGTGTGTGTGTCATTTTTTTTCTATGGCAAACGATAACTGCCGCAAATTCAAACAGAATCAAATAATTTTTTGCATGCAGCCCTGATTTGCAGAGTACTCGCGACCTATTGTTTTTGGTGAAGATCGGTTGAGGGAAAGGGGTAGTTTACCTGCAACGGTTTTTTTTTAGCAAGGGTAATTTTGTTTGTTTGGCAAACGATAACAGTCGCAAATTCAAACAGAATCAAATAATGTTTCGCATACAGCCCTGAATTGTAGAGGTCTCAAGATCTGTTGATTTTGGTGAAGATCGGTTAAGGGAAAGGGGTAGTTTACCTGTAACGTTTTATGTTTTAACAAGGGTATTTCCTATGGCAAACGATAACAGCCGCAAATTCAAACAGAATCAAAAGATTATTTGCATGCAGCCCTAAATTGTAGAGTTCTCAAGACCTATTGTTTTTGGTGAAGTTCGGTTGAGGGAAAGGGGTAGTTTACCTGCAACGTTTTTTTAACAAGGGTATTTTCTATGGCAAACGATAACAGCCGCAAATTCAAACAGAATCAAATAGTGTTTTGCATACAGCCCTGATTTGTAGAGTACTCAAGACCTATTGTTTTTGGTGAAGATCGGTTAAGGGGAAGGGGTAGTTTACCTGCAACGTTTTTTTATCAAGCGTATTTCCTATGGCAAACGATAACAGCCGCAAATTCAAACAGAATCAAAAGATTATTTGCATACAGCCCTAAATTGTAGAGTTCTCAAGACCTATTGTTTTTGGTGAAGATCGGTTGAGGGAAAGGGGTAGTTTACCTGCAACGTTTTTTTAACAAGGGTATTTTCTATGGCAAACGATAACAGCCGCAAATTCAAACAGAATCAAATAATGTTTTGCATACAGCCCTGATTTGTAGAGTTCTCAAGACCTATTGTTTTTGGTGAAGATCGGTTAAGGGGAAGGGGTAGTTTACCTGCAACGTTTTTTTATCAAGCGTATTTTCTATGGCAAACGATAACAGCCGCAAATTCAAACAGAATCAAATAATTTTTTGCACTCGTCCCTGAATTGTAGAGGTCTCAATGACTTTCGATTTTGGTGAAGATCGGTTAAGGGGAAGGGGTAGTTTACCTGCAACCTTTTACGTTTTAACAAGAGTAAAGTACTTGAAAATTTATTTAAACTTTTTGAAACAATGGTAATTGTTAAAAATAAAATAATTTTGTTGCCAGGCAATAAAATTATAATTTTTTCATTTTAATGTAATATAATATTTTTCATTTGATACAGCAATAAAAAGGCAGGTAAGACACAGCCTGGCTGTTTGGGTGAAAATGATTTTAAATATAAATCTTAGAATATGGAAGTCATGTATGGTTCTCCATACCGATATTTTACTTCCATATTCCTTAAGGAATGGAAGTATGGTGATGGCAAAAAAAATCGTGTTCGAGATTATTGCAGATTCTGATTCTACTACACTCAAAACATGAAAAAAAGTCGTTTTCCAAAAAGTGTCTGTCTGTCTGTGTGTCTATAGATTTTTTTTCTATGGCAAACGATAACTGCCGCAAACTCAAACAGAATCAAATAATTTTTTGCATGCAGCCCTGATTTGCAGAGTACTCGCGACCTATTGTTTTTGGTGAAGATCGGTTGAGGGAAAGGGGTAGTTTACCTGCAACGGTTTTTTTTTAGCAAGGGTAATTTTGTTTGTTTGGCAAACGATAACAGCCGCAAATTCAAACAGAATCAAATAATGTTTCGCATACAACCCTGAATTGTAGAGTTCTCAAGATCTATTGATTTTGGTGAAGATCGGTTAAGGGAAAGGGGTAGTTTACCTGTAACGTTTTATGTTTTAACAAGGGTATTTCCTATGGCAAACGATAACAGCCGCAAATTCAAACAGAATCAAAAGATTATTTGCATACAGCCCTAAATTGTAGAGTTCTCAAGACCTATTGTTTTTGGTGAAGCTCGGTTGAGGGAAAGGGGTAGTTTACCTGCAACGTTTTTTTAACAAGGGTATTTTCTATGGCAAACGATAACAGCCGCAAATTCAAACAGAATCAAATAATTTTTTGCATACGTCCCTGAATTGTAGAGGTCTCAATGACTTTCGATTTTGGTGAAGATCGGTTAAGGGGAAGGGGTAGTTTACCTGCAACTTTTTACGTTTTAACAAGAGTAAAGTACTTGAAAATTTATTTAAACTTTTTGAAACAATGGTAATTGTTAAAAATAAAATAATTTTGTTGCCAGGCAATAAAATTATAATTTTTTCATTTTAATGTAAATCATGTATAAAAGAAAATATATCGCGCTTGGCAGGCGATATTAAGATTTAAATATAAATCTTAGAATATGGAAGTCATATATGGTTCTCCATACCGATTTTTTTCTATGGTAAACAATAACAGCCGCAAAATCAAACAGAATCAAATGATGTTTTGCATACAGCCCTGTATTGTAGAGTTCTCAATACCTATTGGTGTTGGTGAAGATCGGTTAAGGGAAGGAGTAGTTTACCGGCAACGTTTTAAACTTTTTATGTTTTAAAAGGGTATTTTCTATGGCAAACGATAAGAGCCGAAAATTCAAACAGAATCAAATACGGTTTTGCATACAGCCCTGTTTTGTTGAGTACTAAAGACCTATTGTTTTTGGTGAAGATCGGTTAAGGGAAAGGGGTAGTTTACCTGACACGTTTTTTGTTTTATCAAGGGTATTTTATTTGACAAACGATAACAGCCGCAAATTCAAACAGAATCATATAATATTTTGCATACAGCCCTGATATGTAGAGTTCTAAAGACCTGTTGGTTTTCGTGAAGATCGGTTAAGGGAATAGGGTTGTTTACCAGCAACATTTTAAGTTTTATCAAGGGTAATTTTTTTTTTGACGAACGATAACTGCCGTACATTAAAACAGAATCAACTACTCTTCTGCATACCTTTTTGAATTATACAGAACTCAAGGTCTGTTGATTTTGTTGAAGATCGGTTAAGGGAAAGGGGTAGTTTACCTGCAACGTTTTATGTTTTAACAAGAGTATTTTTTCTGTGACGAACGATAACTGCCGTAAATTCAAAGAGAATCAACTAATGTTTTGCATACAGCCCTGAATTGTAGAGTTCTCAAGACCTATTGTTATTGGTGAAGATCGGTTAATGGAATAGGGTAGTTTACCAGCAACGTTTTATGTTTTATCAAGGGTGTTTTCTATGGCAAACGATAACAGCCGCAAATTCAAACAGAATCAAATGATGTTTTGCATACAGCCCTGTATTGTAGAGTTCTCAGTACCTATTGGTGTTGGTGAAGATTGGTTAAGGTACAGGGGTAGTTTCCCAGCAACATTTTATGTTTTAACAAGGGTAATTTTTTATATGACAAACGATAACTGCCGTAAATTCAAACAGAATCAACTAGGTTTTTGCATACCTTTTTGAACTAAAGAGAACTCAAGGTCTGTTGATTTTGTTGAAGATCGGTTAAGGGAAGGGGTAGTTTGTCAGCAACGTTTTATGTTTTAAAAAGGGTAATTTTTTTTATGACGAACGATAACTGCTGAAAATTCAATGAGAATCAAATAATTTTTTGCACCCTTTCCTGAGTTGCAGAGAGCTCAAGGTCTATTGATTTTGGTGAAGATCAGTTAAGGGAAAGGGGTAGTTTACCTGCAACATTTTATGTTGTAACAAGAGAAATGTTTCCATGACGAACGATAACTGCCGCAGATTCAAACAGAATCTAATATTTTTTTGCATGCTTCCCTGAATTGTAGAGGACGGAAGGTCTGTTGATTTTGGAGAAGATCGGTTAAGAAAAAGGGGTAGTTTACCTGAAACATTTTATAATTTAACAAGAGTAAAGTACTTAATTTTTATAAATAAAGTATCCTGATAAGAAGCTCATAGTAATCCACTGTAGAAACGTAGATGAAATATCTATAAATGAAGAGGTATGGTGAACGGGGTGGGGGTAATTTTCTATTATTAAAAATTATAGTTGAAGGTGGAGGGGAGAATTTTTTATATGTGTACTACGTTATCGGCAACAAAGAAGTAGTTTTTTGTTAAAATTGCTTCCCGGGCTCTTTAGCCGTAGTCCAATGTTTTCTGCAAAGCCAGACTTTTCGGCAGTGCTATCGACTGCCATCATCGGTGAAAATCGAGTGCGAAAACGTGAGTTGGTATACGTTAGTGACCACAGTACTGTGGTTAATGCTGAAGCAATAAGTAGAAAGACGTAGTTTCTATGGAAATATTTCATTTCGAATATGATTTTAAATATAAATCTTAGAACATGGAAGTCATGTATGGTTCTCCATACCGATATTTTTTCATGTTTTGAGTGTAGTACAATCAGAATCTGCAATAATCTCGAACACAATTTTTTTTGCCATCACCATACTTCCATTTCCTTAATGAACATGGAAGTAAAAAATTGAAATAAGAGATGTGAATAAAAGTAGTATTTACAAATCAAATATATTAGAATCAAAATTGAACAACAAAATAATCACTTAAATATGACAACCAAAGTCTTCAGTAAACAGTCATAAATTAGTTCATCCTGATGTGCATTTTCACTTCATTGCTTTCTTGATTTAAAATATCAGTGTACCAGTGTAGATGTTGCAGGTTTCCCCAATACTTGTCAAAATGCATAGAAGCTTGGAGACATCTCATATAATAAGCTAATATTTTTAAATTTAGTTTTGGAATTTTTCATTAACACATAACCATTAGTAGTTTTTAACAGCAATTTTATAGTATGGGTGATCAACCGAACATACAATGTCGAGTTGCTTTGGCAACAAATGCTTGATAAAAGGCTGAAAGGTGGGAGCATTCATTTTTCTGTCTACGCACTTCCACATTTTAAAGAAATGTTCAAGCAGGGTTAGTGTCTTTCAGCTCAGTTACTTTTTGTAATGCGCAAGCAGTGTACATTTAGGTGATCTCAAATACATTAATAGTACAGTGTTGACATTTTGTGAATTTGTGTTACATATTTACTGGTTCAGTAAAGTTAATTTACAGTTATTATTTCATCAGGCTAAATAGCAGTGTTATGAGTGTTAATATAATTTATGCCAATAGGCCTAGTTACTTGAATTAAAGAAGCTAAGTGCAGGAAAATTGAATGCATACTGGACCACATAAAAGGAAAGCCAATTAGATGTGGTAACGGATAAACTGTGATTACAGTGTTTAAGTATTTAAAAAATCTTTTCCTTCAGGAAAGTGTAAACTCTATTTGTTCGTTAGGACATCTGAGGCTACTATAACCAGTTGGGCACCAATATTTAGGTTCCTCAGAGAGATGGAATCTGGTATGGTGCAAACACCATGTACATTTTATGTACATGCTCAGAACGTTATATATAATGATTCTGTCAGAAGTGCAATTAGGAAAATTATACACAACTACACATATTGCCACCATGCTTTAAGTATTACATATTGTAAACATGGATCCACACCTTCCAGATATCAGAAGATCTACCTTTTATGTACTTGTGAAGGAAATGGGATTTACCTTTGTAAAGAGAAAGTACAAGTCATTTTTAATTGAAAGCGATGATATAATTTTTGTGTGGTGGTAGTCTTATTTAACGGATACAAGACAATGCAGGAAAGAAAACAGAAAAATTATTTAATTAGATGAAACAAGGGTACATATGGGTCAGTCTTACAATAAAGTGTGGAGCAACTCAACAATAAAAACTTTGAAAGGCACTTTCCTTGTAGGACTCATGATAGGACTGAAGGCTCCAACTTCAAAAGGCAAACATTTTGTAATTCTTCATGCTGGCGTTGAAGATGACTTTGTTCCCAACATTCAGCTAGAATTTATGGCAAAGAAAAACACATGAGATTGCCACAAAGAAATGGACAGCACACGATCTGAATCATGATTTGAGAAGAAACTGCTCCCATCAGGTTCTACACTTAAAGTGTTAGTGTAATTGGATATGCTACATACATGCTACAATTTCCTAGGAGGAAAGAGAAAATACCAATTATAGCATGTCGAAAAGAAAATATTAACGCTTGGCTTCATTCAAAAAGTGTGAACATCCCAGGTGACTATTTGAAAAAGGAACTACTCAATGAGGTTAACAGAATAAAATATAAATTTTCAGATTGGGTGGTCGATGAAAAGGAGAAACAGAAGAATGTTGCTATTCTCCGTTTGCCACCTTACTACTGAGAGCTAAATCCTATTGAGCTGGTATGGAGCCAAATGAAAATGCATGTTGGTGAGCACAACACATTTTAGCTCAAGATGCTGAAAAATAAATTGATGATATTATAGTAGTAATAATGCTATGTATTTTTGTTTAATTAATACGAATTGGTGCACAAGTGATTTGTGGTTAATAATATCCTACAATACAATGCCAGCTTAAAAACTGAAATGACTATTTAAATGGACAAACCAATATAGTAGTAGAAAATTTGATGTAGCAACAGGTCAACAATTTTTATTGTCTGGGATGTAATATTGCCTATAATTACAACAATTATGTAAATAACAAGCCAAGACAATTCAGAACCATTTACAGAATATACAAAATTTTTAAGAGCAATAAATTAGAGGAATTGTGAATTGAGTTTTATGAACTGAAGGCTCTTCCAGAATTTTAATGTACAGCAGTGAGGTATGTTATATACCAAAACAACATAAGAAATTACTCATTGGAGATTAACTTCTTACAAACCAGTCATACTCTGACACAGAAAAAAGAGTGAAACAACAAAAGAAAAAAAAGACATTGATGTGGCCATCTAGAAAGAATGCTCAAGGTTAATATGCTGGTAGCAGAATAATCTAATGATCCACGGGAAGAGAAATATAGGTAGACTGACAAAATCATATGTAAAGGAATGTATTTAGTAAAGCCAACGCTTTGTACATAGGAAAGAAGAAATTGTCCAAGTTTTCAGAAATTAATTCTTGAATGTATAATTGTATTCAGATTTTTTTCAGTGCTGCAATTTTTATAAACATGTAATATTAAAAACGTTTTTTACTGACAAGTGTAACAATATATATTTTTACTGCTGTAAAATGCCCCAGTACATACTAAGGCCTAAATCTTAGTAAATTTGAAAAATTTATAATTTGTACAATAATACTGCCAGCCATCTTGAAAGTATGTGAAAGGCCTAGGACCAAGTTTTGGCTGGGTATGGACATTTGATGTATAAAATACAAATTAAAACCCCAAAATTATTGTAATTATTTAAACTCATTAATAAGTTGAAATTAGTATAAAATGTTTTAAATAATTTTGTATTAGTTTAGTTACAAATTGTATTTTGATAGGTGACAGAACAAATAGAAACTATTTGTGGATAACTAATCAAGTTTACCTAGAGATTATGAACAAATTTTGTATTACACCAAATTGATAAATCACTTAATATGTGAAAATTAAAAGTAAAATGACTATAATTATATAAAATTCAATGAGATTATGCATATTTAGTTAATCAAGGAACATAACAATAGTTAAATGTGCGAAATTATAAAATGTGTTAAAGTATCGTTTGTAATTTAAAAAATCGTCGAATTGTAAATCTTTTCTGGCACGCCAAAAACGATGTGTCACTTTTAATTTGACCACAAATCACAAAGTTCAGATGTATCTTCAAGAAGTGAAATAAAGAAAGAATTAAAGCTTATTCAGGAACCTAACTGCAAATACAGAGTGAGAGAATAAAACAAGTATTAAGCAATTAACTTACGAAACGAAATATAATAACGAGAAACATGGACATCAGATGATTAATGTCTCTCTTTTTTTGTTAATAACAGATGAGGGTAATCAACAGGTATGTAAAAGCCAGAAAAAGAAAACTAAAGCAAAATATAAGGAAATGAATCTGCTCGTTGGTCAGCATTTTTTTTTTTTTATTTACAAACATGTGTAAATCAAGAAAAGAAAAATACAGTTTATGAACAAGAAAAAATGAGCTAAGTCGGTAAAGTACCAACAAGGCATACTGGTTCTATAGCTATACCTTAAACCTTAAATTGCACTGGGGCGATGGAAACAATTTACTTACTACTTTAAAATTTATGTATCATGCTCCATGCCATGAGTGGTTCCAAGTATATTGGATGCATGTAAGCAGGTATTTATTCATTGAAACAAATCCCCAAAGTTGACTTTTCCTAGGATGTAGAAACTTACAGTAATTCTTTTTTCTTGAAATTGAAAAGAAACTGAATGCAATTAAAGTATCCTTAGAACAACAAACTTTTTGTACTAAAAATTACACATACAAGAAATAACAACATACCATTAATTTTTTAATAGTTTATAAAAACATTGTGAAATTTTACAATACATGTCATAAAACAATTTCCACTGTAACTCCAGTTACAATTTTATTTACAATGTATCTGTTGTCTGAATAATTGAAAAACAACATAATACAAAATTTTATGTTTTTTTTTTCTTTAATTAAGTGGGCAGAATACAATACTATATATTTACACAATTATTAAAGTAATAATTTTAGATTGTTACTTAATCCATACTAAATGACCTATACAGTATATCCATTATGGCAGTGCAAAGAATTCTAGCTAGCACTCCTAGAATACATACACTATATCCTAGTATACATACACTATACACTCCTATACAAACACTATACATACACTGTATAGAATACATACCTACTAGCACTTTTCACTTGTGCTAAATAAATAATACAAACTCAATTATTCATTTTATTTTTGTTGCACTTTAGAAAATAGTACAACTATTTATGGAATAAATGAATATTCAGTTAAAAAATAAGCTGTTTATCGTGTATTCTGATTTTCACATTTATGACACGGTTTGGATTGGGATAAACTTACATAGCCAAAACAAATTATTATTAGTATAATACAATTTTTTATACTTCATTTTGTACTACTTGTTACACTGATATCTACATCCCCCCACATGCACATATAGAAAATGAATTACAATTTCTCTAGAGACAAGGAATCTAATGTTTCTTTCTGTGTACTGTATAGAAAGAATTTAATAACATTTTATGAAAATTATAAACATGACCTTGTTCATGAGTCGCTACATAATTGTTATTTTTTAACTGAAATTCATCTGACAGTTTGACTAAAATATAGTAGATTTACATTAAACAGTTTTTACTACCATCTCTGTATAAGAACTTATGTTAATACTCCACCTGTACATTGATTGCTGTGACCACACACACACACACACACACACACACACACACACACACACACACACACACACACACACACACACACACACACACACACACACACACACACACACACACACACACACACACACACACACACAATAAATTTACTGAATGAAGAATACTGAATACAGCAAAGTTTACATAAATTTCTATTGTTTTAAGAAAAACTTTCAGGAAACATTCACACAAAAAGAACAAGTGAAAGATACAGGATTAAAATTATTTTTATGATTTCCAATTTAAACCAGTTTATTACAGTAAAATGACATTAATTTCTGTAAAATAATTTATTTCTTCTTACATAATATTTTAATATTTTTAAAGAAAGAAAACACTATTAAATGCTATAATATTCATTGTCCTCAATACGCCAAAAGGTTCAATTTTCTCTAACATTATAGATTTCCTTCCTAATTTTATTTGACCTACAACCTTTCTCCTCATTTTTGTTATGCTGCTGTACATACTTTTTATCCTTACAAATACTTACCATTTAAGAATTCTGCATCCTCTTTCCTATTTGAAATCTCAGACAGTCCCTAATTAAGATGGAATTTTGAAGTTTTCCACTGTATTGTATAAAAACTAATCGCAGGTTTCATAAACACAAAGTGAAATTGTTCCACACATGTGCTCAACAGATATACCAAATTTCCATACCTGTTCTCCATTTACCTTGCCCAGCTTTCCTACATACTTTTCTTTAATAACATTATTTTTTTATATAGCAAAAGATAGTGTTCTCATCATATTATATAAAATGAAGAAATACAATTATTTTCATAAGAAATTAATATCAAAAAAGTTATAATCAATTAGAAAATTAAAAAAATTTAATCTTATTTTCTAATTCATTTGTTTATTAATTCTGTAAAATGGATTTGTGATATTCACAGAATTTCTATAATGGATGATACAAACTGAGTGCAATTCTTTTACAGGATTATATATAACTGGGTTTGAATGATTATTACAGTAAACTACATTAAATATTAATTATCACAACTAAGACAATAACTTATTTCAATTACAACAGTACAGAATTTAAACTTTTAATAAATTCTCATTATACTACAGAAACTCTAAAACATAACAATTTACAGCTTAAAATATTGAATTTGTATGAAAATTTCCAATCTTTCAAACCCAGTTAGTTGAGTTTCTCAATAGAATAAATTAGTTATAAATACTTATTTTTGCTTGCTTTGGTAGACTGTTCAAAAGACCTCTCTCTCATCAAGAACATTCAACAGTGACTACATTTTTCTTTGTTAAAGGTATTAGGATTCATTTCCATATTCCAAAAACTCATCTACAGACCTGTCATGCTCAACACTAATGAAGTCATTATTAAATAACTTTCACAATTACCATCATACTATGAATATGATGCGATTATATCTTAAGGAAGAATATTTACAAATGTTCTTGTGCCTGAATTTTCAAATATCAGAATACAAAAGTATTTGTACATTACTATATTATTTATTTAATTCATTATAAAAGTTGAATTTACCCCAACAAAATTTTATTACAATATGAAAAGTTTTTTTAAATTTAATTTTGATAGTTTGAATTAAAATGCAATGGTAATATTACACATCTATTATGTGCCATATTTAACACAGGATAACAACAAAATTATGAAAACTATTATATTACGTATTTTGTGACATACATTATCCTAAATGTGCTGATAAATATCTGTTTTGATAAAAATACTCTTCTACGTGAAGCAGAATATTATGAAATCATTTGCTTACGTATTTATGTATGTACATGTGTTTTATATATAAACATACACTTGTACATACATCCAGTATTATACCATTAAAAAAACATTACACAATAATTAAAATATAAAATCTTAATTTTACATAGGTCCATAATTTTTATTAGAGTAGATAATTTCAATTTCATTAAAAATCTAAAAACATTAAAATTATAATGATGCCATTCAAACTTGTATAATTTAACCAAATTATATAAAATTTATGAACTTGTATAGTACTTTTGAAAGATTATGATTACAAACAAATAAATTTCCTGATGTCAGCACATGTGGTATGTACCTCTGTCAGCAAAAAAGCTATTTAAATTTTCTTGAGATAAATTCAAACAATTTTAAAGTAAATTTAAAAAGTTAAAACAGATTTAAAATATTTTATATTCACACACACACACACACACACACACACACACACACACACACACACACACACACACACACACACACACACACACACACACACACACACACACACACACACACACACACACACACACACAAGCGCATGCATGCAGTATACAACTGTGTTTACAATAATTTTTTTACTTGTCATATGCATCCTCAGACATACTAAAGATCCTGTTTTAAATTTTTATTTGATCTGTTCTTTGATTATTAAAATCATACAACTGTTGATTTTACTGACCAGATGATATCTGCATAATTAGTTATACATTTCATAATTTATTGCATTAGTTATACTGGATAATCTATAATCTAGTTTACACAATGGTGGACACTAAATGCCATTACAAAACAATTTCACCATTAAATTTTTAAAACTAAATCTACTTTATGGATGGATGCATATCCCTTTTTAATGTCTTTTATGTCCTGCAACAAAGTATGGTGTGTTTGTTGCTACAGAAGATTAGGTAACTATGTCATTTAACAAATAACACCTTCTGCCTTACATAAACAATAAAGACATGCTTTCTGTACATGTGTATACAATTTAGAGAGATTATAAAGACAACAATCTTAGTGTCACTAAATTTTCATATTTACAACAAAGATTTGCTTCCACTTAAAACTGATTTCTCGGAGGAAATTATACTCTGTATAAAAAAAAACAAACAACAATCTTAGTGTCACTAAATTTTCATATTTACAACAAAGATTTGCTTCCACTTAAAACTGATTTCTCGGAGGAAATTATACTCTGTATAAAAAAAACAAACACATTTGTATGAACAATCATGCATAAATGTATCAACAGAACAGATGATTTTATTCTGAAGGAATGTTTCACATAATTTTTATTTTTATTATGTCTATGGTTATGGTATTTCAAAATCTAAAAAACTTATATTTATATATTCACTTGTTTGAATAGGACAACTAAATGTGTCCATTATTATACTTCTGCACAATTCTGTGTATGTACACAATATAAATCTCATAATTTCCAAGAAAAACCAGATGATTTGTAGTCATATTAACAAGGATTGTGCTAACAGAAATACACATCAATTAGCTCAAAGTGCATCTGATTTCAGCTATAACTTCATAAGTATAGATTATAAAATCATATGCAATTCTTAAATTGATAATAAGGAGAATAAATTTAGAAGGAGAAAAAATACGCTATTCTAAATAAATCTTTTAAATTAGCAAGTACTGTACAAATTAAACAAAACCAGCCACCAAACCAACAAAAGTGTATTTACTATTATCATACTCTTCACAATAAAGATTTTTGTGAATTCCATTGTTAACAGATAAAAATTTTCTGCAACTGACATTTTATATACAAATCAATTTTTAACTACATTCTTTAATTTTCTTCAAACATGTCAACACATCATCTGTTTAATACTTTTAGTACATACACATGCATACAAATTCTCTATCATGGTTACCTTTGTAGGTACAACTGTTTATTTTATTTCGTTTGTATGTTCATTTCAATTGGATTTATTTTTATTTTACTAACTGCTTCATGTGGAAGCCAATTGTATTTGATACATATTTTTTCTATACCAAATATTATAAATAAATTAAAGTAGTTTAAGTGCTGCATTAAAATTTATAATAAAAAAGCATCAGATTTCCTTCTTAAACACACGCACGCGCACGCGCGCGCGCGCGCACACACACACACACACAGAGGTAATATGATCGAATTTCACTGACCTATGCAAAGTAATTTGAATATCTTATTGCATTGTAAAATAACTGTGTAAAGATTCTTGTTAAAAAACTGGAAATGGGTAATAAACGTTTTATTATAAACACACCAATTGTTTCTATTTTATGACGATTATGTGTCATAAAAAAATACTACCAAACAAACTTTTATTAAATTTTTATCTAATAATGCATATTTATAAGATTTTTTTTGGGTAACGCTTAACAACAAAAAACATACATGTTAAAAAAAACTATGATACATGTATTACGAAGATAATCAAATAAAAATATTTTAATATTTCTATGCTACATACAAAAGCCACTGCTATTACTGATACAAATAATTTCTTTCTGTAGCTTTTACTTTATAAAACCTCTTGTACTACCACGAACTGTTTATTAAATTATTTTAAACTTTGTTACGTATAAGTGTTTGGTTTCACATAAAATTTACACACTACAAACTTAAAACTAAATGTGTGCTACTATAATACTGAAGTTTACAATTATTGGATTGATTCTTATTTCGAATCTATAAGTAATAATAAAATAAGTTTAATAAACAAAATGTCTGAAATGGAACAATTTCAATTTTTAAGAACAGTTTAACTACAATATAATTTTTATTTGCCATAGGCAAAGACTTTTTGTTATGGGAAAACGAAATGTTAATTACTGAACAATTATTAACATTAAAATAAAATGATTAATTACTTGTAAAAGAAAGCCAGAGAACAAATAAAATGTACATGCCTGAAGGTAATGCTGCTATCCAGCAGAGAATTATAAAATCATTATTGACTAATATTTAAAATTTTCTACAGCATTATAGCATGTTAATAATAGTATTATTAATTATTATTTACATAATGCAGGTAGTAATAACTGTTTGTAGAAAAAATGAATGAAAAATATTGTTTAGTTACTGGTAATTATCAATACTATCATATTAATAATTTATCAACCATAATTTTTTATCACATTTCATCACATGAGATCGACATCCTCCTGATTGTTTATTTAATCTACATAACTTGATAGTTTTTTTGTCATTTAAAACTAGCTATTTAAGTTTCCCTGCCCACCACTTAATCACAGAAAGTATAGTCATGAATGGGATTCAACACGAATTTTTAACAAAGCTGTAGGAACTGATGAGAACAAAAAAACAATACAATTAAATATACATAATACTACAAACAATTTATGTGTTTAAAGACTGTTGTTATATCTTCAACACAGAATGATGTGATCACACACTGATGAAGACAACAGATACGCTTTTTCTGAACAAACTAACAATTGTTCCTCTAAACACCACGTATACTTCTCTCACTGTCTATTTACAATACACTGTATGTGTGTGTGTATTTACAATACACTGTCTACTTAATAAATGCCTCTGCTGGAATTGTTCCTTGTTTGTGGAGCTCTGTGAAAACAAACATCGCACGATCAAAGTCCCAATTGGTTTCATTTAAGCACCTGAAACATAAAACAATCAACACACGTTTTAAAACATTTTCTTAAATTAAATGTTATCAAGTTCATCACTGTAGCTCAGTTCTTTCACTTAGACATCTTAGGAAACTACAAATTAGTATATAATTTCTTAAAATGGTATGAATGTTGATTACCTACGATAGTAATGTGTGTTAATCATTTGTAATTTGTATTTATTTAGTATATCAATACATTCCTAATAAACAACTGTTTGGCAAATGTTCGTAATTGTAATATTTTGATAATTCTATCAATCTATCTATCCAGAAAGAATATTTGATTAAACAAATGTTTGCTAAAGCTGCATCTAGTGTCTTTCCTAGTTCCATTTAGTCCACAGGACATACGTAATGATAACCCTGTTTTCATATTCAAGTTTTCAAAGTTCAGCTTTGGTCCTGTGACTCCTTTTTTAGTTCTCTTGTTTATGGAATCTTCTGAGTCTTAACAAAAACATAACATCATCTTTAAATATAAATAACTTCATTAAATTGTTACAGCTCTTTCTGGATGTGTTTTCATAATAATAATAATAATAATAATTATCATCTCCCTTGCCCTAGTTCACAGACTAGATCTATTGTAGTATGAAGGGACACATAAAATTGAAACAATGGATAATAATATTCTAGACTTCCAAGACAAGTGCAACATAAAATTCTCCCAGTTTGGTTTATAATGATAAGCTATGTTTGTAATTTTGCCAACACTTCAACTTCCATGCATAGTAAGGAGTATAGTATGAAATTATAATGGAATAAATTAGAGGTTATGCCATGGTACTATCCTGTGAGGTGCTATACTGTTATAAACAATAATCCTGTATTACACAGGTTTTATATTCTTGGTATTTTTGTGTAAAAATATGGTGAATAACAGTAACATTTAAAAGGTCACGCTAATGTGTTTGCTACAGTGAGCAAAGTCATGACACAAAGTCATGACACAAGTGCAAAACCACTTCAAATTCCACTCATATGGGCATAAAATGGAGAGTAATAACTAGAATTTAACACTTGTAGAACACCTAATCAAACAGAAGTCACTCAAACTTGTAACAAGAATTGTCAAATAAATTCTGTTGAAAAATCCAGTGTGCAACTATCTACAGTAGCCTATCATTAAATTATTACTTATTATAATACTTACTTTTCAGACCATGCAAGGTTCATGTTAGTCTGTGCAGCAAGTGTGGTGACCATCTGCTGACGAGCAGCAATGTCTGCAACTTGTGGTGATGATGCAACAGATGGCACAGGCAATGGAACTGGTGCAACTGGTGATACTGCCTGTTGAACTGGAGCTTCTACTGGGATTTCTTTAAAAGCTTCCTAAAAAATTCACATGACGAACAGATTAACAAAACTCAAAGACACCTTAAAAATTTGTCAGATATATTAATCTCACACACATTTCCTATGTTACATTATTTCCTGAAACATTACACTGTTTCTGAAACTACAGACCCCCCCCCCCCCCAAAGACTACTCTACTGAAAAGAATGTCTGATGAGTTATCACTTTTATGTTTATTTAACACTTTCACTGCGGAGAGTAATTTTTGAATATCCCTTAGTTACGGGTGAATATATTTTTGTAATATTTCACATTGATGTTTTATCATTTTTTAATGTTTTTTAGTAGTTTGGAGGAAAAAAAATCAACCGGAAGTGAATTTACGAGAAGGCCCTCAGTAGAAAGAAAGATGTTACGGAAAATGCACATTTAGAAAACCTAAATCTGGGCAAGTTGGACAGAATTATATTGAGGTCTGTAGTTAAGTGTTTCAAGTCTTAAGGAACAAGGACAATAAACAGTACAGTTCATAAACAAATACAATGTGACCATAGCAGTGCCTGTGTCAGTGATTTCTCGGACATGACTCATGGACCCTCACCAGCCTTTAGTTCTTTGCTAACGCACTTGGTCTTGCTGTTAGTTGCCACTGTGTAGAGCGAATACTGTGCTTGTCAATATTATGTACAATGTTGCAAGTGTTGCTTTGTGTGAAAGCGTTTCTTTTTGAACATGAGTGCTAAGCATAAGGTGTTTTCATCGATGAAACTAAAACTGCAAGCTTAGTTCTGGATCAATAAAGATGGTGGTTAAAGACAATTTGTGCAACGGGTAAAACAAAAACCTGATGAAGTCTTGTATGTTTGGTTTTTGCATCAACAAGAACAGTGTTCCTGTATCAGGCCCAATATTACAAGCACCCCCATTAAAATTTAATGAAAAATTAAATTGCGACCCATCTTTTACTGCAAGTGTGGAGTGGTTATCAAGGTGAAAGTAAAGACAAATTGGTACCCGCAGGAAGATTCTTTTGCAGATGCTGCTACTAATGAGTGCCATCACAGATTTATATTGCCTATGAGACTGGTTTGAATTATAAAATATTGACCAAGAAAACATTGGCATCGAAAGCAGACAATTCTGCAGCCAAAGGACATAAAGTAAAAAAAAGAAAAAGCGATGCTGCCTACTTGTAGTAACATGTCTCTTCTACTATCTGGAAAATGAGCTCAACCCAGAATGCTTAAAAATGGCAACTTAAATGCCCTTCCAGTCCAATACACAATACAAAAAATACCTGATGAGTTATGTCATTTTTAAGGTACGGTTCTTTTAATTTATAAGGATTTAATTTACAAGTTTATTCCTACTGTAAGAAATTTCTAAAGGAAAAAAAGTTAACCGGAGAAAGCAGTGTTATTTATCAAAAATGTTTCAAGACATCCTCCAGAAGGAGAGTTAAAACATGGCAATATTTTGTTGAAATATTTTCCACCAAATGTCAACATGTTTTTACAGCCTATGGATAAAGGTGTAATTAAGGCAACAAAACAGCAATATGGGAAAAATTTGATCATGATGCTAATGGACAAAACCAGAGCAGAGTATGCAGTGAACAGCCTGGGAAGAAATTGCTAAGAAAATACGTGAGAAAAATTTGAAAAAAATGGAACAATGATGACAATGCTTAGTTTGGTAAGATTTTTTCAACAGTTAGAAGGTTGCAAGCATGTGGAAAAAAGTGACATTGGTCTGTGGATTTTGAGTGACTGTGATTTAGGATGTCACACACTAAGTGAGGATGAAATAGTATTATTGAAATAAACATTAGGGTAAGTCACTTTGAAGTGACCACAGTGCTCTAGGGGTGATGACCTGTTTTGAGATACAGGTCACATTAACTAATAGGTCACATTAATTTTCAACAGTTCACATTAACTATTGAACTGATTACCTTGAAGTGCCTGTAAAAAAGACTATTTAAGCAGTTTACACAGGCCTGTTTTGTGTGATGTGAAACACAGCTACAGCTCTTTATTCTTTAATTGTTTTTACTGTATCGAGAAACATCTGTTATCACACTTCATATATTTTATGTCAAGTAAGTATGCACTGTAACGGGACAATTTAGCCCACCTAATAATTTTGGGGAAAATAAACAAATTTTATTCATAAATTAGAATGACGGAATATGCAGTGAGTGAATTCTGATGTCATATAGTATGACCCGTGATCTCACAGGTTACAGGTCATGTATCTAAAAATAACTGTTCCTCATGCATCTGGAGTTGACCTTGACACGAATTCACTCACTGCATGTTCCGTCGTTCTAATTTATGAATAAAATTTGTTTATTTTCCCCCAAAATTATTAGGTGGGCTAAATTGTCCCGTTACAGTGCATACTTACTTGACATAAAATATATGAAGTGTGATAACAGATGTTTCTCGATACAGTAAAAACAATTAAAGAATAAAGAGCTGTAGCTGTGTTTCACATCACACAAAACAGGCCTGTGTAAACTGCTTAAATAGTCTTTTTTTTACAGGCACTTCAAGGTAATCAGTTCAATAGTTAATGTGAACTGCTGAAAATTAATGTGACCTGTATCTCAAAACAGGTCATCACCCCTAGAGCACTGTGGTCACTTCAAAGTGACTTACCCTAATGTTTATTTCAATAATACTATTTTATCCTCACTTAGTGTGTGACATCCTAAATCACAGTCACTCAAAATCCACAGACCAATGTCACTTTCTTCCACATGCTTGCAACCTTCTAACTGTTGAAAAAATCTTACCAAACTCAGCACTGTCATCATTGTTCCAGTTTTTTCAAATTTCTCTCAAGTATTTTCTTAGCAATTTCTTCCCAGGCTGTTCACTACTTACTCTGCTCTGGTTTTGTCCATTAGCATCATGATCAAATTTTTCCCATATTGCTGTTTTGTTGCCTTAATTACACCTTTATCCATAGGCTGTAAAAACATGTTGACATTTGGTGGAAAATATTTCAACAAAATATTGCCATGTTTTAACTCTTCTTCTGGAGGATGTCTTGAAACATTTTTGATAAATAACACTGCTTTCTCCGGTTAACTTTTTTTCCTTTAGAAATTTTCTTACAGTAGGAATAAATTTGTAAATTAAATCCTTATAAATTAAAAGAACCGTACCTTAAAAATGACATAACTCATCAGGTATTTTTTGTATTGTGTATTGGACTGGAAGGGCATTTAAGTTGCCATTTTTAAGCATTCTGGGTTGAGCTCTTTTTCCAGTTAGTAGAAGAGACATGTTACTATAAGTAGGCAGCATCGCTTTTTCTTTTTTTTACTTTATGTCCTTTGGCTGCAGAATTGTCTGCTTTCGATGCCAATGTTTTCTTGGTCAATATTTTATAATTCAAACCAGTTTCATAGGCAATATAAATCTGTGATGGCACTCATTAGTAGCAGCATCTGCAAAAGAATCTTCCTGCGGGTACCAATTTGTCTTTACTTTCACCTTGATAACCACTCCACACTTGCAGTAAAAGATGGGTCGCAATTTAATTTTTCATTAAATTTTAATGGGGGTGCTTGTAATATTGGGCCTGATACAGGAACACTGTTCTTGTTGATGCAAAAACCAAACGTACAAGACTTCATCAGGTTTTTGTTTTACCCGTTGCACAAATTGTCTTTAGCCACCATCTTTATTGATCCAGAACTAAGCTTGCAGTTTTAGTTTCATCGATGAAAACACCTTATGCTTAGCACTCATGTTCAAAAAGAAACGCTTTCACACAAAGCAACACTTGCAACATTGTACATAATATTGACAAGCACAGTATTCGCTCTACACAGTGGCAACTAACAGCAAGACCAAGTGCGTTATCAAAGAACTAAAGGCTGGTGAGGGTCCATGAGTCATGTCCGAGAAATCACTGACACAGGCACTGCTATGGTCACATTGTATTTGTTTATGAACTGTACTGTTTATTGTCCTTGTTCCTTAAGACTTGAAACACTTAACTACAGACCTCAATATAATTCTGTCTAACTTGCCCAGATTTAGGTTTTCTAAATCTGCATTTTCCGTAACATCTTTCTTTCTACTGAATAGGGTTAGCACATTTGTTGCTCATTATTCTGAAATAAAAACTAACTAACTAATCTAAAGTAACCTAAAATTGTGGGAATTTGCAGAGACTATTGTAAATTCATATTATCATTTTGAAAGTTATTCCCATCAAAGGTTATACACTGTGAGAGATGTACCTATATTATTTAGGGATCGTCAGCAGTATTTATTGAAAGTTGTCCATTGTTATCACCTGATCAGCTGGTCTGTCACAACATTTTGGTGTTATTCATCTTTCTAGAATATTTGCTTTTCAGTATAATTTTACTTACATTATCTAAAAATGTATTCACCCACACATGCTCTTTGTATTACATATGATACATTTACGTGTTTAAGTTTGTGGCACTTTTACATTGCATTTTTATAAAATTTTGTGCAGTTTTTTTGCACAATATTACTCAGGATTATATTGCTCAATTTCAGTAACACATCATTAGTATACATTTCGACTCTAATCTTTGCATCCTCACACAAAGCAATGTGTGGGAATTCAGGGGTGCACTGAGAAGGGAGGAGTAAATCAAGGTTTTATAACTTGTCTCCTGTTGCTGCCAAGTCCATAGTGTTACCCAGTTAATGTGCCATAAAACCAGAAATGTCTTATACATTAAAACTATCAGGCCAACCTATGAGAAACATGACTGACAGAAAAATACTTTTTGTGGAGCACTCATATGCACTTTTGTAAACTGCGAATAATATTTCAGCAGTCATGCTTACAGAGGAGTTTGTATCAGCAAAAAACTGTTTAGACAAATGCACAAATCCAAGAACTAGCTTTTTCACATAATCTTTTCAAAACTTCCAAATCGGAAGCTAATTTGATGGTCCCCAGTTGCTATAAATTCATAGTAAACAAATCCTTATAACTTGTAAACATTTATAAGAACTTGTAAATTTGTAAGAACTAATACAGTTCTTATGATTGTTGAGAATTAGCAGCCTTCTGTTGTGCACGTTATCACTCTATGTCAGAAATGTATTGTCAGATCCATGATTGTCACTTCGATGACAAAATTTTATCAGTGAGCTGTTTTACTACCATTTCTGCACACATCTTTTCTGTATGTAAATCTATTCTGGTAAGATTTTTTGAACTGCTTCTCTAGCAACATTGTGTGTTCTTCGAATTCAGTCTCGTGTGATCTGAACGTCAAGTTCACAGGAATATAAGTCTTCCACTCAACCGCTTGTTTTGCGGGAATCACTCCTGTGGTGTCATGTACTGATGACCTATACGCCATTAGCTGGTCCCAGTCTGATTGGTTCTCATCAACAACCTCTTGCGTGACTTCATCTTCAGCAACGTTTTCCCGGGGTTCTTCCATTAACTCAGGAACAAGCAAGAGTCTTGTCTCGATACCCATAGTTGGCTTTCCAATCACTTCTTTTGTCGTTACACTTATTTGTACTTCCTCTGCTAGTCCTTCATTTCCACTTGCAATAGGGAGAGCTCCTCATCACCAGACCTGTTGACTTTTTCTTCGGCCAATGCCACTTGGTTAATCGAATGGTTGGTAGAGCCTGTCATTTTAGCCATGCAAAACTTTATCTTCTCTTGGCCAACCCTCAGGGCATTCTTAAGTCCACAACGAATCCGTAGGCATTCATAATGTCCGTGCCAAGAATCACTTCATCGACAATGTCTGCAACGAGTCGGTGGCTAAACTCGAGAAGACCCAGGCATACACGCTACCTTTTCTAGCACCTTGACGGGGCTTCCAGTCACAGTCTGTATTGCACAAGAGCTAATTTGAGGCTGGTGGTTGCTGACTAAGTCGGGGCGCACAATGGACACTGTTGCACCCGTATCAACTGTAAATGATGTTGGTTACCTTCCGCAAATCCATTAACGATCGAGTTTCCACTGGTCTTACATAACATGGAAACTATGTGCTGTTCTGGGGCTTTACTTGTCCAATTGGTGCGATCACTCTCCTCTCTCGGTATTTTCTTCTCCCAACAGTCTACCTGTAGATGACCACATTTCTCAGAGTTGTAACACTTTGGTCTTCTGTCTTTTTCCCATCATTCAAACCGTTGCGGCGCTCTTGAACTTCTGAATTTTGTCCGAGCGACATTGTTTTTCTGCACCCATCGTAACGGCAATGTGATACAGGGATCTTCTGATTACAATGTGATGGCATAAACCTAATGTAGCAGGATGCTGACTTGGTAGCTTCAAACTCTAGAGCGTGAACAAGAGCTTCTGAGCTATTTCGGTGTCTTGCCATTCGTAACACTTGCTGAAGTTCACAATCTCCGATGCCATCAATAAATGTCTGCACCGCAAACCTTATTTGAAAATCTTCTGGTGCTTCAGGATAGGCCAATCTAATCTGACTGTCGATACTTGCCTCAAATTCTTGAAGACTCTCCCCGGAACATTGTTGTCTTGTTCTTAACTGAGTGTAGTACACATCTCGCAAATGTTTATCACCGTACCATAATTCTAGAGCTTTAATCAATTCGTCATAGATGTTCTGGCTAGCAGGTGACACTTTCTGTAGTAGCTCTGTGGCAGGCCCTTTTAATGCGAGAACGAGTGAAACTACCTTGTCTTTCTCTGTCCAGTTATTTGCGCATGCGGCAGCTTCGAATTGGCGTAGATATGTCGCCCAGTGCATGCTTCCATCAAAGGTTGGGGCCTTGACATGAACTGTCTCAACCACAGGCAAAGTGACTTTCTCTATTGACTTATTTTCT
The DNA here is from genome assembly GCA_034769895.1 of Magicicada septendecula. Lineage (NCBI taxonomy): Eukaryota > Metazoa > Arthropoda > Insecta > Hemiptera > Cicadidae > Magicicada > Magicicada septendecula. Next base: position 493,784,635 of record CM068368.1, read on the forward strand.
GTGTCTTTTTCTGTCTTTATCGTTGGTACAGTCTGTTCAGAAAATTTGTTTTGGTTGTGTCTTCATGAACTTCTCGGCTTCACTTAATCTGCTCTGTTATATTTGAAATCGAGTCTTCTATTTTTGTTGACATATCTTTTTCCACACTCATGACAGATTTTTCTACTTCAGCTATTTTATTTGACATGGATTCTTCTACGCCAGGTATGGAGGTAACCTCAACTGGGGATGAAAGCAACGATGGTCCTACTCCACAAATTGGTGCAAGTAGAAATTTAATTTTGTTGTTGAACGGGGAGGGGGACCCCTAAAGTTCGTGGATGGAAAAAAACTTACAATTGGCAATTACCCACGAACAAATAATGGTTTTATTTTTAATAGAACATCCAAAATTTAATGTGAATAACAAGTGCGACTCTTTGGGAGTCATTTCGTTGCCTAACAAGGTAGTCAGTAATGAGTAACTGTGTTGTTAGGCAATGAAATACACATAATTGTAAAACTTGTACCGAACATCTTAGCTATGTGAAAGAAGTAGTTATAATTTAGATTTAAATTTAGAAGGGTTAGGGTGACCAATTAGTGTTATAGTATACTTGTTGCACTTGTTACAGACTATTATAGGAAAATAAGTTAGAATGTTTGCATGTGTACCTAGTTTAACTCCATGGCAGATGGTAGCTTAAATATCAGAAATAAAATAGCAGACTAGTGTCTGGTGGTAATTAAAAGGAAAATGATGTAATATGTGAATAGATCAAATGTTGAGTGTAATCTCTAATGGAAGTGAAGTAGTTCCAAGGACATAGTAAAGCTATGGTGATAATATAGAACTGATCATGGACAGTAAAATTTAAATAATAACGTTTATGAAATTTGTTGTAACAAATAATGATTTCTTTTATCTTTTGTGAATTGTAGTGATAATGTAGATTTTAAATGTATAACATGTTTTAAATAGATTCCCCCACTTTCGGGTGGTCCCAGCCTTACCAGCCCAGACCGTGGTTTTGGATGACAATCAGCTGTGGGCAGACTTATTGTAAACTGACCATGGTTGGTTGCCTATGAAATTGGTATAATTTAGAAATTAACAGGGGGTTTTCATCAGGGGAATCCACATAACTTTGGAACAGCGGCTACCACCGAAGGGGGTGATAGTGCCGTATTAAGGGTGTATGAATCATTATAGTAGGATTACTGGTGTCCTCGGACATCAGTAATGCCAAATTTTTATATAACGCTGAAGCAAGAACGGTGTAAGCAGCGTTTGCACCCAAATAACATTCAGTTCTTGTGGATGCAAATGGGTGCTACAATCCAACATCAGTAAGCAATAGTGTGTGTGGAAAAGGAGCTGGCCGTTACAAGCCAGGGGCATAAATACAGCATTTATGCAACAAGGTAAATACCAAAACCGGTGTACCCGTGAGCTTATTTACCTAATTGTAACTGGGTTATGGGGGATATTAGATAATGATGGAGAAGGAGGTTACTAAATTATTAGTAACAATTTATTGAATATGAAAATGAATTATGTTGATGATGTAGAAGGTGTAGTTGATCTGATCGAGATAACTAAATGATTTTGTATTGAGTTAAGGAGTATTATGAAGATGCTTAACAATTGTTAAGTAAATAATTTGTTCTGATGTCGTTGATTTATACGTGTTTTATTCTATATAAGAATTTTATTAATGAATTTAATTATTTTGAAATGGGAATTATATAATGAAAGGTATTTATAATTTAAAATCCATGATATTCGTATCCGTCACACTTTGAATAAATTAATATATTAATATTTTACCTTATTATCCGTCTTGTGACTTCACTTTTTAAAACAACACTACGCGTTTCGGAACGTATGTTCCATCATCAGGTATAATTATTCTTGCGAGGTCGTCGAAACATTAAAAAATATCACAAACACATAAAACACTAACATAGTTTGTATTCAGTATCTAACGCGCACGATACGTTTTCGGTGCGCACCTTGACAACACTGAACTAACGCTATCAGTTCACCGCTATCGCTGCTCGCGCATGATGTGTGACGTGGACCTTAGTTGTTCTGAGATTTGCATCGCAGTGTCATACAACGAGTTAGAGCGAAAATTCAACTGATCATTTAATAAATAATCTGGACTGGTTTTAAAGGCCTTATATATTTCAAATTCTTCATTCGCATTCATATTCCTACCTTTATTGCATATGTGTATTGGTTTAAAGTTTGTACTAAAATCTGTATAATTATGATTATTATCAATCAAATGTCGTCCAAAATTGGATTTAGTTTTCCCAAAGTCTTTTTTGGGGAGATGTTCTTTGAATCTCTTTATGAAAGGTCTCCCCGTCTGGCCTATATAAAAACAGTTACAGTCATCACATATTATCTTGTATACACCTGTTTTTCCTTCTAAAGGTCTGGCCGTTTTTGGACCAAGTATTTTACATATGTTATTGCTTGTTTGAAAGGCCGTCACTATATTCATTTTCTTAAAGACATTTGTTAAAAATTTTCGGAAGGACATTACCATACTCAGTTGATATGTGTATTGCTCCATCCTTGTTGTTCGGCCCAAATACTTGGTCCAAAAACGGCCAGACCTTTAGAAGAAAAAACAGGTGTTTACAAGATAATATGTGATGACTGTAACTGTTTTTATATAGGCCAGATGGGGAGACCTTTCATAAAGAGATTCAAAGAACATCTCCCCAAAAAGGACTTTGGGAAAACTAAATCCAATTTTGGACGACATTTGATTGACAATAATCATATTTATATGGATTTTAGTACAAACTTTAAACCAATACACATATGCAATAAAGGTAGGAATATGACTGCAAATGAAGAATTTGAAATATATAAGGCCTTTAAAACCAGTCCAGATTATTTATTAAATGATCAGTTGAATTTTCGCTCTACCTCGTTGTATGACACTGCGATGCAAATCTCAGAACAACTAAGGTCCACGTCGCACATCATGCGCGAGCAGCGATAGCGGTGAACTGATAGCGTTAGTTCAGTGTTGTCAAGGTGCGCACCGAAAACGTATCGCGCGCGTTAGATACTGAATACGAACTATGTTAGTGTTTTATGTGTTTGTGATATATTTTAATGTTTCGACGACCTCGCAAGAGTAATTACACCTGATGATGGAACATACGTTCCGAAACGCGTAGTGTTGTTTTAAAAAGGGAAGTCACAAGACGGATAATAAGGTAAAATATTAATATATTAATTTATTCAAAGTGTGACTTGGATACGAATATCATGGATTTTAAATTGGAAGCCAGTCAGGCATCTATATTATTTAAATATCAAAACATTAAGATGAAGTTATTGAAAACCAACCTACACATAAAATTCAACAAAACATGCATTAAGAACAACGTAATACCAAAGTATGCTATCATCAAAATTAAGAACACATCCAAAACTGCAATAAAGGTAAAGGAACGCGCTGAAATAATGTGGATAAAAGAAGAGTTGAGAAATTTGTATGCAAAGAAGGTGGATCTAAACAAAGTTATACAAAGCACAACTGGAAATGCTTAATAACATTCACCCAGCCATCATAAACAATGTAATGCAAAACATTGATAAATATACCAGACACACTCTACAACGTATATATTATAACATTGCCAAATTCAGATCATATTTGATAACTATAAGTATGTAAGTAATGCTAAAAAGTAATATATTTTAATAAATAAATAATGAAGAGAATAAAAATATAAAATGTAATTAAGAAAGAAGGAGGAAGAATGATAAACTAAAAGTGATTATTAAAGAAACTCACAGACTAGACTGACAGACAAACGACTTTGACCCAACCCCAGAGATTGGCCAGATAAGAACCAAAATAAAAGGAAACAAGACGAGAAGTGAAGGAGAAGAAAAATGAAAATAAAAAGGGAACAAACCAACTATAAAGGAAATGAAATGAAACAAGGCGAGAAAACACAGACAAGTAGTAGAGAATAGAGAAGGGAGAAATAATATAATCAAATATAATAATTGAAACGAAACTGGTAAAGAACCAATATAAAAGATAAATGTTAGTATTGAATAAGTGACAAATGTAATTAATAATTGATAAAACCCGATAAATAAAAATACACTAGCCAAAGAATTAGAAGTATATGTAAGTAAGAAATATAGAAAGACATGAACTTAATAAGCATAAATAATATGTGTAAAGAAAGAGAGAGATAGTGAGATACAGGGTGTCCACAGAAATTCTGTTTTAATTTTCCCTGACCTACTTACAGAAATTTCCCTGACTCACTAAAATGCATAGTACGTTAATTCTTTGAGCATTATATTTTACAAGGAAGAAAAAAGAAAACCCAGCCTCCACCTTCCCCATAACTGGCCTAATTCTCTCTCCACTTTCTTTTTTCTTCCTCTTTTATTTTATTTATTTTTTATTATTTATTTATTGAAAAATACAAATACATTGATGGCATTTTAAAAATAAATATTTCCATTATTACCTAAAGGTAACACTTAGGTAACGTAAGAATGAGAGTATTTTCACTAGAACTTAATAAAATAATATATGAACAAGATAAAATGGACTAATTAATAGAACAACTTACATGGTAACAAATAATTATAATAATCAGCTATAGCTTTCAAAATTGAAAATGAACCAGTCCGACAGGATGAGAATGAAAAAGAAAAATATGCACTCCTTCAAAATTTACTAGTGTGATCTCTTCATGTTCTCCAGCAGTTTTTTCTTTTCCCCAATTTCTACATCCTCCATTTCTCTTTCAAGTTTCAATTTTTTTCTTTTTTCTTCCAACTCTTTCAACTGTAATTCAATTTTCCTTTTCTCTATTTTCTTTTTTTCCTCTTCTGACTGCATTTCTTTTTTCTTTTCCAAATATGATTGATATCTTCTTCTTGAAGATCTGACTGAGGTAAGCATACTTCTGTTGATAGTCACATTCCTCAAACCACCTAGATGCTTTATGCTATCACAAATAACTCTTTGGGACAAAAGGGATTCTTCTAGAAGATTTTCAACTAATAAATGCTTATTGACAGAAAAGCCAAATTCAACTGATGCATTACCATGGGATAAAATGAAACACAGCTTCATTACAGACCAGAGATCTTCATATTTCTTATCTTCTCCTAAAAGGCCGTAGTAAAATTCGTCCAATACCATGTCATCAGATGTTTTGGAAATGAAATCGTTAGCTTCTTCAGTTAGCAAAGAAAACTGTCGTTTGGCCTTTTCAGCACTTTTATCACATATTCTTCTATGGCTGTGCATGTTTTCTAGAACAACATCAATCCTTTTTATTGCCAAACTGGGTTTGAGCATTATCATTTTAGGGTCTAAGGCAGTGAGGCCTCATGCTAAATGTGATTTCAAAGGACTTTTCTCTCTGAGTTTTTCTATCATGGTGGTAAGGAGATTTTTGAACTCATTTTTAAAAAAAGGTTTCTCTTTTTCTGAGCATTTAATTTGTTTCATTAAGGTTTCTGCAGCATAACCAACGTCCACCTTTTCTACTGAAACCAGATTGGCACCGTCTTGCAAGTCCAAGTTCATTAATTTTTGAGTAGTACTTGCTTCAGCTATTTTTTCATATTTTACAAATCTCATCATTAGGTTTTTCATAAGTTGTTCAAGTGAAGTAAAGAGATAAGGGACCATAGGCTTCTGACTTTGGAACCTTCTCAGGAACGGCTCAACGTCTGACAATATGCTTCTGAAAGCACTTAGTTTTGCCTTAAAAAATGGATTTTTCATAGCTTCTCTAAGGTATTGCAGGTTTTTGTTGTCTTTTTCGTTGTATTCTTTTACAAATTTATCGACATGATCAAATATTTTGAGAGCTTGATCTACACAGCGACCATTTTCCAGCCATCTTACTGCTGTGAACTTAAAAGGGAAAGAGGTGCTGGTTGTAATATCTGAGTATTTTGCTCGCCGAGCTGGGCTATCTTTGAAAAGACTGTAGAGAGCTCTAAAAAAGTGAAAAAGTTCCCAACCAGTTTTGGAGATCCCAGTCTTCAGGGCTCCATTAACTGTATGCAAACTGCATATGCCAATATCAAGAAGGGACTTTCCCTCTGGATTTAAGACTTGCAAATGGCTCTCGAGTTTTTTCGTAAAACTGAGGTTAACATTCGGCCCGTCCATTAAGATTTGCAAAATATTTCCTAAAGGTAAGGAGAGCCCTTGAATAAACCCATCTAACAAGTGATCTGCAGTTGCCCTGCCTAAAAATACACTTTCTGTTGAACTTTGTGTTGAAACTTTCTGAAGGTTTACTTCCCAAAACCTTACACACAAGTCCATTTGTCCTCTTTGAACAAATTTGTTCAGAGATTCATCAAAACAAACAACATAGTCAGAGCACTGTTTCATGTTATTTTGCAACATTTCTTGAAAATATGGGGCTAACCCATGATTTATTACATAGGAAGCCTTAGTCTTGCACATAGAAAAGCTCTGAGTGATTTTACTGTCTGGAAACATATTGTTGAAGGCTGCAGAGGTTTCATCACAAGAGTTTAGAGACATTTTCGCAGTGATGAGGTGGAGAGCCTATATTGCTTCGGCTGACGTAACATCATCTTCATTCACACTGAAACTCTTTAAACTTGTTTGACTTGTTCCTGGCACTACTAATAATTCTTTTGTAGCTGAAGTTGAAGGTGTTGGCTGCACATCTTTTAATGGAGATGGAGTAGTAAAAAAAGAAATTGCCGGCTGGGAAGCCTTTGCTCTCATGTTTTTTACATGAGTTGGTCCCTTAGCATAAGGAACAATTGCTTGTTTCCCCATATTGCTTAGTTTAAAAGATTTGAGACACACTTGACAATAAGCCGAATTTGCATCACTAACCACCAAGTCCAACCAACCACTAAATTCCGGAAACACTTTACTGTCCAGCCAAAGTTTATTAAACAAACATTTCTTGTTAGCCATTGTAATAAGTTTAAGTCAGCAGCCTAAAAAAAACTTAAAATAGAAAAAGAATTACCTAAATTGGTTGAAAAAAGGACACAAGGGCACAACAAAAAATATATAATTGTTGTGCACTTCTTGTGAAAAATACCTGGAAAAATGCTACAATAGTCTGGGTTACGGCAGACTAGAGCATTCAAAATTCCCCTCAAATCCATCATCGGGGAAGATTTCCCTGACTTTTCAGATTTTTCACGGGTTGCGGCAGACTAGAGTAAAAAATTACCCTCAAGTCTGTCATCGGGGAAGATTTCCCTGACTTTCCAGATTTTTTGTTTATTTCCCTGACTTTCCCTGACTCTCCCTGACTTTCCAGAATGTGGACACCCTGGAGATAGTGAGAAATAAACTGAAAATAACTGAGTGACAAAGAAAAGTAATGATAGGGATTACCCACTAATAAACACTTAAATAAAAAGTTTAAGAAGTGCCCATAGTAAAAGTGAAAAAACCCTAAAGTAAAATGATAGAGAAAAAACACTAAATAAATTATAATAAACACAAGATAATTTAAAAGTGAAAGTGATGAGTAAATAAAAATACTGTCAATGATAGCAATAGGAAAAATAGTGAAAGCTAAGATAAACACTTAGTAAAAAAGTAACAAACACTAAAGGTTTAATAGTGAACAATAATAATATTTAAGAAAGGTGTTATAATAAGTTATATATATATATATATATATATATATATATATATATATATATATATATATATAGTATAGTTAGAGATATAGTATATAGTATAAATAAGTTATATACTATACTTAAGAATAGTATTTAAAATAAACCATTAATTAAGTAGTAATGAACACTGAAGAGTGATTAGTACGTAGGCTTTCACGGCCGGTGTCATTATGATTATCTTCTAAAATTTCCGGGCTGAAAGGCCGTGGTCGATTGCTTGAAATACTGCTAAACGTTTCGGCCGCACCACCGGTGGCCATCTTCAGTAGTGAAAAAATTGTTGTAGAGACTCGGGAACCGTTCCTAGGTTCCTACGACATAGACACATATTTAATACGCCACAGGCCAACAGGATATACAGGAGAACGGAAAATGCCATGCTGCGTGAGCGCATACACTACACGAGAAAAGAGTTGGCACTAAATGATCAAGACCTGTTTAAGCTGCATTTACATCTCAGCAGTTTCCTCCAACGACATGATTGGGAGATGTTGGATGGGCTCACATATAATGCTTTTGAGTCGTGTTATGCCAGTACCAGTCAGAGACAGCGTGACAAATTCGAGCGGTTCGCTTCCCAGAACATCAGGGGAAGAATACTGGATAGTGACAGGATGGACAGGATGGTTGTGAATCTATCGAACCGTCAACTAACACCACATGAGACCTCGGTGTTAGCCAAAGGTGAGAAGTTTGCGGTTACCCCGAAGACAGTACCGGTGGAGGAAATAGTTGCGAGCGTGGAGGTAGGCATCCGAGGACTACCCCGAGACCAGGCAGATGAAATACGTTTGGAAGCTTCTAGGGCCCTTAGAAGGGCCGCTCCGCCAAAATGCAATCTTCTGTCGGCGGAGTTGCGAGCCTTGAGGGAATTGAAAAGGGATGAATCCATTGTCATTGTGCCGGCGGATAAGGGGAGCGCCACTGTGGTCTTGAACACCAAAGACTACCAGCGGAAGATTGAAGGTTTATTAGATCCGGCCACTTATCGCAGGCTGAACAAAGATCCGACTACTACTGTTCTAAGAAAAACGGATTCTTTGGTTAAGCAATCTTCTCTGGCGCCTGATGTGAAGACGGCCGTCCGGTGTTCGGAGGCCCTTCCCCCTCGTCTCTATGGTTTACCGAAGATCCACAAGGAAGACGTTCCGCTGAGGCCCATCGTCAATGCTATTGGCTCGTCTACTTACACCTTGGCAAAGCACCTTACTGGATTGCTCAAGCCGCACATCGGGCAGATGGATTCTTTCGTCCGGGACTCTTCCGATTTCCTTCGGAGGATCCGGGAGTTGGTGCTGGAGCCTGGCGATGTCCTCGTGAGTTTTGATGTGGTCTCTCTTTTCACCATGGTCCCTGTTCAGGAGGTCTTGGGGTATTTGGGTGACCTGTTCTCGGCGGACATCACTGCTTTGTTCCGGCAGGTCCTAACTACGACCTACTTCCAGTGGAATGGCGGCTTCTATGAACAGTTGGATGGCGTCGCCATGGGAAGTCCTCTCAGCCCTGTGGTTGCAAACTTCTATATGGAGAAATTTGAAGAGTTGGCAATTTCATCTGCGCCTCTGAAGCCGAAGTGTTGGTTGCGGTATGTGGACAACACTTTCGTGGTCTGGAGCCATGGGGATGAAGAGTTGGAACGCTTCCTTGGACATCTGAACGCTGTGCACCAGCGCATACAGTTTACGATGGAGCGCGAGAGTGGTGATCAATTGGCTTTTCTGGATGTGTTGGTCCTGAAAAGGACCGATGGCAGCTTGGGACATAAAGTTTATAGGAAGCCAACGCACACTGACAGATATCTGCACAAGACCTCCAATCATCATCCTAGGCAGAAGAGGGCGGTGCTGAAGACGCTGGTAGACCGGGCAAAAAGAATCGGGAGCCCCGGTATCTCGAAGATGAGTTTCGGCATCTCGAGGAAGCACTGCAGTCCAACGGCTATTCTGCTGTGGAGGTTAGGAGAGCTGCCCGGCCGAGAAGATCTGGTAGGCCGGACGAGTCGGTGTTGCCTGAGGTTGTTGGCTCTGCTGTCTTGCCCTACATCCGTGGCGTGACTGACCGCATCGGCAAGTTGCTGAGTGAGCGGGGCGTCAGGACGATCTTTAAGCCAACCAAAAAGATCCAACAGTTCCTGCGACCGGTGAAAGACGCCAGGGATCCACTCTCGTCGTGCGGGGTGTACAGTATTCCTTGTACGTGTGGCCAGGTCTACATAGGCACCACGAAGCGTAGTGTCCGGACGCGCCTCTCTGAACATCGGAGATACTGCCGCCTGTGCCAGCCGGAAAAGTCCGCAGTTGCTGAACACGCTCTTTCCCACGACGATCACCGGGTGATGTTTGATGAAGCCCGCGTGTTGTCTTCTGTCTGGGGTTACTTCACTCGCCTGCATCTGGAGTCCATCCATATTCATAAGAATGCGTCCGTCGCTATGAACCGCCGAGGTGAAAGCATCTCCTTAAATAGTGTCTGGCATGGTTTATTTTCCATGGCCAATCAGAATCGAGTATGACGAGCTGGCTTCTCATTGGTCCGCGCGATACACCTGAAGCGGCCAAAAAAGTTATAAATAGAGGCATCGTAGCCGTAACTCACTGTTGCTTGTTCCCAGTTCATTGGGAGACGTGTTCGGCGTGTCATCTATTCGAACACAATTTTTTCGCTACTGAAGATGGCCACCGGTGGTGCGGCCGAAACGTTTAGCAGTATTTCAAGCAATCGACCACGGCCTTTCAGCCTGGAAGTTTTAGAAGATAATCATACTGAAGAGTGATGTTAACTGTATTGATTAGAAAAGAATCTTATTATAAAGTTTAAAAGTATATAATAGAATTTAAAGGTGAGAATCCCATGAAAGAGTAATCAGATAGAGTTACCATGGAGTGAAGGCAAAGAGTATTTATAAAATAAGAAGTTTAAAACAATAAATAAACACCCATGTTATAAGGGATTATTATTGAAGTAAGTTCAAAAGAGGTGAGGTTGTTTATCACCAAAAAATAAAATAAAAGGTAATGACTTGTACACCAATATTACATAATAAGTGTTAAATAATTGTTTAAGCAAACTCATGAATAGGATATGGTTGGGGTAATTATACCAACTATAGACCTAAATATTGTATTTTATGTGATAAAAAAATAGTAATTAATAGCCAAATTGTTGACACTGGCGGAGTAAATAAGGAAGAAAGGAAAGCAATGTATGACTTAGAAAATGAGAAAACCAGTTAGTAAATAATTTAGCAATACATGATGTATAAAATAGGAGTAACATACAAATAATACAAAAACAGAACCAAAACACATCAATAGGTAACAAAACCAGTTATAAGAACAAAATAAAGCTCTAGGCTAAAATGAGATGTAATGTATATGAAATAAGTAAAAATCAGTAATGGCTACTTAGGCCTAAGAAATGCCTAACTGTCAAACACCAACAAATACAAATTGTATGAAAATAACAAAGTAATTAACAAATCCAAGGTGAATAATCAACCAAGGATAAATTGTAAATCTTATTGAAAGCAAAATATTAAAATAAGGATATAAATTAAAAGAGTAATGTAATTAGGAAATATTAAAATAATTGTAAAATTATAAAACATGAAATAACCCAATCTTGTGGGACACCAAAATAATCTGTGGAAAAAATACCAATAACAGTGATAATAATTAATACTTAGGAAGGAAGATAACGGAATGAAAGCAATCAGAAGATATACAAGGATTTTGAAAAGATTTCAAATTTTGATAACAATGGATTTTTGCCAGATTAACCAATCAGATTTAATTCGTAACCATAGCAACTGCCATTAGGTACAAAAATACCGTTGAATATCGTTACTCGTAAAGTGACGATCTTGGAAAACAGAAGCCAAATTTTGAACAACCAAATATTTAATTTAAAATGTTATGAAAGTAAACCAAATTACCACAAATGAACAAGAAGGAAGCAGACGATGACTGAAACCAATTAGCTGATGTCGAAGGCCATTTAAATCCAAAAGAAGTGATTACATTACTCCGATTAAATTGAAAAAGATGCCAGAAGCACAAACAATTGAAAATTGAATATGATTGCAGCTCCAGTCCTCGTTACCAGACCAACTGCTTAACCCCAGTCTACTAAGTTGTTAAGTATCATTTAAATTACCCAAATTTCCGAAAAAACGCACTTTAAAAATTTCTCACTATACTATGAAATATCATTAAACTGAATTTATTCTCTTTCAAAGATTAAATAAAAAACTAAGACACTGAAAATTTATCAACTTATAAAATTAACCTATTGTGAGTTTACGAACCTTTGAAACACTTTTACTACACTCCAAAAAACATATTATCGCTACACTTTATGTTATTTAAGTAGAAATAATGTAAGGTTGTGTATTTTTATTATTGTAATTACATCTAATCCTTTTATCGTAATCTCAAGAATCCAGACGATCGAACGAAAATATTTGTACACTACTTAGGTAGATGCCATTATGTTGTAGCTGTTACGTTCAGAATCGATACGTCAAAACCCAGAGAAAATTGTCTTAGATTAATTCCCGGTGCGAAACAATATAACAAACCAAATATAACCTGTGTCACTGAATAAGTAATAACCATTAACTAATAAACCAATACTGTGTGTAACCAATGTGTTTTATTTTCATTAGGAAAGTGTATTATAAATGTTGTACATTGTAGCGAACAGCTATGAATTGGCGGCAAGCGCTCAAGCAGCAAACACAGCAAACTGCTGGCTTGATTGTAAAAATCGATAAGCGGCGGGAATAAGTTTGAATTCTCCCCACCACCTGAGTGGACTCGCCGATAATACTAAATATTTTAATTGTTTAAAATAAACAATTTGGCGCCACCCGGGATTTGGACACCCCTAGTGAACCTCAGGTAAGGACTGCGATACCTGGTTATTCGTACGTTCATGACGGACTCAATCAACGTAAATTACGTTACCGAGCGACGACGGATTGGTAAGACACAATACACCAATTACACTCTGACACGTTTACACTCTTGAAGAAACGAGACGGACAGCTGGGCTGTTATGAATTGACGCATCCAACGTGTGGCATTATAACACGATAGCTACACAGAGGGTTCGTAACAATATTTCAAACAGAATAGAAAGTTTATCTATCTCCAAAATAAACAATACCCTGACAATAGTATCAAATGTCAACATACATTTTATGAACGAGTTTCAAATTTAACGTCAATAGATTTAAACAACGAAGAAATAAATATTCTAAACAAAGGATTAAAATACAACATCCCATATAACAATAGAAACCATATAATTCAAGAAATAGTTGATGCCGAGGCAGCTATTAAAATGGTGCTGGACCATAGATTGCAGAACGAAACACGCATAATAGTAAACAGTAAACTGAACAAGAGATTAAAAACCCCGAATAATATCGGTAATGTTGGTCGTAAACACATTACAGACTTTAAACTTTTAAAACAGAAATAAACTGACAGATAATAATGCTCTCATTACTAGAGCTGATAAGGGAAGCACCATAGTTATAATGTACATGAACCAATATATATTGCTACGACAGCACAGAACAATCTACGCGTTTATCGAATGCGCCAGAAAGATCTCGACGTAAGCGTGTGGTGTACGTGCTACTAAACGCATGTTGCGAGAATTTTCTCGACTTTGCCAGCCTTCGCTCGGGCGCTCGGACTGTGTCAAGGCCGCAGCAATTACGTAGTTCGCGAGAGATAAGACGCAGTTTGGAAGCTTCTGTTGTGTCTTGTGCCGGTTCAAAGCCGGCGGTTACAGAAAAATTCTAGAAAGTTTCCTTAATTGTCACATAACGTGAGCTGAGGCAGCAGGCGGACTTCGGTCCGCGGCATGAGGGGAGCGGCACGGTGTGCGTTGCGCGCGCAGCTCGGCTATGTGCTATGAAAATTGTGTGCCGGCTTGTGCAGTCAACGCTTGCCCTCGCTCAGAGTATCGTCTCGTCTCCGCTCTTTGTATTGTTCTACGCAGTTTGAATCGCTCTACATGATGGGCTAGAGAGAATAAACGACTCCTGGGTTCTCGCACTAAGCCGGGTTCCTGGCTTGCTGTGGGCTGAACATCTGCTCAAGCTGTGAACCATGTCAAGATCGCCTACGAAGAGGGAGACGGAGACCGAATTCCTATGTTGCACTCGCCAGCACACTTGAGGTGATATTTATACTTTATTTCATTTTTTGGGGCTGGGCCGGCAGTGTGCCCATTTACTGCAAATTGCATAGATGCCATGGGACCACGTGTCCAGACTGTTTACCGGGAAGTTGAGCTGTGATCATGACTCTGAACACTATAACTTAAATTTCATAAACCTTTTTTATAACCCATTTAAATAACACTAAATGCTATGCCTGTAAGTGCGTGCTGCACTGCGAGAGCGCGCCAGAGAGATTTTAATCTTGTACCATTTTATTGTTGCTCTAATCTTTTACTCTTTACAAAATTTAATTATTGCTCAGTAGTTCTGTTCCGGCTGGAACCGCTGTGTATAAATTTTAATTTGACTATGGATTTCACATTTAAGGGCTGGGGACTTTCTGGTGGTTTTTCTTTGGGACTTTTCTGGGTTTACAATATGGGACTTAGTTTTTCTGACACGCTGGTACAACTTCAGACAGGTCGAATGCCTGTCAACTTTTGTCAACTACATGTGGGCGCGCTCCCTCAGATGCCAGAGCACAACCACCTTACTGTATTCTTTTCTTTAATTGATTTTTTTTTATAGTCATTTGAGGCTAATAGAATTAATTCCTAATGTAATGGGAATATATTAATTGATTTTGCCCCTTGCACAAGGGCTAAACTGATTGTTTTCTTAACGGGCCAACACATATGGGTTGATTTCCCATTTATAGCTTTGCTGTGTTCTTTTGACTATAAAACATGTATTCATCATTTTCCTTTTGAGTAAATTATGTATTGTCAAAATCTTCAGAAATTGTAATGCCTCAAACAATTAATTTTGTTTACTAATGTATATAGAGATTGATTCTTTTTTTGTAATTTTTTGAAGTCAAATAACTGTTTAGAATTTTATGAATACCTTCTGAAAATAGAGGACGTAGTTGTCAGTTTCAATTAATGATGTGAAAGGAACTTAAGGTTCACACACTCATCTTGGGTCATTGATCAATGGAATGCTAGATAAAGGGGTGGTCCGGTTGTTTGTGCCTCATGAATTATTATCATTCTTCCTGGGGGTTTTGGCTTTTGTTATTCTACTGAACGGGTTGCCTATTGGCGTATATTTTATCACTTCCGAGTTATAAGATTGTAGTTACTCTACCTGTTGGGTGGGTGCATTCCAGGGGCATGCGTGTTAAAAACTAATGTAACTGGGAGTTGGTGTACCTTGTGTTCTGTGTGTGTTGTTATGTGTCTCGCTAGCCACGAGATGTGAGAATATTTTATAATTATATATGCATGTGTCCACTGATGTATATACACTTGTGATGTTTTATATTTATACACATTTGTCATTCTTAATATTTATACACACTTATTATTCTTAATATTTATACACACTTGTTATTCTTAAGAGTTATACATACTTGTTATTTTTTACTTGTATTCATACTTGTGATTGGGCACATATGTTATTCTGATTTGAAGATGTGAAAGCAGCGCAGGAAGGAAAATAAATTGTTATCGTTCTGTTACAGCTGAGTTTTATTGCAAGTCCCGTCATACTGGACCCAGCATAATTTTTGCTTCTCTAGGCTCCTGCCTAGTTCTAGATAACTTGTAACCTCTCTTTAAATACCAAAAGCATAGAGAGGTTACAAATGGTAGCAGAGCGTGGTTCATTCTAGGCCTGAACCCTTGGGTCCTGGTGTGTGACGGGGCTTGCAGACTCGGAAATATTAATGCAATTATTGTAACTTAGTTGATATAGGGCCCGTGTAGGCTAGTTATAAGTTGTTTAATTTTGTGAGTCGGGTCGCACCACTGAGGCGGTTAATGGTGTTTAAAAAAAAAAAAAATTTTTTGATAGCTTGTACTGCCGGGGAGTCTTAAGCGTGGCCTGGAAGATGGAATGTTAATTAGGGTCGGTGTTGAGCGTGGTATATTGACGGGATGCGGTATGGCCCGATCGGAAATCGGTACCGGAACCGATTTGTGTCCGGTTGATGTCGAATGATTTTGCATTCCCGAATTAGGACTTGTAGTTGATGGTTAGTTGGTTGTTGTTAATTATGTGTTGGTATGGCGTGTGTGTCGAGTTGCTGTTTGATGTTATGTGTGTGTAGTTTTGTTGTTTGTCTCTTGTCTCCTTTCGTCGGGGTTTGCATGGTTCAGAATAGGCCAGGTTTCCGCAGCGCTAGAGAACCCGGGGGTCTACTCAAAGGAAGGACAGTACTTGAGTTTTTCCGATTTTTGTTAATATGTTTTTGTCGGTTATGTTTGTGTTAGGTGTTTAGTGGGGATTTGTTTTAGGATTGTTTGTTTGAATTGTGCAATTCTGGCGGGGATATGCTACGAGAAATTGCCCCACCCTCTTTCAGAAGTTCTCCAGAAATTTCCGGTGGTGGATGGATTTGATGAAGATCAGCTGTTGATTTTCTTCGACCTGGTCCTGCAGGTGGCAGATTTCCCAGGGGTGTCCGATGGGGAGGTCTTGTATCTTATATACCCGTATTGCCGGAGTACGTTGGCTGGTCTGGTCACCAAGGCCCTGCGTCGGGGTGACAGTGTTGATGCTTTCCATGGGGAGGTGTTGAACTTCTTCCTACCCATTCGACGACGTTTCAAGCTTGAGTTGGAAAGATTCTATCGCCCACAGGCCTATGGGGAGGCGTTAGGAGACTTCGTACGCGATATACGGAAAGCTGCCCGGGTGTTAAGATTGGGGTTGTCAGAGACGGAAGTTATACAAGCGATTCTGGAAGGACTGACTCCCCAGGAGAGATCTCGTTTGGCATTCGCGGACCGTCCACGTTGATTTGCGGATCTTGAACAGCTGTGTGTTTTCAAGGACGGTCCAGGCGGCTGACGAGTCCCGAGGAAGAGATGCCACAGATGTCCAATCCTCCAGTGGTTCATCAGGAAGAGCCAAAAGGGACAAACATGGAGGTTGGAGGAAAACCCAAGAGACGCTTAGAAAGCCTGAATATTCCGGAAGTGATGGAGGCTACAAGGGGGTGGCAAGTGTGAAGACGGTAACAACAGCTACAGCACAGAAAACAAAGAAACATGAAATTAACAGGGGAAAAAGAAATTATGTTGGGGAACAGACAGCGGCAAGTAGGGAGCCTGTACCAAGGTGTTATCCCTATTCGGAGAAAAAGGAAACTTTAAAGGTTCCAGAGGAAGTACAAGTGCCCAAGAGAGTAGTAGATGAAGAAAAGGAAGCAGAAGTAGAAGAGCGGAATGACTTTGTGGGAACAATACAAGAGGATAAGAGCGCGTCAGTTAATACTGAATTACCGGACTCAAAGAGGACGTCATGGTTGAATCCAGAGGCCGCAGAATTTGTTCCGGTATTTACATCTCGGTTCGTGAGGGATCCAGAGCCTGTAACATCACCATCGCCAGTCGAAATTAATTTAGTCATTGCACATGAACCTGGACAGCTGGATTCCAGGGTGGAAGATGTTGAGGACGTTGTGGTTGCTGAAGGTGGTCAAGGAGTGGAATCGACAGAAGAGTCAGAAGAGCGGTCTGCAGATGCTGCGCAGGTGAGTATAGTTGTAGGGGTTAGGGAGACTGTAGAGTCTGAAGTTGCAGATGGACACAGGGATGTCCGGGCTGCGAGTGTTTCTGAGGTTGTGGATGGACAAGGGGATGTCCATGCCGCAAGTGAGGTAGAAGTTGCGGAGGAATTTGGGGGCAGCATTGTAGAGTTTGTGAGTGAGAGTGATGTAGTGTGTGAGGATGTGCAGACGCCTTCTGTAAGTAGTGTTGAGGATTCCGAGGAACGGGAAGAAGTTTCAGGTGGACCAGGTGAGCAACTAGAGGAGGATGAGGATGTGCAGTGTTCAGATGGTGGTAGTGGAAGTGATGGCGATGATGTTGATGATAAATGTGTTGGGGAAAACGAGATCAGAGAAGAGGTTAGAGAAGAAGTTTGTGAAGCGGCTGGCGATGAGTGTCATGCAGAAATTGGTGAGGAGCTGAGGGAAGATGCGGTTGAAGACGGATCAGAGGAGCAACTGGAAGATGCTGAGGAGGTGCAGTGTCATGATGTTGATTTGGATTATGTGGACGAAGAAGGGGAAGTTGTAGAAAAGGAAGAAATTGTAGCAGAGGAGTTAGACGATGAGCATAATCCAAGGCGGAGTGAAAGTAGTGAGGTAAGTTGCCTTGATTCTGATTCCGAAGAAACCAGTCAGTACAGCTCAACACGAGATAATTTCTTAGAGAGTGGTGTCCGAAAGGAGCGAATACCTAAAGTGCGGCATAGAAAGGTAAGAAGCAGAGGTTAACGGGTAGCGGGTAGATGTTCCCCACATTCCCAGTGGTGTTCATCTATTTCAGGGTTGCGCCCCTGCCCACGCGAGCCTTGGTTTCCTCCATTCTTCCTTATTTCCGGAGGTAGCCAGGTCCTTGCCCTCAGTCCTAGCTATTGCCCTTTAATGATCCTTGCCCCATTTCATCTTCCCAATTTTCCTACCACACCCCTTAGTAAAAAAAAAAAAAAAAAAAAAATTATCAAACGGAGTTAGAGAGAGACTTAGCTTGTGGTCCTCGAGATCGTCAGTTTCCCCTGTGTTAAAGGTTAGATGGAGTGATGGTGTGCTGTTGCTGATTGTTAATAGTTGTTGAGGTTGATGTTGTTCATTATAGGGTCCGAGCCATGCCGCATTCTCCGGTTTTCCTGGTGTTATTTTTGTTGCGAGAGAAAGTTGTGTAGTAGGTACTGTAGAAAAGTAAACCCCCTCTAGTTATGGTGTATTTGAATGAGTAAATGATGGGATTAATGTTCGTGTGCCCTTGGTGCGGTCCTCTCTGTCCGGCTGAGCGGGGCCGTCCGCCCTTGTGTAGGGAAGTGGGCCAGCCATATGGCAAGGTTGGAGATGCCTTGTGGGTGCATGTGGCTGGTCGGTCCGAGAGACGGACGGGAGTAGTACGGTCACTCACATATCAAGGTGGGAGATACCTTGTTTGGTCGTATGACGAATATGTGAGTGGGACCGGTGGGAGTAATTGGTGGTCACCGGAGAGGGTGACGTGTTGGGGCGGTCCCGTGGGGTTGGCGTGGCGGAGGGGGTCGCATGGGGATTGGTGGTGTTCTCCTGGGAGCAAGTCTGCCTGGCCGCCTTACCCACGATGTCCACCGGATTTTTCAGATGGGAGTACACTGCTGGGTACTTTCCCGAGTTTTGTGGGGCAACCGGGTTGCCCTTTCGGGGTGGGGGTGTGCCGGTTCGAAGCCGGCGGTTACAGAAAAATTCTAGAAAGTTTCCTTAATTGTCACATAACGTGAGCTGAGGCAGCAGGCGGACTTCGGTCCGCGGCATGAGGGGAGCGGCACGGTGTGCGTTGCGCGCGCAGCTCGGCTATGTGCTATGAAAATTGTGTGCCGGCTTGTGCAGTCAACGCTTGCCCTCGCTCAGAGTATCGTCTCGTCTCCGCTCTTTGTATTGTTCTACGCAGTTTGAATCGCTCTACATGATGGGCTAGAGAGAATAAACGACTCCTGGGTTCTCGCACTAAGCCGGGTTCCTGGCTTGCTGTGGGCTGAACATCTGCTCAAGCTGTGAACCATGTCAAGATCGCCTACGAAGAGGGAGACGGAGACCGAATTCCTATGTTGCACTCGCCAGCACACTTGAGGTGATATTTATACTTTATTTCATTTTTTGGGGCCGGGCCGGCAGTGTGCCCATTTACTGCAAATTGCATAGATGCCATGGGACCACGTGTCCAGACTGTTTACCGGGAAGTTGAGCTGTGATCATGACTCTGAACACTATAACTTAAATTTCATAAACCTTTTTTATAACCCATTTAAATAACACTAAATGCTATGCCTGTAAGTGCGTGCTGCACTGCGAGAGCGCGCCAGAGAGATTTTAATCTTGTACCATTTTATTGTTGCTCTAATCTTTTACTCTTTACAAAATTTAATTATTGCTCAGTAGTTCTGTTCCGGCTGGAACCGCTGTGTATAAATTTTAATTTGACTATGGATTTCACATTTAAGGGCTGGGGACTTTCTGGTGGTTTTTCTTTGGGACTTTTCTGGGTTTACAATATGGGACTTAGTTTTTCTGACACGCTGGTACAACTTCAGACAGGTCGAATGCCTGTCAACTTTTGTCAACTACATGTGGGCGCGCTCCCTCAGATGCCAGAGCACAACCACCTTACTGTATTCTTTTCTTTAATTGATTTTTTTTTATAGTCATTTGAGGCTAATAGAATTAATTCCTAATGTAATGGGAATATATTAATTGATTTTGCCCCTTGCACAAGGGCTAAACTGATTGTTTTCTTAACGGGCCAACACATATGGGTTGATTTCCCATTTATAGCTTTGCTGTGTTCTTTTGACTATAAAACATGTATTCATCATTTTCCTTTTGAGTAAATTATGTATTGTCAAAATCTTCAGAAATTGTAATGCCTCAAACAATTAATTTTGTTTACTAATGTATATAGAGATTGATTCTTTTTTTGTAATTTTTTGAAGTCAAATAACTGTTTAGAATTTTATGAATACCTTCTGAAAATAGAGGACGTAGTTGTCAGTTTCAATTAATGATGTGAAAGGAACTTAAGGTTCACACACTCATCTTGGGTCATTGATCAATGGAATGCTAGATAAAGGGGTGGTCCGGTTGTTTGTGCCTCATGAATTATTATCATTCTTCCTGGGGGTTTTGGCTTTTGTTATTCTACTGAACGGGTTGCCTATTGGCGTATATTTTATCACTTCCGAGTTATAAGATTGTAGTTCCTCTACCTGTTGGGTGGGTGCATTCCAGGGGCATGCGTGTTAAAAACTAATGTAACTGGGAGTTGGTGTACCTTGTGTTCTGTGTGTGTTGTTATGTGTCTAGCTAGCCACGAGATGTGAGAATATTTTATAATTATATATGCATGTGTCCACTGATGTATATACACTTGTGATGTTTTATATTTATACACATTTGTCATTCTTAATATTTATACACACTTGTTATTCTTAATATTTATACACACTTGTTATTCTTAAGAGTTATACATACTTGTTATTTTTTACTTGTATTCATACTTGTGATTGGGCACATATGTTATTCTGATTTGAAGATGTGAAAGCAGCGCAGGAAGGAAAATAAATTGTTATCGTTCTGTTACAGCTGAGTTTTATTGCAAGTCCCGTCATACTGGACCCAGCATAATTTTTGCTTCTCTAGGCTCCTGCCTAGTTCTAGATAACTTGTAACCTCTCTTTAAATACCAAAAGCATAGAGAGGTTACAGTCTGCGTAACTATAAATACATCGCGTCGCGGCTTTAGTTTTCAGTTCAATGCGAGATTTTTGACTGTGCGGTTCGAGAGTATTAGTGCGATATATTTACAGAGCGGTTCGAGTTATTACGGTGTACGTTCAAGTAGTTATTAGTGAAGTGTTGCGTTTTATATTCGGACGGTATAATTGTAATACAGTTGAGTTTTAATATTAGTGGACACTTTATTGCGTATGAACAATTTCATTTGATTTGTTGTAGACACTGTGTTGTTAATTACAAACTGTTTTACTATAACAATTAAAGGTGTGATTAGTGACTTAATTGGTGTCTTGTACTTATTTTGTTTTCACTGTACCTACGACGATCGAGTAGACCGTCGTAACAGTGGTGTCAGAACTGGGATAGAACGGTTAACAGTGGAAACAGTGGATACTTTGTACAAGACGAGTGTAATTCGTAATTAATCGAAAAACAATGGATGCCAGTCAGATGATGGAAAATTTCCAGGCGCTGTTGTTGCAGACAGAAGAACGACGACGACAGGAGGCGGAAGAAGCAGAAAGACGACAAAAAGAAGAACGAAGACAAGAAAGAGAAGAAGCTGAGGAACGTCAGAAAGCACTAATGCTAGAAACAGAAGAAAGACAGGATGAAAAACGTAAGCAAGAAGCAGATAAAACGGAAGCTCTCTTTGAAGTTATGCAGAAACAGTTGCAAGAACACACTACCGCAGAATTGGGTCTCCTACGTGGTGACGTAGGTGAATTAAGAGGTGAGCTCAACAATCAGATTACCAGAATATCTGACGTAGAAGAATCCATGTCAAATAAAATAGCTAAAGTAGAAAAATCTGTCTTGACTGTTGAAGAATCGATTTCTACAAAAATATCTGTTATAGAAGAATATGTTTCAAATAAAATATCTGCAGTAGAAAACTCAATGGCAAACATAAGAGAACAAATTAAAATTGAAGTTGAACAGTGCATGAAGATTCAACCAAAACAAATTTCTGAACAGACTGTACCAGTGATCAAGACAGAAAAATACACAGAAAATAAGTTAACAGAGAAAGTCACTTTGCCTGCAGTAGGGACAGTTCATGTCAAAGCTCCAACCTTTGACGGAAGCACTCACTGGGCAACGTACCTCCGCCAATTTGAAGCTGCTGCATGCGCAAATAATTGGACAGAAAAAGACAAGGCTGTTTCACTTGTTCTTGCATTAAAAGGACCCGCGGCAGAACTACTACAGAAAGTGCCACCTGACAGCCAGAACACCTATGCCGAATTGATAAAAGCTCTGGAATTACGGTATGGTGATAAACATTTGCGAGATGTGTACTGCACCCAGTTGAGAGCAAGGCGACAGCATTCCGGGGAAAGTCTTCAAGAGTTTGAAGCAAGTATCGACAAACTAATTAGACTGGCCTATCCTGAAGCGCCAGAAGATTTTCGAACGCGTTTTGCAATGCAGACATTTACTGCCGGTGTCCGAGATAACGAACTACAGCAAGTGTTACGAATGGCAAGACACTAGAACAGTGCGGACGCCCTGGTACAAGCTTTGCAATTTGAGGCCGCCAAATCAGCGTCTGGTTGGACAAGTCATAAAGTGCGCGAGCTAAAAGATCGCGACGGCACAGACGATGAGGAAGAAGAACAAGGAACAGAGACTCGACGGTCGACGCCACAGAATAAAATAAGAAAGGATGGAAGACCGAAGTGTTATCGATGTGGGAAACCTGGACATCTACAACGAGATTGTCGGGTTAGAATTCAGCAGCAGGGAAACGAGCAATAGTCGGTGCAACGGGGCGTGTGCTGAGTAACTGGAGGAACGAAGCCCCTAGAGAATACGCAATTTCTACGCTTCAGAAAAACACCGGGAGCTTGGTAGTTACCGGATTTGTTCAAGAAAGGCCAACCTCGATTACAGCTGACACAGGCGCAACAGTTTCTATTGTGCGCCCCGACGTGGTGAAAGATCTGAAGCCAATCTGGTGCTCTTGCAGCTTGCGAACAGCTACTGGACGGCCTGTAAAAGTGTATGGAAAAGTGGAGATACACCTACGCCTCGGTAGACTTGAGTTTAATCATCAAGTACTTGTTGCAGACATTGTGGATGAAGCAATTCTTGGTGTGGACGTTATGAACGCATACGGATTTATAGTCGACTTCAAAAACAATGTCTTGAGAATCGGAGGCGAAGAGGTAATGCTATCAACAATGACGACAGCAGAAAAATCGATGGAAGTCATAAACCAAGTGGCCGTAACTGTTCCGCCAAACTCCGAAAAGATCATCATGGTTAGAACTGCGGTAGATACTAGGGGCAATCAGTGCTCTATATTCGAACCTCAGGTAGTCAGCACACCGGGCATACTAATTGCCAGAAGTTTAGTAAAACCTGACGAAACCGGAAATGTACCTATTAGAGTGGCGAATATTTTGGATCAAGCTATCACTTTACAAAGCAATACGCTCCTAGGCAAATTGACTCCTGCGGCCTGGGTAGCCGGAATAACGCAACGAAGACCCAGTTCTTCGGATACTTCTAAATTACCAGAGGAACTGCAAGACTTATTGAACAGATCTTCTAACGACCTATCAAGTGGTGAGGTAAAAGAACTCGGACAGTTTTTACAGGAATTCAAAGATTGTTTTGCAGTTCGGGGACAGTCACTGGGAAGGACCTCTCTTGTGCAACATCGCATCAATACCGGGGACACAACACCGATACGCCAACCTCCTCGAAGGCCTCCATTATCTAAACAAGAGGAGATGTCTCGGTTAGTACAGGACATGTTGACAGAGGGAGTAATTGAACCTTCGTCAAGTGCTTGGTCTTCCCCTGTAGTGCTGGTAGCGAAGAAGGATGGTGGATTGCGTTTCTGCGTAGACTACCGGAGGTTAAATGACGTTACAAAGAAAGACTGCTATCCATTACCTCGCGTTGACGATACACTCGACACGTTGTCCGGAGCACAGTGGTTTTCCACATTGGACCTGAAGAGTGGATATTGGCAAGTGGGTCTTCATCAAGAAGACAAGGAAAAGACCGCTTTCTCGACCCCAAGTGGCTTATTCCAATTTAACGTCATGCCATTTGGACTCTGTAATGCACCGGCAACATTTGAGAGATTGATGGACCTGATACTCCGAGGCCTGACATGGAAAACTTGCCTTGTTTACTTAGACGATGTCATAGTGATCAGGAAGACTTTCGAAGATCATTTGGAAAACCTTAAGGAAGTTCTAACTAGAATTCACGGTGCACAACTGAAGCTGAGCCCGAAGAAGTGTTCTCTATTCCAGAAGGAAGTACAGTATTTGGGCCATCTGGTTTCGGCAGCGGGCGTTAGCATGGATCCTAATAAAGTAGACACCGTAAGAGACTGGCCAGTTCCGAAGAATAAACACGAAGTTCGGAGTTTCCTGGGGTTATGCTCATATTACCGACGTTTTGTGAAAGGCTTCGCTACTATTGCTAAACCACTACATGAGTTAACGGAAAATAAACGAAACTTCCAATGGTCGAGAGAGTGTGAACAAGCATTTAGAACGTTGAAGATTGCATTATGTTCGCAGCCAATTCTCGCTTTTCCAGCTTCCGAAGGGAAGTACATCGTAGACACAGACGCAAGCAATACTGGTCTAGGAGCAGTTTTGTCTCAAGTGCAGAACGGTGAAGAACGAGTAATAGCGTATTACAGCAAGACGCTTTCTAAACCAGAGAGAAATTATTGTGTTACAAGAAGAGAGTTGTTGGCAATTGTCAGAGCTTTGGAGCACTTCCATAAATACCTCTATGGGAGAGAGTTTTCACTACGTACCGACCATGCTGCACTTGCATGGCTCTTGAGATTTAAAAATCCGGAAGGACAGTTGGCAAGGTGGCTCGAACGTCTGCAAGAGTACAACTTCAAGGTGCAACATCGGCGGGGGTGCCTGCACGGTAATGCAGATGGCTTATCACGAAGACCATGCCCGGAAGACTGCCGACATTGCCACAGAAAGGAAGAACAAAACCCAAGCGAACATGTTCAAGCCATCACTGTAGATTTCCTGGCTGATGGCTGGACAACACAAGACTGTCGACAAGAACAGATGACTGATGAAGACATTGGACCGATCTTGACAGCAAAAGAGGAAGGTCGCCGCCCGGATTGGCAAGATATCTGCCATGGTTCCGAAGTGCTGAAGGGCTACTGGGCACAATGGGAATCTCTCACCTTAGAAAACGGATTGCTGAAAAGGGCTTGGGAAAGTGCAGATGGACGAGACGTGGTCATGCAGTTGATAGTTCCCCGAAGTAAAGTGCAGTCTGTTTTGAAGGAGATGCATGATGGAACATCTGGAGGCCATCTTGGCGTTAACAAAACCCTTGACAAAATACGGAAGAGATTCTATTGGCTTCATCTTCGCCATGACGTAGAGGAATGGGTTCGGACGTGTGAAATATGTGCTGCAAGCAAGGGCCCACAAACCAGAAGCAGGGGAAAAATGAGACAGTATAACGTTGGACAACCTTTCGAGAGAATTGCCATAGACATTGCTGGACCATTCCCAGTTACTGACGATGGAAACCGGTACATCATGGTTGTAGGTGACTACTTTACTAAGTGGGTGGAAGCATACGCAATTCCAAATCAGGAGGTTACCACTGTGGCAAAGCAGTTAGTTCACAACTTCTGTTGCCGTTATGGAGCCCCTATGGAAATCCATACGGATCAAGGGAGAAATTTCGAATCAGGAGTGTTTAAAGAATTATGCCGTCTACTGGGAATTCGAAAGACCAGGACAACGCCTCTGCATCCTCAGTCGGACGGGATGGTTGAGAGATTCAACAGGACACTTGAGCAGCATCTTTCGAAAGTTGTTGACGAGAACCAAACAGACTGGGACCAACGTATACCACTATTCCTTATGGCGTATAGGTCATCAGTACATGACACAACCGGCATGACTCCAGCAAAATTGGTGTTTGGGCGGGAGATTTGTCTTCCTGGGGACTTGATGTTTGGATCACCTGAGACTCAGTCCCAAGAGCCAAAGAACTATTCCTCGCAATTAGAAAACCAACTGCGAGAAATGAATCGCTTGGTAAGAGGACGGCTCAAGATTGCCAGTGATAAAATGAAAACTCGGTATGACATTCGCAGCAATAGTGTGGGTTTCCAAGAAGGAGATCAGGTCTGGTTGTTCAATCCAAAGCGCCGTCGTGGTCGCTCACCTAAGCTTCAGTCTAACTGGGAAGGACCCTACACTGTAAAAAAAAGGATTAACGATGTTGTTTATCGGATTCAACAGGAAGGACAGCGAAAGTTCAAGGTCGTCCACCTAGATCGCCTGGGTAAATACAAATTTAGAGACGCTTTGCCAGTTCGGGACGAACAGGCTTAAGGAGGGGGCAGTGCTACGACAGCACAGAACAATCTACGCGTTTATCGAATGCGCCAGAAAGATCTCGACGTAAGCGTGTGGTGTACGTGCTACTAAACGCATGTTGCGAGAATTTTCTCGACTTTGCCAGCCTTCGCTCGGGCGCTCGGACTGTGTCAAGGCCGCAGCAATTACGTAGTTCGCGAGAGATAAGACGCAGTTTGGAAGCTTCTGGTGTGTCTGCGTAACTATAAATACATCGCGTCGCGGCTTTAGTTTTCAGTTCAATGCGAGATTTTTGACTGTGCGGTTCGAGAGTATTAGTGCGATATATTTACAGAGCGGTTCGAGTTATTACGGTGTACGTTCAAGTAGTTATTAGTGAAGTGTTGCGTTTTATATTCGGACGGTATAATTGTAATACAGTTGAGTTTTAATATTAGTGGACACTTTATTGCGTATGAACAATTTCATTTGATTTGTTGTAGACACTGTGTTGTTAATTACGAACTGTTTTACTATAACAATTAAAGGTGTGATTAGTGACTTAATTGGTGTCTTGTACTTATTTTGTTTCCACTGTACCTACGACGATCGAGTAGACCGTCGTAACAATATCGAAGGTTAATGAATTTATAAACAATAACAATATCCAAACGTTGTCAGCTGATCCAACCAACGGTTTTGTTAAGAACTTGAATAACATGATTAACAGATGCACGAGTCTATTTGACGAAACCACACGACGCTTATTAAAGCCTATAAACGCACGGGCACCTCAATTCACAGGTTTACCCAAGATTCATAAAATTGACGTACCAATTAGACCACTTATAAATTTTACAACAGCCCCAGGGTATAAAATCGCCAAAAAACTAGCAAAAATAATAAAAGACGACATAAGATTAGAAAATAATCATAGTATCAAAAATAATATTAATTTTGTTAACAAATTAAAAGACATTAAATTGCAGCCTAACTACAAAATCGCATCATTTGATATCGTTAATCTGGACACAAACATACCTATTCAGGAAACAATAGCCATTTTAAGGGAACACCTCAACGAAGCAAAATTACTAAGTTCACAAAAAATTAACGAATTAATTGATTTATTAGAAGTTATATTAAAGCAGAACTATTTCACGTTCAATAATAGTTATTTTATTCAAGAAGAGGGCCTCGCCATGGGCTCACCACTTTCTGGCTTATTATCATATATCTACCTGAATCATTATGAATATACACATTTACTGTCCAATAAAAATAAACTTCATAGCAAAATAGTCTTTTACACACGATATGTCGATGATACCTTTATAATTTTTGACGGTTCATTACGACAGGTAGATACAGTGAGACTTATATGAATAGCATACATAAACGCATACAATTCACCCTCGAAACTGAAACTGACAATAAGCTGAATTTTCTTGACTTAACAGTCATCAAAGCAAAAAATAGATTCCAATACCAAATCTATAGAAAACCCCACAACAGATATCACTATACACGCAGACTCCCACCACCCTACATCTCAAAAAATGGCTGCATATAACAGTTTTATTCATAGGCTAATTACAATACCACTTGAGACAATTGATTTTCAAAAAGAGTTAAATACAATAAAATACATAGCCAGAGCTAACGGATATCAAAGTTCAACGATAGATAGACTACTCAAGAAACAGCAAAACAGACAAATGAGGCCCCCGAAGAACAAGGATGGAGCAATACACACATATCAACTGAGTATGGTAATGTCCTTCCGAAAATTCTAACAAATGTCTTTAAGAAAATGAATATAGCGATGGCCTTTCAAACAAGCAATAACACATATAAAATACTTGGTCCAAAAACGGCCAGACCTTTAGAAGAAAAAACAGGTGTATACAAGATAATATGTGATAACTGTAACTGTTTTTATATAGGCCAGACGGGGAGACCTTTCATAAAGAGATTCAAAGAACATCTCCCCAAAAAAGACTTTGGGAAAACTAAATCCAATTTTGGACGACATTTGATTGATAATAATCATAATTATACAGATTTTAGTACAAACTTTAAACCAATACACATACGCAATAAAGGTAGGAATATGAATGCGAATGAAGAATTTGAAATATATAAGGCCTTTAAAACCAGTCCAGATTATTTATTAAATGATCAGTTGAATTTTCGCTCTAACTCGTTGTATGACACTGCGATGCAAATCTCAGGACAACTAAGGTCCACGTCACACATCATGCGCGAGCAGCGATAGCGGTGAACTGATAGCGTTAGTTCAGTGTTGTCAAGGTGCGCACCGAAAACGTATCGCGCGCGTTAGATACTGAATACGAACTATGTTAGTGTTTTATGTGTTTGTGATATATTTTAATGTTTCGACGACCCCGCAAGAGTAATTACAGCTGATGATGGAACATACGTTCTGAAACGCATAGTGTTGTTTTAAAAAGGGAAGTCACAAGATGGATAATAAGGTAAAATATTAGTATTTATAATGTTGTAATGGGAATGTTTATTTAAATTCTGATGGAAATCAGAGAAGTATTCGAATTTTGGAACAAGAATTAACAAGAGAAATGCATTCAGAATGTGGGTATTGAAGTTTCAAGGTTTTATTTCAGGTTATATTAAGTATGTATTAATGTACATGTTACAGGTTAAGAGAAAAAACCAGTGCTTCTTAACACAAACCAGCACAGCTAAGGGGAACCAGATCAGTTAGGGATATGGTATTATACTAGGCCACTATTTGATATTTTGATTTGATGTTTCAGTGTCTGGTGATGCTGTGGCGGTGGTTCTGTGCTGGCCTGCACGTCAATGCAGGGGCATCAAGTGCCTGTCTGGCCTTGCGGTGTTGGGATCTCGAGAGAGAAGTCCAGTAAGGTCATTCAGGTGCGGTCACAGTCACTGGACCAGGGGGTAAGTTAACCATGATTTTAATAAAACGTAAGGGGTGGTGGTGACATATTCTGGCTGATCCCTTTAGGAAGTATGAGAGTGTCAATGAGAGTTTTTATGCTTCGGCATAAAACCTCTCATTGAGGGGGTATTGTAACGGGACAATTTAGCCATTTAAAAATTTGGGGAAAACAAACAAATTTTATTCATAAATTAGAACGACGGAATATGCAGTGAGTGAATTTGTGTCAAGGTCAACTCCAGACGCATGAGGAACAGTTATTTTTAGATACGACCTGTAACCTATGAGATCACGGGTCATACCATATGACGTCAGAGACCAATCCAGCTTCATATCGTCGCTGGAATGTAGAGTCAAATTAATACTCTCGTTAAAATCGATTTAAAAACTCGTAAGAACAAAAGTTTGACATCACGTGATTCCCTCACCACTTCAGAAATTGAGACATTAAATTTCGCCCCAGTCTGCAATAACAACTCGTGCAGTATAGCACATATAAGTTTCGAAACAAATATATGGGCGCCCGTAATAATCAAAAATGTAAAAAATACGGGGATCCACAACAGGAGTGTTAGATAAGTAAAATGAAATAACAGTTGTGTTTCAATTAACAGTTTCGAGTTATCAGGCGAGACATATGGTAAAAGAACGAAATGTGCGGAATGATGAAAGAAAAAACGTACGGAGGCTGGACTGATTTTTGGGACGCAATTGCAGATAAGTAACATCTTGAAAATAAAATAAAAGAAGAAATTTAAAATTTATAATAATTCAAATCATTCAAAATTAAAGAAAGAGAAAAAATCGCACCCTAAAATATGTTTAATTTAAAGATAGTGAGCTCACTAAGGGGGTTTTAAAAAGTTATGTAAGTTATGAAAGAGTATATATGTATGAGTGAAGCGCTGGTTTGTGTTCCAATAGTAAATTTGATTGGAGTTTAAAAGAACGTATTATTTTATTGTGAGTATAGATAAACTCGTATATAAGAAGATTAAATGTAGAAATAATTATTGTTCATTAACAAGTTTTTGTCATTATGATTGTCTTTTGAATGGGTTAACTGGGGTAAGAGAGAGAAGAGAATTAACTCTATGTAAAAAATTTAAGTTATTTGAATTGAAAGGATCTGAGTAAAAGAAAGATGGAAAATAATAAATGATCAATAAAAGTTTATTCTTAGTAAACTAATAAATGATTTGGTTATTTCAACAACCATGACTTGTTCTCCCAAACACGCTTAAACGAACTCTGGCGTATCTTGGGTAAGTAAATTTGGCAACAGTGTAAGATGGCGTCCGAAATGAGAAAGTAAACAAACAGGTAAAGTGAAAGTGTACAAAATCAAATAAATAAAAGTAATAAAAACTTTACAGCACTATAAATTTCTTGTTCGTTTAGTGAAAACATTATACTTTGATTCTTGTTTAAAAATGATTTAAAACTTTATCCTATTATTGTTTATTTTATTTTAATATAATGACATCAGAGAATTAATTAAAAGGGAAAGATTGGGATGACCAGGCCATGGGAATGGGTGATCAAAAAACTGGACTGTAATATAACTGGACTGTACTAACTGAAATATAAATCTGTGGATCAAAGGATTGGAGGGAGATTGAGAAAAAGTTGGTTAGAAGATGGAGGATAACATCTAGTTGGTGGGAATTAGGGATATAACATGATATAGAAAAGTATGTATATGTAGATTAGCTAGACATGAATCACCTACTTTCATGTCAACACTGCGTACGTCAAGCACACAATCTGTAACGTCACAAAACGTTCCATAATATTAAAACCACCAGAAGAGTGAATGATACTAAAATAAATATAAGTAAGAAACAAGTATAGGTAACAAGGAAGAATGTAATAAATAAAATTATAAACCATTAAAGAATGAAAGGAGTTAAGACCTTCAAGTGAACAGTAGTAAATCTACTATCTGCATAATATGACACTACAACATAAACAGACAATCTGACAGAGACGAATTTACAAGACAAGTTTCCCAAATAGACTGTTAAGTGAGCTTAGTAAAAACCTTTAATAAACCAAGTTAAATAAAATAAATAAGATAAAAGATGACAAGAATGATATTTGTAACATGTATTATTATTATTAGAAACAGCACATTAGCTGAATAATGTCAAAGTACTGATTTGAAGGACAAATATAAAGAAAAATATTATGGTTAATCATGAACTATGAAAGATAATAAGAGAACCAATTGTATAAGTTATAGTAATGAAATGAGCTAAAGGCCACAATCAATGTAACAACTAAATGTATCTAGATAATGTTATAAGAAGATAAAATATGTAAAGAGAAGTACTATTAGTCAAGGAACAAAACCTTGTAATGAAATAATAACAAACCAATGATGACACAAATAAATCATGAAAATAAGAATCATGTAGAGACCCTACAAAGCATAGGGAGATATAATAAAATTAATAACAATAAAGATGTAAATCACCATACTATGGGTGATAGTATAAGTATAGGAAATAAGAAAAAATGTTGAAATAAGAATAGTCAAATAAGGAAGTTTATAATCGATAATCAACAAATGTGTACTAATAATTAATATTGTTCAGCTGGATACAGCATTTATAAATAATAATATGTTCATTTCAATCAAATAATTATGTTCAGAATAGAAATTAAGGATAGTTAAATAAATATTAAGAAAAAAGTTAAAAGTCGGATCTGCAACGTTTAGCAGACGACGCCTGTAAACAATGCATTATTTAGAATAGGGTATTATTAAAATAGAAATTGTTACTGAAAACCATAACCAAACTGGCATCAAGTCATGTCAAAATAAAGAGAAAGAAACAAGCTATACAATGCTAATTGTAGAACCTAATTTGTACTTAAAATAACTGAGATATAAACGTTAGCATCATAAATTTTGTGAATTTTGAATAAATACAAGAAATAATATCAACGACACTTATGCTTCCAATACATTTATGTAATGGCTACAAATAGAATGACTTCATCATGACATTTTCAACCAATCAGGAATTACCTTAGAAAGCAGTTAACACAGCCTAGCGGTGATCTAAGAAAAGTATATATACAAACGCATGTGTAAACAAACCACATTTTGTCAATTTCCACTCAACCAGCAACAACGAATCCAGACCGAATTATCATCAAAATTTATTAATCAACAAGAAGGAAGAAGTTTATATATAGTAAAGTGCATCGAAACCAGTAGTGATATCTTTACCAGAAGTGCGATTTAAAAGAACGAGGTTAGGTGCAATACCTAACCAAGCAAATTGTTATTCAAGAAGAAAATATAATCGTTCATTCGCGTAAACAGTGCAGTGAAATCACGACCAGTGTACCAGATCGTGAAGTGTGTTAACAAATAATCCATGAGATTATAATTCAGGGAGTACTGTGCAATATATTTACGTTGTTATGAATAAGTTGTTAGTGGTATAGAACATAATACACCTGTACACTAACGCAAAAACAATAATACAATAAGTACTAAGCACTGTCTTTACTTTATTTAGAGGAATTATAATATTCCAGATATAAGAATTAATGTATTAGTGTTACCGTAACTAACCTCAAATTTGTCAAGAGTAAACGAACTTTTCGTCAATCAATTTAAATGATTAGAGGTGTCTAACCTATTAATTTAGATTCTTGTAATAGCATTGTATCGCAAGGCATTGGCGTTATATCCTGTAATTTAAAAGAAGTCACCCTTGAGGTATGAAATATTTGTAAACAAACAATCGATTATTATTATTAGAGTTATCATTGCAAACCCACTGGGTCAAAATAGTTGAAAGCCGGATGATTTGTAATCCGTTAGCAGTATTAAATTGAATTAGTATTAGTATTAGTATCAGTATTAGCAGTATTATTTGAAACAAGTAAATAGTGAGCAATAAACAAATGAATTGTGAACTAACAAACATTGTCAGTAATTATTTGAACAAGTGATTAATTCTTTTTTAACAATTAATGAGTTGCGAATTCAAAGCAAGCAACCAGTTAAGTTGGCTACTATTCAGACATGGGAATCACCAACAGTTAGAATCCAATAAATAGATAAGAAGGAAATTAATCCAAGATATATTTTTAATCACTCAATCAACAAATAATTTAAATTCAGACAAAACTAATTATTTTATTATTCAAATAAATTCTTTTTTATGGAATATTTCTCAAGAAATTCCATATGGCACCCAGGTAAAATTCAAATGTGCTCACTTAATAATAAACAGTGCAGTCATACTGTTTTATGAAAACTGAACAGTTTACAAACAAACTGAGACCAACTGAACTTCCAGTACGACACTAAAGGTATGTGAAGGTTTGAATTATTTAAATAACTTTGTCTAAACTACACATTAACATACACAGACGATATAACTCAACAGAAGTGCGAACGAACTTCGAGAGGTCTCCAAAGCTGTTTACATTCAACTAACAGGGATTACAACCATTAATTAATCTAATATAATTAAAAAATTAATTAAACAAGAACATCGTAATTGAACCAAACCAATTAAATAATTAAATATTAATTACAAAATTATTTAACGAAACAGTGTTAAATTAAATTCAGAGTCAAGCAACGTGTGACAAGTGATATTAAAAAACAAAGTACGTATAGAGTAAATTTACGTATTAAATCATATATCAGTTTTGCACATGGCATGGACGTTGTCTGTACTGTCAAAAAATATCAAGCACGTATCATTTACTTTTCATTCCATTTACTACTATGTATACCGGTTTGCAAAGTGAAATGGGTCAGTCTAAAGCACTTTCTACTATGACTTCTGTTGAAAGGGAAGTCACATAGTCATTTAACATATATACTTTTTGAAATTGGGAGATGAAGAATAATAGAAAGAAAGCTATACAGGAACAGATAATGTAATGTGTAATGTTTTGAAACAGTGTTTTTAGAATTATTAGACAACTCTGTGTGTGTGTGTGTGTGTGCGTGCACATGGGCAGGAGATATAAAATCTTTCACCCCCCCACACACACACACACAAAAGGACTCCCTTAATGTGAATTTATTAAAAAAATCCACCCCTAACCTAATCAACAAAAAGAGCAGACACCATTAACTGGTCATTAAACTATGACTTACTTTAAAGTCCTGAAGTCCTATGTTAAAACCTGAACTTTATACACTAATTAAACAAAATGAACTTGTGCTACTTTGGCAAAACATGAACATTTCATTGTATGACTTCCACCCTACCATGGAGACCTCAATCC
This sequence comes from Magicicada septendecula, assembly GCA_034769895.1. Classification (NCBI taxonomy): domain Eukaryota; kingdom Metazoa; phylum Arthropoda; class Insecta; order Hemiptera; family Cicadidae; genus Magicicada; species Magicicada septendecula. Next base: position 493,819,348 of record CM068368.1, read on the forward strand.
TATAGAAATGACTCTGGCCATTGTGAAAGATTGTGATTAAAGAAAAAATGTGTACTTTTCTGTGTACACCACATGAAAAACATTCAATTTAATCATTAGATATGCCATAAATATGCTGAATCAATATATGACATTATATAGTGGGTGGGTGACTTCAGGGGGGAATTATTCAGATAAAATGATATGCAATTACACCATTGACATAGAACATTGTTAATTACTCAATTAAGAAGACATAATTTTTAAAAATTGTATTTTCTTTACAACTTAAAAAAATTATATTATAAAACAAAGATCATGTAGAGTATCCTCGCAAATGTTCTATAAAATATTGATATAAAAAATTATGTACACTGACAAATATTCTGGGACTGGGCGCATATATTCAAATGCGGTAGTAGTTACTTTCCTCTAACCAGCCCAACACTATTCCCGCCTTATCTCCATTACACTCTGCATGACCGATTCATGTCTTATAATACAATTTATAAAGACGTAACAGTGAACAGCAACTGAGGATAAATATCTCCCTTGCTCAGGACTGATATGGATGAACAACAGTGGTTGAACAGGCTACGGGCAGCTACAAGCATCTGTTGCACAAATGAAGACGCAAAGAAGGAACAGAATCGCTGAAAAGATTAAAACTCATAGTGGTTTATATCCCAATTACAGAAGAAACTTGGAAGCAGCATTTCATGTATGTACTGTCAGGTATCTTCACAGTTTTCTTAATACACAACCCATATATACTATCATTTTTAACAATATACTACTAACAAGGTCACATGTATAGAAAAAAAACTTACCCTCTTCTGATCCGATGTCGCTAAACTAACATATACCAAATCGTTGACAATGCAAAAACCAGAGCCAGCTGGTACAATTATCATTACTTTGTTGAATGCTTTTAATGGTTGTTTTTTACCAACTTCACGGAACACTCCATTGACAGTTACCATGATAAGTTGTTCCTGAAAACAAAAAATAGAAATTCAGTCTTATAATAACAAATGTTAATAAGATCTCTCATTAACATCAAAGTGTATGGCTTGAATGAAATTGTATAAAGAAAGCTTTTGATCTTCTTTAGAAACCCACTTGCTAATATGAATATTAATAGATAAACTTTAATGGATATAAAACCAAATGAACGGATTAAACAGATAGTTATGAAACTGAATTAAGTATTTGGGAAACAAAGACGATGTTTAAAAAAAACATCTAATTGCTATCCAACACATCACCATAGTCCACTGTGGTCATTTCAGCTTCAATCATTTATTTACAATAAACGGTTCTTATGTATAACTCAAATGTTATAAAGGAACTGGAATGTATCAGTATTAGATACAGCCTAATACCACAAGGAGTCATTGATCCTAGGTTTTCATTAATGAAATACTTCAAATGTTTTTGGTTCGAGCCCGCTGACCACAGAAGCACAGCTCCCAAAAATGTTAAGAAATTTAGACATCTTTTGCAAGCTGACTATCCAATTACCATTCACGAAGTTATTGATGCAGCTGATACTTAATTTGGTGCAGCTCAGGCTATCATTACAGGCCATCTGAATAATCATTGCATTGGTTCCAAGTTTATCCCTGTTTGTTGACTATCCAAAGGACCTTTAGGCCACTATTTACAAAGCTCTAAATAGACATCACCTTCATATCTCATGGATCATTACAGACAAGAAGAGTCAGGCTTATGGCTACTGTGTGAGTCAGATATTATAAAGAAGTCACTCTGTGTGTTTTTTTTTAGGAGAGATGTGCTTTGGGAATTGGTTTTACGGTTAATCACAGTTAATGGAGTTTTTAATATGAAGTCCTGATGCAGTTACATAATGACTTTCATGAGGTTTGTCGCAGAAGATTATAAATGAAGCACCATAGCTCCTGCGCTATAATGCATTTCCCATAAAGATAGCCTTCACAACATTAGAGCTTTGGGGCAAATAGTTTGGCTATTATCCCACATCCTACTTGCTCAACAGATTTAGTCCCTTGTTTCAAAAAGTGAAACTGAAGTTAAAGATTCTTGGAAGCATTTAAGGGACATGGTGGTCCAGTTACATTAGTTGACTTCTGAAAACTGTATAAGCCTAGTTTGACATTATTTCGATAGCACCTTGTACAATTAAGAGTAAAGGCAGTTTGTTATACATGAAATTACACAATGAAAATCCTCCAGGGGGTAAAAACAAAATATTCTATTCTGTATTTTAAAATCTGAAATACACAAGTACATTTTCGTAACTAGATTCACCTGAAAAAAAGGTTGGCTAAAAGAATAAGAGAAACTGTCAGGTAGATTTATACAATAACCTATTAACATTTTAGTTCAGAAAATAATTCATGCTTTTTTTTTACAAATTAAAGCTAACATGCGGAAATAGCATACATACTCACTTCTTTGATTATGTTAATTGTTGTGTAATACTTACTGTAAAGAGGATAAGATCTACAACAAACGTTCTGAGATCATGTTGAGTCTGTGGCAATGATGACAAGAAAGATATAATGCTAGTCTTGCCTTTTTTTAATAAACGCTCTCTTCTTTCAATACTCGATATTATCTTCAAGTTGCGATTTTCTGATAAATAAGGTGCTAAGCTGTAAATGAAAGACATATTTTGTCTGTAAATGAAAACACAAGCAGAAAGTAAACTGATTGGGGTAAGGGGGAGATATTAAAAAAATCATTAAATTGAGTCAGTCATGGTCTAGTTATCAGGAACTTCTTATAGCCATGGATTCATTTTACACTTTCAATAATTCTTCAAGTTCTTAAGAACAATTATTTAAGTTTCCTATAAAAGGCATATTTTTTTTTAATTAAATGTTTTATCCCTTCCCTACAGGTTCAACAATGTTACTTAACCTTTTTAGGATGTGTCCAATAAGTTGGATATTACTGAAAGTTGGTGCTATTAATATGGAAACCGATTCAAACAGTTACCAATCTGTAAGATGTAAGAAACAAATTTTTAATACAAAATTTTTGCTATCCACTGCTCCAAGTAACAAAATCAGTTTTTCTAGCAGTCATATTATGTTGACAGTTTGGGAAATTGACGTTTACTTAATGTTCATGCTGTTTAATGTTCACTTAAAAGGTTTTAATGGGTAGATCGTGTTCTTTAAAAATTTTCATGCAAATAAAAATGAAAATACTGAAGTATTCTGTGTATACATGAAAAAGTAGTAACCTGATTTAAAAGTATTGTTTTTTAGATTATGAACTGATAAGACTTTCTGTTTATAGTGTATAGTTTTTATTATAAAAATGATTATTTTACATATTTATTATAATATATTTTTATTGTTAATTATAATTTGGGAAGTAAAACATTTTCATTTCAGTTACCAGTTTTTTTTTCTGCTAAAGTGTAATGACTTCCAGTGACACAAAAATGTCTTACTTTGGTGTCAAGTTTAGTATTGCCTTACAAGTATAGATGAGAGATTTGTATTTATAATAATGGCTTCTTTTTTGTACCACTGAGGTAGTCAGGATTTAGGCAGAGTAGAATTGCCTTATGTTAGCTGTTTGGTGAAAAGTTAGGTTGTGTGGTCAGGAGTATGTTTCAGCCATGGATTATTACTCACAGGGATTCATTTCCACAGGCTGAGTCAACCTGGAGGCAAACCCGCCTTGATTTTATGGTGTGCTTAGATTTGGGTATCAAGTGAAGTAGTTTCATAAGCATGTGGAACATAATTTATTTTAAAATATATTATAAGTAAACTAATTTATTTACTTATAATGTAAACATTAATTTATTTAATCTAAAAATAGTTTTTAAATACACAATTTTTTATTGTCTTTTGAAACAGTAATTGTATCTCAGCACAGACACATATCTGAGTAAAAATACCATAGACACACAGTCTTTTATGTTACGTGGAAAGCTGGAGGCGAATAATTATAAATAGTATAAAATAACAAAATGCCTTGTACTTTTTATCTCACACAGATGTATTTGCTGGAGGTACAAGGATTAAACATAAGCAATTATGATCTATTTATTTATTACATAAACAATTATCACACACATACATATTGTAATATAATATAAAGTGTAGTGTTAGGATTATAAGCCACACGTTGTATGCGCCACCTTGTAATAAAATAAAAACGAGTTATTAGCCACACGTTGGTTGCGTCAATTTGTAATAATATATAGGGTGTATCCGTATTCAATGGTAGGGTGAGAGAGATTGTATTTGTCGGCTAGCGCTTTTTGAATTTTCCCGCACTTCTGGTTAACTCGGCGATCAGCTCTAACCGTATTCTGGCAGTTGTAGGTTATTTTATTTGTAGTCGTCGGCAAGGCTATATTCGCCTACGTACCTGCTCACTCCCACTAATACCTGTTAACAAACTCTTATCCTATTTGCAAGTATGAAATGATAACTCGGCTACTGGTAATTATTGATTTTTTATTTTTCAGCTCATTTGGTTAAACAAAAGTAAATGGTTCGGTCTTGGAACAACCTTGACAATTTCTTATCGATTCGTTATTCGAATCCGAACTTCAACGAATTGCAAATAATTATAATGTAAATTTTATAATCCCAGGGCTTGGGTTCTTTGGTCTGTTAAGAAGTCAGAAATGTTTTAAAAAGGCGTACAACACATTACAAATACCTTAAAATAAGAAATCTTAATTATTAGTGTTAACAAGTATAAATGTTATGTTTCTAACTAACTGTGTCAACGACACGTTGTCTGCACTGGCAAATAGTCGCTTAACAAGATGCCCATCCTGGTCAGTTAACCAAACGAAATGTACTTCCTGTGTTTTTTGTTTAAATAAAATGTTATTATTGTTAACCACCGTATTAATGTTCAGTGGTTATTCCAATTATCACTGTAGATAGTTTATATAGTGTAGTGAAGTTGATCCATGTGTAGTGTTGTTACGAAATTACTTCGGAATTATATTTACGTCACTTGTATAATGCAGCTCTCTCGGATTTTTGATGTTGGTGTAGATTCAAGCTTCCATCGGTCAGTGGTAGTTCTTTTATTTTTCTCTATAAGTTTTTTGGTATGTTCTCCTCTTCTGTGGCTTTGTTTAGGTCTTTAATTTAGTGTAAGTTTGATTTTTTTTATCTTCACTCTCAGCGTCAGCTATACGGCTTTTTGACCCTTTCTATCTGGCGTTCAACAATATAATAATAATTCTTCTCGTCTTAGTAACGGTTTTTTGACCAGTAAACTCTGTTTTTGATTGGTCAGTTTGCACGAACTTGAGGTCAAGCGGCATATAGTACCGAAAATCATATCCTTGCCTTTCATGTCCAAAAATACTCCTATGTTACCTTTCGTTTAAATTAAAATTAATTTACATAGTTTTGTTCCTATTACAAAGATCTACATTTTGATATATAATTTTATATGGGTTGACTTTACATTAGGCGTTTTTACACCTTTACAAGAATTCTAAATCTGGACCATAGTACTGCCCTAAATTTTATTATACAATACTTCAATTTTTGTTGGACTAATTTAATTTGATTCACAATTATTCTAAAGCTTGTCTCTTACTGAAATCTTGGTCCCTTTTTGTTATTATTTTCTTATATTGATTTGGTAACTTAATCATTTCTGACATTATCTTATTTTATATTACATGTTTGGCCTAGGCCTTAAATTTGATTTCAGTATCATGTTCTAATTCACATTAATTATTAATTGATTTTTTTGTTTTGAACCCTTTTGCCTGATTACATTTGTTTACAGCTTATTGCATGATCTTTGACCCTTAACATATTTTAACAATATTTCTAAATTAACACAAAATCTCTTAACATACTAACTTAAAATGTTGCCTTCATGGCCAAGATTACATTTGTTTACGAACAAATAATAACATAAACTATTTAGTTTACCATAATACCAATTCTATTCCCATACTATTAAACTTTATTAGTGGACCATTAATATATTGTTTATATGGGCCTCTATTTACGTATCTTTTGGTATTATGTTGGAACATATACTTTCTATTTTGCCTATAGGTTTAATACACTTCTTCTAATCTTTTACAAGTGATTCATGAATGATAAAAATTATTGGCATTGGCCTAAATAAAAGAAAATAAACATAGTTAAGCAATGCTAATGCCTTCTCTTTAAAAACCAACAACATGGGTTAAATAACTACAAAACTTCCAATAACTAATACTACACTACTACAATTGTTTGTTTTCACTCTGATATTTAGTATGTTTGGTACTTTATAATGCCTTCACAATGGGGTGAGTGATCTCATACGTGTTGTTGCCCTTGTCATTGGTTATAATAAGAGGGGGGACCCAAAAGTAACGAGAATTTTTCTCTGGCAGTTGGTAGAACGCTAGTTCCGACTTCTCCCGCTAGGTGCCTTCACTAGACACCATTTTGTATCAGTTGCCCTAGTGGCATTTTTGTGCAAACATTAGCGCGGTCAGTGTGACTATTTTTTGTAAGCGGTTTCACGTTTTCGGCGATTTGTCAATGGCAGACATTAAATACCAACATGCTAACATCAGGTTCTGTTTCCTGTTAGGGAAATCAAGCAGCAGAAACTCTCGCAATGCTTCGGACGGCTTATGGGGAGGAAGCTTTGAGCCAGGCAAGGATTTACGAGTGGTTTTCTCATTTTAAAAGTGGTCAAATGTCAATTGAAGACAAACCACGACCGGGACGTCCCTCGACTTCCAAAACGGACGAAAACATTGAAAAAATCCGTGTTGCGATCATGTTTGATCGTCGTAGAACAATCGATGAATTGGAGGAAATGACTGGAATATCCTGGAGTTCATGCCAACGAATTTTGACTGAAGATCTGAAGATGAAACGTGTTGCAGCAAAATTCGTTCCGTGTGTGCTTTCTTGTCAGCTCAAAATCCTTGCCTGGCTCAAAGCTTCCTCCCCATAAGCCGTCCGAAGCATTGCGGCAGTTTCTGCTGCTGATTTCCATACCAGGAAACAGAACCTGATGTTAGCACGTTGGTATTTAATATCTGCCATTGACAAATCGCCGAAAACGTGAAACAGCGCTTACAAAAAATAGTCACACTGACCGCGCTAATGTTTCCACAACAATGCCACTAGGGCAACTGATACAAAATGGTGTCTAGTAAAGACACCTAGTGGGAGAAGTCAGAACTAGCGTTCTACCAACTGCCAGAGAAAAATTCTCGTTACTTTTGGGTCCCCCCTCGTATATTCTGTAACTGTTGTAAATTGAATATTTATATATGTTTACACTAATATAAAATTTAAATTGTGTTTTCCTGACTCTTTACAATTTAAAAATAAAACTTGTTCATGACAGCTTACATATACTATTATCAGGGGCGGATTTACGCACAGGCAGACTAGGCACTTGCCTGGGGCGGCAAATTTTGGGGAGCGGCAAAATTTGAGTTAAGAAATGATATTTTTAGATTCAAACAAATTTATAAGTATAAAAGCCAGTTCAATTAAGCACACACAAATATAAAAATTATCTTCACTTAATTTTTAACTATAACGCAGTTATCGTTTTTCACCCAAAAGTAATACGGGCGAATGTTTATGTTTTCAAGCATTGAAATATTTGGCGTTGACTGTACTTCTGCAGAACGCGTGAGTCATCTGTCTGTCAACAAACCTTCTCTACTGTGCCTATTTTTATCTCAGTTAGTTGTTCTCTTGTCGACAAGGTGGGCGGTTTATGCTTATATGTTGCGTGTTGTAAAATTATGTTTTAATGATACACTGGAACTCGGAGCGTTCGCTTGTCGTAATTTTGCCACTCGGCTATCGCGATTAGTGAAGTTATTCTTATTCTATTCAGTACAGGGTTTTATAGTTGCATTGTGGACTCTTCAACATGAATTATAAAAAGCATTTATTAACGTGTTTAAATATTTTAACATTTAGGAATAAAAACAAACAACAACTTTAATTTACAAATTAAAATTTATTTCTGTGCCTGTGCGACATTGTGTAAATATATTTTTTTATTGTATTTTAAGAAAATGGCAGATGGAAGAAAACGTTTAAGTGGCATACAACATAAGAAATTAAGAAAACAAAAGGAAGCTAGAGAGGACTTTGTTTTAAGTAAAACCTTAAAAATCGATAGTTTTTTTAATACTCATTCAAAACGCAAGCAAATGAACAGTACAAGAACCAAAGCTTGTCAAATGAAAAAGAAAGTAAAAACAATGTTAAGGAACTTCCTAGTGATAGTGATATGGAAAGTAGCAGTGACAGTAGTGACAGTGAGGCCCAAGAAACTGTTCATAATGTGAACCAGGAGATTTTTTTTATCCAAGGGGGAGACTGCTGTAGACCCAGTTGACGTCAAGATAACTACTGCTACTTCATCTTCAACTTCAAATATGGTAGGAGAATTAGAATTTCTTGACTGCGATCCTGTTAATTGGTCAGTGAACGAGAGAACTCGTGATTATGTGGCAAAATTTGGTTTATGCCAAAATACTAATGCAGATTTTAAAAAATCAATGAGGCAGTATAACGATGGTACAGTCAGGTACCTTATAGTAAATATGTTTCAGCGCAAGCTTACTAATGGTGAATCATTGCCTCGAAATTGGTTAGTGTTTTCTGAGAGTACTGGATGCGTTTCTTGTGGTGTCTGCATAACCTGAAAATGCAACTTGAAGAAGGAATGCATACTCAGAAGTAAACCGAAAATTCCAAGCGTTAACTCAAATTAAAGACTTGAGCAATGAAGACCTAAGGAGGGCAGGTGAGCACCTTGTTAGAGAATATCCAAATGATTTAGAAAACGCCTTCTTGGATGAAATATTCATTTTAAATGCTTTCTGGAAGAAGCTCCACTAGAGGGTTTTAGTAAAGTGAAGAAGAGGAAAAAAAGGAAAAGGCAAATGGACAAAACAAGCGGCACTCCAATGCCAGTTGAGCTACAGCCAACAAAGGAGGATAAGCGGTTAACACCTCTGAGTCTTTGCCGCCTCATTCGTAAAGATGATCTTCAGATGGTCTATCCGAACTTAGATATTGCTCTGAGAATGTTTGTGAGTACGGCTGTCTCCAATTGTTCAGCGGAGAGAGCCTTTTCATGGCTTAGAAGAGTAAAAACATATCTCCGCACAAACATGGGAGAGGATCGCTTAAACTCGCTGGCGGTACTGTCAATCGAAGGTGACATGTTAACGTCAATGGATTTTTCTGAAGTTATTGATGTCTTTGCCCAAACAAAATCTTGAAGAAAACTGTAAATACTTTTGATATAACTAGATTTTCCAAGTAATATGTTTTCAGTTTCATTATTTTCATATCAAACATTATTCAGTATTAGTTGCATTATTATTATTATTTCTGTGCTGTAATCTTTGTATACGATAAAATTAGTTGAGTTGCATATACAGTTTTGTTATAACTAGATTTTTCCAAGTTCAGTAATATGATTTCAATTTCATTTGTTTCATATCAAACTAACGTTATTCAGTATTTGTTGCATTATTGTTATTTCTGTGCTGTAATCTTTGAATACGATAAAATTAGTTGAGTTGCATATGTATAACTGTACCAGTATTCCAGTATTTTCCGTTTGTCATTTAATAAATAATGTTTGTACCCATATGTTATGTGATGTTATTAACGTTTCCCTTAATTTCTAACTAAACTTAATTATTTTCTTCTGACAAGTAAAAATTTATATTATCAATGTTTATTTATTTTACATGAAATATAATTCACCTGACAGTCAAAGGAAACGAGGAAGACAATCAAACTGGGGGGAAAGAGGATATGAAATCGAAGAGGGTAAGGGAGGGGGAATGAGGGAGAGAGATAGGAGAGGGTGGAGGGGGGCAGCATTATCTGCCATGCCTGGGGGTGGCAGTACAGCAAATCTGCCCATGACTATTATTAAAACTTGTTTGGTACTGACAGATGGAACTGTTGATTAAACAACTGACTGCTACGTGCCTCTTAACCAATCGCTGTACTCAAAACTGTAAACAGTAACCGTAGCAACGCACACTGTTGCCAATATGTCCCACACATGCTGTTATGAAAACCAGTGTGGAATGTCGCGCCACAGAGTGAACTGTTAGTGTAGGTTCTATGTAACGAAGTCTGTTTGTTAAGAGTGCTGTGTTTTCGGTTACACTTGTTTGATTATTCGTGGGTGTACGTTAGTTTAATACTTAAATAGTTGTGTTGCAGATAAAGTTTATTGCTAACTAATTTCTAATTACTTAACTAATTTCTGACTAATTAACTAAGTGTAGTGAAAACGTGTGAATCTATTATTAACTAAATAAGCATAAGCATATTTAAATAACATGTTTACCTAAGTATACATTTACTTTATTTTGTCATTTTACGGAATTTTGTGCATGCGATTTTTATTTTAAAACAATTTGTATAAATATCTACATTCTTAAATTTTGAATTCTTTAAAATACGTAACAGCTTTAACCTATACGCATTTACTTTCAAACAGAAGGTATGTCTGAAAGTGAGGAAACTGGGAAAAAGCGTGGTCGACCACGAATACACCCGGTAAAAGAGAAAACACGTATTTCTGGTCGCGGAGTACCAATTAGAGGGCAGTCCAGAGAATTTGTTTGTTCTCTACAAGATTATTTCGAGAAAGAGAAGGAATACGGTGGGCCTCTGACTTCAGTTAGTCAAGTTGTTGATAGAACAGCAGCTGCACTCTCTATAAGTAAAAATACGGTCGTAACGATAGGTAAGGAGAAGTTTAGCCACTCGTCTTTACGGTCCGTAATTAAAAATTTGGGATTTAAATTTACTACTGTTTCGGGTAGAAAAGTATTAATGGAGCAACAACATGTAGTTGCTTCTCGCTGTAGATTTCTTAGGGGTGTAATAAATGACAATTTTAATAATGTCGCCTGGGTTGACGAAACATGGGTGAACGCAGGACATTCTTTAAAAAAGTGTTGGTCGGATGATTCTACGGCGGGAACTATGCCAGTACGAATTGGAAAAGGTGGAAGACTTATAATTATCTACGCCAGAAATTCTCAGGGGTTTATTCCCAATTGCCTGTATGTATTTAAATCGAAAAAGACTTCAGACTATCATGAAGAAATGAATCACAACAAATTTAAAACATGGTTTGAAGAATTCCTGTTAAAGAATATTCCTCCCAATTCAGTGATCGTGATGGACAATGCCCCATATCATTCAGTGATTAAAGACAAGGTTCCAACAACGGCTTCAAAAAAGAAGAGATGGTTGAATGGTTAAAATGTCGAAACATTCCATTGACAGAGGATATGAAACAGGCTGAGTTGATGGAATTAGTACTATTTAATAAACCAAAGTTTCCTGTGTATATTGTTGACGAGTTGGCTGAAAGTTACGGTCATAAAGTCATCCGGTTGCCTCCATATCATTGTCACTTTAACGCCATAGAACTAATATGGGCCAGGGTTAAAAAATACGTTGCCATAAATAATACAAAATTCACGATGACTGAAGTCGAAAAATTAACAAATGAAGCCATACAATGATTACTGTAGAAGACTGGAAGAAGGTGGTCGAACACACCAAGTCAGTTATTGAAGACGCTTGGAAAAATGAAGGTATAGTGGAACAGCAGGTAGAAAATTTGATCATTTCTGTGAATTGTTCGAGTGACAGTGAATCAGTTGAATCTGAAGATAGTGATTCTACATTAAGCGGAGTTCACCCATTATAAACGTAAGTTTTTATTTTGTTTAATGTTAGAAGTAATGTTAAATATAAAATTGCAATATAAAAGTATTTAATTTAATCTTTAACTAAACAAAAATTAACAAATGAAATATTATAGTCCAATATTACAATTTCTATCAATTATAAATTAATATGTCACTATTTATAGGCAGTTTCATTTATGAAGAATTCTCAAATATTTATGCTTGCTTAATACCAAATTATCTGTATTTATTAAGTTCATGATATAATAATAGAGTAATTATTTATCACGTTTTTCAAGTAAATTATTATGATATTAAATCCATACCAAAATATTAAGTAAGATCTCATATTACCAGAGTTGGACTCAACTAGAATTTGCATAACACGGTTCATGTCATTTCACAAAATAAAAGATTTTTACGCGATTGTGAACAAATTAGTGTGCACTATGATTAAGGTAATGTACAGTATAATACGTATATGTTATTGCAACCATACATTAAATAATCATATTCACTATGATATAAGCTACGCAACTTCACTACAAAAGCATCTCTGGAAGTCTTACTGTAATTAAAAGTATATTAAGAGATATCATATCATGTTTTAAAAGTAAACTGTTTTGTCTTGAAAAACCATATTAAATGACCTTGAGTGTGAATGTGTTGTAAGTTGTTTGTATGTGAATCATTGTTTCATGTTTATCAACTTGTAGAAGTCACGTGGTCAGAGTGTGGCAACGTTGTTTCCGTTTCAGTACAAACGTCAATACCAAAGAAGTTTTAATAATAGTAATGACTCTTTAGTCTGAATATTTTTAAATTATATGAGAAAACTCCATAAATAGATGTCCCACATCTTATTGAGTCACTAGATGAATTATACTTTATCACAGTATAAAGTATACTGTTTCCTCTAGAAGAAACTGTATCAGCAGCATTGATCTGTCCAAATCAGAATTAACAAAATGTCTATTAACAATCACGGAAATTTTTTGAAGTCTTCTAACAATAAAGATGAACATGACTACATGAGGTCAGACAATTAAGTTCACAAACTTGCCACCATTTAGTGCAGAGGGCAGCACTACACAAGCAGTTCTGTAATATCATAACCTTGGTATTTCTGTGTCTCACAGCAGTGTTCATGTTGACATGTGGCGGGTTTGTGCTGAGTGGCATTCATTGTTGTGTGTGTGTGTGTGTGTGTGTGTGTTGTCATGAAAATGTCTGAGCTAGAATTAGAGCAATGAACAAACATAAAATTTCTAGTGAAACTGGACAAGACTGGGAGTGAAATATGGAAAATGTTAGTGTAAGTGTATGGTGAGAATGCCATGAAGAAAACAGCGATGTACAAATGCATTAAATGGTTTTCTGAGGGGAGGGAACAAGTGACTGATGAAGAAAGGGTAGGACAGCCAGTAATGAGCCGAATGGACAAAAACATTGCCAAAATTCATCAAATTGTGCTTGCAAACTAGCGACTGACCATGAGATCCATAGCAGACCAAGTGAACTTTGATAGGGAAACTGTGCATACAGTTTTAACTGAATACCTTGGCATCCACAAGGTGTGTGCCAAAATGGTGGAGCTCACCGATGAACAAAAGCAGAGGGTTAACAGATCTGTTGGAATGGCAAGACGGTGTTTTGGGCCAAATAATTACAGGTGATGAAACATGGATCTTTGCGTACGACCCTGAAACAAAGCGACAAAGTCCCCAATGGAAGTCACCTGATTCTCCACAACCGAAAAAGTTCAATCAAAATCAAAACGTCGATAACTTTTTTTGACATCCGAGGGATTGGTCACTATGAATTTGTACTACCAGAACAAACAGTTAACCAAGTGTACTATTTGGGAGTGCTGGAAAGGTTGTGTGAAAAAGTGAGATGCAAATGACTGGAACTTTTTTCCAACAACTCATGCCTCGTGCATCACAATGCACCTGTGCACACAGCACTGTCTGTCTGTATGGGAGTTTTTGGCCAGGAAACAAATAACTTTGGTAGATCACCTAACCTTGCCACCAATGACTTCTTTCTTTACCTGAAGATCAAAGAAGTTTTGAAAGGAAAACATTTTGATGACACTGAGGACATTAAGGCTAATATGATGGCAGTTCTGAAGGCAATTCCAGAAAAAGAGTTTCAAAATTGCTTCGAAGGGTGGAGTAGGCACTGGCATTGGTGTATAGCTTCCCAAGGGGAGTACTTTGAAAGTGACCATAGCGGTATTCAGCAATAAGGTATAGGCCTATAGCATATTTTCTAGGATGAGTTCGCGAATTTAATTGTCAGACCTCGTATATCAGCAATTTACAATGAATGAATTTCATGATTTCAAAAATCATAGTAATGAATATTGGCTGTCTGTTTTCTGTACACATTTAAAGACAATGACTTGCCCTGCTGCAAAATCAGGGTCATGTATGGAGTGTAACATTATTATTTCTGTCTATAGAATTGAGGTATACTGACATTCCACTGACTACCACTGGGGCACCTGAAGTGCACAACACAAATGAAATTTATAATGTTAATATCTTTTTCATTGACTTTCCCGCAAACCACAAAATGTTTGAGAAATATTCTACTGTGTCGTTCAGGTCTGCAGAACAAACCTATAAACTTTGGTTATACAGTATACTGAAAAAATGCTCATTCATTTTCTGCTGCTAATAAATTTAGCAAGTACTTTGTCGATGCTATCACTGGATTAAGGAAAGTCTGTAAAACTGGTTTTGTACAGTGGTCAAAGATAACTGCCTTCCTTAGTACATGATATATAGTATAGTTCTATATTACATCAGAGTTGAAGCCTAGACTGCCAAATGTGCCAGTTTTTGTGTATAAAGTATATATTTGCCATTACCTACAAAACAGTGAAAGTTGTCACTATAAAAAATTCGACTACAGTAATTCGTGGTGCGCACCAGCGATATCGCGTGTGTTCTCACGTTTGGGGGTTTTTATGTGTTTATATTTATATTTTTTGTGATGTGTAAAGTTGTATAAAAACTTGTTTTTAATATTTTAACTATTGATGAACTTCACCAAGGGATATTCCTGATGATGGGACATATGTCCCGAAACGCGTAGAGTTTCGTAAAGGATAAAGGTCACCAGATGGAAAAGAAAAAGGTAAAACTGTTTTACTATTTATATAGATATAAGTGGCCTGGATACCAAAAAGCATGGATCTAAAAATAAAAAATTCAGTAACAACTATTTTGTTTAATGTATTTTCAGTAAATGTGAATAAAATGTTTTACCCATTGAGTGACTTCCTGTGTGGGTTGCTACTCCCATATCAGGTGCCTCCCCAGGTGGCGGATAGGGGAATGCCTCTCAGATATGAGTGGTACTGGGGAAATGGAATACCCGGGACGGACCAAAAACCAGACCTCTCTGCCTTGCAGAGTAGTTGGGTATGCAAAGGTTAGAGGAAGAAAACATTACTGAAAAATCATCTCCAGGTTGGGGGTAGTAACCCTACCCTGGAAAACCATTCTTTACTCAGAAACCAAGAAAAACAAAAGCTGGCCTGTATATAAAGAAATGATTTAAGGGGCACCAAATAGAAATTAGACTTCGAACATTGAATGTTTTATCTTTGTACAGTCCTGGAGCGCTTCAGCAGCTCCTAAACCAATTTGATACATATGAAGTGGATGTAGCTGCAGTGCAGGACATATGGACCAGGGCGGGCATGTTTAACAGAAGCCACACAATACAACGAACACTTACCTAACCGTGGAACTGGCTTCATAGTAAGCAAATGGATGTCACAAATGGTAATCGGTTTTAAACCAATCAATCCACGGATATGCTACCTCCAGTTCAGGGGAAAATTTTATAACTATAGGTTATAACTATAAGTATACACACTCCTACTGAAACTTTGGAAGAAATGGAAAAAGACCAGTTCTATGGAGCCCTAGAAAAATGTTTCCATGACTGCCCTCATGCAGACATAAGATTGTAATGCACAAGTTGGAAAGGAACAGATCTTTGTGGCCACTATAGGGAAGTACAGCATCCATAATAAAAGTAATGGTAATGGCCAGAGGTTAAATAACTTTGCAGTGTCTAAGGGACTAGTAGTGGGGAGTACACTATTTCCTCACAATAATATTCACCTGGCTATTTGGAGATCTAATGATGGAGTGATGATAGATTGATCATGTGCTAATGAATGCCTGACATATCTCAGGACTTATGGATGTGTGCACATTTACAGGAGCAAATGTGGACTTGGATCACTTATCTTATGGTGGCATGGATAAGAGCTAGAATCTCCAATCTAAAGAATCAGAGAGGCCACAATCTAGGAAATATAAAATTACTAAATTGAAGGACGAAAACACAAGACAGAATTTATCACAAAGGATGAACGAAAAGTTTAGAAGTATAGATTACCCTGATGATTAAGTCAATGGTAGGAAGTTGGGAAACTGCTATTTATGAGGTTGCTGATGAAGATCTGCGTGAAGAAGAGAGGTGTAGAGATGCATCCTGGTTCGATGATGGGTTTCGAGCAATAATTGAACAAAAAAATAAAGCCTACACTCTAATGATTCAGTGGAGGCACACATGAAGGTCAGTGGAGGACTTTACAACTAGGAGGAGAGCAGAGAAGCATTTGCACAGAAGTAAAAAAAGATTATGGGAGAATAATCAGCACCAGGAAATAGAGAATCTAAGACAACAGCATGATATTAGGAAATTCTACAAACTGGTCAACAACAGCCGCAAGAAGTTCAAACCAAGCACAAACGCTTGTAGGGACTGAAGGTACCCTCTTAACAGATAACAAAAAGATCATGTAGCGGTGGAGAAACTATTTTTCTTCCCTACTCAATGGTGAGGAACCCCTCAGGACTAGACCCCAAGTGATAATATAAACTGAGGATATGGAACCCCCTAAATAAGGATGGTGTCCAAGAGGCTACTGATAGGCTTAAGAATAATAAAGCTCCGGGGCATGACAGATTGTTGGGTGAGTTATTGAAGCATGGAGAAGATGAGTTGGTGAAGTTTCTGCATGAGTTGATATTAGATGTGTCGTTAACAGAAACAATGCCGCTGGACTGGTATAAAACCTTAATCTGCCTAATCCATAAAAAGGGTGATGCACCAGAATGATGTAACTATAGAGGGATTGCTTTACTTCCGTGTGTCTATAAGATCTTACCATCTATTCTTTACCAAAAGCTTTTACCTTTTACTGAACGAGAAACTGGTGTTTAGGAAGGGACAGGTAACCATGAACCAGATCTTCACAATACGTGTATTGTTGGAGAGAGCAAGAGAATACAGGGTACAGACACACCACCTATTCATTGATTTTCGAGAAGTGTATGACAGCATTATAAGAGAATTGATTCAGGTCCTGCTGGAAATGAGAATCCTAGCAAAACTTGTACGAATGATCCAGCTAACAATGAAAGAAATACGCTGCATGATACATATACAATCTGACATCTCTGAAGACTCTGAAACACATGAAGGTCTTAGGCAGGGAGATGGTTTAGCATGTTTATTATTCAACCTTGCATTGGAGAGTGCAGTGTGGGAATCTGGAGTACAGGTTGGTGGAACAATATTCAACAGGTCCGTTCAGCTATTATCATATGCTGATGATATTGACCTTGTGGACTGGTCTTATGCTGTGGTGAGTGATGCATTCCTGCAGTGGATGGAGCTACCAGAAGAGTTGGCTTGGTAGTTAACGAAGCCAAGACAAAATATATCCGCACTGAACTACATCAAAATGAAACACATGAGGTGCAGGTTGTGATTGGCATCTACGTTTTGACTGTGCTGATGCATTCACATATCTTGGCATGTTAGTGACTGCCAACAACGAAATTCAATTGGAGGTTGGGCGAAGAATAGTGGCCGCCAACAGATGCTATTTTGGGCTTCAGACACAAAAGGCTCTCAAACCACGAAGATACAACTTTACAAGACTTTGATAAGACCTGTACTGAAATATGGATCTGAGTGTTGGACGCTGACAAAGCATGATGAAATGTCCCTGCTGAGATTTGAGAGGTGAATCTTGAGAAGAATTTTTGGAGCAGTATAAGAAGGATAAAACTGGAGGCAGCATACCAATTATGAATTCACGGATATGTACAAGGATATGGACGTGGTTCATACTACTAAAGTGGGCCACTCCGTTGGGCTGGTCATGTGCCAAGGATGTCAGAACAGAAGATTCCAAGGAATGTTCTAAGAGAGAGGATTTATGGAAGGAAGACTACCATGGAAGGTAGATTAAGACTGAGGCGGATGGATGGAGTGGCGGGGTACGCCCAGACTATGTTGGGAGGAAATCTGGCACACGGCAGTGCTGGATAGTGGGATGGCGATCGATGTTGAAGGAGGCCACGATCCCTGGAGGGTTATAGCGCCAAAGAAGGAAGTAAGTAAGTAAGAAAGAAAGTAACCATTAAGTGACTTAGCACATGGCAGAAATATGTCAACAAAATGACAATTATTAACACAAACTAATAATTTACTTAAACTATCCTTAAAATGTCAGCAAGGGAGTCTTAAAATTGTCTTTATATATGTACTGTGTTAGTAGGTTGTACTATACAATTCATTAGGACAAATCATTTTTTATAGTAATTTCCTGCTAATTTGATTAAACCACAGTATACACAAACTGACAATGTGACTCCTTCAGCTGATTTGAAATTCATGAAACCTTTTTATCTGTGTTCACTTAATGTATACAGGAATTGAATACAGACAAAATTAGCAACTCCACATAGAAAAAATGTTGAGCATAAGATAAAATGAGTAAATCACAGCACGTACATGGCACAAAAAATACAGAACTATTTATGAAATCAGAATAAGTTTTGTCACTTAATCCTTCCAAGGTGGTGATGCTGGTGGTAGTCTGATAAGAGGAGGAAAAGTGTAAACAATTATTGTGCCCTATACAATCTGCATTCAAAGTTTTTTATCATTATTCTATAATAAATTCACAATTGTTAATTTTTTCTCATGTCACCATATTACCAGTGATTGCTGTAAACCTAATCTATTTTTAATAACCTATACACTATCAATACTATTCAAAATAACTCTTTTAACATATTTTTTATTTAAAAAAGTAAACATGCAAAATAAATACGACACGTATCAACCCAGCTTAGAGAAGTTTTCATTACAACAAAAGCCATAGTAAAAAACAAGACAAAGGATGATTAAAAAATACACTTACATATTTGATGGGTTCTGTGCACATGACAAAGAAAATTGAGCTGCATCATGATATGCATCAAGTAGTGGATTTCGTGAACTGCTGTCGTAAATAGCATAATACTGTTCGAGGAATGTCTGCACCATTGGCCCACCAGCAGGATTACACAGGAAACTCCCATGCGAGGGCACAAGTTTACATGTGTCCTCTACATCAAATGAGATTGGTGGTGGCAAATCTATGCCATCCTAAATGTAACAATTATATTTTAATTTTATTTTTAGGTAATGTCACTCAAACTCTTTACGGTTTGGACCACAACACTTGTCTTCTCAAGGATGTATCTATATTGCACGTATGATGGGTGAAGTATTACTGTAGTTAAGAAGATAAGTGATACAGTCTAAACTGGAAGGAGTTGAATACATTTATGTTAAAGGTATTATTTTTTCTTGATTCAGTAGTTCAAGATTACATATTCCATGAATTTATTTTAAATAAATTTAGTCTTTTTTCTACAAAAATATGTTTGATTCTGCTTTTTCTCCCTTGCTGAATCCTCAGAAGACAAATTTTACTGACAGCAATCCTCAAGGAAGTGTCAAGTTTCAAATCCCCATGAAACATTATGATTTTTGGAATAC
Organism: Magicicada septendecula; assembly: GCA_034769895.1. Classification (NCBI taxonomy): domain Eukaryota; kingdom Metazoa; phylum Arthropoda; class Insecta; order Hemiptera; family Cicadidae; genus Magicicada; species Magicicada septendecula. The sequence goes on from CM068368.1 coordinate 493,838,909, forward strand.
ACTCTTTCCCTTGGACAGGATATCAAATCTGACAATTCTTTTTAACTCTTTGCACTATCTATATGTTTTGTCTTTGTCCACTGATTTAATACCCGATTACCAAACTTTCAACACAAATATACTGAATCTATGCCAATCTTCTTCATTGCTTCTCTCCTTCTTGAGGACTCTACGCATACACATTGTCTTACAGAGCTGTACCATAACACATTATAATTTCTTTGTTTCTTAAATATTCACTTAAAAAATATCTATTAAATTTACCTTTAGTTTAATTTTACATTCATATTCTTCTAGTTAATTTTATGTATTTACATCTGAATTATGTCTCTCATTAATGTCATGCTACTAATGATACTTATATACTGAGAAAACAACATACTATGGAGATCAGTTCTGAAGTTCAGTCTGGTAAAAAAGTTAAAAAGTTAGAAATGTAAATTTACTTTTAGATCACCCCTCATGTAAAAAAAAACATGCATTAGTACAAAAGTTTGTAAAATTACTACCTATTTTTGATTGTAATACTTACCAGTTTGACTACCTTTGGAAATCTTTTCCTAACTTCCCTGCAAAAATATAAAAAATTTCATATTACTATTTATAACAACAAAGCAATTAACTAACAAACAGATGTCTTACAACATCTGCATGTACAGAGGTGTGCAAATATTTAAACTTAATGCCAGTTTACTTACTTCCTGGTTTCTTCTTTATAAATTGTATTAAATGTAAATGCCTTTTAATGATACCTGAACTCCCATAAATTCATAAAATACAAACTCTCTTTGTTTTATTTAACATTAATGACATCAGTGCTTTGTATCTGGAAAAGTGAAGTTAGCCGACTTATCACAAAGAAAAATGCCTTGGTTGAGTGCTCATTAAAAAATGTATTCAACAAGATACTGGAATAAAACTTGATATTCTGCAATAATCAGTCAGTTTTATTATTAATTGACTCAAATATGGTCAGCTCTAGTTTTAAAATGGAAAGGTAACTATAGCCAAAACCTAATATAAACCCACCATAGCCAAAACCTAATATAAACCCACCCATATAAAAACTTCTTCTCCACATGGCTACATCAAACAGAAGCACAACCATCAAGACATTTTTAATGACAAGAAAGCACATGACATAAAATGATCTCTATATATTGTTTGGAGATGTCTTTGTGTTGCTGGCCACTCAGAGCACAGGCCATGTCAAAAAGCTAAAACTGTCTGCAATTGCTAAGGAAAGAATGATTTAGTCCCAGAAATTTAAAAGAAGTTTGTAGAAATGACTGAAAAAGGCATGATGTTATCATTTATTAATTCAACCACAAATAATTATCTTTAGGCCTCTCACATTTTTTAATAAAAATGATAGAGAAACTATATGCTACTGATGAAGAGAGTTTCACAAGAGGAGAAATTTTACTCAGTGCATTGCACAGACAATGGAACACTTCGCCTTAGTAATGGTTTGGAAATGCCAGTCTTCACAAGGATTGTAGATAAAGCAAGAATTTTTAACAAGGAATTATAAATCAGGACCAATATACAAAACGTCTTTGAAACCCCTACTTTTTTTGCAGCTTAAGAACTAATTCCCATGATGGAGACACCATTTTCATGCAAGATGGAAAACTCTGCTACTAAGTACTCTGCCTATAATCAGTAAGCATTTTATGGCTGAAAACATCAATACAAATCCTATAGAGAATCTTTCAGCAGTTTTAAGAAAAATTTGAAAATAAGACCATGTAGCTCTTATTCGATCACCACCAGGACCTCATAGTTGAACTCACAATCCTAACTGTGAAACTCACAAAAGTCATGTCAAACTATATCAAAACGATTATAATGAAGGAAATCTATTATACTAAAAATATTGTAAATATTGTTTTAAAAATTTTTCTTGAAAAAATGTGGGTTTGTTTTGAATTTACTTTTCTGAGTTTAATAATTTGCACTCCTCTCTTAATAAACAACTGAAAATTACATTCTCCATAATACACTCATCCACAAAATTTGTACACAATACAAAATAAGATTTAAGTAACTGTACACATTTCTTCAAATTTTCATAAATAATATCAATATAATGCAATAGAACTGTTCACCACAAATTTTTTAATTGCAAAATAACACACACGCATGTGCATACACTCGGGTGTGGACAAAATAGCATGACACACAACTTTAGTCGAGTCTAATAAACAATGACAAAAAACTGATTTCTTGTGGGTTTTTTTCTTAGCACTCTCTTTTTTCAGAATCATAAAGATATTAGGCTGATTCTATTTGTACTTGTGCAGAATTTTTAATGAAAATTATGTCCACTGTGTCAACATCATTTGTGTATTTTGACCTGTGCACTTCCATAACAGAAAAGATATGAGAAGAAATTTAGTGTACATGCCATCGCAGAAAATATACTTAGACAACTGCCCTTTCACATACAGAGTAATTATCTGACAGTATTAAAGAAGAATGCTTAAGACATTCAATGAATCGACTTATCCCATCATTCAAGATACATAAGGCTGAATTTGTCATCAAATTTCATATCTGTGGGCAACATAAATTTTTTACTATAATTTATACTTGTAACTGTGAAATGCTTGTTTTTGAGTTATGTCTGTTATACAACCTCTGACATCGCACCTACTTGCCATGCTATCTGTGAAAGACTTTTAGGTCATAAAATATATCAACATTGGAATATTTTTTTCATTTACTGTGTCTATGCTGCAAGTTAATGTTTCCTGAGCATTGGCATCAGTATATTACTTTCATCACAATTCAGTTTGAAGGAGACCTTGCCATTTCAGCAATAAGAAAAAAAGAAATGCATTTTAATACATCACCAATGTCATTTTTAACCTTGTATATTGACTACACTAATGTGGTAAATGCTGAATCTTGGTGTAAACAGTACCATATGATCTAATCTCTTAATTTGTTGTAACATCAAGTGTTACACTTTTTTAATACTAGCATACCAACAAGTAAAAAGCACAAAAACACAGTCAGATGAACATTCTGCTAAAAAACTCTAGATTTCAGTTAACAGTCATCACACAGGACTGAAAAGCTAAAAGTAATATTAAAATTAATATAACTCAATTCCCTTTCACTGTGTGTGTGACACCAACAGAGATTTGGAAGAGTGTACACAATAACATCTCATCACCTGAAACAAATTATATTATATTTTACACTTCATGAACAGTATTTTAAACTTCTCACACAGTACCAGTGCTCTTTGCCAGTGATCACCAAGTGGAGGGAAGTAAGTACCAATTAAAACACGCTAAAAGCTGTGTTGTTGTTTTACGCCACTTAATAATTAAACTAATAACAATGATCAACGTCATCATAATACATATGCAATTATTTGCATTAGCAAATGTTATTAACTTTCAGGAATAAACTTAGAACTGAAACTAAAATAAAATTGAATAAGAATATCATTGTCCCAATATTGCTGTATGGAAGCAATGAGCGGATATATGGAAATATTGATAGCTGTAGAGTAAAAGATAGCAATAAACTACTAAGGTGCTGTTTCTTTGAACAGTTAGAGATTAGCAAGACCTTAATAATAAGTAGTGTTATTTTGGGAATGATTCAGAGAGTGAACAGCAATGTTAAGAGATGGTTAATTACAGTAGAAACTTGATATAATGTTCTTCAGTGGACCGAGCAAAAAGGCTTTCAAGGCATTTTATATCAAGGGTAACTTTACGTCAAGGTTTTGAGTTTAACTTAAGAAATGTGAAGGCATTCTCAAAAAACTTTATCTCATACTTCATTTTTTTTTGTGAAGTTTGACAATTTAAAATTTCATATTTAGAGTTAGTTATGAAGATTTCTTCCAAGAAGCTGTTTTTTGAAAAACATTTTCTGTCTTACAAATATTATGGAACAATAACAGGACAATTTATATAACAATAACAGTAATACATTTATATTACTGCATGCTACATTAAAAAATAATTTATGTTAAAATTTTCAGAACTAAATTTAGAAAATTAAAAATTATGATATCAAGCATTCTTTAACTACAAAAAAGTGATGTAGTAATAAGAAAAGTGCATTGAGATTATTCCAAACACGCATTTATAAAATATTTTATATGTTTAATGTGTACAGATCTTATAGCACTTACTTTAATTTAATATAAAAATTTTAATAAAGACAATAGATCTAATGAAAGTGCACTGAAAACTCTACAAAATAATTTTACTAACAAAATTCTTAATTGGAAAATAGGATAACATATTCACAACTCAATCAACTGCATTTAAAGAAATATGAAGAGAATGCACTCATTAGAGAAGTTTACAATGCACCATATTAAGAACTACATAGAAACAATGAAATAATTTTAGAGATGGACAATAATTCCATTATCACCATGTATACAGTACATATAAAAACTGCACTGTAATTAATAGTTTCCATAAAAGATATACAGGAAATGTGTGAGTGAAAAAGAAAAAAATAAATTTAATAAACAAATATGAAAAATGGTGAGAAAGCCAAAGAAAATTTTGTAAACTAAACACAATTGCAGCAGCATCCATAAGAACAATATTGTCATCATCAACAAATTGACAAAGGAGCAAGTTAAACTGCAACAAGATATGAAGCAAGGATAAAATTTTAGAAATGGCCTTTCCATATGGTTCAATGAAACCTGAGCTTTCAACCCTCTGATAAGTGGGTCAGTATACAAGAACAAGTTAATCAGATTGCAGAAACTATGGAGATTCTAGGTTCCAAGTATGTAGGGGGTGGTTGGAATCATCATCACAGAACTGTTTATGATGGTTATAGGCTAATGATGACTGGGTTACTGCTTCTGAGTGCATGTAATTTATTCAAATTAGCTAGTTACAGTTTTTAGATTGGAGCAACATGAATAAATTACAGTACTATATGTTGTAGTTTTCTGTATTTGAGAGGGTGCTGTCACAATTGAAACTAAATAAGCTAATTTTCCATGATAAGCTGTTTCCAAACAACCTATTTCAGCAATTTACAATAAATCTTTTCAAGAAAACAATTCGAAAACCCTTTGATCCTGTGACAAGTTTTGAATCAGCTTGGTGTGAGTTATGGTTGAAAATTACCATAATATTTCACACATCTTTTAGGAAAATTTTTTTTGTAAAATAGGAGTATGTAAATTACAAGAGAAAAAAAGGTAAATAACATACATCATTCACATATACAATGTTACATGTTTGTTAAGAACTCCTTGTTTTGCTAGTAATGTGCCCTTATGAAAAACCATATTTCCTCTCAGCAGCTTGATTCAAGTTTTTCTCCATATATTAAATTGTATGAACTTTGTAATCCCCAGTGCCATGTATTTGTTGGAGGGTCAAATTGCCCAAAGTAGGCAATTTTTCTAGTTAATTTTTGACATTTTTATTATTAACTAAAACACTCACTTATCAGTTATGAATTAACATTTTCCAGTTTAAGCCCAAGTATACCTCAGGCCATGTATTTGCTCACTTTACTGTAACATTTCGGGTACGTCTTGGGTTCAGCTGTCACTAAATGCTTTCATATCGATATATGATTGTGTACAATGCACTCTGGTTTTAATTTTCATAAACATAATCGACTTTTAAACAGCTGATGCAATTTAATTGCAGTGTGGATTCTAACCTGTTTCGCTTTGCATTTATCATTAGCGTTATGTTCAATGTTATTTTTCTAAATACAGTGAGCAAAGTATTAAATGCAATAATTAATATAAAGCCTTCAAGTATGCCAGAATGTTTCCAATTGTGCCAAATAGATGTCAATTGCCTCTAGAACCTGGGCGTTCCAATTTTTTTCTTTTATAAAAAATTGATATTTTGAAAAAAACAGTGTTATTTGCAAACATTGTATTAATGCGATATTTTAATAAAGTAATGTTTGAATTTTTATTTCACATGTAATAAATGAATACATGTAAAAGAATGTTAAGAAAATACAGTACAAGGAAAGTAAGCATAATCGGTCAGACTGGAAGGACTATACAGGTAACTATATACTAAGACTGGAAAGTGTTAAAGCTCTATTTAATCTCTCTGTACCCTCTGAAAAAGAGTATGCATAAAAATATATTCCTTCTGACCTTGAAGCAGTACAACTCGTTTATCACAGATATTCATGGTCAGGAAGCAAGGGAAATGAAAGCAGGTTGCGGCATGTCTGCCGTTTGTTATATCGATGGCCTAGTTCAAGACAGCAACAACTCAAAAAAACACATGCTGCTCTATATATTTCAATAAAGAACCAAGTCAAAACATAAATATTGTGGGGCAGAAAAGTGTTAATTCACTCTAGAAATATTTTTGTGCTTGCATAAACTTACTTCAATATGGCAACATTTAGACACGTTTCTGTTTAGAACAGAAACTACACTTCAACTTAGTTCCATACCGAATCATTTCGAGTTGTTTCTGTATGGAAGTGTATACTTGAAAATTTTCCAAAGTTATTGCCTCTTCTATGGTTGGCAGCGCTGTGTCTAGGAAAAGAAGAGGAAGAAAACAAAACAATTCTGGGACTACCTAATTCAAAGTATGACAGAAATACAGCCTAAATACATGTACAAAAAGATTGACATCAACAGGTCACTGAACTATGGCTATTACTTTGATATTTGTGGTTCGAACGTTAGGGTGTGTAAATTATTTTTTCTAAGAACTTTAGATATTAGCAGCAAAATGATCTTCACTGCTTGTAAGAAAAAGAATGATGAAGGTGTAATAGAACCAGATAAGCGAGGGCGTCATGGTAAGAGTGGAAGACAATTACCTCCAGAGTTGAAGGCATGTATTGAAAGCCACATAGAATCATTTGCGGTAGTAGATTTGTACATCTTCTATAAAGAAGTATTGCGTATCTTCTACAAAGAAGTATTTGGATGGAAGTTTAACACTGGCAGCAATGTACTGCATGTATGTGTCTGCATGCAAGGAAAACGGAGAGCCGTATGCAAAATTAAGTATGTATGAAACTATTTTTAATACAGAGTATAACATTGCTTTTTGTAGGCCAAAAAAAGATCAATGTGCTCAATGTGACAGCTACAAAAATAGTTCAGCTGAAGAAAAAATTGAGAAACAAGCCACTTGTGACAGTCACATTCTTGAAAAACAACTAAGTAGAGCAGATAAAGAAAGTGATGTAAAGAACGCAGTGAAAAACAAAAATCTCCAGGTTTGTTGTTTCGACTTACAAGCTGTTATTGCGCTTCCTTGTGGAGATGTCAGTTAGTTTTATTATAAAAGAAGACTATCTTGCTACAATTTTACGGTTTTTAACATTTCTGAAAAAAAAGGAACATGCTACTTATGGCATGAAGGCATCGGTAAAAGAGGCGCAAACGACATCGCAAGCTGTGTATATAAGTATTTACAAGAATGTGAGGCACATGACATAATATTTTATGCAGACAACTGTGCTGGACAGCATAAAAATACGTTTATGGCTTCTCTTCTTATGTTTCATGTCATGAACTCTGAAACTACCAATACTATAAAGATCAAATTTCTCGTTGTAGGACATACCCAAAAGGAGGGTGATAGTATGCATGCTCTGACTGAGCGGTCTAAGAAACGAGCTTTGAATGGAGGACCAATCTACTTCCCTTCCCAGCTTGTTCCAATAATAAGTCTCTCTAAAACAAAAGGTCACCCTTATAAAACAGTAGAAATGTCAACTGAAGACTTCTTAGATGTCAAAAGTCTGCAAGAAAGTATGGGTAAAAATTTTAAAACTGATGAAAATGGCGAAGATGTTAACTGGAATAACCTGTGTGTCTTAAAGAGTCGAAAAAGCAGAACCAAACATGATGTTTTACAAAACATCATACACACAAGAGAATTATGGCCGGATCAACATAGCACAGCGCATGATTCGGAGGAGGAGGAACAGTATCATTGAGTTGAAAAAAGCTTATACACGTCCATCAGCAATATCAAGAGCAAAGATTGATGATCTATTTTCATTGTGCAGAAATAACAGCATTCCCTGTCAATATTGGCAGTTCTATGAATCGTTGAACTCAGAATGAGAATAAGTATAATTTTTTGTTTGATTTTCCATTGTTTTAAAATTTTGAACTCTGAAGAAAAATTTGTTGGTTTTAGATTTTCCAGTGTTTCAACACACTGAACTCTAAACAATACTGTAATTATTCGATTTTTTAATTTTTCAGTGTTTTTTTTTGTTAGTAATTTTGTTTTATTTAGTACTGTTTTTAAAAATATTAACCGTTAGCAGTGGGACTCAGACTGGAAGTAACCAGGCACAAAAGAGTCAGCAATTATTTTGTATACTTTGAAATTCAAACATCATTGTTGTACTATTTTACAGAGTAAAAGTAGAGAATAATCCTTAAATGATTGCATTTTAAATAAATATGGAGTAATTTAATGGCTTACTTTGCTTCGTACAGTAGCAATAACTATAAATTCATCATAAACCCTCTACAATGTCAGTTCAGTAGAGAAACAACTCAAAACATAATTAAACAATAATAAATATATCATATTTACAAAAAGATACGAACATCAATTTACCATCTAATTAATGTTGAAATTGTAATCTTTATGATAAACAAAACCAGAAATACTGGATGTAATTGTGACAGAAGCTATACGTTATAATAGCAAGCACAAAAACTTTAAACCCAATTATCTTAAAATTAGTTTTTTTGAGTTGTTGCTGTCTTGAACTAGGCCATCGATATAACTGACTGTTTTCCAGAAATTACCGTTTTCTCCTATTACCACATTTGACACTGTGAAGAAAATTATGGGAGAATAAAAAAAGAAACAGAACGGGGGTATAAAAATGTGCGGGCAAACATTATGCAAGTAAATAGGGCAATTAATTCATGACAAAAAATGAATGAAGCCAGAAAATGTTGCTGTTTATGCAGCAGTCATTTTAGTCAAGAATCAAAAATTTTCTCTGTGAAATAAATTGTTTTGCTCTTAAAAATTATAAAATTAATTTTAAAAAGTAAAGTACTATCTTTAACAATAAAAATAATACAGCACTGGTACTAATGACTTAAGTCTTACACTAAAGTTACATAAAACACAAAAATCCCGAAAATTTCAAAATTTGTTAACATGAACTCTGACATCAACCAAAACAACACATAACTTACATAACGTATGACTGCCAAGAAACAAATCAAATTTACGTGTTTCCAAGGTCAACATAGGCTGACCAACAGCCATCCCTTGAAATGGAAGCACCCATCTCCAAACACATATACTTGAAACAGGGAAATGTTCTGTGCAGTTATACAAGGGCATTATAACCTTGAAAATTTTCTTTCTTATCAACCAGCAAAACAGTGTAACATCAAATTTCCCATACAAAACTAGAGTGTAAAATCAAGGTTTTTTTGGGGGGGGGGGGATTAGTCAGGACCATAAAAAAATAGCATTACATCAAAGAACAAATTATATTGAAAGAAAATTAAATCAAGGTTCCCCTATACTCAGAGAAATATAGAAGGGACATTTTCAGAGCAGGTGCACTTTCCATATAATCAATGTAATATTATACATTGGAAGGGAAAGTTCCTAAAAACCAAGCAGAAAATGGAAGTATCTTTGAATCACATCATACATGGTTGGAGAAAGCTGTAGAAGAAAGAGGAAGAGGAGGAGGAGGAGAAGGTATCTCGAATAAATGAATTCAAGAAACTATGTCAATTAGTCAAAGGACTAACAAAAGTATATTCTTTAAAATAGTGACATATTGGGTAGAAACATGATCTCTTCTAAATATAACACAAGATAAAGTCTGAACTGTGGAACTAAATTATATGTGGAGATACTTATAGATTATTCATAGAGATAAAATGTAAACAACAGAAACATGGAGTAATCAAATGACATGGCCAATATACCCAGTCAATCACAGGGCAAACATATACTATGCAATGATCACATTCAGTAGCGGCTCGTACAGGGAGGACAAAAGGGCGCAGCCTCCCACTAAATTTGCAAATTAAACTTGTCAATAATATAACTATAATGTGTAGTATTCTTATTGAAAGATATTTTTGGGGCGACTAATAGCGATCACCCGATGTTTTCGGCATGGCCCCGCATCTGGGACGGTTTCGCTGTAGCCCTCCCTGAATAGGCCGTTCTTTCGGGGAGCGGGGCAAGAGACGTATACACATCTCTATGCATTTAAATGAGCATCCGCCATCACACGTGGGACTGTGGCCGCTTTCTGTTTCGCAGCTAAATTCATAGAGAAACGGAGCGTTGTTCAAAACTTCTCGTAGTGCATATATTTTCTCTTGTGTTTTATATAGTTTTGATTGTGTTCTTGTTGTACTTTTTGTGTAAACGTAATGTTCTAATAATTTATTCTTTATTAGGCAGTGTATTCTGTGTACGATAGTGTTTTTGTCGAACCTTGTGTACATAAACGTGTAACTTATTCTGTGTGTTCTGTGCATATTTGTTAGAAACGATTAAATGGCTATGAATTCGGTAAGTAATATTAAACGTTTGATTATTTCAAATTCACTTACTTACGAAAAGAAAATACAACTAAAAAAATTAGGGCCACCAAAACCGAATTTAGATATTACACAACAAAATTATAAAACGGACAGACCAGCATCAAGTAAAAAAAAAACTACATAAGAAAATTTAATAGAAACTGTTACTTACATGCTGATTGGATATGTGGATGTGAGGTGATCAATTCCTTTTTTTGTTATGTATGTTTGGTGATGAACCTAAACAGTGATTCAGTCTGGACTGAAAATGGAATTAAGGACTTGAAACATTTGGGAGAAAAAATAAAAGAACATAAAATTAGTGAAACTCATATGAACAATTGTATTGAATATTCATTGTTAGGAAAAGTCAATATTAGTTGCCAGTTAGACGGTGCATATAGATCAAAAATTAAACAGCATAATGAAGAAGTCTCTAAGAACAGATACATCCTAAGTAAGTTAATTGACTGTGTAGTTTTGTGGAATATTTGAACTAGCTTTAAGGGGACATGATGAAACAAACACATTTGAGAATCCAGGTATTTTTAGGGGCTTAGTAAATTTAATGGCAGGCCTAGATAGCACCTTAAGAGAGCATATTGAAAAAACAAACAATAGGGTTTTCATTGGTCTTTCTAAAACAATTCAAAATAAAATTTTGGATTCTATTTATGCAGTGTGCATTGGACTAATAACAAAAGAAATAAATGAAACTGACTACATTTCAATTGAAGCAGATGAAACCACGGATTGTGCCACTCTGTCACAAATTGTGTTAGTTGTGAGGTATGAATTGAACGGAAATTACATGAGAGATTTATCAATTTTGTCAGTCCACAAGATCACTCCGCTGAAGGTATTAGTAATACTATTTTTGAAGAATTAGCAAAATTAGAACTTGATAAGATGCTTAGTAAAATTATTGCACAAAGTTACGATGGGGCAGCAGTAATGAGTGGAAAACATAACGGTGTTCAAGCAAAAGTTAAAGCTGTGTACAAGAATGCCCAGTATATACACTGCTATGCCCATCAACTAAACTTAATTACTGAGCGCGCTGCATCACAAAACAAGCAAGTAAAAATATTTTTCTGTAATTTAGATGGCTTTACAACATTTTTTTCAAGATCTTCCAAGCGAACTGCCATACTTGATGAAGCAGTAAAGAAACGTCTCCCAAAATGTTCTAATACCAGGTGGAATTTTAAATCCCGTTGTGTGACAACAGTATTTATTCATAAAAATGACATTTCCGCTGTTCTTGAAAAAATCATAGATGACGAGAGTGACAAGTCCACTGTTCAGAAAGCACTAGGACTGAAAAACAAATTAAATAATGATGATTTTAATTTTTGGTTAACATTTTTCAACAAAATTATGCCTGCCTGTGACATTTTGTTTAATCAATTACAGCAAGTAGAAATTGACAGTATTAAAACACACCAGTATGTTACTTCATTCAAGTCACACATTCAAAACGTCAGAGATTATATTGATTTTGATGCCAGTCTGTCTGCAACAAATGATTTTGGAGAATCATCACAAAATCCAAAAAGGTCACGTTTTGATGAAAGCAAGAAGACTGCAGCTAAAGAAGTTTGTGATATAATAGTTACCAACATAAATGACAGATTTTTATTTTCAGACCATTTAGCAATAGCAGTTTTATTGCAACCAACCCTGTTTTCTAAACATCAGCTTATCTTTCCAGAAACACAGTTACAAATTGCTGCTAAAGAATTTAATTTAAATGAAACTGCATTAAGACATGAACTGGTAGTTCTATACAGCAGGCCTGACTTCACAAAGGCAACTGGCGCATTGGTTCTACTCAATTTTGTATATGAAAACAATCTAGTTACTGTTTTTCCCGAACTGGTAAAACTATTAAAAATTATTTGTACAATCCCTATGACTACAGCAGAAAGTGAACGATGTTTCTCAACTCTCAAACGCATTAAAACATTTACACGTAATACAATGAAAAAGGACAGACTAAGTGCTCTGGGAATGTGTTCAATAGAAAAAAAAATGTTAGAAATAACTCCTAACTTCAATGAATTAGTTATTGACCATTTTGCCAAACAAAAGGAGAGGAGAATAGATTTCATGTTCAAGCACATAAACTAATCCAAGGTAGGGAACAAATATATTTTATTTAGTAATGCATGCATTTAATAATATAATTTCTTAAATATTTAAATTTAGGAACGTGAACTGCTTAGGTATATAAATAATTTGTTTCAAACACTGTTTAAATATTGGTAGTTTGCAAGGTAGGTTTTTGATATTAACAATAATTTTAGTAGTGAAGCAAAAGATTAAATTTTACAATTATTTGATGATAATAGCAATAATTTAGTTTCTACTGGTGACTTTTTTTACATAATATTTTGTACAACTAAATTTTGCCCCCCCCCCCCAGTCAAAAACATTACCAGCCGCCACTGATCACATTCAACAAACAGAGAAATCAATAGAAAAAAAAAAACTACAAAGAATATGAGAAAATCCCTTCCATCATGGTGTATATAAGCCTAAGCAAAGAACAGAGTAGCGTTTAACAGGTGACTGGGAAGGTTTACATTAAGAATTATTGGAGAGAACAAACTGTGAGCCCCTAAAAGAAATACTCAAGGAAGAAGTTGTATTGAAAGAAAAATGTAAAAACTCTTGCTATTTACACTCTCTTGTCTGCTCAGACTAATTAACAGTTTTTCATAATATATGTCCCTTTTTTAATATACATCATAACTCTCACAGGATTGCTTACATGTGAGAAATATTATCTGATGATGACAATCAGGACTCTAGATTTGATTATTCATTGCTGGACAATTTTCTATTTTCTCATTTGAAAGCATGATTAGTCCACTGACACAAAGTTTCATATATATAATTTGTCAGATTTAAAATACAGAGGAAAACATTTAACACAAAATATGGCTCACGTCCCGATCGTCGCTTCTATTTTACATTTACAGTTTGCACAGTTGACACACATGTTTTATGGTGAACATGAAAAATGTTATAATAATTTTGTTGATGGCTAATAAATAGCTGCATAATAAATAAATACATACATGCACGCCCCAAAACAATGCAAACTAGAAACTATGAAAGTAATGAAGAAAATTACTGAAAATTTACCAGTTTTTACTGCTACCAATATGCTTTTGTTGCTGAGCCGTGTTCATTGATATTTAGAAGCCAACTCGGAAGGTGAAATGCTTAACCACATTGATAAATTAGAACAATTTGTTGAAAATAAAGTAGTGCAGAATTGGTGTAAAAGAAAATAACAGACTACTTAAAAATAATTTAACACTATAGGGACTTTTAAAAGACATACTACATTACTGCACAAGAAAGCCTAAATCATAAGACATAATGTTCACGTTTGTGTATACTACATTTTAAGGAAAATTAACCAGAAATTAATCAGAAGGATAAACAGAACATTTATATGTAAGTGCTCTTTATTGTGTAATTTTACTATACAATACAGTAAGTAATCTGAACAATTTTTGTTCATTTATTTCATTTATTTTGTTTCACTTTTTGTCCGTTTAACACAAAACGTTTTTAGTCATTTGCACTAAATGTTTTCCCCTGTATTACAATTACGATATTATATAGCACTACTTTGGACAGATGTAAAATTATTCTACGGGAAACCTTTGATATTAGCTAAGTGCAGAGGTATTGTGTGAAAAGCATACATGCAAAATATTAAAGTCACAAATGTTTTTTAAAAGTTGTTTTATGAATCATATGTTAATTTTTTCTTAAAATAGAAATACATTTTATTAATATGATCCAAAATTTCAATATATTAATAATTTACATACCCAAACAATATTACATTTTCTGATTCTAAAACAAGAAAATCACTTTTCTTTAGTAGAATAATTTTCCATCGTAAAGAAAAATACAGTACCAAGGAACATTATAAACATAAATTTTTACTGAAATAACTTTCTCTTTGCCTGTTAATAATTTCTTTTGTCAGACTTTTTGATATGACTTCATCACTACAATAGTGATGACTTCCTTACACGAAAATAATTCCAAGCTTTTGGTATTATACTACAATGATACAAGTCAAAGCTGAACTGCCTGATTTTCAATATAAGCATATTAAAATTATTATAATTTGATCTCAAGTGTACACATGAATCAAAATTTTAAACTCCATTATTAAGCCACTCTTTAATAACAGAAATGAAATAATATAAAATTATATTGCTTGGAATATATTTTTCTTAGAATAAGTATATAAAATATTTATTTTACCAAGTTTCCCTTGGTTTAGGTTTTCTTCTATTTTGAATTCACTCGACTCACAAGAGGAGAAGAAAAAAAATGCATATGTTTACTTGAAAAAAAAAAAATAAATAAACTTCTATTGAGGAATCAAAGTTAAGTTAAAAACCATTATTAAGACCAACCAACTTGAGACCACAAAACCCTTTAAAATGACAAAACATGTACCTTTTCCTATGTTCTGATCAAGTATGAGCAAGATAAAGTTAGGACCATTAAAATAACAAATTTCATGGAAGCTATGGCACAGTTTCATGAACAATGAAGTAAAATGCTCACAAGATGGCAGATATAAGATTATACAAAGTAAGGCTGTATTCTGAATATGCATACTAAGATGTATTAAGAGGACTGCAAGGCACAATGTTCCTTCAGATGGTTCAAGGGATTTGACGGAGGTGAATGATGATGATGATGAAACTTAGTCTTAGCATATTAGTGGCATTGAAAATGATAAAACAAGAAAGCTATTGTTATAATAGAACAGACAGGTGGGAGGTACACTGAGCAGATTTCAGAAAGGATATTGAAACAAATAATAAAATGCCACATGGAAGTATGTGGGTTGATCACTCCCCCCGCTACACAGGTCCTGAACCAGCTTTAAATTGAAGGTCAGAGGACTTCTGACTATTCTTTTACATTGATTTATGAATGTATTTGAATCACTTTATTTATTTGTTTGAATGTGTTTTATTTTAAGACCAATTTTTAAACAAATTCTCTGAGTCATATTTAAAAAAAATATGGTTACTTTCATCAAACTATTTTCAGAAATAAACAATGTAAAGTAAGAAATTAAGTCCACTCATAATCAAAATTTATTATATGTAATGTTTATTCATAAACAATTATTAACAAGCATAGTTTTCATACCAATTAATTAGTACTATCTCACTGACTTAGTAGGAAAGAACCATTTAGTTGTGAAGTCCATCAAAATTTCAATAATATTTCTGAAGTATGCAGAATTTTTCAAAGTGATAAATCAACCCAATGATCATGCTGGAAGTCTCTTGAAATTTGTTCATTTTATCTCAAGAAAACAGAAAATGTTATACAATATGATCATGATGATAATCACCTTCCACTAGCTGTATGTAGTGCCTGTAAAATAAATACTTACTGATCTGTAAACAGTATTAACAATCAGGAAACTATAATGCTGCCAGGCTACTCACATTTTCGTCCTATACATACAAATTCAAAATCAAAATCTGCAAACTTTCGTGTCATTTGGTGAGAAGAATGGGACATTATAATTTTTCGAAGGACTTCCAGTTGTCTTTATAAAAAACCTAAGATTAAAAAAAAATTCTCAAAGTGTCTCGTAGAACTTTTAAAAGGAAAAAAAATATAATTTTCTAAACCACTGTGAGAATCTGGAAGACCACATACAAATTTCAATATCACCTACAGTGAAAGAACACATAGTATGTGAACTGATAGAAGATATGTCTGTTACAAGAATAAATACTACCACAGCACTGGATGGAAACATATATTTATCTCAGACACATAGAAAGCCAGTAAAGATTACAACCTAGAAAATCTGTAGCAACAACAAATTTCTGCAGAAAACGTGCCAAAAATACCAACAATTCTTTCTCTTTCATCCAGAACTAGATGTTGTGTTATTGCTACTGCATTTCCTATTGCCTCAAAGAATCACAAATTTTTTTAATTTAACTGATGCGAAAACTGTTTACTTTAAAATCATATTTTTGATGAATACTTAAAGTCATACAATATGATTTACTACATGTGGAACATGGTACAATTAAAAATGTCATAGAGCTGTAAGTATTGTGCAATAATGTGGCTCCTGTTTTTGCAGGCAATTCCTGCAAAATACTCTTGGATAAAGTGGACGTACTATGGGGAAACTACAGTATCAATTGCTTAATATATGTTCAGTATTTAAAGGATTTTTAGGGTGTTGTTGTTTTACCACAGTCATCTATCCAAATTTTATATATTACACAAATGAATTCTGTAATAGTTACATAGATTTAAAAATTAATATTACCCCAAAAGGATCATGCAGTATTTTTTCATGTCACTGATTTCTACTCAAAAACATAGAAAGGACTTGGTTTCTTTGATGACCAGGCTTCAGAATCTGAACATTCTAATTTTTAAGATCTTGGGCTCAGTGGCGTAGCTAGGCTTTTTGGGGCAAGAAGATCGTCGGCCGCATCCCCTTCACAATTAAAAGGGGACCAAAAGACCAAAAATGAAGGCCCATCTAGTAAACAAAGTACTTAATAAATGCAAATGTATGGATTTTTATATAAAAGCACGTCCAGAAAACATATTAAGAATATTTGTTTAGTCAAAATTAAGAAATTACATATTATAAGTTTAATATTACCAGTATTCAGTTTGTATACATTTGTTAGTAACAAATATAGACTATAAAAATGTAGTAATATAACAAATTTATAACATAAAAATGTTCTAATAAATATGCAAATTCCTTGTACGTCTAAAGCGCATCATCAAAACAATATCCTAAAGCAACATAAAGTCAAACAAAGAACTACATTAAAAGTAATAAAATAAATCACTTACCATTACAGGTTAATGGTTCCATCTTCTATTAATAAACACTTAATAATTATTTTTAATATTTAATAAATATTTAAAACGAGACGTAACTTTCCTGGTCTTAATTGCTGCAAAGTCGGTTATTAAATCACTATAATCTAAAGACGAAGCAATGTCCAATGTCGTTGAGAGTATTGCTAGATTTGATACCCTGTCCTGAGATATTGTTGATCGTAGGTATGAGTTAATCAATTTAAGTTTACTAAACAATCTTTCACAAGAAGACACAGACACTGGTAGAGTAAGAACAATTTTTAAAGCTACTGCTAGTGTTTTGTAGGCTTCTAATCCCATTGAAGAAATGTACTGTAGCATACTCTTTTTTAAAATAACAATTAAAGTACATAAGTTTTTCATGATAAATTAAATTAATTTCCAGATATACAATGGTTATTTATAGAAATGCTATGATACAATTTTTTTTTATAGTTATGCAAAACATTTCTAATTTTTTTTAATAGTCAGGAAATTTAAAAAACTGGTCTTAAATCAAAAAGCATTCAGAAAAGAGGTGCTCGACTTTTGGTTTTAAGTTGGTTAAGGACCAGTGTGCACAACACTGCTTATACAAAGAACAGCAGACAATGACGAATGAAGAATTGTCACAATATTAACACTAATAGCCTCATTTTTGTGCTACCAAATTCACTTGGAGTTTGTGCTATCAAGGAGAGGCAGGACAGGATCATTTGGACTAGCACAGAAGGAAGACATGTAGTCAGGTCTAATGTTAGAGATTATATTAGAAATAATTTTCACAGGCTGAGTTGACAATGAAGCTGAAAACTGGAGTTAATATTATAGTGTTGTTCATGAATCAAACAGCAAATCTTTAAATTAGTAGCCAAGTCCCATATCCATTCATCTCTTACACCACAAAATATATTCAACATGCTTATACTTACCTCAAATCTTATTTTAAAATTAAAAATAACTTCATTATATATTCATACAATTACTAGTTGTATCAACTTCTTTTAATGGTAATATAGTGATTTACACAAGATCAAGCTAAAGGCAAACCGCTTGTAACACACACACACACGCGCGCGCGCGCGCGCGCGCGCCACAAAATTTTGATTTCTACTCTATACTGACTGTTTCCTTATGTTCTCAGTTCTTGTTTGTGATGATCTTAAATTATTCTCATTTTGTCACTTTATAATCTTATGTATATATGTATAAACTCTTTAGTTATATATGTATATTTGTTTGTATACTCTCAATAGTTATTCATATATACAGCCAACTTACACATTATATACTGGAAATGCTATATCAGCAAGTTCACTATTTATACAAAAACTTATTAGTCGTATTCTTTTATTAATTTAATGAGCCAAAAAATAAAAGATTCCTTAGTCTGATAATCCAGTTTCAGATATTCTTTCTGTTTACTGTATCAACAATACAATACAGAATACAGAAGTAGAAGACTACAATGCTTCATTAGACTTCACATATACTCAACTTGACAGCAAGTCCTATTCTAACAAAACTACTCATAAACAAATCTCATATCTGATGACAGTTGAAACTTTCATACAACTATTTTTTTGCTTTGCCTATGTAGTTTTGGTTATTATATAGGTTTGTGTGTTCTATTTGTGCAAATCGTGTTCTTCAATTAATACAAATTACAGTAAATAAATTCGTTCTTGATGGACAAAGAGAGAAATTGTTGTTTTACCTTCACATGTCTTATTTACAACCTTACACATACCACATACTGTAATTTGAATTTTTACAGTAACTGAATTTTAGTGATTAAAAAAATATACTTACCCAAACAGACATGGCAACTACTACATTACCTGATGTAAAATGCCTGATCCCGAAAGTTGTCACATAAAGAATTGCCATCAAGAATCAGATCTTCTATCTGCAAACCTTGTAAACAGTCCAAGTGGCTCATGTTTTGCAGCTGAAATAATTACAATTTCATCAAACACGAAAACAATTTTCAAGTCAGATTCAATTAAGTAATGGTGAAACTAAAAAATATTTATCTATTTAAGTATATCTGAAGGGAAATTAAAATGCCAGCAACAAAGACAGTGTAATTCCTTAGTAAGAATTAACTCAAAATTTATGACATAAATATGAACATAACATTATTCAGAACTGAGAACATATATAGAGATACAAGACTAATGGAGAGGGAAGAGAAATTGTTTTTAATGTTGGCTAATCTGACTGTCATCCTTGGTTCTCTTTAAGGCAAAGACTCGATTCAATATTACGTGTTGTGTGAATTTACAAGTAGTGTCAAACCTTAATTCTTCCACAACTGTCTGGTCACAACAAAGGTAGCAAATGGTACAAATAATTCAGCCATTAAAAGTGAAGAAAGTCTCAAAAGCACATCTTCGAAATTTGAAAAGACAATAAATAACAAATACATTCAATGCATGCATGAACGTACGCGCGCGCACACACTCACTCACGTGCACATCCATGCATTGACCATAAAGTGGCAATGAATCATCACTTAAATATTGTTACATTCAATAATAGTCCCTTAATGATAACCACTATGACTGTGGAACTCACCTTTTGTCCGCCGTTCGTTTCAAAAATTCTCCGTTGCCAACATTTCATCGTAACTCGAAATATGTTACGTTTATTATATAAAAACCAATTGTTTTTTAACTATCGTAAACCAAACATACAGTAATGTATGTATTGATAATAACAGTTTAATTATCCGTTTCTCAAACTCCTTATTTACACAATAACGTTCAAGATTATTTAATTCAAATTGTGGGGGTACTTTTTATTTATTGCCGGTTGGCTATTCTGTTTAGTAACCAGTAATGGTCGATTTCGTTAAATCTCAAGGCACGGAAATGTCCTTTTAGCTACAGAAAAACGTATTTAAACACACAAATAAAAGTGCAAGCTTTACAACAAATATCAAAATATTATATATTTGAAAAAAATATGGACGACTATGGTCACAAACTACGTTCGAAAAAACTAGTGTTCATAGGTTAATTTGTTTAGTATAGTATGGAATTAATTTACAGTTTTTTACACAAGAAATAACTAGAATAGTGGTTTTGGTGTTAGTGTTAATTGTTCATTATCAAAATAAGTCCGCAATTTTAATTAGTGAGTGTGAAATCAGTGTTATTAGTGTAATTCACTTTGTCAGTCTTCGTTATGTGATAACTCAAAAATAGGTTATACTTAGCGACTGCTTCTTCTAATCTCAGGTCCAGTTACCATGTCTTGGGTATATTTAGTTTTCTTTTTTGTGATTTATCCACTTCAGTAATCCACTTGGAAATGTTTTTGGCTTATTATTAATAATCTATGATGCTATATCCCGATTGTTTATTAGTTAGTTCGTTTCTATTACTTTTTTCTTATATCTCAAGCTCCGTACTTTCTTCAATCTTTTCTCATCAATCGTTACTAAAGAACTCCCAAATTATTTTTTATTATTTTATTATTTCAAGCTCTATACTTTCTTCAATCTTTGTAACAGTACAATTCTGGCCCTACTGTGTTTTGGGGAATAATCAATATAAATTGTATTTTATTTCAAAGTCACATATAAGAAATTAGAAAAGTTCTATGAAGGTTTGCAACTACGCAATATCGAGTGGACAGAATTTGCTTCAAGGTCGAGAGTATACGCACAGAAACAACAACATTATTTTGTCATACACATGTGTCACAAGCTGCACCCATGTATACGTCATCCAAAAGTATGCAACCACGCAATTTCTGCACTTTTAAACAGCTAAGGTGTGGATTTCTACACAAAGGAACTGGTGACGTAGTTACTCCCCACTTCGGTATTAAAGTGTTGCAGATCGTTCGCAGTCATATAATAGCAGCATCGCCGGCCGGCTGTGTATCAAAATTTTCTAAAAAACTAAGTCTCGGACGTCCGCTCGTACAACAAAAAAGTGAAGTATTTATATAAAATAAAGTAACAGTGCAACGTAAAACGTAAACACAAAGTTTGAGAAAAGTTTTAACATCTATTAGTGCGATTTCAGCGACAGGACGTCTGGAGGAATAATTTTCAGCTAAGTGACAAATGGGGGCACACAAAAAGTTTAAATAAGGGTCAATACCAAATTTTTCAATAATAACTAATAAAAATGAGCTCAATTTGGGGGAAAATTAAAAGAAAATTGTACTAAAAATGCGAGCGTGAGTGAATGAGAGAATGTCTAACTACATTTAATAAGTGCTGGGTTGTGAGTAATTCTAATTATGATATCATAAAAATATAAATGAATATGTTATTTTTGGAGGGCTATTGAAATGTTTAAGGGAAATTTTAACTTGAATAGTGAAACTGCGTCTCATGACGCAACGCCTAATGGTGTATAGCAGCGTGCTTATTGTGCACGATAGAGTCACATGTTTTGTATGTAATATGACAATAAAAGGTAATGTCATTTGGTAAACATTTCAAGCAAGAGTAAATTATTTCAGATAACACATTCCGCTACTTCGAGTTCGCTTAACCGAATTCTGCCCTTAAAGGTAAACAAATCTAATGTTCTTGTGTTGGCACACGATGGCGCCTGAACAAAATGTTGAATAAATTTATTGATATTACATATTAATTGTCACATAAAATAAATTAATATAACATCTTCACTCATCAATGGTTGTTAAAGAATTCTTAAATTATTTTTATTATTTCAAGCTCTATAGGCCTACTTTCTTCAATCTTTCCTCATCCTTGGTCACTAAAAAACTCCCAAATTATTTTCATTAATTTGTTGTTGCTATGGTTAAAATACCAAATTTGACTGGTGGACATTATGGTGGTCATTGAAATACACTGTCATTCTCTACAAAATTGGTCAAATATCTTTAAATAGGTCTAATTCTCTTATACTAACTGTGAATCTAAATCTAATAACATCATTGTCTTGCTTTTAACTTGTACATCAATTTGGAACCAAACAAGGTTACTTTTAGTTCATAAATAATGATTTTACATTTTTACCACCTAATTTTCTTAATAATTAATGTTATACTACTTATTTCGAATACATTTTGTTGTGCAGACTAATATCATTAAACCTATTCATATTACATTCATTATTTCAATAAACCTTGCTGTTATACTTTAAAATTTACAGTTTTCTAGTTTTTATATATAGGCCTAGCAGCTAACATGTCTGAAATTCTATGCCTACACTTATTCTAACAAATGATCTTTATGTTGTTATTTTAACACCTTCTACATAAACAAATTAACATAATAATTTAAAATACAACATGTTGGTTTCTAAACCTTACAAAACAATATAATCTTTTACTTATAGACAAAATACATAATTTCTTTGGTCTAACTTTAATACAACAGATTATGTATTGTCTATTAGTCTTAACTTTTACAAATAACTTTATGAACATAAATAATTAAATATTACAACATATCTGAACAGTTTCAAACCATAATTATGAACCTAGTACTTGTAAATGACCTATGATTATTTTAAAATCATCACCTAATAATGCAATTTAACATCTTACATTTATCAGCATTCTCCCCTTGACCTACTGATAAAAATCATTTTATTTTATTTATTTGTCACTTTATCACTTCTTATTTTATTGTTATTATTATATTGGTTCATTTACCCTTTCTATCATTTCATTACATCTTTATTTACTACTTATTATATAATTCCCTACTCATTAGTTTGTACTTGTATATGGTCATTACAAATTATAATTTACTGGGAATATGATATCTGGTCTCGAATATTCCTTCGTAGTTCATTTTATTTTGTTTTTATCTTTCTCCATCACCTTACCTAAACATTTGGGTATAGTCAGTCATAGTTAGAGTCTTCTGTCAAATATAGTCTTTAGTCTTATGCTATCATTCTCTTATTTATTACTTGTTTTTTTTTTTTTATTGTACAGCTTCTCATTCATTTATTCTTGGAAATCTTACATGGTTTTATGTCATACCATTTGTCATGTTACAATATGCACTCTGCTTGACATTTGACTGAGAATAGAAAAGATTACATGTGCCAAGCAGTTTGTTGCAAAGTTCTGTGCAAATCTCTCAAGACTATAACCACTTAATGATAGCTTATTTTCTTTCACTAAAACTGTAGGCTTCTCTACAAAAAGAAAGTTTAAACTGAACATCCTAACACGCTTATACTACAAGGCTACACTTCAGATCAAACTGAGAAGATAGATTCATCTTCATCACATGAAGAAAATGCATCACATATGGGAACTGAAATTGTTTTATACCCTACATTCATTATAAAAATTTTAAGCAAGTCTCACTTGATGCAGCAAAGTGACCTAAATTATCTTGCTATTCAAAATTCAGCCAAAAAGCTATGCTTTTACATGATGGAAACCAGTTAGTTACATGTACTTCTGTTCCAGTTGACACATTCCATGAAAACATGGTCTGCTATAAAGTCAGACCAGTACAAATGGCAAATATATGGTGACTTGAAATCATCACTCTGTTGCGTGGGCTTCTAAGATGGTTTCAAAATGATGCTGTTTTCTTTGTTGACAGGACAACGGAGTACAAAACAAAGGGCTGGCCCAAGACAGAAAACTTTATTAGCGGAAAGAATAACATTAAGAACAACCTGTTAGTTGACACTGTCAACGTTCTATCCTCATAAACAACTTCTTATAGCCAATACAGACAAAACCAGTAATAGATTTTATACTTACGGGAAAGTGTTCCAATCTAAATAAGATTAAACTGAAAAAGTATATACTTGTTGGACTGCAGATTAGGATGGTACTGATTTTAAAGGAGATATATAGAAATACACCAGTAAATCATTAAAATCCCTAGTCAAACATTTTCTGGAAAATAAAAGCGCAATGAATGAAAAGTGCATTCAAGCATTCTCTTAAAAACTATTAAAAATCAGAATGTAAGATACTTTAAAGATCTAGCTGAATTCTTATCATCTTGATTTCTTTCTCAAGTGTCTAGTAGTGGCCAGTGATGAGCAGGGAGAATGATTCTGCCAGACAGCTGAATCATGGAGAATACGAAGACAGATGGAATCAAGCCCTGCTGGGAAATTTTCTGAATTCCATTGCTTTCACATAATTAATAAAATAATATATTAAAGTGCATTGTTAAATACACGTACTGCAGGATTTTCAAGGCCACATTTGAATGCACCACATCAAAATTAGTCTATTTCACCACTTTTATCAGTAAAATGATTTTTTTTTGCCTGTGATTGTCACATCAACAATATCATCTCCCCCATATTTTTCCAAACAAATGGTTTGGCTTTTCAAAGTCAGAGAACTCTTCTCCTCCCCCTCTTTCACACACACACACACACACACACACACACACACACACACACACACGCACGCACGCACGCACGCACGCACGCACACAATTTTGTGAACAGATTAATCAGATATATGCTTAAGTTACTGGTGCTTAAGTACTGAACAATTTATAACAGAAGAAGTAGCCTGAATCTCTTATCTTGGTTGTAATAAAGAGGTTGTTACAACCTGATAAGAGAAAAAGAAGATAGCTAATTTTGTTGAGTATGCTTATCAGCTCTTTACACAGTAAAGGGGTAGTAGCCACACAACACAGGTAGTGGTAGTGTGAGATCTCATACTACTATGGGTATGGGGCTCTCAAATCCTTCAAAGAATTCTCTGCAGCTACCAAAATCTCTGACACACACATATTTCGTTTGTATTCTGAACTGTTAATCTGACTCTTTATTTTGATGCTTGATAACAGCAGTATCAAACTTCTGCACCTTTTGGATCATAGGAGCTCAAATTAGCACTTTCTACTATATCAAAATAATATTACATTTCATTTAATAAAACTCCAAAATTAAAATAAATATAGATTAAACTAGGCCCTACCCTATTATTTCCAACATGAAGAACTTTCAAATGAGAAGTCTTATCTACAAGAATTTTCAGGGCATCAACTGACGACAGCTTATTATCCGACAAATCCAATGCTTGTATGTCAGGAATATTCTCTATGATGAGTTTAACAGCTGTTGCTAACATGTTTGGACGGTTCAATGGGATGAATGTATCATCTTTAACAAGTTCTGTAAAAAGCACACTGAGTTTATGTTTGCTTAACTAGCAAATACAACTTAATATTAGAGTTGAACTAAATTAAAATGCAACATACATATATAGTAGTTTTATTAACATTAGAATTTATAACATTAATTTTATAAAAGGATAATTCTTATTGCTGAATGCAATCTAAATATGAATAACTATGTTTACAGTTGAACATAGGCATAAAAACTACAAATTCAATGCAAGCAAAAACATGACGATACAACAAACCAATAACACAAAAATTAGTCACTAAACGTTCTCAGGATGTCAAAACTGCTTATACTTGTGCATACATAACCAGGCCTGCACAAAAAGTATCTGATCTTATATTTTCCCAGTAAGTAGTGATAATCTAGATGTGCCAACAATGGGTACACGTAGAACGGACTTTCACACGCATGCCCGATTTTTACTTCCATATTCCTTAAGGAATGGAAGTATGGTGATGGCAAAAAAAATCGTGTTCGAGATTATTGCAGATTCTGATTCTACTACACTCAAAACATGAAAAAAAGTCGTTTTCCGAAAAGTGTCTGTGTGTGTGTCTGTCTGTCTGTGTGTGTGTGTGTGTCTGTCTGTAGATTTTTTTTCTATGGCAAACGATAACTGCTGCAAATTCAAACAGAATCAAATAATTTTTTGCATGCAGACCGGATTTGCAGAGCTCTCGCGACCTATTGTTTTTGGTGAAGATCGGTTGAGGGAAAGGGGTAGTTTACCTGCAACGGTTTTTTTTTTAGCAAGGGTAATTTTGTTTGTTTGGCAAACGATAACAGCCGCAAATTCAAACAGAATCAAATAATGTTTCGCATACAGCCCTGAATTGTAGAGTTCTCAAGATCTGTTGATTTTGGTGAAGATCGGTTAAGGGAAAGGGGTAGTTTACCTGTAACGTTTTATGTTTTAACAAGGGTATTTCCTATGGCAAACGATAACAGTCGCAAATTCAAACAGAATCAAAAGATTATTTGCATACAGCCCTAAATTGTAGAGTTCTCAAGACCTATTGTTTTTGGTGAAGTTCGGTTGAGGGAAAGGGGTAGTTTACCTGCAACGTTTTTTTAACAAGGGTATTTTCTATGGCAAACGATAACAGCCGCAAATTCAAACAGAATCAAATAATGTTTTGCATACAGCCCTGATTTGTAGAGTACTCAAGACCTATTGTTTTTGGTGAAGATCGGTTAAGGGAAAGGGGTAGTTTACCTGTAACGTTTTATGTTTTAACAAGGGTATTTCCTATGGCAAACGATAACAGCCGCAAATTCAAACAGAATCAAAAGATTATTTGCATACAGCCCTAAATTACAGAGTTCTCAAGACCTGTTGTTTTTGGTGAAGATCGGGTAAGGGAAAGGGGTAGTTTACCTGTAACGTTTTATGTTTTAACAAGGGTATTTCCTATGGCAAACGATAACAGCCGCAAATTCAAACAGAATCAAAAGATGATTTGCATACAGCCCTAAATTTCAGAGTTCTCAAGACCTATTGTTTTTGGTGAAGTTCGGTTGAGGGAAAGGGGTAGTTTACCTGCAACGTTTTTTTAACAAGGGTATTTTCTATGGCAAACGATAACAGCCGCAAATTCAAACAGAATCAAATAATGTTTTGCATACAGCCCTGATTTGTAGAGTACTCAAGACCTATTGTTTTTGGTGAAGATCGGTTAAGGGAAAGGGGTAGTTTACCTGTAACGTTTTATGTTTTAACAAGGGTATTTCCTATGGCAAACGATAACAGCCGCAAATTCAAACAGAATCAAAAGATTATTTGCATACAGCCCTAAATTACAGAGTTCTCAAGACCTGTTGTTTTTGGTGAAGATCGGGTAAGGGAAAGGGGTAGTTTACCTGTAACGTTTTATGTTTTAACAAGGGTATTTCCTATGGCAAACGATAACAGCCGCAAATTCAAACAGAATCAAAAGATGATTTGCATACAGCCCTAAATTTCAGAGTTCTCAAGACCTATTGTTTTTGGTGAAGATTGGTTGAGGGAAAGGGGTAGTTTACCTGCAACGTTTTTTTAACAAGGGTATATTCTATGGCAAACGATAACAGCCGCAAATTCAAACAGAATGAAATAATGTTTTGCATACAGCCCTGATTTGTAGAGTACTCAAGACCTGTTGTTTTTGGTGAAGATCGGTTAAGGGGAAGGGGTAGTTTACCTGCAACGTTTTTTTATCAAGCGTATTTTTCTATGGCAAACGATAACAGCCGCAAATTCAAACAGAATCAAATAATTTTTTGCATATGTCCCTGAATTGTAGAGGTCTCAATGACTTTCGATTTTGGTGAAGATCGGTTAAGGGGAAGGGGTAGTTTACCTGCAACCTTTTACGTTTTAACAAGAGTAAAGTACTTGAAAATTTATTTAAACTTTTTGAAACAATGGTAATTGTTAAAAATAAAATAATTTTGTTGCCAGGCAATAAAATTAAAATTTTTTCATTTTAATGTAATATAATATTTTTCATTTAATACGGCAATAAAAAGGCAGGTAAGACAGCCTGGTTGTTTGGCTGAAAATGATTTTAAATATAAATCTTAGAATATGGAAGTCATGTATGGTTCTCCATACCGATATTTTGTTCCCTTGCAGTGCCACCAGTCTTGTCAGTAACTGCCAGAAAGTCACACAGTGCAACATGTGTTCATCACATTCTCATTTTCTTTACAATGACCAAACACTTGGAGCAGTGGTACTGCATGGAGTTCTGTCAGAAACTAGGGGACACCCAAGCAGAAACCAAGATGGTTTCTGAAAGATTCAGCACGCTTTTGTGACGATGCAATGGGGGTTACACAAATTAAATGGTGGTAGGCCATTTCAAAGATGTCCACCTGTCTCCGGAGAGTGACATCATCCCGGAGGTCATCATCAAAACAAAATGCTGCAGTTATCAAGAATGTACAGACACTGATCATGGAGGACCATTGTTTGACAGTCCTCCATGTCGGGTGAGCAAGGTGAAGGTGATGTTGGTTGCTTTTTTTTATTACCAGCACATAATGTATCATGAGTATGGACCAGAAGGTCCGAACATGAATAAGGAGTATTAGTGAGAAGTCCTCCACCGAACATGAGTTCGTGATGCAGTTCAATGAAGAGACCTGAGCTGTTGGCCGCAGGGAACTGCATCACGACAATGCTCCAGCCCATTCAGCATACCTGATCCAGACATTCCTAACATGAGTCTTTGTGATTTATGGCTGTTTATGAAGATGAAAATCAACCTAAAAGGATTGTTTTGAGAGTTGCAAGGAAATAACGCAAAATGCAGCACCACAGCTGCGCTCTATCCCAAAAGAAACCTTTCAGTGTTGTTTCCAGCAATGTAAGGATTAAGTATGTAGAATCACAAGGGCCTCCTTTGAAGGGGATTAGATATTGTAATCAATCAGATATACCTTTTTTTACCTGGCCCAAGGTCGCATACTTTTTGTACAGACCTTGTACATATGAATACCTGTTACTTAAAATGCCATTACAGTGTATCATACTATTAAAATTTTCAATACATATTATAAAGTCACTGTAATAAACACTTACCAATTTTATAATTTAAAAAATAATTTTTATATTTGTAATTAAACTTGCCATACCTGTATCAACATGGAATCTTTTCATATCCAGTGACCTCGTGATGACATTATATCTATGTGACATAGCCATTTTCATTTTTTCTTTCAGTTTCTCATCAATTTCAATATATGGAAGATTTGCTTGTACTTTAATATGGAGCTGTAACATACAGAAACAACATCATATTAATCTTTTAAATTATCTTACAAGCATCTTGAGCATGTTTTCTGAATCATATCCAAAGTTGTTAAGGAGAAGGGATTAATGCCAGGTTTACTCAAATGACTGATCTTATATAATATATAAAATTATACAGATTATATTATATAATGGACTTTAAAATAATATAATCTATACAATTTTGTACATTCAGTTGAGACTAGTGGTTTAATAAATAGATGCTTGTATATACTGGTGCAGGTGAAAAAGTCAGCCATCTAACTACTTTAAAAATTGATAAAATAAACGTATCCATGCGTGTCTTCCATCAATACTGATTACTATACAGTAGCTAAGAGGTGTAAAATGATCCTAAGCCTTAGTTCATCTGATAACCGAGTATTGAGAAAAGTATTTTTATAAAAATTGATAAGAATATTTTTTGTGATGATGAAGAAAATATGTACATTTTTGAACTTGTTAAATATATTCTTAGCTACAACATATTAAAGTTTTATCATAACCGAGCAATTGGTTTTGACAATTTAAAGTTAAAGTTTAAACTTTTAAAATTAAAGCTTTATACATAAAAAAAACTTCACAAAAAGTAACAGTTTGCTATGACCCACACTGTTATAATTTTGTTACGTTTAATAAATTGTAGTTGCAACTGAAAAATCATCATATCAGATACTACCTTTTTTTTGTTATAAAAACTATATTTGTTATTATTTGTAAAAATCCTTGTGGTTCTTATACAGTGTTACTATGTATTGGAAGATTTATTACATCATCAACTTTAGATTTTTAAGGTAACATACCACTGCTGTTAAGTTTACAGCAAACATAACACAATACAACAAAAATTTAATTTACTAAATATTTATTTTTAAATTTATATGACTTGGTAATCTACATCTTCATTATCTTTTTCTTTTCTGGTATGGATTAGTTTTGATGAATCAAATTCACGTTTTTATAATTCAGTGGTTGATATAAATTTAAAGGAATTATAAAACAAGTAATACAAAAAATAAACTGAACTTGCTTAGTAATTTACTGAGAAGGAAGTTTTTGAAGTACATACTCCACTATTTACTTCAACAGTATATTTCCCATTTTATTTATTAACAGAGATAACAATCTTAAATAAACTGTTAAACACGTAATTTTTAAAGCATACATTATTTTACTGGATTTTTTATGACAGAACTGTAATATCATAAATTTTTAATTGTTTTGAATTTACAGAAAAACGGCAAACAGCACACCTATTAACATTTTTATACAAACTCTAAAAATGAAATGAAAATAAATAAATACAGTCTTATAAAAAAAAGCAAATTTTTTAGCATGATTAGTAGCAGTGGGTCTCTCATAAGGAATACATTGGCCTATCTCTGCTGTGACCGCAACTGAATGTTCAGAAGTGGTAAATCCCTCCTGAAGTAAGGAGTAGGGCAGTTACAATATCAAAATAGTGTCAACGTAACAACAGTGAATAAAAAATATAATTCACAATCAAAATTAAACTCACGAATACTTAAGTCCAAAAAATAGAAAAATATAAAATAAGTATATTTATAAAGCTGGCTGCAACTGAATCGAATGGAATAATACATTATATAAGATGCTGCATGTATGTGCTTGTGTAAGATTTTCCTCTAATATAAGGATGTATGTCTTGGGTTGGTATGAAATATAAATATAACAAAGGTTATATAAACTTAATGGATATTTGCATACAACTGCATAAATATTCACAAATATTGTGTGTGTGTTGTTGTGTCACACAAGATAGGAAGAAAGTATTGGCATATGTGTGCTTGATAATAGGTGGTTTTCTGAAATAGTTATATATTTAATAACTGTTTGTGAATATGCTTTTATCAAGGACATGATGTGACTAATAAACGTGTACTATCAGTTACTTTTTCATATTTAAAAAATCTGATCTGTAACTGCTATATGCTATTAGGATTTGTACACACTTGTATACAAAGTCGAGCGATTGTCTATAGACATGTAGAGGGACTGTCTATAGACATGTAGACAGACAATGTATATAGACAGTCTAGAGACTTTGTCGTGTGTACGCACTTGAATGCCTTGTTCCTCGTTAGTTGCTAAATATGGCTGACCTTGTTGGGATCGCGGCTTGTGCAGTGATAATCATGGACAGTGAAAAAAATCGAAAGAGGAGACGTTGGTGGAAACATGAACTTTTTGCGGAGGGGCCTCGTTTCGGTTGCAATTTACTTTCAACTTTGCAATTAGAAGACAGCATGGGTTTCCGAAACTTCACCCGTTTGACCCCAAGTGACTGAAGAATTGCTTCAGCTTTTAGGCGGAAAAATAAAGAAACAAGAAAATAGATTTAGAGAAATAATTCCATCTTTGAGCTTGGCAGTGAAACTGTGTTATCTGGCAAGTGGAGAATCGTTCACCAGCCTAATGTACACTTTTAGGATATCGAAGCAAGCTGTTATCACAGATTGTCCGTGAAGTATGTGAAGCCATTTACAATCTCTGAAGGGATTCGTGAAGGTATGTATAAATATTCATAAACTAATAACAGATAATCAAACATTTATATTTATGAATTAAGACATAAATGTAGTATGAAAAACATGGAACATAAAACTGACTTTTACCTATGGCACCAAAAATATTTAAATAATCAAGTTAAAAAAAAGGCTTACAAACTCTTTAAGAAAATTACAAGTCAGTCACAGTATTTAGGTAGGTATAAATATTCTCAGAGACACCATGATCGGTGTTTTCATGATTTTCTTCAAATGCAGGTGAGGAAGCATAACTGCAAGAACTTTCTGAATGGTTGGACTTGCTAGTCGTAGAGGAAGAGGACGTTGCTGTAGGCAGTACGCTTGGAACTTGGCCAGCATATATTCCCATTTCCAAACGAAGTATAACGCTGTGTATATTGTGTTGAGCAAGAGATATCTCCAATTTTGGTCGGTTGCAGTTCCTCAGTTTGTTTGCGATGAGTTCACCAAACAATGTGTATTCATCTCTGGATGATGCAAGCGATTTCATACAGCTTACTGCTTCCTGGATAGGGGAGACATCATTTTTTTAAAGCGTTTATTTGAGAGGTTTGGCGTTTTAAACTGGGGTGCCTCGCTCTCAACTACTTGTGGCTCGCCGTTTCCATGGTTTTCATGCTCTGTGTTACAACTGTCCTGAAAACAGAAATGGTTATCATTACCTACTATTGTTAATAACAATATTCTTTTGAATGTTATTGAGAGACATCCTCTCACTATAATTTTTTAATTTCTAAATAAGAAATTGCTGTTAATTTACATTCTTACAATTGCGTAAGAATGTAATTACTTTTTCCTGTGAGGAAACATGAACATGTGCCTCTAACCGAGAGCACTAGACGACGTTCAGTTTCTTCACAAAGTGTCCCCGCAATTGAGTGTATCCCTAGACCATGGTTTCTGGCTTATGCCGTCATCAGTAGGGAATATTACATTTGTTCAAAATATGCTCATAATTCCCTACTGATGACGGCGTAAGCCAGAAACCATGGTCTAGGGATACACTCAATTGCGTGGACACTTTGTGAAAAAACTGAACACGTCGTCTAGTGCCCTCGGTTAGAGGCACATGTTCATGTTTCCTCACAGGAAAAAGTGTATACACAATTGTAAGAATGTAAATTAACAGCAATTTCTTATTTAGAAATTAAAAAAATTACCTACTATCATCATTTACTAATATACATATAATAATACATACACACTGAACAGACAATTCATACTACCTTCGTAATATTACCTATACATACTAACTAATGATACTTGTTTTTTGTTGCAGCTGCCAAAAACAGAAATTGATTGGAGAGCTATTGCTGACCAATTTAATACTAGATGAAACTTCCCTCATTGCTTAGGCAGTGTCGATGGTAAACACGTACAAATATTGGCTCCAGAACATAGCGGGAGCTTGTTTTTTAATTACAAAGGCGCATTCAGCATTGTGCTGCTTGGAGTTGCAGACAGTAACTACAACTTCATTTATGCAGATGTTGGATGCCAAGGACGGATTTCAGATGGTGGTGTATTCAAGCACACCTCACTCTACAAAACCCTAGAAGAAAAATTCCTATATGTGCCAGGTTGGGAAACTTTACCTGGAAGAACATGTCCAGTCCCATTTGTTTTTGTGGCAGATGACGCTTTCGCGTTATCTACTTACATGATGAAGCCATACCCAGGTCACAAGCCAGGATCATCGACATCAGAAAGGGTTTACAACTACAGACTGAGTAGAGCACGAAGGATAATTGAAAATGTTTTTGGCATTACGTCATCAAAATTTAGAGTACTACTAAAACCGATACCTCTGGCTCCAGAAAAAGCAGAGGTCATTGTTTTATCTTGCACTTATCTGTACAATTTTTTGCGCAGAAACAGTGTATCCAGGAGTAACTACACTCCTGCTGGTATTTTTGATTCATATGATACAGATGGGAACTTGATTGAGGGGGTCCTGGAGGAAGGAACTGGATGAAAATAATACTTTGGTTGATCTACGAACCTTACCCCGAAAGTCAACAACAAACTTACACAAAATTCGGAATGAATTAGGAGATTATTTCCTTACTCCTGAAGGAGAGGTTTCATGGCAATATGATGTTTATTAAATTATGAGTCCAGATAGGTTACAAAATTTAAAACAATCAAACATTTTCAAAACGTTTTCACTAACACCCTAAATTAAATTTTCTATTTAAAATATGTTATTATTAATAATTTTATGTACTGTATTTTAATAACATTGTTTTCTGCTCTATATCCATGTATAAAAATTAAATAAAAATATATTTGTAAAGTACTTACAATGTCTTTGGTGCTTCCTGATTCATTATTTCTTTCCTCATCACAATCAGTGCTTCTGCTACCTCTTGATTCTGAACCTTGTAGTAGAAATAACAAGTGATCATATGCAAACCAAGCATTCTTTACAGGAGATGTCCCACTCTTCTTCGCCTGATTAATTTTTTTATGCTCCCGATGAAAAGCTGTTTACAATTGTGGATTATTTTTTCTACAGCACTCACTGACACTTCATATTTTTTGGCCAGCTCTTCGATAACAATTTTCTTCTTAATACGATTTTTATATTCGGGATTAGTAACTTCCCACAAACATGATGCCGCATGAAAATCTTCAATAAATCGCAACACTTTCTCCGTAGGCCACATCTTGATAAGAAAAAACAAAACAAAAACCGACGAAGTGTTCTCCATGTGTCAAAGAGAATAACTGGGGATCATGTCTGCCAAAACGTCCACACTACGAAATGTTGCGCAATATTGTCTAAGATTTGTCTCATGTCTCCCATTTCAAATGGGAGTCAAAAGTTCTGCGATTTTGTTTCAAAAGCATGTCTGTAGACATGAATTTTTCTCTCAATTGTCTATATACAATCACTCGATTGTCTAAAGACATTGTCTAGATACGAAAATCGCTCGACTTTGTATGCAAGTGTGTACAAGGCTTTAGTGTACAACTATACAGGAAAATGAACGCTCCACTGGTTGTAACTGTTGGTGTGTCTATTCTAAATAATAGTTTTAAACATAAATCACTGCATTAAAAAAAATCTTTGTTTAATGAGAACTGTCTTTCAGAATTAATTTTAATTAACAAATATTAAAGAGCCCCGAGTTGCTTTGTGTTTGTGATATGTCATACATAAAACAGTCATATCTCTGGGACCTGTCTTCCAAACAAAATGATTAAAATTGATAAAAGTTATAATTGTAAAAGCATTTTGCTTACATTCTAGATCTATCTCTTATAGAACAAAAGTTAATTGGGTGATTATAATTTAAAGACGCAGAACTTTTTTTTATGAATTTACAATTTCATGGCAAAACAATTAATTTTAACTTTTTGTCATACCGATTACTTGATTATTTTTAAGTTAGCAGAACATTTTGCCTTTACCAATATTCTATAATAAGAAAGATAAAAGGAAAAAGTAAATAGAATAAAGTCTTCGAGACAATATTTTTTTCAAGGAGGTAATATACTTTCAATGGTTTTTGAAATATATGTATCTGATAAGTGAACTAGGACTGGCTTCACAACTTCGTCCTCTTTAAGTAACTAATATTATCTTTACCCTATCACGTGTAAAGGAAAGAAAAAGATTCCATAAGTTTTATTAGATACATACAAAAAATCTTAAAAAACCCTTTTATTATGACTTCTGGACATGTATTAGTTTTGGCCTCAGGACTCATCACAGTAAACTTTTGCCCCTAAAATATCTCCTAAAGATGTTTATAAGAATTCCTAATGCCCCATTTTTATCACCAGTTGCTAATTAATTAACCACTGTTATAATGAACTAACAATCTTTGTCCCCAACTGTTCCTTGGTAACCTAGTTTTTTAAAACTTAGCATATAGTTGCTGTTTAATATCCTTTCAGTGTGTTGCACACAGCATCCCACAAAAACTTTTTTGTAAGACCTATTTTCGCTTGGTGGATACCCTCTTCCATTTGGATACACTATACTTCTACATGGAATCCTCTTAACACAAATATTTTCATGGAGAGAAACACTCCCCTACATTTTTTGTTAGTACTCAGTTGGGTAAACTATAGTAAGCACAATAAGTTACAGTAAGTTGGAGACTGCCATTGAGTTTGTTAACAGTGTGTTAATATTATTAATCAACAAAGAAATACAACACTTACAAATGATGTTATAACTTGGTGGCTACACATTTCAACTTAATAAGCAATATACAAACCTTAATGTTATCAGTAGTAGTAATTTTCCTGTTGGCTGCAAGGATCTGCGAGGCAGATTTATAGTCATCCACATAGAAGATACATTCATCATTGTATTTCTTGTACTATAAGCATGTTAAAAAAAGTTTATATCTGTTATAAATGACAACCAGACTACTTTTGTAAATAAAATTCTATAATAATTGACTATTTTACTTTTTTATATATTTCTTAACATCTATGTATAAATTCAAACTATGCACTCTTAATTTATTTATAAATGTTAAGTTAATAAAACATATATTTTAATATTTAACCAGCACAATCAGTTAAAAGCAATGTACTTCAGTGTGCTGTCTAATATTAAGTAACTGAAACTAATTTAACAGTACACTTAAAGTAGTAAAGTTGCCCCTTGAGAGGATTTTGGGGTTAATGGCAGCACTTTACGAAGGGCAATGTAGCCAACACTACATCTAGACACCTTTAAATTCCGCAACTGATGAGGCGAGATATACAGTTAGAAACTCCTAATTATCTTTATGCAGTGGACACACACCAGGGTGAACTGAGTCACGTGAATGTTTTCAAATATATGGGTCTTAATAGTATATGAATGATCTCAATACACATTAGTATTTATTTGTTTAGTAGGCTCTGAATCATGGACAATCTGAAAGATAGACATGTAACCATTAAAAGCTATTCAGACATGGTGCTGGAAGCACAGGATTTCATGGACGGTCGATAAGGAATGATGACTGTGAGACGGTCAGATGACTGAACAGGTAAGAAGAGTGTGTGCCCTAGTCAGAAAGAAGTATAATAACTGGGCACACTGCTTTAGTTATTTACAGAGTTGAGAACGATTTAATACTTGTTTTGACTAATGGTATTACAAATATGAGAGAGGAGCATTTCAAAAGCAAAGGCCAATTGGTTATAAACGGAGAACAAATTTATTAGTGCTTCCAAATACACTGGAACCTCACTAATTTGTCTACCTCTGTAATTCGTCACCCACTTGAGCTTTGTTTTCTTTTTCTTTATTAAAAAGCAACTAACATATGCTCTAATTATGCTCCGGGGTAAACCAGAGACATGCTGATTGTGGCTGGGGTTCTAATAATAGCCAGAAGAACGGATTGCAGAAGGTATTGGTTCCGAAAATGGGTATTTTGTACCTGTCTATATGGCACAATAAGTGTTGTGTTGTGTTGTTACTACATAATACATCTCCGAAAATTCAGTTTCACCGAGACCTTATGCTGATTCCAAGAATTTGTTGTGTATGTTTCTGATCAGTTTTCAAGTAGGGCTGCTCGCGGTCATCAGTCATGTCTACTAAACATACTCATTATAGAAGTCTCGATTTACCAGGGAATAAAACCTGCAGTCTCTCATAAGGAGGCCATACAATCACTGACTACAGTAATCAAGTGGTACGAAGGCCAAGATGAAGCAAAACTGCCCAAAATAAATAAACTGCGCCAAATCCATAATTTGGCTCTTGAAAAGTATGGTCGACAGAAAAAACAGAAGAAAATTATAGATTTTTTCCACAATAATTAAACAATTTTTATTTGCAATTACAGTGCTTAACTTGTTTGAGTTAAAAAAAATTCAGGAATAAATATGTTCGAGAAAAATGCTAGTACTGTGCATTACTAATGTTGTATTCAAACATTTTATATTGTTGTGACAG
Organism: Magicicada septendecula; assembly: GCA_034769895.1. NCBI lineage: Eukaryota > Metazoa > Arthropoda > Insecta > Hemiptera > Cicadidae > Magicicada > Magicicada septendecula. The sequence continues at coordinate 493,876,731 of CM068368.1, forward strand.
TACAAAATGGGGATAATTATTTTATATTGTGCAATAACAAGATCTAAGTAAAATTGAATCAAATATGACTTTTGAAATGGGACTCGTGTGAATCAGCCAGAGTGACGTAGGCGTCGTCGTCTTCGAGCTATAAACCGAGCCATATATGGACACAAATTTTTATATTCGTTCTAACGTCACAACAATATAATGACATGAACGAGTGTTTTATAATACTGAGACGCAATTCGAACTTCGACGATGTTCTGGAATCTTCGATATGATCCGGCCAGCAAAGTAGGGGTACCACGTGACCAGCACATAAAGTATACCGTCGCCCGTCACCATCTTTCAGTCTACGAATAACAGCCAAACGCCGTGGACTTGTTTTTAACGCAAGTCCGCAGACAAAGTCGATTTAGGCCTTTAAACAAGTGAAAATGCATATAAAACAGTGCTAAATAAGTTTCTCAGAGTACACAGTTAATCACCAATATTAATTAACAGTTTTGACAGTTTACTGAGTGTTGCAACAAAAGTGAACCACCAGAATGTTGACGCCACGTGTGGAATAACGTCTCCAGATAAGTAAATTTGAAACTAAATTGACCAGACAGCAATCAACAAAAATGTATACAGTATTAAAACACTAAATTCAGATCGTAATGGGAGCTCAAATTTAAGGGGGTTTTTTAAAGAGAGTGAGAGCATGAAAGCAAAGTGCTGGTTCGCCTTTAGAGATTTAAATTAATTAATCTTGTATGAATAAGAAATATATATATGTTCAATGTTGGGTGATTTACTAATCACATAGATATATAAGGGCAACGCCCATTTGAATTGCAAAAAATGAGAAATAAAACCAATTGCTATATCAAAAAACCGCGTGTTGAATGTAATTATTGCGCTGCAACCTTAGTCTGTTTGCTGCATCCAAATCTCACCTAACGAATTCTAGAGTCTTCTGAATCCAGGGAAATAAAGTGTTTAAATCAAACAGGTATTGTATAGTGAAAAGCGTGGAATAGTTGCATATTAACGTTAAATATGCTGGCGACCCTATGACGTGTTGAGGAAGCTGAAGGTAGGTGCGAGAATAAATCACCAAGGTAGGTGATATTTTGGGCGGGTAGATTTAAAAGAAGAACTGCCTTAGCTCTTGTAAACGAGTTCAAAAAACGAAATATCATAATATCATTCCGTACAAACAATAACATAGGGAACTTACTAAGAACTAAATCATGTCAACCTACTGCTGAAAAAACCGGAATATATAAAATTAATTGTAGCGATTGCGATAAATTCTATATCGGTCAGACAGGTTGGGGTTTTTTTACAGAGATTTAAAGAACATCTACCCAAAAATAATATTTACACGAACCGCTCTCAATTCGCAAAGCATCTAATATCTGAAGGCCATAATTACAATAGTTTTGAATTGAACTTTAAGGCCATACATATATGTGATAAAGGACTATTCATGAATGCTGTTGAGGAGTTCGAGATTTATCAGGCATTCAAGTTTGAATCAGACAATGTTTTGAACGCGCAACTGGACTTTAGATCGCACTATCTATATGATACAATCTTGAATAAAACTAAGAGACACAGTGTAATTGATACCGGACAGTCTGGCATGTGACAGTGTTGGGTGCACCCGAACTATGTAATTTTATATATGTGACCATCGTATAAGTGTATACGTGTTTTAATATTATACATATGTTTTCAATGCAAAAAAAATTTTAATATTAACGTGACGAAGTATAGCAACGGATTTTCTGAGGATGGAGCATTGAAGAGCTCCGAAACGCGTCAGTAACAAACAACAAGAAAAAATAAGTCACAAGACGGAAATAAGGTAAATTTATAATGATTTAAAAGAGTTAAATACCTTTACAATTGGCGGCACTGCCAGAATTTTTATATAATTTTACGTAAAATAGGCCTGAAATTGGATGACAGGAAATAGGCTAAGGAGCGGCAGCAAAATTTGAAATTTTTTAGGTTAAGATGTTCAAAGTAGCATGTGGTCTGAAAAAAATTTTTTTAGTACATGTAGACACTCATTTTTTTATCTCAATAGTAAATTGTAAACAGTATTTAACAAAAATTAGTAAAATACGGAGAACAATGAGGAGGAAGTCAGCTTGTCTGACTCAACCGTCATTAATGAACCAGAAAGTCAGTCAAATACTGTATTAAATCACGAGAACAGTGTAACCGAATCTAAAATAATGGATGATGTTGTAATTCATTCAATGTCAATCTCAGTTAAAAAAGCTGATGATAATGATATGATGAGATATTTATGTAGCATGGTGTGCAGTATGAAAGTTCAGAAAAGCAAAATACAATGTTGTGTACTAAATTAGACGAAGTACTAGATTCAATGAAGTAAAGAGTGATATCAATGAACTAAGTAGTGATAATGTTAAATTCGAAATGAATATGAACAAACGTCTAAACGTGATAGACGAAAGTTGTAGTACCGTTATAAAACAAATACACGAAAGTAGAGAAAGTGAATTAAAACAGGTAAGTGATTTTGATAGTGAAAATCATAATGATGACAAGTTAAGTGCAAATGAGAATAGAAATAACGAAGGAATAGTTGACAAGGTAAGTAATGGTGTTAATACAAGTAATAATTCTAAAGGTGAGATAATGCTGAATAATAATAATAATGATATATTTGAAAATGGGGTATCTAAGAATGATATGGTAAGTAATAGTAGTGATGAAGAGAATATAATGGGAGTTGAGGTTAGTGAGGGGGTAGTAATAAGTGTTAATGAGCTTGAGAGAGAGTGGAGGGAGAGTTTAAGTGAATATTGGGGGTGGAGGGCAAATTTTCCCTGTGATGTAGGTGAAGTAAAGGCTTCACGAGTATATTTGGTAAAGCCACATGGTGTTGTAACAAAGTTGTATTGCCCTTTGCGTGGAATGAGAAAGTTAGATGAGGTTGGGAAAGTGATTTTAAGAGAGCGAGAGAGAGATAAAGATGTTCAAGTTAAATAGAGGTTATGAAGGGAGAGGTTATGAGGTTAAATATTGAGAGAGTAGACTATATGAAAGACTTACCTTGTGCAGTAAATGTTGATTATTTTGATGATACCACGGTTGGTAATAAGCACTTACCTTGCGATGTAATTGGTGTAGTAGTAGATGACTATGATGATGAGATCATAACTTACCTGGTGATGACAAAAAATACTAAGGGAGACTGGACCAAAAATACAATGTTGACAAGTTTTATGAGATAATAATGGGGAATGATCCTGGGAATTGTTATGGTATAATGGATAAAACAAATTTAAAGAGTTGTTATTATTATATTGATAATAATAATATAATGAATTAAATAAAAAAAATGTGTTTTGTTAATATCAGATTAATTTTCAATGATGGAGGTTAGATATATAGTGAATGAACATTTATTATTTTAGCTAATGGTGTCGATATTAGGCTAACTTATGTAATGCGTTTTGGTAAACAATGACATGATGACGTAGATTGTATATAAATTTGTACTGATGTTAAATGTATTGTGTTAGGTTATGTTGTTGTTATGATACGGTGTCTGAAAATACACAGTGTGTGTATGTTGTATGATGTGTACTTAATGTTAATAACAAGGATTAATTGTTAATAACAATTGACAGTATGTAATTATGAATTTTTATAATGGAATTAAACTAATTTGAGATGGTTTAATTAATGTAAAACATGGAAACGTTGGTAATAAATTTGAGTTATTTTGTTGAGAGTTGAATTGTATAACAAATGAGAAATAATTAAAGTTTGGTGTTTGAAATGTTTATGCAGAGTTGAAGTAATAATGAGATAATGGGAGTATTTAATAGGAATTGAAATTAAAATTATAATGTTTGTAATTTTTATTCAATTACAAAGATGAAATGTTTGTTTTAATGTAACATTGATGATGTTTAGTTTGAGCTGAAATATTTGTGAAACAAAGTGTTTATTTGAGTATGATGTAATTGTGTATAAAAGGGGGGATAGTAGAAAATGATGTGGAGGAGTTTAAAATGAAAAATAAGATAGAGAGAGTGATGATTAAATCACGATATAACGATTAATAATACAGTGTTAAAATACACATTTGGTTGACTGTACTAGATGTATTGTAGAACTTTTGATTGTTGTGTTAATCATATATTGTATACAGATAGCAGGAGTAATCAGCATAAATGAGTAGTATATCATTGAAATTGAAAGATAAAATGAGATGTTTAAGTGAAAAAAGTAAAATGAAGTATTTTTTCTTAAAATTTCGACTGGAATTAGTAAAGCATTTTGAATTTGGGATGATAAATTCCGAGAATGTAGATGTTAGATGTTTAGGAGAAAGTGTATACTGTTATGTTAAGGATATTTCTGTTAAATAATGTTATGTGTACATTTAGAAGTTAAGAAAGCAAGTACTTCGAAAAAGGCAAGCCAGTATGGCTAAAAGGAAACCAAATCAGTTCGGGATCTGGAAAATGAAAGGCCATTTAGTAATGTTTTATTGATTGTTTCAGAATCTGGTCACTGTGATGGCGACCCTGTGCTGACCAGCGTGTCAGGGTAGGGGCGTCGAGTGCCTGTCTGGCTTTATGGTGTTGGGATTCTACAACAGGAAGTCCAGTAAAGTCATGCAGGTGCGGCCACAATCACTGGATCAGGGGGGTGAGTTACCCATGATATTAATAAAAAATAAGGGGGGTCATGGCGCCACATCCAGGCTGATCCATTTAGGTTTTGTCAATGAGAGTTTTTATGCTTTGGCATAAAACCTCTCATTGAGGGGGTATTGTGACAGTATAAAATGGGGATAATTATTTTATATTGTGCAATAACACGATCTAAGTAAAATTGAATCAAATATGACTTTTGAAATGGGACTCGTATTAATCAGCCAGAGTGATGTAGGCGTCGTCGTCTTTGAGCTATAAACCGAGCCATATATGGACACAAATTTTTATATTCGATCTGACGTCACAACAATATAATGACATGAACGAGTGTTTTATAATACTGAGACGCAATTCGAACTTCAACAATGTTCTGGAATCTTCGATATGATCCGGCCAGCAAAGTACGGGTACCACGTGACCAGCACATAAAGTATACCGTCGCCCGTCGCCATCTTTCAGTCTATGAATAACAGCCAAACGCCGTGGGCTTGTTTGTAACCCAAGTCCGCGGACAAAGTCGATTTAGGCCTTTAAACAAGTGAAAATGCATATAAAACAGTGCTAAATAAGTTTCTCAGAGTACATAAGTTAATCACCCATATTAATTAACAGTTTAGTGAGTGTTGCAACAAAAGTGAACCACCAGAATGTTGACGCCACGTGTGGAATAACGTCTCCAGATAAGTAAATTTGAAACTAAATCGACCAGACAACAATCAACAAAAATGTATACAGTATTAAAACATTAAATTCAGATCGTAATGGGAGCTCAAATTTAAGGGGGGTTTTTAAAGAGTGAGTGAGAGCGTGAAAGCGAAGTGCTGGTTCGCCATTCGAGATTTAAATTAATTAATATTGTATGAATAAGAAATATATATATGTTCAATGTTGGGTGAACCAACTGCTATATCACAAAGACCACGTGTTGAATGTAATTATTGCGCTGCAACCTTAGTCTGTTTGCTGCATCCAAATCTCACCTAACGAATTCTAGAGTCTTCTGAATCCAGGGAAATAAAGTGTTTAAATCAAACAGGTATTGTATAGTGAAAAGCGTGGAATAGTTGCATATTAACTTTAAATATGCTGGCGACCCTATGACATGTTGAGGAAGCGGAAGGTAAGTGCGAGAATAAATCGCCAAGGTAGGTGATATTTTGGGCGGGTAGATTTAAAAAAGTTAAAATTCCTTTACATTGTCTGTAGTGGGTTTGTTTCTTACTCCCTCACTAATTCATCACCCCTTCGGTCCCGAATTAGTATGGTTCTACTGTACATACAGACTTACATGATTTTTCAACACGGTCATCTTTTCATTCTAAGCACTTCTGATATCGTGAAGCAAGCTTTCTCAAACCCTCTGCATAAAATTCTGCTGGCTGGGATTTCAGCCAGTTTTGCACTGAGGTTTTCAACTCTTTGGTTTCCTAAAATCACTGAGACACAAACCAGTTCTTGAAGTGTAGGAACAGATCGTGGTCACTGTGTGTGAGATCAGGACTATAAGTGGATGACCAAAAATCTCTCATCTGAAATTTTGATTGCGTAGACAACCATGTGTGGCTGTGTATTATCTTAAAGGAGAACAATTCCTGAACTCAGCATTCTCTGTTGTTGGTTTTGAATGGCATGGCGCAGTTTGGAAAGAGTTTCACAACAGACTTGTGAGTGAAGATTGTTTCAGGCTCCATGAAATCGACCAAAAGCATGCCCTTTTGGTTCCAGAACACAGTTTCCATAAATTTCATTTAAGACTGGGTTTGCTTGAATTTTTTTGATTTGGGTGAACTGGAATGACACCACTGCATGGATTGTTGTTTTGATTCAGCGGGGGGGGGGGGGAGAACTGGATCGCCTTATATAATAAATATATACCTAATTAAGTTAATTAATATTTTCTTGAAAGATGAATAGGAGCTAAGTCAACATCACTTTTATAAAGAACGTAAAGAGTTATATAGAACAGTTGTCTATTGTATATAGTTAATGTACATGTAAGTTAACCAATGTTTGGGAAATGTATAAGAGATAAAAAGAAATACCGTTTTGTAAAGAATATAAAGAGAAAGAAAATACGTTGGAACTAATTACAATAAAGAAATTTGTTTAAATGTGAGTTGAGAATTATTATGCAACAAATCCAATAACCACTCTTACAGGTCACGAGTTCGCATATAGGACCCTGGACCACGGGAAGGTAAGAATTTTGGAAGTTGACAGTTTTTAGATATTTTATGTTTCCAAATTTTATTAATTAAAGTTAAAAGTTACAGCATCAAACCCATGTATCAGCTTGCATCGTCTACAGACCACTTAATGAAAATTTAACAACTTACCCCAACAGGATAAAAAGGAGTTGGCTTAATGTAGCTCATGAGAAGTCTGTAGATATAGTCTTTCTCATATTTCTGACCATTTATAACCTGTTAAACAAAATCTCTTTTAATATGACTTAATTAACAGTACTCTCTAAAAAAATGTTTGGCATTATCATACATACATCTGTTTATATTACATTTATATATTAAGCACTTCCCTTGTGTTGATACATATGACACCTGGATATTAAATAATAAGTATAATGCTATATCTTACATATAACATTAAAATCTTACCATCCAATCATATTATATAAAAACCCCTATTCCACTTCAACTCAACTATTTATTTATTAACTATATAAAATTTTATTTTGATACCTTGAATACTTTGATATAAAATTTTTTTAAATTTAATGAAAAAAGGCATAAAGCCATTTCCGAGGCTTTTTGCTTCAGTGACATTTTTCAAGAAAAAATAATGACTGTTAATTTTTAACATATCAGTGACCTTTGCATTTAAATTTTAAGAAAAACCTGCAAATCAAGGAAAAATACATTTAGCAACTTAGCTCTTTCAGTACTACACCAAATATTAGCTCAAGACTGCACTGAAATTTTTTAAACGAAAAACAAAATTTTCAAATGCGATTTTAGATAAAAGGGAGAGCAGTAACCAAAGTAATCAAAGTAATTTTTTTTTTTTTTAATTAATCCTAGAAGTATGAACTAAAAGACACTGGAAGAAAATTAGGTTTTTTTTTTTTAAAGTCAGTATTGTTTTTTAGCTCATAAACAACACACATTGGTGAAAACGGTTGGGGGGATCTTTGAGTGCATGTACACACATGAACACATACACAAAATACAGTTTTTACCAGTGTAGATTAATAAATTAGGCACAAAAATATTTAGTTACTGATTTACTCAGTTTGTCAATTTCAACTTCATGTAATGAACTAATAAGTTCTGTGTGCACAAAAATAAACACATCTACTGAAAATGATGCATAACACTGAAATAACCATGGAAGGAAAGTGAAACTTAAAGGACACACTGTAATGTGTTAGAAAACAGCAATTCCATAACTTAATAGTCAGGATTTATATTGGCACTAGGATTTTAAAGTTACAAACACGAAAATACCTGGCATTCACTTACATATGAAGTGTTTACTACAAAAACAGCATATTTCACAAAATTTGAATTTTGAGATTTTGTTTTATTACTACAGACGGCAAACTCTGTCTACACTGTCAACTGATTTATATTAGAAAAACAAAATTAGTTATAGACTTAATTATAGTTAAAAATTAGACAGTTTCACAAAAAACAACAACTGTCATTGAGTGTTTGCAGTATATGTCACTGACTAGTTGTTTTTTCCAGAATTTTTTATTTAGGCACTGCAGTTGTTTGTACTGGTTATATTCTGTTATGCGAACTCTCTTGTGAGTAATATTCCATATTGAATATATTGATCATAAAATCAATAATTAATTAATTAAATAAATATAATAGCAATAATATTTCAAATATGACTGATAACATTCAAGTTATATTAATAACAGATAAGAAGGGGAAAAAAGAAAATACAATTAGATTGAAGCTAGGTCTTGCACATGCTAACCAATGAAGACTGTGATGATGATTCAGAGACTGAAGTTGTTCCACCACATTCACATAAGCATTCTGCATCTTATAGTTTTAAGGTATGAGCAAGTAACATTAATAATAAGGGAATAACAGAGACTTCAGTATGCCAAAAAGCATTTAACAGTTTTCATTCTATCACGCCTGGAAGAATTTTGGCAAATAGAGTCATCACTTTCTTGATAAAAGAGGGAAACTTGGAAACTGTAACAATACAGTTTTACGAAGTCTAACTGTTATTATTTAGTTTGTTGTTTAGTTATTGTTTTATAAGTTCGAGTAAAAAAATATTTAACTTTGTGTTTCGTTTAATCACTTTTAATCTAAGTCGACGATAAATCCGCACTTCACTGACAAGGTACACCGGTGGACTATCTTGCAGGCATTGATAATCACTGGGGTCGGTTAACAGCGGACCTGTAGCTGTAAAAATTAGCAAGTTAGGTGATATACTTACTGTAGTATTCAGTCTCTTCGACTAACTGGAATGTCAATCGGTTCTTTAATAACTCAGGTTATTAGTTTAGAGTTAGTCGGTGCTACCTGTAGAATGCTTAATAAGTACCTGTAATATTCGTCTAGTCTACTAATAGATGCTCGTCAACTCGATTATGGTTTGTAACAAACAATGGTTTATTCACAATTTAGTTTAGTTGAAATATTCACAAATTAATTTGATTATTTGGCTGATGGCCTTTCTTTAACAAATTTTCATTTAAAATTAATGAGTTGTCTTAATCTCAGGGTATTTCAGACAGTTTAGTTTCATAAAACAATTTAACATAACATAATTAGTCATTCATATATTCAGGGTCCTTGTAGACTGTAAGATACAAAACAAATATTTAGAATTAATATTAGGCAATTACCTGTATTAACTTCCGTCTTGTGACTTCTTTAGTTTTTTCCTTAAAACAACGCGTTTCGAGAATAAATTCTCATCATCAGGTTTAAAAAACTATAAAAACATCAAATTCACCCAAAAGGGGTTGTCAACTATTTAAAATATACAAACACGAAAACACCACACATAATTAAACACCAACACAGTCACGGCACAGTCCGATGCGCATCGTCTCGCCGCCAACGACCAACTGTTGCACTTTGTCTTATACGACCGTTATCATTGCCCGCTGACCCATCGATATCGATGGCCGTGTTGTACAGCAGATTCGATCGGAACGAAACTTTGTCATTAAGTAGCTGGTCCGTTTGTAACTTAGAAGCCCTATATATCTCATATTCCTCCACAGCGTTCATGTATGCACCCTTTTTACAATTATGAAGCAGTTTAAAGTTTGTGTGGAAGTCTGAGTACTTATGATTATATAGCATTAAATGCTGAGCGTAACTGGATCTAGTTTTCGAGATATCACTTTTGGGCAGGTGTTCTTTAAAACGTTCGGCTGACGGCCTGCCCGTTTGTCCTATATAGAATTTGTCACAGTCATCGCATTCAAGCTTGTACACTCCAGTTTTCTCTTCAGTCGGGACATGAGTTCTTTGTCCCAAACGTTTTTTGATGTTATTTGTGGTTTTAAAGGCCACTGCTATTTTACGTTTTTTCAGCTCATTCTTTACAATGACTGGTAGTACATTTGTGTACTCAGTTACTATAAATTTAGTATCTTCTTTAGATGGGCCGGTTAATCTGCTTTTACTATTGATTTTTACCGAGTGTTTTCTTATAAGCTTGTCTATGATTCCACTGTTATACCCATTAGCAATAGCTATACTTTTGATTATATTAGTCTCTTCCACTCTGTCTTTTTGCTCAAGGGGAATAGCAAGCATTCTATGAACGAACGCGTTGAAGGCTGCCATTTTTTGGGAATATGGATGGTACGAATCAGCATGAATAGTAATATTCGTGGTGGTGGGCTTTCTATAAATTTTGAATCTAAAACGGTCATTATATTTGCTGATAGTGAGATCAAGAAAGTTCAGGCAGCTATTGTTCTCCATTTCTAGGGTAAATTGGATTTTCATGTTTATGCTGTTCATATATCCTTTCAAATTTTCTATTTGTCTACTCGTTCCATTGAATATCACAAAAGTGTCGTCAACGTAGCGTACGTAAAATTTAATTTTGTCTCGCTGTTTATTAAGACTAGACATTAAAAATGTATTCTCAAAGTGGTTCAAGTATAGGTCCGCTAAAATCCCCGATAAAGGTGACCCCATTGCCAGACCATCCTCCTGCATGAAATACTCATTATCATAAGAGAAATAATTTTGTTTGAGTATTGTTTTTAGCAGTTGCATAAGTTCATCAATTTCATTTCTACCCAACCTATTTGTATTAATTAAGCTATTTCTGAGAATTGTCATTGTCTCATCTACCGGCACATTGGTGTACAGATTAGTTACGTCAAATGAAGCCAACCTATAATGTGGTGCTGATTTAATAGTTTTAATTTTTTCAATGAGATCGTAGCTGTTTTTTATGCTGTAGTTATTTACTATGTCAATGTTCTCTTTTATGATTTTTACTAATCTTTTAGCCGTCCTATAACCAGGGGCAGTCGTGTAATTTACAACCGGGCGTATTGGCATATCTTCTTTATGTATTTTGGGTAAACCCGTAAGTTCAGGGGCCCTGGCATTTATGGGTTTTAAATAACGTCTAGTGCTTTCATTGAGGAGATTGGGGGATTTAATCAGCACCACATTATAGGTTGGCCTCATTTGACGTAACTAATCTGTACACCAATGTGCCGGTAGATGAGACAATGACAATTCTCAGAAATAGCTTAATTAATACAAATAGGTTAGGTAGAAATGAAATTGATGAACTTATGCAACTGCTAAAAACAATACTCAAACAAAATTATTTCTCTTATGATAATGAGTATTTCATGTAGGAGGATGGTCTGGCAATGGGGTCACCTTTATCGGGGATTTTAGCGGACCTATACTTGAACCACTTTGAGAATACATTTTTAATGTCTAGTCTTAATAAACAGCAAGACAAAATTAAATTTTACGTACGCTACGTTGACGACACTTTTGTAATATTCAATGGAACGAGTAGACAAATAGAAAATTTGAAAGGATATATGAACAGCATAAACATTGTTATGGAACAAGTATAAGTATAATATATATTTAGTGATGTGTAGTGTTCTTGCAGATACGCTCCGGTATCTGCTATTATGTTGTTTTTATAAAACTGCTCCAATTATAATTATTAGGAGTTATTAGTGTGATTGTATAATCTGTATAAATGTCTATGGATAATTCACTCTTTTGATTTAAATAGGTTTCGCGCACTTTTTGTTGTATGCCTCCCTCACTTACCACAAGTATCTGGTTCAGTCCTGTTCTGTGATGGTTGTTGCTGAAATACATACACTTATAATGCACACAAATATTCAATTTGAATATTCAAAACAGTTAGTACACACAATATGAATGAATTAGCACATATAGGTAATACTTTAAATTACTCTCTGTTTGAATTCTTCCGCCACCTTTGGTAGAACTGATTTAAAAGAAATAATTTAATTTATATTTGAAATGATACTCTTGTTCATAGGTAAATAAGTGAAGGTTTATTAACAATTTTAAAATGGCAAATTTTAAAAACAATTAACAATCATTTGGGCTAATAACCCTTTAAATAATAATTACAATTGATTAATTTTAACATAAAACTCTGTCCAGGCTCAGTGCTGGTAGTCCTGTCTTTGGTACAATAATTTGAACTTGATAGGTTATGTTTTCTTGTCAATGTATTCTCAGGTTGTTAGGTTCTTTGAGGATACATGATATCAGTGTCAAGATGTAATATTAATAGAATTAAGAAAATTGAACAATGGTTAAAAAATAACGAATAAACATCAAACAATGAAAATTAATACCATATGTATGGTAAGTGTGTTATTATCGTACGCTTGGATGCGCACGCACCTTATAAAACTCTATAGCAGGCGTCAAGCTCGTGGCTTGTACGGTTTCAATATATCGTTTTATTTTCAACAATTAGTTTGATAAATATATATTTTCAAGAGAAAAAATTAATAAAATACAAAAAAAACTCTTGGGATGATTTCTATTTGGTTTGGAAATTATTTGAGAACAGATGCAACAGTTAAATTAATAAGCTACTGCTACCATTTTGAGGTTAGCTATCACAGGTAATGTTATTATGGTAAATGGTTTCTTAACGGTTATCATTTCTTAATTTATATTTTCTGAACACATTATTAATAACATTTTAACATGTTACTATTAGAATTGCTTTTATACTTTTGCACGTAAGTTAATGTTATTTATTTCAAAACATCGAAATAATCAAGACAAATAAGTTTAGTCAAAAAAGTGACTAAATGTTAACTCTTGTAATTAATGACAATTACTTCAAACATACTTTTTATAATTATGAAAATTAATTAAAATATTTATCTAATATTTTAATAAGTATAAATTGACATTTCTTGGAGTTCTAATAATTCCATTATAAGTTTGATGCTGCGCTAGTAATGACTCGCGTAGTATCAAAATGTCTATTTCAAAAATATTATTTTTTAAATCAAAGTTATTTAAATAAAATATTGTACTCCCTGTTTATTTATCACAACACACGCGAGTACGACCGGGATTATACACTATCGTACTTGTATAGTTCGGTAATATCGCACATATCACTCGGAAGTATTTTTGTTGTGTCAAGGTTATGTATGTTTATCAACTTATTGTCAATGGACGCGCACAAATTTAAAAAAAATACTTTTTCATGGTGTAGAGTTGCGTGACCTGTCCGTCTGAAGGCTGTTCGTAGACTGTTACATTTTGCCGGAGCGTCTCGTTCGAGTCTGACAAAATGCGTTGATTTGATTGGCTGTAATCACTATAGTCTTCACCCCAAAAGCCTTTGTTTTATTAAAATATTTGGTGTTTTACCAAATTTTGACTTTGGGTTCGGGTTTATGTGACGTAAGCACTAGTGTAAAAAATAATTGAAAAGTTAATATAATTACAATAACTTCCTTATTGAACGTCCTATCGTTACATGAGTTATGTCATTGAATTGTAGACATTTTCTTCTTTAATTTAAGTCTAAACAACAATATTTTATTTACATCGCTTCTCTTAATATAACGTTTTTATTAATTATCTTGGGTGTTTCTTATTTTTATAAGTTTTTGACACCAGATTTAATTATTTTTAATAAAAACACTTTCTAAATAAACACTTGGAGTCCATTTCTCACTTGGTTTAGTTTGTTATTTGGAAATAATTATTTCCTTAACAATAGCTCATTATAGCGTCATTAGGCGTCCATCTTGGTTTTTATATAAATGTATTTAAAATGAATTTCCCTTATGTAATATAAGTAATCTTACAATCTAATAACACTAAAACGATTATTTACATGATTTCACACTTAAATATCTTTACATGATTGTATTAAATATAATATACACATTGTCTTATTCCTCTTCTACCTGTCTCATACAATTGTCAACATAATTTTAGTCTTTTCTATGTAAATTATATTATGTATTAAATGTCATTAGTGTACATATATTGTACTTAATGCATTACATATATTGGTCAGCTTCTAGCTAGTTTAGAACCCTTCAATTCTTCAATAATGGGTTTGTTCCTATTGTGTCTCATCATAGTGGTCATTTATTTTTCATAAAAACAATAATTAAACTGTTATTGTTACATTTTGTTTGTGTTTCTATATTGGTATTAGACATTACTCCTACTTTTGGTAATGTTCTCATTTACTCTTAGACAAATTTATATGTCATATTTTTCCTAAGTAACTTACTTAACATGGTTGGTTTACATCTGATTTCTGTCACTATGGTCAGTTGGTTTCTAATTATTTGCATATATACTGACTGTTTTTATAGTTCTAATCTGTTCTCAAAGTTGTATTGATTTTCCCTCTAACTACTGGTAATATTGTTAACAATCTGTGTTTAAGTTTTAATACACTATTTTCCTTAACTAATGGGCCATACAATGGTCCATCTTACATCTGATTGTATTTACATGGTTAGTTAGTTTACATCATTTTGTTTATAATACTGTTGTTATTATGTTAAAGATCTGTTCTCAAAACATTACCAGATATTGGTCTTACTACTGGCAATATTGTTATTCACTTTAGTATTGGTTTTGATATTGCACTTTGCCTAATTGAATTGGCATATTTGTTGCATCTTTGCTATAGCTGTTTGCCATTGCATTTGATTGGTTTTATTTACATGGTTGCATTTTAATGCATTGTCTATTAGGATGTACTGTTATTTATAACAATTCCTTAATTGATATCATTGTTGATAATCATTTATTTTCATTGATATTTTTGGTTTTCTGTTTAACAGGTACCTTCTCTATGGGTTATGTAACAATGTACCATCTGTTTTAATGCAGTATGTCTCTACTACTTACATGGTATCAGCATGGTATTCCACAATAATATTTTACTTATTTTGTGACACATGTTTATACATTCCTTCTTAAACACTAATACATATCTTATTGTATTATTTATCATATTTTTCTAGTCATAGGTTGAATTCAATTCAATCCATTTTGTTTGATACAAGGGTTTTTTATTTGTTGTCAGTTCTTTACCAAAAAAAAACATAATTATATTGTTCTATTTTGTTTTATTTTGGTGGACTTATGATTATCTGTGTCAATCACAACTTTATTAAATGCGTCACACTCATTGTTCGTGTCTATTTGACTTATTTAACATCTTGTTGTTTTCATCATGGAATTAACATATTTTCATATACTTATAAACTTCATCACTATAATTGTTTGTGTGGTTTTATCAGTAGAAATAGTTAGTTATTCACATGTTTCACATCTATTAAGTACGCACTGTTATTGTTTGTGTTTCCTTAAATGCTAAAAACTGGTTTTCATCCTCACATTTGATAATCATTGTTTCACTTGTCACTTATATAGTCTTTGGTACACGTGGTTTATGTTGATTTCTGGTATGATTTATTCATCCTTTTCTCTCTTCTGTGTCAGCTTTCTTGTTCTTCTTCTTTCTTCTTTCTCGTTATTTTCATCGTAGTCTTATTCCTTAATTGTTCCTCTCGCTGTTTGAGTTTGTTAATCCTTATTTCGTCGTTTCCCCTCACTTTTGGAGTTTGTTAATTCTTGTTTCGTCGTTTCCCCTCACTTTTGGAGTTTGTTAATTCTTGTTTCGTCGTTTCCCCTCACTTTTGGATCCTATTGGGTCTATTATTGGTGTTTTGTTTTGGCTCATGTCATTTTCTTTCTTATGTTTCGTAGTTGATGTCACTAGGTTGATATTATCTTATTCATAGTTGGATTTTCATATTAACACATTTGTAGATACACACTTTATATACATGGATTTACTTATCTAGATTTACATTCATATTTTTCTCTTACTTGCCGTCCTTTAAGCTCATTTTATGTAACTGCCATATTTGGTTATGTTACATATGCCTTCCTTTGAGAATTGATTAATTCTGAGTTATGATTATACTATATTTTTCTATGAAGAATTTATCAATTATTGTACATTCCACGTTGATTCATATGTTTTTTCCATATATCCTTTCGCTTTCTGCTCTTTGAATCATATTTATTTCTTCTCTATGTAATTACTTCCCTCGTTTATTTAGTTCCCTAACATACATTTAGCTGGGGCAGTTTAGAGCGGCTCACTTTGGCTATTCGACTCTACTGGCCATACTAATTTCAATAAATATGGAGGCAAATCATCTCCTTTAATAATAATAAATGATTGCTGGCATTACTCTTCAGTCAATTCATCTCAAATCATTAATAATAATAATAGTGGTCGTTTTTCCGACAAATAATAAATATTCTTGGGATTAATTCACGCATCTGCGGTTTGTACATTGTGATTCTCTCTTTTCTTGATTCAACTTAACTAATTCTCCACATATCATCGGGATATTTTGTTTTACATTTCCTCACTGGTATACTCTCATGATCTTCTTCGTTAGTATATTCTTTTTTATTCTTCTTCACCATAGATTAATCTCTTCATTCTGTGTTACCTTGAACGTCATTTCGTCATAATCTTCGTTCCAAATTTATTCTTCTAGATACTATGTATTAGTACATTCATTTTTTCTTTCCTTTTCCAGGTTTTAGTTGGTATTTGTACTTCATGTAGTGTTGGCTTTTCTTTATTCAAACATAAATTTGTCGTGTGTGGTTGTTTCTCTACAGTAATAGCGTTCACTTGGTTTATTCTTCCAACTCTTCTTTTTCTTATAGTAGTACGGGTGAGATGTTGTTATTCTACTGGTTGACTTGGCTCTTGGAATTAATGAGTTCGCTTCATATATGCCTGGGATGTAATGTGTCAGTCTCGTATTGACATCTTTTTTATAGTAGTAGTACGGGTGAGATGTTGTTGTTCTACTGGTTGACTAGGCTCTTGGAATTAGTTTGTGCCAAGGATGTTGTTTGTCGATCTCGTATTGATATTTTTTTTTTTTTTTTATAGTAGTAGTACGGGTGAGATGTTGTTATTCTACTGGTTGACGTGGCTCTTGGAAATAATGAGTTTGCTTCATATATGCCTGGGATGTAATGTGTCGGCCTCGTATTGACATCTTTTTTATAGTAGTAGTACGGGTGAGATGTTGTTATTCTACTGGTTGACGTGGCTCTTGGAATTAATTTGTGCCATAGTTGTTGAGTGTCTTTCTCGTATTGACATTTTTCTTATATAGTAGTAGTACGTTATTATTGATGAATACAATGTTCTGATTCCTTTACATAAATTCTCTGGGATCATTTTTTCCCACATTATAAAATGACAATATACATTCAATGTTTAATACATAATTACATAGTTACTTTTCATTTAATATAAACATATAATAATCTTCATGATAATAATTCACCCTTTTTCTTCAGTCAACATTTGTTTTTATAATCATATTTTCACTTTTCATTTTGTAAATAACAATAATCTTCATGGCCACATTTCATTTTTCATCTTGATATAGTCAACAGTTATACTCATAATTATCTTTTTATTTTACACAACAAACATTTTCATCCTTTTCGTAATATTAATAATAAAATAATCCTTATCGCTCACTTTTCACTTGTAATTTCATATCTTGATTGTCAACATATTTTTTCATGGAAGTTTGATTATAGGTACCCTTTATCTTTTTTGTAATAGGGTTCTGCAATTCATAGGTGTTGTTTAGATTGTTTTTCGTTACAGTATATGGTCCGGTATATAGTAGTAGTAATTTCTTTGCAATGCCCTCGATAGTACTTGGGAGTTCTCGATTTTTGATTAGCACTTGGTCTCCCACTTCGTATTTTATAATTTTGGGCTGCAATTTTTTGTATTTAATTCTCAGTTTCTGGGCTCTTTCAACTGCATTATTATAGAACTTGGTTTGGTTAAACTTGATCTCTGCACTTATTGGAAAGTTAATTATTTCTGTGATCTCTCGGGGTGGTCTTTTTTCGTGCATTGCCATGTATGGTGTTTCCTCAGTTGACTGATGGTAGGCGAGGTTTAAGAAGTCTTCAGCTGGGGATAAATACTCCTCCCACTTCCTCTGCTGGCTGTGACAGTAGGTTCTTAAAATCCTTCCTACTTCTCTCAACACTCTCTCAGCAGGGTTGCTGTTGGGGTGGTACACCGATGTCTTATACGTTTTGATTCCCAGATGGAGCAGTGTTTCCCGCCATTTCCGTCCTCAAAACTGCGTTCCGTGATCTGTAATTATTGATGCTGGTCTGCCCACTTCGGGTATGTATTTGTTTATAACTACTTCTAGTATCTTACTTGTCGTGGCTCGATTAAGTGGGTACAGCTTAGTATATTTTGTATAGTGGTCAAAGATAATAATGATATATTTATACTGGTGTCTTCCACCACTCCGTGGAAACGGCCCACAAATGTCCAGGAAGATTTTTTCTAATTTTGTCACAGATGTTATCGGTATCATCACTCCTTCTCTCTTTTCGTTACTGCATTTGACTAGCTGGCAAATATGGCAATTCTGTATATATCTTCTTACCTTCCTATTCATGTCAGTGAAATACACATGTTCTTGCAGTGCTTTTACCACCTTCACTGCGCCCATATGACCATATCGTATATGATAGTCGATGGTCAGATCTTTCTCTAGAACCTTTGGAACAACTATCTTCCAGCCTTCACCATTTTTATTGCTTTTGGTGAATATCAGTTGATGATGAATACAGTAATACTGTTTAATGTTTGCATCGTTATCTGCTAGTTTTTTAATAATTATCAATATTTTGGGATCTTGTTGTTGCTATATAGCTATATCTGACAGTATTTTAGTAAGCTCAAATTTGTTTTTTAGCAAGTGGTAGACCTTCGCGATGGTTTCCCTCTCTCCTTGAAATGTTTGGGCGTCGATGTTAATCCGGGACAACACGTCTGCAGCTGTGTTGCTTTTTCCCGGTATGTACTCCCACTGTATATTGTACTCTTGGAGTGTGAGAGTCCATCTTGTCAATCTTCCGTGTTTCAATTTACAGTTCTTGAGGAATGAAATGGATTTGTGATCCGTTCTTACTGTCACTTTATATCCCAAAATAAAGGTTCTAAACTTTTTGCAAGCGAATACGATACTCAATAGTTCTTTTTCTGTGGTGTGATAGTTGGGTTCGCACTTGTTCAACGTACGACTTGCAAAACTGATTACTTCATGGTTCCCGTCTTGGTCTTCTTGATATAGCACGGATCCAAGACTCAAATCGCTGGCGTCGCAGTTCATGAAAAATTGTTTTTCAAAGTTAGGGTGATGTAACATAACGGTTTCTAGGAACTTTTCTTTAATTAACTTAAACGTAGATTCTTGTTCTGATTCCCATTTCCATTTTTCTTTTGATGATAGCTGTGTTGAAAATCGAGCAGTTAATTCGGAATAATTCTCTTGAAATTTCCGATAGTAGTTGCAGATCCCTAGGAACGATTGCAGTTGTTTCTTGTTCTGTGGGACTGGGAAACGCTGTATTGCCTCCATTTTTTCCTGGGACGGTGTAATTCCATGTTCAGATAGGTTAAACCCCAAGAATTGGACTTCCTTTGCTATTAATTGAGACTTATCTAACTTCAATGTAATGTGATTATCTTCTAATTTCTGTAAGACCTGTGCCACCCTTTCACAGTGTTCCTCCCAATTGTTGGAGGCGATCAAGAGATCGTCAACATAGACTGTTGTAAACTGCAGTGTATTGTGGCCCAGTATCTCGTCCATACATTTGACGAATATCGCTACCGAGTTTACTAAGCCAAACGGTAGTCTTTTAAAATGGTAATTTCGACCTTCGAAAATAAAGGCAGTATACTTTCTACTATTCGGATGCAGTTCAACTTGCCAATATCCGCATACCGTATCCCATATACTGTAAAATTTTGTACCATAAAACTTCTTTAAGATCTCATCAATTTCTCCAGGTGATGTCCTGTCGTTAATTATGGTTTTGTTAAGTTCCCGAGCATCTAAACAAATTCGTACCGCACCATTTTTCTTTGGTACGGCGACAATAGGGTTGGTGTATGGTGAATTGCTTACTTCGATAATGTCATTTGCTATCAAACGCTGGATTTCTTCCCTTACTGCTTCCTTCAGCGAAAAGGCGATAGGATAAGATTTTCGTTTAAATTCGGTTTGGACTTTGAATCTTAACTCGCATTGGAAATTTTTGATTTTTCCGGGCGTATCGGAAAATATGTGACGATACTGGCAATATATGTTTATCAGATGGTCCTTTTGTTCATATGTCAGCTCTTGGCTATTTTGGTTGGTCTTGAATTCTCGTATCTCATTAATCTTGGTCAACCATAAATCTTCCTCTGGGTTGTTGTGAAGCTACTCGTTGATGGCGCCTTCCTGATGTTGGTGGCCTTCCCTAATGTAATATATTACATGTTCTACGGGTGCCTTTTGATATTCTGTTAGCTTGGCTGTCCACTCAACTTCTCCTGTCTTCATCCTTACCGTATTTGTGTCCATGTTAATTATCGCAGTGTATTTTCTGAGTATATCACACCCAATGAGCAGGGTAAACGGTAACCCACTGGCTACGAGGAATATCATCTGTATCGTGTTGCCATTGCTGGATACATCGAGTTGCACTTGTTGTCTAATCGTCTTATTTTGACG
Organism: Magicicada septendecula; assembly: GCA_034769895.1. NCBI lineage: Eukaryota > Metazoa > Arthropoda > Insecta > Hemiptera > Cicadidae > Magicicada > Magicicada septendecula. The sequence goes on from CM068368.1 coordinate 493,897,545, forward strand.
TCCGGTAGCTCCAATGAGTACAATGTTGTTAATAGGTAAAGTGGGTATTGTCGCTTTATTTTCAGATTGGATTCTATCTAACTCCACTTTATCAATCAATGATACATTTGCTCCGGTATCTATCATTGCCGTTGCTTTTATATTGTTGACCTTTACCGCTATGTATGCAATTTCACTATTACTTGTATCGCTGATAGCATTCTCTTTTTCTTCCATTAAGTCTCTTCTTATATTTTTCAAATAATTATTGGTGTAAGTTTTGCGAAGATTTGGATGGTTTGCCAAAACTCTAGACCCAATAGTCCGGTTCAGTGAGGGTACTACTTGGTTTTTCACTGCCGGTTGGCGTTTAAAGGCAGGTCACTATTCCCGTGCCTGTCTTGCGATGTCGAAGCTATGGGTTCCTGATTCCCAGGCCCATGTCCATTATTGTAGACTGTTGTATTTTGCGTTACTGTTCCTTGACTTCCATTACTGTCGCTTCCGTTAGATCGGTATCCAGATTCCCGCTCCTCTCTATCGCTGTTGCTGGAGTGACTATGCTGATTAGGGAAACTCCTCCTTCCTTGGTAGTAGTTTCGACGATTTCCCCCTCGACTGGCTTGAGTATAGTACACTCTACGAAAGTGATTATTATGTTGGTTGCCATTGCTTTGTCTTGGGTGATGATTGGGAGCTTGATTCTGGTACGGCCGGTAATAATTGTTACCTCTTTGGTAAGCTGGCTCTCGCTGATATCCACCTGGATGCTGATTATTATTATTCCCTCTATTATTCACATTGTTGCCCCCTCCGTCTTGACGTGGTATAGGGTGATTTTGGAATCTCGGTGGGTAATTGTGATTTCTTCCCGGGCTATTCCTTTCGTTGGATGTGTTGGGGTTATTATTCCCAGGTCCTCCTCGATCATATGTCTGGTTAGGTCCTTGTCGACTACGTTGGTAGTATCGTTCTCTTTCATGGTTCTCCAACAGTTCGCACATCCCTTGGACTGTTTTTATTTGTGCATTTAGTCTTCCTTGTGATATGCCTTGATTGAAGTGGTAGGCCAATTTCGTCACTAGGCATTCTTCTGGGATTGCGGGTTCGAGATTCCTGGCCAGGCAAATCTTTCCCAAGAAATACGTTGTCATTGACTGCCTTCCATGTGTATCGAACCTTCCGTTTGTGATATCATCCCTAACGATGTTCTGGGTGGCTTCTGACCAATATTTTTGTTTAAACGCCACTTTGAAGTTGTCATAATTCCCCACTTCGTTACGGGTTGCCGTCCACCAATTGTCGAACGTGCTTTTGAAAGCTTCATCTAACATTCCCTTAATGGTAGTCCATCTACTCTCTCTGTTTTTACGTATGATTTCTTCCATCCGTTCTAAAAACTCTAGCGGATTCTTATAATAAGTCCTAAATTCAATCTGGTCTCTGTTGTCTAGATGAGTCAATCCGGATAGTAAATTTGGTATCGTTTGTATACGATGCATCTCGTCGCGGAGGTCATCTAACTCTCTTCGTTGACGCTCGGTTAATAGGGTTCTATCATCATGTACCTGCTGCTTAATTGCGTCCACTCTTCCAGATACTTCTTCACACTTGTCGGTTAGTGTTGATTGTGCTGCCTTCATGTTGGTCTGTTCTTGTGTTATCAGATTTATTTGTGTACCGTGCGTTCTCTCCATTTCGTTAATGCGTTGATTGATGTCTAACTCTGCTTGTATTAGTCTCAGGCTGGTACCTTCTCCCTCCTTTCGTACTTCATCCATCTCAACGTTAACTTCAGTTGATAGGATGGCCATGCGCTTCTCGATTTCATCGACATTTTCCTTCAATCTTTTTTCTATCATCTCTTCTGTATCCTTGGCGGCTTCCTTCATCTTGTTACTGTTGATACTTATTTGCTGCCACATCCCCTCATGGTCAGATTGTATTGTTTCGACGTCTCTATTGAATTTAGCCATGATTTCATCCATTTTCTGGTTGGCCTGATCCATTCTGACTCCCAATTCTGCCGATAACTCTTCTTTCATGATGGCCATTTTCTTCTCCAGTAATTCCTCGGTTTTCTTTTGCCCATCTTCCATCCTCCTGTTCGTCTCCTGTATCTGGTTGTTAAACTCTTCCTTTAATAATTCCATATGTTTCTGGTTCTCCCTCTGGCCTTCCTCTATTTTCTGGTTCGTCGATCGACTGGCTTCTTCTATTTTGCTGTTCACGTCCGCCTTGGTGGAGTTCAGTGATTCTTCCATCCTTTTCTGGCCTTCTTCTATTCTGTTTAATTCCTCTTTAGTGGATTTCTGGCCTTCCATTATCTGCCTCATCCAATCTTGGAATACTGATTCTCTTAGTAGCGTTGTTTGTTCAGGCTGGCTTGGTTCCGGTGGGGTTTCTTGGATCATCACTTCCGGTTCCTCCATAGGTTGTTGAACCCCCTCCGCCGGTTCAATTTGTTTGTCTTTTTCTTCCACTACTATCTCCTCCACGTCTTCTGTTGACATTGCCTCCTTTTCTTCTTTTCTGGTCTCCTTCTCTGCTTGCGCCATCCTTTTTCTTGACGTTGACCTTGATTTTGATCTTGATTTCAATCTGTCTGTATACATCTTGATCCTCTGATAATGTTCCTGCTGTCTTCTCACGAATTAGTATATTTAGGTTATTGGTTATTGTATATCTCCCTAACTCGTGCTCAGACGTTGGGCGCCAACTTGTTATGGAACAAGTATAAGTATAATATATATTTAGTGATGTGTAGTGTTCTTGCAGATACGCTCCGGTATCTGCTATTATGTTGTTTTTATAAAACTGCTCCAATTATAATTATTAGGAGTTATTAGTGTGATTGTATAATCTGTATAAATGTCTATGGATAATTCACTCTTTTGATTTAAATAGGTTTCGCGCACTTTTTGTTGTATGCCTCCCTCACTTACCACAAGTATCTGGTTCAGTCCTGTTCTGTGACGGTTGTTGCTGAAATACATACACTTATAATGCACACAAATATTCAATTTGAATATTCAAAACAGTTAGTACACACAATATGAATGAATTAGCACATATAGGTAATACTTTAAATTACTCTCTGTTTGAATTCTTCCGCCACCTTTGGTAGAACTGATTTAAAAGAAATAATTTAATTTATATTTGAAATGATACTCTTGTTCATAGGTAAATAAGTGAAGGTTTATTAACAATTTTAAAATGGCAAATTTTAAAAACAATTAACAATCATTTGGGCTAATAACCCTTTAAATAATAATTACAATTGATTAATTTTAACATAAAACTCTGTCCAGGCTCACTGCTGGTAGTCCTGTCTTTGGTACAATAATTTGAACTTAATAGGTTATGTTTTCTTGTCAATGTATTCTCAGGTTGTTAGGTTCTTTGAGGATACATGATATCAGTGTCAAGATGTAATATTAATAGAATTAAGAAAATTGAACAATGGTTAAAAAATAACGAATAAACATCAAACAATGAAAATTAATACCATATGTATGGTAAGTGTGTTATTATCGTACGCTTGGATGCGCACGCACCTTATAAAACTCTATAGCAGGCGTCAAGCTCGTGGCTTGTACGGTTTCAATATATCGTTTTATTTTCAACAATTAGTTTGATAAATATATATTTTCAAGAGAAAAAAATTAATAAAATACAAAAAAAACTCTTGGGATGATTTCTATTTGGTTTGGAAATTATTTGAGAACAGATGCAACAGTTAAATTAATAAGCTACTGCTACCATTTTGAGGTTAGCTATCACAGGTAATGTTATTATGGTAAATGGTTTCTTAACGGTTATCATTTCTTAATTTATATTTTCTGAACACATTATTAATAACATTTTAACATGTTACTATTAGAATTGCTTTTATACTTTTGTACGAAAGTTAATGTTATTTATTTCAAAACATCGAAATAATCAAGACAAATAAGTTTAGTCAAAAAAGTGACTAAATGTTAACTCTTGTAATTAATGACAATTACTTCAAACATACTTTTTATAATTATGAAAATTAATTAAAATATTTATCTAATATTTTAATAAGTATAAATTGACATTTCTTGGAGTTCTAATAATTCCATTATAAGTTTGATGCTGCGCTAGTAATGACTCGCGTAGTATCAAAATGTCTATTTCAAAAATATTATTTTTTAAATCAAAGTTATTTAAATAAAATATTGTACTCCCTGTTTATTTATCACAACACACGCGAGTACGACCGGGATTATACACTATCGTACTTGTATAGTTCGGTAATATCGCACATATCACTCGGAAGTATTTTTGTTGTGTCAAGGTTATGTATGTTTATCAACTTATTGTCAATGGACGCGCACAAATTTGAAAAAAATACTTTTTCATGGTGTAGAGTTGCGTGACCTGTCCGTCTGAAGGCTGTTCGTAGACTGTTACATTTTGCCGGAGCGTCTCGTTCGAGTCTGACAAAATGCGTTGATTTGATTGGCTGTAATCACTATAGTCTTCACCCCAAAAGCCTTTGTTTTATTAAAATATTTGGTGTTTTACCAAATTTTGACTTTGGGTTCGGGTTTATGTGACGTAAGCACTAGTGTAAAAAATAATTGAAAAGTTAATATAATTACAATAACTTCCTTATTGAACGTCCTATCGTTACATGAGTTATGTCATTGAATTGTAGACATTTTCTTCTTTAATTTAAGTCTAAACAACAATATTTTATTTACATCGCTTCTCTTAATATAACGTTTTTATTAATTATCTTGGGTGTTTCTTATTTTTATAAGTTTTTGACACCAGATTTAATTATTTTTAATAAAAACACTTTCTAAATAAACACTTGGAGTCCATTTCTCACTTGGTTTAGTTTGTTATTTGGAAATAATTATTTCCTTAACAATAGCTCATTATAGCGTCATTAGGCGTCCATCTTGGTTTTTATATAAATGTATTTAAAATGAATTTCCCTTATGTAATATAAGTAATCTTACAATCTAATAACACTAAAACGATTATTTACATGATTTCACACTTAAATATCTTTACATGATTGTATTAAATATAATATACACATTGTCTTATTCCTCTTCTACCTGTCTCATACAATTGTCAACATAATTTTAGTCTTTTCTATGTAAATTATATTATGTATTAAATGTCATTAGTGTACATATATTGTACTTAATGCATTACATATATTGGTCAGCTTCTAGCTAGTTTAGAACCCTTCAATTCTTCAATAATGGGTTTGTTCCTATTGTGTCTCATCATAGTGGTCATTTATTTTTCATAAAAACAATAATTAAACTGTTATTGTTACATTTTGTTTGTGTTTCTATATTGGTATTAGACATTACTCCTACTTTTGGTAATGTTCTCATTTACTCTTAGACAAATTTATATGTCATATTTTTCCTAAGTAACTTACTTAACATGGTTGGTTTACATCTGATTTCTGTCACTATGGTCAGTTGGTTTCTAATTATTTGCATATATACTGACTGTTTTTATAGTTCTAATCTGTTCTCAAAGTTGTATTGATTTTCCCTCTAACTACTGGTAATATTGTTAACAATCTGTGTTTAAGTTTTAATACACTATTTTCCTTAACTAATGGGCCATACAATGGTCCATCTTACATCTGATTGTATTTACATGGTTAGTTAGTTTACATCATTTTGTTTATAATACTGTTGTTATTATGTTAAAGATCTGTTCTCAAAACATTACCAGATATTGGTCTTACTACTGGTAATATTGTTATTCACTTTAGTATTGGTTTTGATATTGCACTTTGCCTAATTGAATTGGCATATTTGTTGCATCTTTGCTATAGCTGTTTGCCATTGCATTTGATTGGTTTTATTTACATGGTTGCATTTTAATGCATTGTCTATTAGGATGTACTGTTATTTATAACAATTCCTTAATTGATATCATTGTTGATAATCATTTATTTTCATTGATATTTTTGGTTTTCTGTTTAACAGGTACCTTCTCTATGGGTTATGTAACAATGTACCATCTGTTTTAATGCAGTATGTCTCTACTACTTACATGGTATCAGCATGGTATTCCACAATAATATTTTACTTATTTTGTGACACATGTTTATACATTCCTTCTTAAACACTAATACATATCTTATTGTATTATTTATCATATTTTTCTAGTCATAGGTTGAATTCAATTCAATCCATTTTGTTTGATACAAGGGTTTTTTATTTGTTGTCAGTTCTTTACCAAAAAAAAACATAATTATATTGTTCTATTTTGTTTTATTTTGGTGGACTTATGATTATCTGTATCAATCACAACTTTATTAAATGCGTCACACTCATTGTTCGTGTCTATTTGACTTATTTAACATCTTGTTGTTTTTATCATGGAATTAACATATTTTCATATACTTATAAACTTCATCACTATAATTGTTTGTGTGGTTTTATCAGTAGAAATAGTTAGTTATTCACAAGTTTCACATCTATTAAGTACGCACTGTTATTGTTTGTGTTTCCTTAAATGCTAAAAACTGGTTTTCATCCTCACATTTGATAATCATTGTTTCACTTGTCACTTATATAGTCTTTGGTACACGTGGTTTATGTTGATTTCTGGTATGATTTATTCATCCTTTTCTCTCTTCTGTGTCAGCTTTCTTGTCCTTCTTCTTTCTCGTTATTTTCATCGTAGTCTTATTCCTTAATTGTTCCTCTCGCTGTTTGAGTTTGTTAATCCTTATTTCGTCGTTTCCCCTCACTTTTGGAGTTTGTTAATTCTTGTTTCGTCGTTTCCCCTCACTTTTGGATCCTATTGGGTCTATTATTGGTATTTTGTTTTGGCTCATGTCATTTTCTTTCTTATGTTTCGTAGTTGATGTCACTAGGTTGATATTATCTTATTCATAGTTGGATTTTCATATTAACACATTTGTAGATACACACTTTATATACATGGATTTACTTATCTAGATTTACATTCATATTTTTCTCTTACTTGCCGTCCTTTAAGCTCATTTTATGTAACTGCCATATTTGGTTATGTTACAACATGAAAATCCAATTTACCCTAGAAATGGAGAACAATAGCTGCCTGAACTTTCTTGATCTCACTATCAGCAAATATAATGACCGTTTTAGATTCAAAATTTATAGAAAGCCCACCACCACGAATATTACTATTCATGCTGATTCGTACCATCCATATTCCCAAAAAATGGCAGCCTTCAACGCGTTCGTTCATAGAATGCTTGCTATTCCCCTTGAGCAAAAAGACAGAGTGGAAGAGACTAATATAATCAAAAGTATAGCTATCGCTAATGGGTATAACAGTGGAATCATAGACAAGCTTATAAGAAAACACTCGGTAAAAATCAATAGTAAAAGCAGATTAACCGGCCCATCTAAAGAAGATACTAAATTTATAGTAACTGAGTACACAAATGTACTACCAGTCATTGTAAAGAATGAGCTGAAAAAACGTAAAATAGCAGTGGCCTTTAAAACCACAAATAACATCAAAAAACGTTTGGGACAAAGAACTCATGTCCTGACTGAAGAGAAAACTGGAGTGTACAAGCTTGAATGCGATGACTGTGACAAATTCTATATAGGACAAACGGGCAGGCCGTCAGCCGAACGTTTTAAAGAACACCTGCCCAAAAGTGATATCTCGAAAACTAGATCCAGTTACGCTCAGCATTTAATGCTATATAATCATAAGTACTCAGACTTCCACACAAACTTTAAACTGCTTCATAATTGTAAAAAGGGTGCATACATGAACGCTGTGGAGGAATATGAGATATATAGGGCTTCTACGTTACAAACGGACCAGCTACTTAATGACAAAGTTTCGTTCCGATCGAATCTGCTGTACAACACGGCCATCGATATCGATGGGTCAGCGGGCAATGATAACGGTCGTATAAGACAAAGTGCAACAGTTGGTCGTTGGCGGCGAGACGATGCGCATCGGACTGTGCCGTGACTGTGTCGGTGTTTAATTATGTGTGGTGTTTTTGTGTTTGTATATTTTAAATAGTTGACAACCCCTTTTGGGTGAATTTGATGTTTTTATAGTTTTTTAAACCTGATGATGAGAATTTATTCTCGAAACGCGTTGTTTTAAGGAAAAAACTAAAGAAGTCACAAGACGGAAGTTAATACAGGTAATTGCCTAATATTAATTCTAAATATTAGTAACGTGACTTGGAGACAATTAAAACAAAATGAAAACAAATATATATGACAGGGCTACAAATTATACACAACACGTGATTTCTTAATAAGATAATAAACACTTAATGAATCATTAGAAAAAACTTGGGTTAAACAATGTTAACCTTTAGTTAACCTGAAATATTTAATTCCCACTGAATAAAAATGGTTTAATGTTTGGTTAAGGAAGTGCATTTATTCTAGCACTGGGAATTTACATCCCTTATAAATCAAAAATAATTACTGTATTCATTAATTCGGACAATGTCCACAAACAAAAGATTTCTCATTTAACAAAATTAAAATATATCATTGGTCCTACTAAATTGATCGGACAGTTAACTAAGTTTGATAAACTTTGAGATCATAAAATAAATTGATTAAGATTCCTTAAAAAAATATTTGAGGTATTGTAATTTCGGTTAATGCCGAAATAAACTATCTCCTTTTTAATCATTGAGAAAAAAACTTTCATTGAATTAAATTCGCTTGATCAGTTAAAATTATTAAAGTCAAGGTACTATGTCCCTTGATATTCTTGTTCTGTGTTGTTAATCACCACTGATAAGCGTATTCGCCTTATTACACAAGTAGTTACACATTTGAATAAAAATCTTAATAATATTTACAAAAGTAATACTCAATAATAGTTGCGAGGTTCGTTGCCTCTATTGTTTTTTGTTCATTTTGTGTTATGGCCACACATGGCAATATTATGTATCATTGTCCCATGCTTTACGATAATAACAAACACCATACTTCCCTTTGTTCACTTTCAATTAATTCAAAAAAAAAAAAATAACTTCCCGAGATTATATGGGATTGTACACTATATAATCTGGTTCACACTGGTGTATCACTGTTTATCCTTTGGATATAACGAACAATTCGCACTTAGAAAAATTTGAGGGTTACTTAACCTCAACTTATTGTTATTGCGAACAGCTGATGTCGCGAGTTCGATGTACTCCGCACACGCCTCGTCCGTAGTTATATCTCTCGCGGTCCAGACAATAATAATGAATTCCGCTCTGGCTTGGCTGTTCCTTTTTTTCTCGAGCGATCTGCCTCCCCAATGGTTTGTGCAAATCTGATTGGATAAAAATTACGTCAGCCGATCTATGTCGTGTGGTTACTCCCTTCCGTAAACAATTAATTTCTTCAAATCTGATCGAATATGGGTTCGAGAGTAGAGGTGACGTGCTGGCTTTGTGCACAAAATGAACAGAATTCCTTAAATATAGTTTTACAAACTTATGCTACTATTTACACAAAATATAAATACACTATGCGCTTGCATTTGCTTTGCTTGTAATTTTAAGTCCTTGCAAGGCATGCCTAGCTATTATATTAACGAAGTTAGAAATTTCATTAACATTTTTACATAATTCTGTCATAATAAGTATTTAAATATTGTTCTTTGACAATTACAAGTTGTATATCAACTGTATGTGACACTTTAAATACTTTTATGTCAGTTACAATCGTTATTATTTATCTAAAACAACAAATTACCAAGTTTAGGCCTAGGCTGGCTATGGCCTGGAATAGGGATTGTTTAATTTACATAATTTTTATACAATTCTCCCACTCTGGGTATTTCTTTTGTTAGACAGTTCTTTTGAGTGTTCATTACAAGTTTTGTACACCTCAGATTTCGTGTACACTCAATTTATTTCCTGTTTTAAGCATTTTTAGCTCAGTAGGTCATTGACCTAATATGGGTCATTGACGTAATTTCAAATAATTAACTTAATATCGACTTTTATTGAATTATACTTGATAGGTATCGCTAATGATTGAGACTGAATGTTGTATCAAGCTTAGAGTTTTCCTAATTACAGGTTTTACCTTGATTTATGTGTCTACACTTCTTACATCCAGTGTAGTTAGACACTTGCATTCATTTATGTTTATTTTGCCTTAATTGTTAGCATATACTTCTAGTGTTATACAGTAATAGTAGTAACAGGAGTTGTATTACCCCTTTATGCAATAGTTTTATCATGGTTTACAAAATTAAAGTGTTTTTGTAGTGAGGGAAGTGTGTACACTTTTGCTGTCTCTGTCAGTCCCATGTATTTACACTTACTCACTTATATCACTTTTAATCTGCTCACACTTAGCATTAGTTTTACCTCTATAATGTCCTTTATCATTATGGTAAGTTATATACTAATTTACATGCGTTTACTACTAATTAAATGTATTTATTTATGGTATTTATTTATGTACCATTTGTCAGGTTAGATGATGCCCATGTTGTTTGACGACAATGCTTTTATGTAAAATTGCTTTTTATGTCAATTTTGCCTCTCACCTTCAAGTTTTACTAACAATTATCTGTACATCAGTCTTACTTTAGTATTATTTACCATATAATTCACTCTTTATCTGTTTATACATGTAATTATCAGGTATTAATCCTGGTTTATTCAGCATGTATATTGGTATTAATAAATGGATTTATTCTGATTTCATCAGTTTGCTATTAATTATATTCTATGTAATAACTAGTTCCTTCAATATTTTTATTATCAATTAACATTTTTATATATCGAGTGGTCAATGTCAAGTCTTTTGTCATACTCTGGTTTATGTATGTGATTACTTTAGGTACTCATTTGCTGGCACATTTCCTAACTTGTATTCTCTTCTTATTCTGGTACTATTGGTTCCTGTTTCTTCATATTCTTCTGTCTTCTTCTTCCTTGTTGTGGTTATAATTATTGGTGGGTTTGTGTCCTCTCACTTACCATCTATTGGGTTATTTGTGTTAAATCGTATCGTACTGTTGTTTTCCAAGTTTTGCTCTGTTGATTGCTACCTTTCTTCTTTCATATGTCACTTTTATTATTACATTTAGTTGTTTGCCCGGATAATCATATTAAATACACATTTCTTTATACATTATTCATCCCTTCTAATTTACAGTGTTAATTATTTAGTATCCTATCTTTCTTATGGTGCTTCTTAAATGCATGGTGAAGATATGTACCCTTACAATATATTGCAACGATACAGCCATATGCTGTATTGAGCATTGATTTAAATAAATATAAAATTTGTAAAATTATTATAAGTTTGGGGTAAATGGACAGGTCTGGCATTGTAAAAATGTTTCATTGTTATACTAGGGGAGAAATTAACCTGTTCCAACAGGCAAAGAACACCTGTTCAATTGTATGTCTGTTGCGTGTATCTTGTGCATGTTAGTGATGCATGTACAGACAGGAATCTCAGCTACCCTCCCCAATTAATTACTAAAATAATTATTTTAATTCACTGTGTGAAAACTAATTAGTGTATAAACAAACAAAAGGCATCAAAGTGTGTGTAAATTTTATAGTTATCCACAGTAAGAAAATGACGTTAATAGGACACACTACACGAAGTCAGTGCGAAATAAATGTGCCAAAAATATGCAAATTACACTAAGACGCTCAAATTAATATAGTGAGTGCTTAATCAAATTAGCTATGATTTGTGCTACCTCAATTCCATACAAAACATTGCCATTTGCAAAAAATTGCAAATATATGAAAAGGTTCGGGAGTGGGGGCTATCATGTGATCTGCAGGTCTCAACAGGATAATTTCGGAACCAACAGGTGCTGAATCTCGAGAGGGTATAAATTAAGGGTTCGACTTGAAGCCCTACTCTTCTTTTCAAAACACAGTTGCAGTCGGACACGCTGTCCGTCGGCAGAACAGTTTTATTATAAGTCTCATCTACGAACGAATAAAGACGTTCAGTAATTATGTTTACACTATTTCGGGAAACGTAGAGTACCGGGACTGTTTAAGTCAGCAAGAGTATCTACCGAGAAGCTACAAAGAGCGACGCAAGATGCTGGATGTTAGGAGATGCTTTTTAGACGCCTAACAGCCGAAAGAGATCCACCTCGCAGCAGCTAGTAATTCTCTGGGACGGACCACACACTGCTGGAGAACGACGCTGGACTCTGGACATATCCAGGACCACGCCAAGCCAGGAGTAACGGAAACCCAACTCTGGACAACGCTGGACCCCGACAATAAGTCGTAAGATCATCAACACTCGATGTGACATGCATAATGCATTTATAAATGATTTTTTTTTTTAAGAGCTCATAAAGACTATATAAAGAGACAGTGAATTAAAACAAAAAAGTTTATAATTAGAAAGAATGTAATAGACTCTTATGTAAATGTTTTAGTCGTAAGAACGAGCGATCACATATAGAGAAATATAGAAAAAAATAGTCTAATTTTGAGATATTTTTTTTATCAAAGAAAAATAATTGAAAAGATTTTATATTTGCATTTTGTAGAAAAGAATAATTTAAATTTTGAATACGAAACAAATGCCAGTCTAAGAGTAATTAATATAACTAGTGGTCGCCCAGTGGTCGAAATTCGACCGTAATTCATTAAATTTTTAAGTTTGAACTTTATTGAGGTTCTTTTGTCAAAGAGTATACCTCTATAATCATTGCATATAATTTTTTTGAATATTGTTCTATTACGTCAGCTGCGAGCGTGTACAAATACGTCATTAGCGTGTGTTGTTTGCCTTAATTCCCTGCAATACCTATGAAATTTAAAATTTAATGTTAGTAACAGTTGAAAAAAATACACAATTACAGCTTGTATTCGTATTTATTTTTTGATATAATTCATTGTCAGTTTTAATTTTTTCATGTTATTATTGAATCAAATAAACGCTAATAAAAATGAGACTTGACATTCATAGAAGTATAAGATACATTGTTTTCAATTCCAGTGGATTACATTTCATTTTTGGTAAGTAGCATGGTAAACGAAGACAAAATTTCGACAAATTTGTGCAAAAATTTTGATCAGGATGAAAATTTGGATTTAGGTAGCTAAAGATGTATACTTTAAAATAAGAAAACCTTACCATCACGGCGGGACCCCGTTTCCGGGAAAATCGATCGGAAAAGTCGTGATTGTCGGGTTTCTTCACGTAATTGTTTAAATAATGAAAATATAGCAAAATGTTTCAAATAAATGTTGTAGCATATGATTTTATCTACAACTTTTGTCTAAATAATTTTTCGATATCTGAATTAGTTTACGAGATATAGACGATTTTCCACGACCTTCCGCCGCGCGTCCGCTTTTTTAGTGTTCGTTTTTCTGTTATAGTCATTTAAAAAATGGAAATAGCGAAAAATGTTTCAAATGAATGTTGTAGCTCGTGATTTTCTCTACAAAACTGGTTCAAAATATTTTTTGATATATTAATGCGTTACAGAGATAATGCCGATTTTCCACTTACACCTCTCGTCATTTTTTCCTTTTTTGATATATAGCTTCTAAAAAATGAAAATTTGTAAAAAACAAGAATGTTACTGTGGTACCTCATACTTTTATCTACAAAACTTGTCTAAACAATTTTTCGATCCATTAATTTGTTTCCGAGATATAAACGATTTTCCACGACCTTCCGCCGTGCGTCGGCCTTTTCAGCGTTCATTTTCCGTCCTACTCATTTAAAATATGGAAATAGCGAAACACTTGTATATGAATCTTGTAGTTCGTGATTTTCTCAGCAAGACTGGTTAAAAAAGTTTTTTTAAATATTAATGCCTTACGGAGATAACGCCGATTTTCCACTTACACCTCTCGTCATTTTTTCCTTTTTTGGTATATAGCTTCTAAAAAATGAAAATTTGTAAAAAACAAGAATGTTACTGTGGTACCTCATACTTTTACCTACACAATTTATGTAGTAAAATGTACGATAGATGTGGGGGAATCTCGGCACCTTAAGGGTTAGTAGCTACTTTTATGTTTGTTTCTTAAATTCTGTAAGGAAAATGATCAATGTAATTGTTTGTATAAACTATTCCGAATATTATAATCATTGTTAACGCAAACTGTTTATTATAAAAAAAATAATAACCTTAAAATGTCAGCTATGTAACAATCATGCGACAACAAGACTGACTAACTTCCCGGCTGTTTAAGGTCCTGCGCCTGCGTGGTCCCTGAGTGCACCATGTCACGCCGCCTGGCGTTGCGCGCTCAAATACCAAGGTCGCTTTTTTCCCTGACACCTGCATTTTCACCTCACTTAGTAGGCCCTCTCATTTCTACCTTTACAATAGGTGTATTCTCTGTATAGGTGCAATCTCTCTTGTGTGCATTCTTTAATATGGTCTAAAATTTTCAAACAAAAATATTCATTTTGGAAAAAGTTGTATTTATTTTACTAAAATATGGCCAGTTTTGGTACCTATGCATAATAATTTAGCATAATTTAAAAAATATTACGTGTACTGAAAAAATGTTTAATCCTTTCGAAAGAGTATACTTTTAAGTACTTATAAGTACATTTTTATTGATTTTGATTAATTCACATTGAAAATATTGATAAATGAATTCCGGAAAAAACACTTAAAAATAAGAATGGAAAACAACCCAAACTTCGACGCAAGATCATTTTTCCCCCTTAACAGTAATCCTTTTCTCGTTTTAATATTATTATATACAAACATTAAAGAAAGTAAATCCAGAAGGAATTTTCATTCTGATGATTTTCAAAAAAGTTGTGACAAAATACGAAATTTCTGTTCATAAGATGTAGTTGCCCATTTTTAAACACATTTTTGTATATGATAAATTATTTAATAAAATATGTAAATATATTCACGTGAAAGCTGAGGTTTTTCTCTATGTCCTATGTCATTTTCAAAATTCTCCGACTTCGATAAATATCCCAAATTATCGATTAATTAATCACATGTTTGAAAATTTTCCTATTTTGGAGATGGGCGCGGATCCACCAGTAGTATAGCGAGAGTACGTGGAAAATCGTTTATATCTCGTAAACTAATTCAGATATCGAAAAATTGTTTAGACAAAATTTTTAGATAAAATCATAAGCTACAACATTTATTTGAAACGTTTTGCTTTATTTTCATTATTTAAACAATTACGTGAAGAAAACCGACAATCACGACTTTTCCGATCGATTTTCCCGGAAACGGGGTCCCGCCGCGATGGTAAGGTTTTCTTATTTTAAAGTATACATCTCTAGCTACATAAATCCAAATTTTCATCCTGATCGAAATTTTTGTTCAGGCAAATGTCTTCGTTTACCATGCTAAAGGTACAAAATTCGAAAACAGTTTGAAGATTATCTGCTACAAAGCTTATAATTTTTTAATTTTTTTTTCTATGCATTAATTTTCGAGTTATTTGAAAAATATGAAAGATAGGAAAAATGAGATTTAGCTTGGCTAAGCCATATTTAAAAAGCAATAACGCATTTTTTGACATTTCCTTGGGTTTTTTTTATTGCCATACTGACCAGGTTTCGCCAAGGCTACACAGTTATTTTGCCTATCTTTTTCGAATTATATAAAATTTAAATAAAAAATGAAATAAAAAATACGTGCATAGTATTTTTTCATATATTTTTCATTAAATAAAAAAAACCGAGTGGTTAAAAAAATAAATGTTGTCCATTGAACTTAAAATAGTTTGAAAGTGAATTTAATGATTCAGAACTTCTGTGTAAACGATGTTTTTTGTAAAAACTCTTTCATCATTTGCTAAATGCCCTTGGCCATTATATTCGGAAATATAAAATCTCAAACCATCGAATGATCGAACTCTACTTGCTGCGACGTACAACTGACCATGTGTAAAAACTGGCTGCCTCAATAAAATTCAAATTTTTTCGAATGTTTGTCCTTGAGACTTATTTATTGTCATCGCAAATGCAGGTATAATTGGAAATTGAGTTCTTTGAAAGTTAAATGGTAAAACAGTACCGGAATATGTTACATTTATACGTGGAATCAAAATTCTCTTATTGCGTGCGGTTCCAGTTAAAACTTCGCAATCAATAGCATTACGATGCATACACTTGATGCGCATTCTTGTTCCATTGACTAATGCTTCCTTTGTATTTAAGTTTCTGATCAATAAAACGATGCAATTAACTTTCAATACTAACTTATGTGGTGGCAAACCACTAATAGTCAAAGAATTCAAAAACTCTACTGGATAGTTATTGATTTCATTGTCATCATCACAAATTATTTTATCGTAGCTATGATATGTTTTCTGTTCACCTGGTATTCGATTAAGTATATCAGTATTAATAAAAGTACAATCATCATTTTTAGGTGCTAAAATAACTGACTTCAATATGTTATCTGAGAGTATGTTTTCGGAAATATTTCTATTCACCTCATTAATAATATTATTTTCTTCTCCTATTAATTGCTGAGGTATTTCAATAATATTTTCACCAAACTGAGGGAACTGTGGGGCTTCATCATTACCAATTTTTTTCAAGAATTCGACAAATTCTATTTCACTTGGTAAGGCTCTCATATTTTGAGTAAACGTTACTTTATGAAAATAAACAAATTTATGCCAACTCGTGACACAATTTTCAATTAAAGTTGCACGTGATCCATGTGGGACAACTGGTAAGATTTGCCGAAAATCACCGCACAGAAGTATCGTTTTCACTCCAAATGGTTTATGTTTATCATTTTCATCGCATAGATCCTGCAATAATCTATCTATTATTTTCAACACTTGCAGTGGGCACATAGAAATTTCATCAATAATTATCAATGATGATGAATTTATGTAACGTCCATAGCTACTATTTGCGGTAATATTCGCTACAGAATTTTCCAAAATGGGTATAGGCAATTTAAACACATTGTGTAAAGTTCTACCTCCAAGTAATAGAGTTGAAACTATGCCACTGAACGCTGTTGCAATGCAACTAAGATTAAGCGAATTTAATTTGTGAATGATTGCTGTTTGTGTGAATGTTTTTCCACAACCTGCATGAGCGGTTAAACAAAAAACATTAGATCCAGTATCATGGTGCAAAACTTCATGAATCACACGATCAATTAGATTACGCTGTTCAATATTTGCAGTTTCATAATGCTCACAAAACAGAAACTCTTGTTCTATTGGATCAGTAGCATTTGCTTCGTCTGTTCTCTGCTAATACGTGGGAACTGGTAAACCAAGTTCTTGACATGACAAATTATGAACATTCAAAATATCTTCAATTTCTAATAGAGCTGTGTTAAAGGATACTTCTTCGTTGTAATCTCTCAAAAAATCTTCACTAAGATATACTTTAAATTCATTCCATAACGCCAATGCATTGGCTGGCACATTTAATGCACAAATGTAACCAAATAAATTTCGCATTTGTTTTGGTGAATATAATTCTTTTGCTTCATTTAAACATTCGCACCATTCATTATCATTTGAAGCAATGCCGCGAGCATGGCACGCTTCAACAAAAGAAGTGTGTATATTTCCATTGTATGTTCTAACATCCTCAAATGACTTTGGACCACAGACATGTAATAAAAGCAATCGTAAATGGAAAAGTTCGATGTCTTTTGGTGATACTACATATATGCGTGTAATGATTTTATCACCTCCACACCTTCTCTTCTTCCATTTTTTTCGGGAATCTTCCCACACATAATGCAAAGGAATTTCAATATACTTATATTCATGCGCTGATGGATCTGATCGATTCAATTCAAAAAATGCTAATAATTTTGTTTGCCTTGCATTTTCAATTGCTTGATGTTCTTGCCCTTCTCAAAAGTAAACATTCTGTCTACGCGGTAAATGAATGTCACGTCTAACGATGACATGTGATTGAAAATGCATTGGTAATTCATAGATGCGCCATACAGCTTCAGTTGATCCGACATAACGGCCATTTAAAAAATTTTTAACTTCATCAATTTGTATTTCTTGACCTGGTTCATTTCTCTCTGAACCTAATTCAACAGATGCACTGTCATAGCCTTTATACACGTATTTATAAATGTATTTAACACTTTTAACTGTAGTGCATACTTCAACATTTATATGGCAATTAAATCTGGCAAGTAAATACGGATTGTATGGTACAACATAACGATTGTCGAGGCAACTTACCGCGAACTTCAGCATTAATACCATTATCACGCCTTCTGTATAATGGATATCCATTTAATGATTCACATGTAAATTCATTAAATCGTTTTAGATATCTTTTGTCATTTTCCATCTCTCATACATACAGAATTGTCTCAGCCCAGTCTAAATTCAACACTCGCGCGAGTGACACACATATACAGTTCCGGAACGTAAATTGCGGGCCCGCAAAACAGTTAAAATGTGAATTTTAATATATTTCTGCATTTAAAACAGTCTAGTATAATAGCAAAGTAGAGACAGTGAGTGAAATTGGGAATAAATTAACAGTTCGGTCGTAAAAAATGAGAAATACGAGAACCAACAAACTGTAAACCACGAGTTATCTATGGCGTCAAATTTCGCCACAACATCAGGAAAGTAGACATTTTCAAATCATTTAAAATACTAATCCTTTTTACAATTGAGCTCAATAAATAACAAATGTACCGTATGTATGACATAGTGTGAGTGTGTGCATGTGGGTACCTAAATTAATCTAAGATCCTGAGCACTGGTTTACGTTACGGAAAGGTAGTAATAGTTTTCAGCATATATTTCAATGTGTAACAAGTTTAATTTGAATTTTAATTATATTGTTTAAATATACCCTGAAGAGGGTTGATCTGTAAAGAAAATGTATTGCATCCATGTTTAAATTGGTAAAAGATGGGAGAGAGTAAATTTTGCCTTTGTTATCAATATATATATATATATATATAAAGCCCAAATAATGAATAAACACGAGTTTGAAAATACAAGTAAAGGTGAGGCAGTCATTTCAAGCAACCATTTTGTTTTTCAGCTCGTCTAAGTCGAACATCTGGACCCTAGTAAGTATAATTTCATGTTGGTACCATACACCATGACGAGTGAACTAGCCGCAAGTGTAAAAGTAAACAAAGTGTAATATGTTATTAAATTTAATTATTAATAAATGTTATACAACAATCTATATAAGCCAAATACCACTGACTGACTCACTGATCACGATATCTCTGAAACCACTGAATGGATATCAATGAAACTTTGAACATAGCTTCATCATAGGTCTTAGGTGCTCACTAAGAACGGTTTTAAAAACTTTCACTCCTAAGGGGCAAAAAACCAAATACTGAAATTTATCGCGGGAATTGCATACTTGGTAAATGAAGTGGTTGACATCTCAGTTTACTGGAAACCCCGAATACATTTAGTCCTGAGTTTTTAATCATTGTTTTAAATTGAAAAAAACTTCGTTGTTTGCAGGTTCTTATAGTCGAGAAAATTTCGAAGTTCAATTAATTAATAAATGTATGTCCTTTTTTTCTCGGAAACGACTCTAACGATTTTCTCGAAATAAATAATAAATAGCTGTTGCTATGAATGTAAATAAACAAACTAAGAGTTGAGAATTTGTACAATCTATCTAATCCCATACTATTAAGCGAGCAATAATTGTATTGAACGATTTTCTCGAAAGTTGGTACTTAAGGGTATTTTGATACCAGAAATCGATTGGACTATGTCACATTTTCCACAAAATTTGTTTAACCCTTTAATGGGCTATGGGAAGTATACTTCCCTGTGTATTTGTTTCTACAGGCAGTTATATTCATACCAAGGTGAGTGTTAATATTTTTACTTGTTAATTATGCAATTAAGATTGCATAAATATGCAATTATGCAATTATTCGGTTATTTTTTTCCTTAAGGTACAATGGAACACATATCCATCGATGGTGTAGTGGTGCCTCATCGAATAGTTCCCATGACAGGTGATGGATCATGTTTCTTTTACTCATTATCATGCCTCATGTACGATACTGACTCACAAGCTAATGATTTGCGGGCCACTGTCGTGCAGCACATTTCCAACAACTGGCGACGGTTCAAGCCCTTTACTATGATGCCGTGTGGGACCATAAATTACAGAACTAAGACACAATACCAATCTCATATGTCTCTTCGCACCACATACGCTACTTGCAGTGAAATCATGGCTGCTGGTGAACTTTACCCATTCAAGTATATCGAGATGGCGCGTTGATCATTAGATCTGGGGGGCCTGACGAAGGGAAGCCAGTTATAAGAATGAAGTGTTCAGGCCCCATGATGTCGGCACACTTTGAACCAATCATTCCAGTAGATGAAATGCCAACACCTTATGACCAACAATCGTCCCTAATGCAGACGTCGCCTACACTACTTCCGGTAGACGTACTGTTACCAACAACTGCTTCTCACAGCCCTCCTCCAGTGCCTGATGAAGTAACAGAACCAGAAACCCAGGACCACTCTCATGAAAGTGAAGTAGCTCCTACCTGTATGAAGCGACGAGGAAGGAAACGTCGTGCCAGGTTCAGTGACTCCAGCAAAAGAAAAAGGCACAGAGCTGTCAGAAAGTATTCAGAGAATAATCCTGAAGTAAATAGAAAGGCAGTTAAAAAGTACAACGAAAAAAACCCTGAAGTTCATATCACAGCAGTTAAAAACTATAATAAAAGAAATCCTGAAGTACACCGAGCATCTGTTTCCAAATACACAGAAAAACATCCACAAGTAAACAGAGAAGCGATGAGAAAATACAATGAAAAGAGGTCACGTATTCCCTGGAAGATAAAATCTTTGTCGGGCTTTAAATATGACTGTAATACTGACTACATCAATGACAAGATTTTATCTATTGGTGATTTTATACAGTATAAATGGTGTAATGCTAAAAAGTGGAAAGAGGAAAGTCCTGGGTTATGTTGTAGCAACGGAAAAGTCCACCTTCCTCTCATTAAAGAACTACCAGAACCTCTCCACAGCCTTCTCACAAGTGAACATCCAGAGTCTGAACACTTTTTGGTAAACATAAGAAAATATAATGGTTGTTTCCTAATGACATCTTTCGGAGCCAAAGAAATAAAAGAAGGGAACTTCACGCCAACTTTTAAAGTACAAGGTCAAGTCTACCACAGGATAGGGAGTTTGTTGTCTTCACCTCCAAACAATCCCTCATTTTTACAAATATATTTTCTTGGAGATGACGAAAAGGAGACAAACACTAGATGGTATTAATTTTCCAAACGTAAAGCCTTGGTTAGTTGCCAAACTTCAAAAAGTGCTTCACAATCACAATTCTTATATAAACGATTTCAAAACATCATTGGAAAGTGTTCCAGAAGGCCAGGAGTTCAAAGTAGTAATCCACGCAGACAGAAAGCCCGTAGATGGACATAGGGGTCAGTTCAATGCACCCACAACAAGCGAGGTGGCTTTAGTATCGTAGGCCAGGAGTTTGCAAAGAGGGACATCATTCTCCACAGCAGAGACTCTAAGTTACAGCGCATAAGTGAAACTCATCGATCTTATGACGCTTTGCAGTATCCACTTATGTTCTGTTGTGGGGAAGATGGTTACTCCATTGCCATTCCACAGTGCGACCCAAACACTAAAGCCCCTCTAAAAAAAACTGTTTCAGCTTCAGAATTTTACTCATTCCGCATAATGGAGAGAGATGGCCAGCAAAATTATTTGTTACTTTATCGCAGTCTCCTGAATCAATTTCTGGTTGACATGTACGCCAAAATTGAGACAGAAAGACTCAACTTCGTAAGGAACACTCAGAGTAAGCTGCGGACCGAAAACTATGTGCATCTGCGGGACTCCATGTGCAAAAATGATGGGCAAGCCAATAATATAGGCAAAATGGTTGTTTTACCTTCCAGCTTTACAGGTGGACCCCGTTACATGCACGAGCGGACTCAGGACGCCATGACATATGTACACAAGTACGGCCGTCCTGATCTGTTCATCACATTTACATGTAACCCTAAATGGACCGAAATACAAGAAGCATTAAGTGCACGACAAAAGCCTCAAGACAGACACGATATTATTGCCAGAATATTTCACCTCAAAGTAAAGAAAATGATGCATGTCTTGACAAAAGGCAATGTTTTTGGTCCAACAAGGTGTTACGTGTTAACTGTGGAATGGCAAAAAAATTTACCGCACGTGCACATACTGCTCTGGCTGCAGGATAGGATCATGCCCCATCAAATCGACAGTATGATAAGTGCAGAGATCCCTGATCCTGAAGTCGATCCTGCCCTTCATGACATTGTTAAGTCCACAATGATTCATGGCCCTTGTGGAAATGTTAACAGAAACTCGCCCTGCATGGTAAACGGCCAATGCACCAAGAGATATCCGCGGCCTTTCGCAACACAAACTCAAACTGCGGATGACGGTTACCCCCAGTATCGCCGACGGTCTCCTGCCGATGGTGGTTTCTCTCGGTCAACATTAAAGGAGTTGATCTTGACAACCAATGGGTGGTACCGTATAATCCTGTTCTTTCCCGCTCTTTCTTAGCCCACATAAATGTTGAACTGTGCAACTCCGTCAAGTCGATAAAGTATATTTGTAATATGTGAACAAAGGCAGTGATCAGGCAGCGTTTAGGTTGGAGAATGAGTGGGATGAAGTTTCTAAGTACGAATCAGGTCGCTACATCAGCACTTCCGAAGTGGCTTGGCTTATTTTCTGTTTTCCTATTCATGAAAGGTTCCCACCAGTAGTGCAGTTAGCAGTCCACCTTGAGAATGGCCAGAGGGTATTTTTCACTTGCGACAACCTTCTGGACAAAATCCAACATCCACCAAAAACCACATTAACAGCATTTTTCGAACTCTGCAAAACCGATTCCTTTACCAGAGGCCTTCTTTACTGTGAGGTCCCAACGTACTATGTCTGGAAAAATAACCAGTTTTGCAGAAGAAAGCAAGGAATAGGCGTTCCAGGACATCCAGGAGTAAAAAAAGATCATGTACTTGGGAGGGTATATACTGTACATCCTAACAATGTCGAGTGTTTCTATCTGCTTCTCCTGCTACACGAGATTCGAGGACCAACGTGTTTCAATGATCTTAAAAAGGTATCTGGTATAGTTCATCCTACGTACCAGTCTGCCTGTAGAGCATTAGGGTTGTTGGAAGACGACATGCAATGGGACCTAACCCTGCAAGAAGCTTCCATTTCAGATTCACATCACAAGATCCGAGAGCTGTTTGCTGTAATATTGGTGTTTTGCCAAGTTGCAGATCCCTTAGCACTTTGGGAAAAACACAAAGAAGGCTATCAGAGGACATAAGAAGGCAGATTGAGATTGAAAGTCATGGTTTAGAGATTGAACTTTGCAAGGACACAGTTTATAATAAATGCTTACTATGTCTTGAAAATATGATCTTTTCTATATCAAACCAATCTCTCGAAGACTTCAGTTTACCTCCACCAAACATTATTACAGTCAATCGCGAGTACCTGAAAGAGCTCTCCTACAATACAGTTCAGCTTTCTGATATGGTTGCTGAGAACTTTCCTAAACTTAATGCGGATCAGAAGAACGCTTACAATGAGCTCATTGCCAACATTGATGATGGACTCGGTCAGCTGTTTTTTCTCGACGCACCTGGTGGCACTGGAAAAACGTTCCTACTAAACCTACTTCTTGCCAGCGTTAGGAAAGACAGAAAGATTGCCATCTCTGTGGCTTCTTCAGGTATAGCAGCTACATTGCTGGATGGAGGTAAAACAGCTCACTCTGCCTTTAAACTGCCTCTGAATTTAAACATCTCCCAGACTCTACTCTGCAACATTTCAAAACAAAGTGACACAGCCAAGGTCTTGAAAGAGTGCAAGTTGATAGTTTGGAATGAATGCACCATGGCTCACAAACAAGGGATAGAAGCCCTAGACAGAACTTTACAGGACATTCGTAGCAGTAAAAACCTGATGGGTGGAATAACAGTACTACTGGCCGGAGACTTTAGACAGACTTTACCTGTTGTGCCTCGGGGAACACGAGCAGATGAAGTTAAAGCCTGCCTGAAGTCGTCTTACCTCTGGCCCAAAGTTCAAGTTCGTTCCTTACGAGTAAACATGCGGGTGCATCTTAAAGGTGATTTTAAAGCGGAAGAGTTTTCAAGCTTACTGTTACAACAGATTGGCGATGGAAAGTTAAAAGAAGAAGATGGAAAAGTTAACATTCCAAACAACCTATGTGAAGTTGTAAAAGACCTTAAGACTTTGAGAGATAAAATATACCCAGACTTAATAAATATAAGTGACTCATCTTGACTCAAAGAAAGAGCTATTCTAACCCCAAGAAATGAGACAGCAGCAATCATCAACAACTTATTGTTAGAAAAACTTCCAGCCAATGTTGTAAAATATCAGTCGGTAGATTCCGTAGTAGAGGTAGAAGATGCTGTGCATTATCCGGTAGAGTTCCTCCACACGCTCAAGCCTCCAGGAATACCCCCACATAACCTTCACCTAAAAGTTGGGGCTCCCATTATGCTGCTGCGGAACTTAATACCACAGAAACTTTGCAACGGTACCAGACTGCAGGTAAAATCTTTACATAAGAACGTTGTTGAGGTAACTATATTCACTGGCTGTGGTTCTGGAGAAACAGTTTTCATACCTCGCATTCCTTTGGTCCCGTCAGACTACCATATTCAGTTTAAAATACTACAATTTCCCATCAAAGTCTGTTTTGCAATGACAATCAACAAAGCTCAAGGACAGTCTTTGAAAATGGCTGGCGTAGATCTGAGGGAAGACTGTTTCTCTCATGGCCAGTTGTACGTTGCCTGTTCAAGAGTTAGCACTCCTGACAGTCTGGTTATTCTTCAGCCAGAAGGAAAAACTAAAAACTTTGTATACAAAGAAGTTCTTTAATGATCCGATGATTAGTTCTTCATTACAAGTTCATAAATTGAAGAAAAATCTGAAATGTTTTCATACTCAACACAACTTCATATAACAAAAATGTTTAATGTTTATTTTAAATAAAATACATAAGAGGTTTTAATTATTTATTTATAAGAAACCTACTTTAATTGAACTTTATTAATTGAATAAGATTTTCAATACGTACAACATGAAACTCCATAGCGAACCACGGGTATTTTGCTAGTAACAATGATATAATTAAGAATATGGTGTTAGAAAATAATGGTGTGAATATTGGTAGTGATAATGAGATTTTAATGGGAGTAAAATGTGATAATGAAATGTTAGTGTATATTAATAAATCAGAGAGAAAGTATACTTGTAGGGGGATTGCAGGGGGTAAATTTTTCCCTTAATGTTGTAGTAGGGGGTTAAGTAAAGGCTTCACATGTGTTTAGGAAGGACGAGAGTTCCTTCAGTGTATATTTGGAAGACAAAAGGTCTGCCAATAGTTGTCCCTGGAATTTTTGTGCACTTCATAGGTGGTGCAGTAATTATGAGTTAGTGTCCCCTGCATATTTTGAGAGTGAGAGATATATTGAGAGAGAGCGAGATATATAGAGATTTTTAAAGTAAATAGAAACTATGAAGAGTTTGTAGAGAGGTTAGGTGGAGAGAGAAGTAATAATAATAACAAGTACTTACCTTATAGTGAAACTGAGATAGTAGAGATGAGGTATAATTATAATGAATACTTACCTTGGATTAAAGATGCTGTTATTAGAGATGATGTTATAAACGATGATAATATGACTTACATGATTATGACAAATTATACTAAGGGCGACAGGACCATACCCTATGATGACATGTTACATGATGAAATAATATGGGATAAGCCACTTAATTCAAACGATATTGTGGAAAGATATAAAAAATTAGATACGTATTACACTGATGATGATAATATCATGTATTCAATAATGAATAAGTTATGTATACCTAAGATTAGATTATTATTTGATGATGGTGGATAAAATGTTTTATTGTGTAATGAACATTTATATATGTGGACAGTGTTTTTTAAAATGGATTGTTTTGGGAACTGATTAATGGTCAATGATAAAATAATAAGTTTGGATTGTATATTTTTTTTGTGTGTCAATGTTAAATGTATTTTTGTATTACAGCATGTGGTGTATTATGTGTATTTTATGTAAACCAGGTAGTCATAGTTTAGTTGATTTAATAATAATTGTAACATTTTTTTGGTTTTGACTAGATAAAGGAGGAGATTAATGGTGAGATTTTAAATAATGAATTAAATAATTGAAGATTAATTAATTATTGTTGTATAAAAAAGATTTGAAAATGAATTTAAATGTTTTTATGAGATTTAGATCGTCTAATGATTAACAAATGATTAAACAGATAATATGTTCAGGTATTGGGTTGTATTATTATTGTAAGATAAGTGATGAATTTTCAGGGATCATATTGAGGTGAAAGGTTGTAAAAAGGTCTGGGTGATAATGATAAATAAGGCACTGAGTTAAGCAGAATTAATAATTAATTTTAATGGGAGTTGGAGAGAATAAGAAGTTGAAATACCAGTAATACACAAAGAGAGTATTAGATATTTTACGGACACAGTGGTGTTAGGGATTATATGTAGAGAAGGTGAGTAACGTATATAAAGAGTAAATAGTGGATGGTGATATTTTGTAGTAAGGGTAGTGGTGTAAGGAGTGATCAGCGTGCGGCGTTGTGGCAAGTGATAGAGTAGTTTAAGGGAGTGTTTGCCGATATTCCAGGGAGGGCAAAAGGGTTAGGAATGTATATGGCCAGGTTGGGAACACACATCCTAGTAGAAAGAGGTAATAGAGATTTTATTTAAAGAGGTAAATGATTTAAGTGGAATTAGTGAAGGGGGTTGTTATGGAGAGATTGGTGTCATAATATGTAAATCTGGTTGTTAGTAGTGGTTGTTAGTAGAAAGAAGGTGAGTAAGGCTATAGATATTAATGCCAATATAACAAATCAAGTAATAGTGAATAATGGAGAGTCACCCAAACTAATAGGGAGGAAAATGTCAAATAAGAAAAAGTCCATAGTAGAAAGGTAATAACAAATGAAAGGTGAGGTAAAAGGAATGTTAATAAATTTGAATTTTGTGGAGAATCTAATGGTAATAAGGGTTAAATAATTAAAAGTTCGATATAAAAGAGTTGATGGAAATGATAATAGTAAGGTTTATAATTTTTATACAAAATATTTTGAATGTGAATTGTTTAATATTAATGTTGAAAATTAATGTTTTAATTATGTTTTATTGTTATATGGTAATAATGTGTGGTTAGGAGGCTGCTACAGGAGTAGCAGCGTTGACAAATGTTAAGTATTACGTAAATGATGTTAATAATGGTATTGAACACAAATAGTTATGATTCTGTTGAAAGAAATATTGAAATCAGTAAAGCTGATAAATAAAATTTTAAAAGCTAGTTGGTTTGCCATGGTAAAAGTTATGTTTTGAATTTTACATGATAGAGATATTGTAACAGTACAGAATTGTGCGCTACCCCAGTTTCAATTTTATTTTATATCAATTCTGTTTTAATTTTCAATTGTTAGCTTCCACCTGTGAGGTGCCCCAGTTTAACCAGCAACACACTGTTAGCATAAACAACTGATGTCTGGAGACAGCCAGACTAGACGCATTACGTAACAGCCCTAGCAGCAGGCTTTGTGAATCACAGTAAGCAGAGCCCTTCAACAGTATGCAGATTGTCACCACAGAAGCAACAACAGACAGTAAAGTGTAACATACAGTTTTGTTCAGTAAAATCAGTGGCCTCGGGCGTGCAAGATAGGCCGTAAAGTAAAACGGCCTATCTATTAAAGCATTAAAACCTTTATAAAAAAGTGTTCAAATACCATAGCGCGGCCAACCTACAACAACATCTCAGTGCGAATAAAATTACGTCGGCCGACTTTATCATATTTTATAACGTGGAATCAGTAGATCAGTGAGAACCATTAAACAAAAACCGTAAAATCAGTACCAACAGTGGCGTGAGTGCGAGAGAACTCAGAAATCAGTCAACTAGTGAACATGTGTCACGGTTATTACATGTGAACAATATGGGTGTTCATTGGAGTGAAACCATTATTAGGATGAGTGGGTCATTCCGTATCAAATCAACACACTAAAATTAAAAATTTTACCTGAACCATCTCAGAATTTGATGAAATTTGGTATGTAGGTAGTCCTCATGGAGATTAATAAAAATACAAATTTTTTTTCAAATATCTCAAACGGTTTAGAAATTACGGCTATGTAAAGTTTTCAAAAAACGGCCAAAATCGCACGTCCGACATATTTTGAATTCACCACAGCTGCTCTCCTAATTGAGCTAGAGAGATGGGAGTGGTGTTATTTTACTCAGTTTTTCATGCAGTTTTCAATGATATACAGCACAACATACCTTTTCATAAAACGTTTTTTTGTAAACACAAAATCAAAATTTTAAATTTAATTTTCTCAAAAAGTGCATTTTTGAAAATTTTTTAAAAATTCCTATAAATAGTTTAAACCTTTGTTAAGTGATTCTCGAAATTTCAAAGTGGGAGGCTAATGGGTTCATAGTTAAATAATAATTTAAAAGAAGAGCGTTTTATAAAACTGATGTGTAATTTTAATACTATGTACCTTTA
Organism: Magicicada septendecula; assembly: GCA_034769895.1. Taxonomy (NCBI): domain Eukaryota; kingdom Metazoa; phylum Arthropoda; class Insecta; order Hemiptera; family Cicadidae; genus Magicicada; species Magicicada septendecula. The sequence goes on from CM068368.1 coordinate 493,926,142, forward strand.
CATAATGTATTACAATGGTGATTATTACCATAATTCTGTGCCAAGGGGGGCTGTCTTTAAGACAAATTATGTCCACAATTTAGTCATTTTAGTCTTATTATTTACTCAGGAAGTTTTTCAAAATTAAATGAGAAATAGTTTTTATAATTTACTTTATGCATTTTGTGTCAGGATGCAAAGGATAAAGTCACTAAAATAACAATCAGCAGTGGTCTGTTGTAGATTATTCATCATGTTGTGACAAAGTATTTTGTCTAAGTTATATTAGAGTGTTTATCTATAAAGTAATAAATTTGTAGTAAGTTTTTAAAAATATTTATTTGCTGATGTTTCAAAAAAGATTATGTTGTAAGTACTACATGATAAATTAAATATTTATTGAAGCTCTTTGAAATACACAATGAAAAATATAATTTAAAAACTATGATTTTTGTGAGATGATCTTTTTATACAACTTAAAAAAGTATTTAAAGCAATAAATTAAAGATAATGGAAAGCGAATTAAAATTCATTAGATTACAATGTTTTAACCCATTAAACAAAATTAATCACACAATTAGGGATAAAAAGAGACTGAGAAATGTAACATCATGGATGTTTAGTTTATTTCCTGAAATACCTAAAGAAGCTAAAATTAGTGATCTTTGTAGAAAAGATATCGGAAAGTTAAAGTTAGACAATACAAATCAACCTGGTCCCTCTGGCCTGCCTTGTTCTTCAATCGACATTAGCGAGGAATGCAGTTCTGAGCCAGAAGACCCAACCTTTTCTTTAGAATCAAAAATTGTAATTGAACAATTGAATACTTCTATTGTGGAACTAGAAGAGTCTCCTATTAACGTTAAAAAAATTCAATCTAAGCAGTATGCTACAAAGAAAGTAAAAAAGATTAACTCTGCATTGAAGCGTAAACTCTTTTTAGCAGCTGAAAATTCATCTAGTGATGATGAGAATCTAGATGAGTCAATTTTACAAAACCTTAAAGAAAATTTGTCTAATTCAACAAATAGAGTTAAGAAGTTAATGATACTTACCTGTCTCCCAGAAAAATGGGGTATTAGAAAAATAATGCGGGAATTTAATCCACCAGATTATATGGTGAGACAGGCAAAAAAAAGTGTTAAAAGAAAAGGGTATTTTAGAAAGCCCTAACCCAAAGCCTGGAAAGGCCCTTTCAAAAGCTATTGTTGATACTGTTAAGTCATTTTATGAAAATGATGAAATCAGCAGAATAATGCCCGGTATTAAGGACTGTATGACTGTAGTTGACTCGAATGGAATTAAAACAAAAATGTCAAAACGACTAATTTTGTGTAATCTTAAGGAGGCTTACTCATTGTTTAAGGAAAAATTCTCAGATATTACAATAGGTTTTTCAAAATTTGCCGAACTTCGACCAAAGCATTGCACATTGGCAGGCCAAAGTGGCACACATGCAGTTTGTGTATGCACAATTCACCAGAACGTAAAGTTAATGATAGAAAATACAAAATTAGGAGCTTTGACAAATAGACAACTAAATGCATATAAACACTGTTTGGCAAAAATGCTGTGTAATCCACCAAACATTAATTGCTATATGAGTGAATGTAGAGAATGCCCTGGTGTTGCCCCAATTCGCAAAATCATTGAAGAGGGTTTTGAAGAAAATCTTATAGAAAATGTCACCTATCGTCAGTGGGTGTCTGTTGATCGTTGCAACCTTGAAACTTTACAGAAATCTAATGAAGATTTTATAAATTTTTTTTGTGACAAACTGACACTCTTAATCACACATGATTTTATTGAAAAGCAGCAGTCTTCATTCATTAATGACAAAAAGAAAATTTAAAAGAGTCAGAGTTTGTAGTAAACTTAGATTTCTCTGAAAACTATAACATTGTCGTTCAGGACGAAGCTCAAAGTTATCACTGGGCAAGCGAACATGTGACAGTACACCCTTTTGTGATTTATTACAGAGAAGATGATAAAATTAAACACTCAAGTTTTGTTGTAATTTCACCTTGTTTAGAGCATAACACTGTTTCTGTGTATACATTCCAAAAAAATCTTGTCGAGTTCATGACAACAAAGTTTCAAACTGTGCCAAAAAAGATTTTTTATTACTCAGATGGGTGTGCTGCACAATATAAAAATAAGAAAAATTTTATCAATTATGTTATCACAAGCAAGACTTTGGTGTAGAGGCTGAATGGCATTTTTCCGCAACTGCACATGGGAAAGGACCATGTGATGGGGTTGGGGGCTCAGTCAAGAGACTTGCTGCAAGAGCAAGCCTGCAACGTCCATATGACAACCAAATTTTAACACCTATCCAACTTTATGAATGGGCAGTTGAAAATTTATCTGGAATTAATTTCACCTTCTCCACAAAAGATGAGTATCTTAAGTCCGAAACATTTCTGAATGACCGTTTCAGCCAAGCAGTAACTATTAAGGGAACTCAACAGTATCATGCTTATATACCTGTTCATTCAAGCGTATCAAAGATTTGTGTAAAAATATTCTCTGAAGATACAACAGAAGGAACAGTGATCATCCAAAAATGCTCAGAAAAACTACAAATGTCAGAAGTAAGCGGTTATATAACGGCCGTATATGACCAAAAGTGGTGGCTGGCATATGTGTTGGAGAAGAATGAAGAAGAGGATGAACTAAAAGTGACATTTCTACATCCTGCTGGCCCTTCATCATCATTTTCATATCTAAGGAAGCCGGACGTATTGTGGATATCACTGACAGACGTGCTTTGCAAAGTTGATCCTACAACTCCTACTGGAAGGATTTATGTAATAACACCTGAAGAAGCCACAACAACTTCACAAGCTCTATCATCAAGTTCTACATAAAATTTTGCTAAAGATGTAAGTGTTTTAACGATTTAATGTAAAGTGTATAAATAATTTAATATAGTAATGAAATATGTTTTAATATCTAGGCCTACTATCAGTTTTATAAAACGCTTTTTTTTTAAATTATTATTTAACTATGAACCCATTAGCCCCCCACTTTGAAATTTCGAGAATCACTTACCAAAGGTCTAAACTATTTATAGGAATTTTTAAAAATTTTTCAAAAATGCACTTTTTGAGAAAATTAAATTTAAAATTTTGATTTTGTGTTTACAAAAAAACTTTTTATGAAAAGGTATGCTGTGCTGTATATAATTGAAAACTGCATGAAAAACTGAGTAAAATAACACCACTCCCATCTCTCTAGCTCAATTAGGAGAGCAGCTGTGGTAATTTCAAAATATGTCGGACGTGCGTTTTTGGCCGTTTTTTGAAAACTTTACATAGCCGTAATTTCTAAACCATTTGAGATATTTGAAAAAAATTTTGTATTTTTATTAATCTCCATGAGGACTACCTACATACCAAATTTCATCAAATTCTGAGATGGTCAGGTTTATACCCTGCGTTGATTTGATGTGGAATGGGTCGAGTACCACTTTTTAAAACTTTAATTACTATATTATAAAATTTACTTTTATAGACACTTTAATAAGAAACAGAGATCTCTAAGAGAGGGGAGTTTATTTAAATATTAACAAAAAAGAAAGAGTGTGTGTGTGGTAATATAGAGGTTACATACTGGTTCATTTTCAATCTTCTTATATGTACTTAGTAATGACAATTATAACAGTAGTTTAAAACAAAATTTAACAAAGATACTGTCATTTGTAGAAAGTAAAAGAAGGGTGCGAGTTTCGATAAATAAAAATAAGTATGTAATTTAGACAGTACAAAACGCGTTAGCATAATCATTTCGCACTTGAACCCAGATAACCTTGTGTGCAGTGGATTTTCGTCTGTAAGACCCGGGAAAATGCAACCAAAGGTAAGAGTGTATTTAATTTGAAAACCCTATATTGAAATCTTGAATTTGAAGTAACTTATAGTTGTTGTTGCTTTTGAAAAGTTAAAAATTTTGTTTTACGTGTTATGAGTTTAGTAGCCTATAAGAATATATATTTTTCTCTTGTGATGGAAAGAGTAGTGTTGACTGGAGTCCAGTCTTGGTAAGGATAGCAATGTAAAGGGAGAAGGCATCCTGTCTTAAATCTTGTTTGTTATTTTGAAAATCTAATGATTAAGAAAACCAATGCCTCAAAACATAAACCAATGCAACTAAGGGGAAACATATCAGCTGCGGATATGGAAGGATATAAGGCCACTATTTTAAATTTTGTATTCAATGTTTCAGAGTTTGGTGATGTTGTGATGGCGGTCCTGAGCTGGCCTGCGAGTCAGAGCAGGGACGTTACGCGCCTGACGGCCTTGCGGTGTTGGGATCTCACATGAGAAGTCCAGTAAGGTCAGGCAGGTACGGTCATCATCATTGGACCAAGAGTAAGTGATTGTATTTCTTTTTTATGTAAACACTACAGGGGGTTGTGGCACCATATCTGGGCTGATCCTTTTAGAAAGTGTGAATGAGTCAATGAGTTTTTATGCTTCGGCATAAAACCTCTCATTGAGGGGGTTTTGTGACGGTACAAAAGTCCGTCTTCAAATTTATGGTACATGAGAAATATTTTATTGTATTTTTCATATATGGAAAATGGTTAGGTCAACTCTCCCCATACTGTAACAAAACGACCCAGTTTCTTCTGTATGGGTCGACTTCAAAGTCATGGTGTACGTGCTTTGCGGCAGATACATTATACAAAGTAAATTGAAAGACAATGGTGAGACGTCATAAAATCATGTGACAACGCAGAACAAAGGCGTCACCCGCCTAAAACAAAAGACGATGACGACATTACAATACCACTTGCGTAGAATGTGCGTATGATTCGCTCTCAGTCCATTACAGCACATCAGAGCGTAAGCACGCTTTATTTTTAGCTGGCGCATTTGCCAGTAGAAGTGTTTTTTAAAGCAAGTCAAAATGTAATTTCAAGGTAGTATATACTTTTGTTCAGTAAACAGATTAATACCATGTAAATTCAGTGCACCTAAAAAACAAACAAACAGTAAAAGTTCGCCGAACAACTGGCCAATATGGACAATGCATGATTGAGAACACAACGCATGATGGGGAACCTACAACATCAGCATCAGGAAAGTGTCAAAATTTAATAACTAAAGTAACTAAATAATTGAGCTCAAAATTTGTATTAAAAAATATGTACCAGTAATTAGTCAAATGAGAAAACATCGAGCGAATGGGTGCGTGCGAGAATATGCCGGCATTTCTACTGAGGCATTGGTTTATGAATAATTTGATATCAAATACTTAATTTCAGTAAAATTCTAGTAACAAAATGTATTGGGGTAATCAAAATAAATATGAAACAAATAATTGAAAAATAATTAATAACTAATAAAGCGGAAGTAGATGTCCGCCATGTTGTATTTAGTCTTATAAGACGCCATGTTTGTTTTCTTTGTAAATGTAAGTTATGCCAGTTCAGATTTATTAAACTAATGTTCTATATCACAAGAATAGTTGTTAGAGTCGTTATTTCGAGACCCAAAGCTGTTTGTCTCTCGTTTAAACGACCCTTGGACCCAGATAGGAAAATTAATGTTGACTACAAAGCCACGTGGCAAACTGGAAGCATGGTAAACCACAAGGTAAGTAAATATTTTATTTATTTATTTATTAACACTATGTTTTCGTTTGCTTGCCATAATTTAAGAAAACTAAAAAACCCGATCTACACTGCTCACTTCAAATGCAAAAACAATAAACCTCAAACGAAAACTCGAACAAACTATGTACACTGGATGGAAAGAGTAACAGCAGACAAACGCACAGGACAACAAATGCCAGAGGACTAACTGGAATACAAAGATTTCTAGACCTATTGTAGTAGGACTGGGCTATTTTTAGCACACTTCCGCCCGATAGCAACAGTGATTCACGGGCAGTCAAGGTCAGCAACCTCCGGCGGCTTCGTCTCACCCCTACGCAACAATACCGGGCGGCGCGTACACCGTAACTAGTGTTGAGTACTATGTATGCAGATTTTTCGGCTAATTCGAACTTTTCCGAATCCGAACAGGCTACAGCCCCAATTAGTTCGGATTTGAGGGGTTCCACTGTATGTATATATATTCAAACACTTTTTGCTACAGTCTGTTTCTTTATGTATATAATATATTTAATATTTATAATGAATTTACCTCAACATATTTTTCCTTGTTAGAACATGTTTCGGGAAGCATTGTGTTCCCATCTTCAGCCTTCCTGATTTTGGGAACACAATGCTTTCCGAAACATGTTCTAACAAGGAAAAAATATCTTGAGGTAAATTCATTATAAATATTAAATATTATATATAAAAGAAACTACCACCTGCTGCTGAAAACTTTATTGTTGACCATATAAAAAGTTTCAGTCCGTGCCAGTCTCATTACGCACTCAGAAAAAATCCAAGCCATCACTACCTTCCTGAAGATCTTCTGTACATAAGATGCATAAGTTATTTCTTACTATGTAACAATTAAATGGCTCTTAGAAAGTATATTATATCTTCTGATGCAAATTTAACTAAAGATTTGAGTATGCAAAAAAAAAATGTGTTCTTTTACAATTCACAACAAAAAATTAATGTACATGAAAACTATAACAAAAGAGAAAACTTGAGTTGGAATGAAAACTTCGTTTGACAAAAGCAGACACTTTTAGAAAATTAAAGAAAAGAGCTATATTGAAAGCTAAACGTGGCGAAGCAATGGCTCTGAGTTATAATTTTATGCAAAACCTGCATCTGCCACATATTAGAAACAATGACATTTGTTTATTATAACAGACAATTATTTATTTTATTAGAATATATTATAACAGACAATTATGGTATTATGTGTCTAGAACACATAACTATTTAGATGATAGTGTGTCATTATATGTGTATAATAAAGTGTTGGAAAGGACTCATAATATAGTTTCTTTACTTTTTAATTATCTAGTAGAAAATACTACAGAAAAGAGGGACCTTATTTTGATCAGTGAAGTTGTCCTGGAAAAATAAAAATTTTGTCTTGTTTCACTTTGTATACATCCTTCTTCATGGACTGAATATTTTTTATTCTATTAAGTATATTTATCCTATGCGAGACCGTTCATACCTTGTGAATGACCAAACTTTTCCTTAATACAAAAACGAAAGGGAAAGCCTCTTATGAAATGGAAACAGAATGGGATAATATTATGTCATCTTGTCGAAAGAATTCATCTGCATTTAAAGTAATTAAAGTGACTTAAGATACGATGTTTAATTTTAAGACTGCAATAGAATCGTATTTTAAGAAATCAAATCAACCAGCATTAAAACTTAAAAAAAAGAATGTTTAAAATCAAATCAAACAAACCATTAATTAAAACAAGAGAAAGCTACACTGGACCTTGGTATCAGTATGATATAAGAAGTCATAAGATGTTAGAATCTGTTAGAAATTCATCTGAAAACCTTTGCACAAAGGTCCTTTGGCAATCAATGAAGGGAAGCAAAAGGATTTAATCAAATTATGCAAAGTTCTAATAAATGTCAATAACAAGACATACTATGTCTTTTACATCCAGTATAACACAAAACAATGTAGATGAAGATGATAATACAGTGCTGTTCATAAATAAATGAAGTTTCCTTACTTTTTTCCTTATACTTTTCCATAAAACTAATTTTTGTATTTTTACATATACTTCTTTGATTTACCAATTAATACAAAAAATGTCCAAGTTAAAACATGACTTTTTTGAATACTGAAACCTAACCTTCTAACTGTAACCTTGTTACAGTTCCCACAAAAACATCGTATGTCAGAGGAATATTGTAACGTTACAAAACTCACAGTACCACAAAAACCCACATTGAACACTCCTAAACATTCAGATACCACAATAAACAACCATAAACAACCAAGTATAACATTTGAAAGAGGAAAGAGATTAAATACCCAATTAATTTAAAAGAATAAAGAACAATTCCTTAATAAATGAACATGAATGCTAAAGTAATGAAGACAAACCGACGTATAGACTAGTCCAAAAGTGACTAAAAAATACCCCAATCGAGTAGGCTAATGAGTAGACTAATTATAAAACTAGGCATAGAACAGAATCAGGACAATATAAAAATAACCTGTAAAGAAGGTATGAAAATTAAAAATAAATGAGATCAAATGAATCATAAAAAACAATTAAGTTTATGAAGTAAAGGAGAAATAACATAACTCAACCAAATAAAGAAGAGAGTATTTACAAGATAAAGAGAGTAGAAAACAGAACTCCAAACTGAAGGAAAAATAATTATTAGAGTAACAGACAAAACATACTAAATGACATGACAATAACAATAACTGAGACTTAAAATAAAAAGATACCCAACAAGATTAGGAGAGTGAAGTAATAACCATATGATTATGAAATATATGATAATGTATAATATAAAATAATAAGATTGTATCTTATCTTCAAAAAAATATAATTAATGTAACCAAATGAATATCAGAAAGAACTGATTAATAATTAAAAATGTACTTAGAATATAAGACAAACTGAACAATGGCGATCAGAATGATAAATAATAGATAGTACTATTAATAAATAATAATAAGTGAGTAAAATAACTAGTAAAAACAAAAACATGTGAACTAGTTTTAGTCAGTGAAAGTAGAAGGGGGCAACACAACCTAACCAGCTGTGAAATTACACTGGTAAAGACAAAAATATGTATTAAAAATGATATAAAACTAACTCATAGTGCCTTAGGCCTCATAAAGTTGAGAAATAGATTTTGTGTTTTATCCACAACTGAATGTTTTTAACGTTAAATAAATACAGCAAAGGACTTGGAATCCATTTCATTCAATATATGTCATATCAAAATATGAATTAAATAACCATAGGACATATGTTAATAAAAAAATATTGTATTAGAATATAAGAGAAATGTTACTTTGTTAATCATGAACAGAATTATGCCTTGTGAGATGTCTAAATGCTTAGCAGGACAGACAACTGAATGTTTTTAACGTTAAATAAGTACAGCAAAGGACTTGGAATCCATTTCATTCAATATATGTCATATCAAAATATGAATTAAATAACCATAGGACATATGTTAATAAAAAAATATTGTATTAGAATATAAGAGAAATGTTACTTTGTTAATCATGAACAGAATTATGCCTTGTGAGATGTCTAAATGCTTAGCAGGACAGATGCCAGATGATGGTAAAGCTAGATTGGAGCTCACAAGTAGCATAAAGAATTGTTATCCATTGTAATATATTTGTATAGTTTTTAGTAAAAAGTTTGGCGTCAGTTTTGTACTCTCAAACCCAAAAACCCATGCTTCTGACAAAATTAAATAATTTTGGAACGCGGGGGTGATGGTTTCATGAAGAAATATCGCAAATTCCAACCAATCAAAACACCTATCTCGAGAATTCCGCCGGTAGCACAGATAGAAACAGCAAGGGAGACGTGCAAATTCTGGACAGTTCTTCACCAGTTTTAAAGCAGTACAGATGACAGCCTCTGCACTAAAGTAATTCGCGTTTAACCCATAATGCAGTGCGGTACCGAATTTAAACACGGGCAACCTAACCTTCAAGATGTGAAGTAAATCGACTTCGAGTACAAGTGTAGTGAAGTGATGTATTAATACAGCAATGAATGCTAATTAAAGTATTAAGAGTGAATATAAAAAAAAAAGAAATTAAGTAAAGTATAGTGACATTTATAAAAAATACTTAATGAATTTAGTACATTATATGATAATGCCCTTCGAACTTACTGAACACTTGTAACTATTTATTAACACTACACAACCAATAAAACATTATTATTCTAGCATTTTCAACTTATTAAATGTAATTTAATTGTAAATTGTGGTTAACGTGGTTAACTTCATAGGCACATGATAACCTCCAATTGTGACATCCATGTACAGTCAAATTTTATAATAATAGGTTAAGTAATTTTTAAGATTATATGTAATCACACTCCTATGACAAAATGGGACATTGTTAAGAGACATTAAGCGTTATGTATTTTGAGTTAAAAGAACTCTATTTTATATAAATAACTTAGATAATTTTGTCAACAAAGACGATTTATACAACACTGTGACCAACCCTGAGATATGAGTTTCAAACCAAATAACTGACTGTTTTCAATAATGATAAACTGATTTAATTGTTTTTAAAAAGAAATTACCATAACATCATACGATGAATAAAAAGCATTTGAACAATATTATTGAAGTATGAATTTATTTTATTCAATTAACAAGCTTTTAATGGTTTCGAGTTAAGGTTATGTTTACACCTCAGTCAGTTGGTAGCACCCATGGCCCGCCGAATTGAAGTATTTCAAATATTCAATCAATCATCAACTATAACTAAATGAATAGTGTTGTAACCAGTGAATAATCAACAATAGAAGTAAGTAATTACTTATAATCACAACATCATTAGTTATAATCACGACCTAAAATAACTATTGCTACGGGCAGTGTTATTCAATACGACTACAATTCAGCATAATTCTACTCTTACCATTATTGACATATAATTAACTCATGCCATTTGTGAGAATTGCAACCAACAACCACAACAATCATAATATAATAATAATAAGAACAAATCCGTTCCTTAACAGAGTGACGAACAACCTGAAAGGCTTGAGTTAGGGAAAATTCACTAACCTACAATAAATAATAACAATATAACCAAACCGTTCTTCTACAATAAGAGGGCAAAACGGTGATTTAATAGAATTGGCGCATACGCATGAGGCGCTTAACAACATTACCACATATAATAAATAAGAGGGCCAAACGTTCTTTTACAATATTAATTTTGCTTAATTTATTTTTTAACACTAACACATCATATAAGCAGTGTGATTATCCTAACAGTCTTCAAAGAGTATAAAAAAAAGCACAGAATTTCTATAGTACATTCAATACAAAGACTGGGAAGAAATAAAAGTTTTTTCTTCGTACTGAAAATGTTTACTTTTGACAAATGCTGTTTTTGTAATAAATGTCTCACATGTTTTAAAGCTATGGTTATGTCATCACCAGCATTGGTCGACTTCTTTATATTTCTTTCTGTTAACATTGCTGTTATTCTTTTACTGTGAGTATACTCTCATTGTGGTTTAAATTTTATTTTTTCTAATAAATTATTCATTTTCTGAGCTAGGATATTATAACTATATACATTTCAATTTTTATTTTACCACTTTTCAGTTATTATATGAAAAATTCCAATTTTAAAATAGTCATACAAATTAACGAAAAAACAGATAATGCACTTAAAATACTGTCTTAAGAAATGAATAAATTCAGAAGGAAAGACAAAAAATAATAAAATTAAAAAACCCTATTCAAAAAAGAGAAGAACAATAATGTTCCTAACAAATAAGTAAAATTCAATAATTTAAAACCAGTTCTATACAAAACATTACAAGTCAATTTGAATTTCTATTTAATACAAAAAGTCACTGAGCTCATTTAAACTAATCAAATAGTTCCTAGAAATCTCAAGGAAGCTGCAGATTCCTTCCTACTAGATATGGCCATGGTCTATGACATGACCAACACAGCCAAGAAAGAAAAAATATCTCCTAACTCACTTCAATATCTCTGCACAAAAGAATTAGAATGCATCAACAATAAACTTACAGTAACTTTATACCAATGAAAAGGTAAGTCTGGAAGTTTGCGAGAATGTGGAATAGGCGAATCTCTTGAAATTCGTGGAGGATTTCTGCCCCTTCTGCCACCATAATTTCTTGCATGGAAAATTCTGAAAAACATGAAGTATGAGATAAATAAATATTCAACATTTCTGTGACAGACAGTCACAAATCCAAAAAATAAAAATAAAAATTGAGTTCAAACAACACAGTTTATCATCAAAAACTTTACAACTTTACGAATATAAAAATATTTAACAACAATTATAAAAAATGTCAACTGCAATCATATTGTACTGTTCTACAGTATTAATGGAATCTCCAGTATTTCAACTTCTAAAACCATGCTGATTATAACACCATAGACTACATATACATAAGAAAAAATTAATTCAGTCTCAGCATACCTCCACTGACACAGAATAGCCAAAATATCTATCATTTTTTACTTTCTTTTATTAAAAAATGATTGGAGAAATATGTGCTATATAAACCATCTGAACAATACCTGTTTAAGGGCATGATTACCCTGTCATTGGTTACTTTGTATATTTAAGAGAACGTCACATTTAAACACTTTGTTAATGTATAAGGAATAAGGCAATTTGCTTTGACACAAATATGGTTCATTAACCTTAAAATTAATTTGATATCTATAAAATTCTTGCACACAATACTTACATTCTATCACCATTTCGGGCAGTATTATTTGTTACCATTTCCACATCATCATCATCCAGCAGCACTCTCAATTTATTGTCCCAACCTTGACGTTTATTACGACCCTTGTGTCGTGAATTGAAATTTTTAAATGAAACACGTCGTGTTGGTTCTGATGAACTTGTTGATGCCATACGATCATCATGTTCTATAAAAATCACATGATGAAAATCAATATATGGAGTTTAGTGTATCAGCAAGTATGGTTCTTAGTTGTCTAAGAGGTCTTAGCTTTACAAAGACTAATGCTTGGGGATTAATTATGCCAACAATAATTAATTATGTAATTGTACTAATTTGCAAAATGAGATCGTATAATCACTCAATTAGGTTACTCATATCAACTGATTGAAGCTAAGTGACACGTTAGTTCTTTTTGTTAGCATAATTACTGCATGGAGACTCTAATTATTGTATAAATTAATAAAACTACTATAAATCATTCAAGTGCCATTACTTTCTTGTTCTGAGGTAACTTTGACAATAATGAACGCATATATTCTGGATAAAATAAACACTTATTTATTAACATCATATCATTAAATAAAGAGACTTCAATATATAAAATATGGATGATTCCCTGTAAATACATTCATAAAAAGAACACATGTATATATATCAAATTACAATGCGAATCCAATACGTTGTTTGCTGGAAAACATACACATACATATATAATACAATCGATATATAGAAAACACAAATACTCAAACAGTAAATCTTATACTAATGCGTTCATTGCTTGCCTCAGATGAATGGCGTTAATTATCTTTGTCATATTTAATTTAAATACTCAAGGGGTGTTTCTTGAAAAGAGACAGGACAGTAGAGTTCTTATGATAAGAATAGCATAAAGATTACTTGTAAAGCGATTTATCCGATATTTCCATCGGCGTAACTCCTTCTCGTTGGTGGTCCATATGTGGGAAGCTGCGTAGCTGTGATGTCACTAACACTCAACACACGCGGAACAGATTCACTCGCGCTGTGTGTTTTCTGTTGATTCGGCTGTTACTGTTCGAGTTTATGAAATCATGTGTCGTGTGGGTAAGTTCATCATTAACTATGGTGTATATATCTGTCTGTCTATTGTTGAACTTCTTGTGTGTACATTAATGTATAGTGTCTTTGATACCGTGGTGTAATTGTTCCAAATTATATTGTATCGCTTCGCCGCACTGTACAACGTTACGATTTCGTTGTCCGGTAATACATTAGCAATAGTTCTGCGCGTCGGTTATTGATGAAACTGCGATTGGTTAGTTCAGTTCTGAATTTGAGTATAATAAAAAACTCTACAGTTATTAAGCACTGGCGTATGTCGCATGATTTAGTCGCTGTAGGTACACTATTACCGGATACTCGCCAATATCGAAATGTCTAAGTCACTTAATTATATACCGCGTAGCAGAGTTTCAAAGTCCCACTGCTGTCCATATGTTAATCGAACTGTATTAAGACTTAGAGGATTTAGTCCCATGAAGACTGTTAAAGTATACGATTGAAAATGTATGATGACTGACGAGAATTATAAGTAGACTGTCGAAAATATATTAAGACTGACGAAAAATGTATGAAGACTGCCCGACTGACTGACTCCCCGCGTGCCCTGCAAACAGTTTTTATCAAGCATCGTTTACCACAATGCAATCTTCTGGAAGACACGCCTCAGGTCGAACATGATAGGACAGAAGATCTCCTACCCTTATGCCAGACTATCGTTCTTCACTTCTCATTCGACGTTCCCGTTGCCATGCTGACGACGGTCCTCTCCACCTGTTCTCTGGGTAGACGCTGGGTTGTGATTGGGTATCCTGTCTCCCCACAAGTTCGCGTCGAAAGCCTCCGTACTCTTTTCCTGGAACAGGAGCAATTTCTCCTTGTGTCGTGAATTGAAATTTTTAAATGAAACACGTCGTGTTGGTTCTGATGAACTTGTTGATGCCATACGATCATCATGTTCTATAAAAATCACATGATGAAAATCAATATATGGAGTTTAGTGTATCAGCAAGTATGGTTCTTAGTTGTCTAAGAGGTCTTAGCTTTACAAAGACTAATGCTTGGGGATTAATTATGCCAACAATAATTAATTATTTAATTGTACTAATTTGCAAAATGAGATCGTGTAATCACTCAATTAGGTTACTCATATCAACTGATTGAAGCTAAGTGACACGTTAGTTCTTTTTGTTAGCATAATTACTGCATGGAGACTCTAATTATTGTATAAATTAATAAAACTACTATAAATCATTCAAGTGCCATTACTTTCTTGTTCTGAGGTAACTTTGACAATAATGAACGCATATATTCTGGATAAAATAAACACTTATTTATTAACATCATATCATTAAATAAAGAGACTTCAATATACAAAATATGGATGATTCCCTGTAAATACATTCATAAAAAGAACACATGTATATATATCAAATTACAATGCGAATCCAATACGTTGTTTGCTGGAAAACATACACATACATATATAATACAATCGATATATAGAAAACACAAATAGTCAAACAGTAAATCTTATACTAATGCGTTCATTGCTTGCCTCAGATGAATGGCGTTAATTATCTTTGTCATATTTAATTTAAATACTCAAGGGGTGTTTCTTGAAAAGAGACAGGACAGTAGAGTTCTTATGATAAGAATAGCATAAAGATTACTTGTAAAGCGATTTATCCGATATTTCCATCGGCGTAACTCCTTCTCGTTGGTGGTCCATATGTGGGAAGCTGCGTAGCTGTGATGTCACTAACACTCAACACACGCGGAACAGATTCACTCGCGCTGTGTGTTTTCTGTTGATTCGGCTGTTACTGTTCGAGTTTATGAAATCATGTGTCGTGTGGGTAAGTTCATCATTAACTATGGTGTATATATCTGTCTGTCTATTGTTGAACTTCTTGTGTGTACATTAATGTATAGTGTCTTTGATACCGTGGTGTAATTGTTCCAAATTATATTGTATCGCTTCGCCGCACTGTACAACGTTACGATTTCGTTGTCCGGTAATACATTAGCAATAGTTCTGCGCGTCGGTTATTGATGAAACTGCGATTGGTTAGTTCAGTTCTGAATTTGAGTATAATAAAAAACTCTACAGTTATTAAGCACTGGCGTATGTCGCATGATTTAGTCGCTGTAGGTACACTATTACCGGATACTCGCCAATATCGAAATGTCTAAGTCACTTAATTATATACCGCATAGCAGAGTTTCAAAGTCCCACTGCTGTCCATATGTTAATCGAACTGTATTAAGACTTAGAGGATTTAGTCCCATGAAGACTGTTAAAGTATACGATTGAAAATGTATGATGACTGACGAGAATTATAAGTAGACTGTCGAAAATATATTAAGACTGACGAAAAATGTATGAAGACTGCCCGACTGACTGACTCCCCGCGTGCCCTGCAAACAGTTTTTATCAAGCATCGTTTACCACAATGCAATCTTCTGGAAGACACGCCTCAGGTCGAACATGATAGGACAGAAGATCTCCTACCCTTATGCCAGACTATCGTTCTTCACTTCTCATTCGACGTTCCCGTTGCCATGCTGACGACGGTCCTCTCCACCTGTTCTCTGGGTAGACGCTGGGTTGTGATTGGGTATCCTGTCTCCCCACAAGTTCGCGTCGAAAGCCTCCGTACTCTTTTCCTGGAACAGGAGCAATTTCTCGGTTGTCGATCAGGTCTTTGTTTAAGCGTACTCCGGACCCTGCTGCAGTTCTCACACGAACAATGTGTCGTATTTCATTATTGTTTCACTATCCTTGACCCTTTTTCCGATAGCTATCCTGACGCAGCGTGTCGTCGTTTCCAAAACGGCACTCCTTCTCCCTGTCGTAAATATCAGTTGTCGCCAGTAAGACGTTCCCTCGCTGTGCACAAGTTTGATTCTATTCTTTAGATATCGATGTCAGTTCTCATACAGGGTAAATACCATTGTGTATTTACGCCCTTTTCTTACTACTGGTACACTTCAAATTAACCCGGCAGTGTGTCCGTCACAGTTTCTCTCTAAATTGGTACTTGACATAGTTTCTTTTTATCTTGCATGTTGCAGGCTGTAAATTTCGGTTGAGTCGAGTCTGTCACGGCCAACCTTATTCCCCATTGTAAAGTTATGTGAAGCGTATTCGTATTGTCCGAAGCAAACGTTCACTTGACACTTCGTTTCACTGTTTTTTATTTATTGCTCGTGGCCCGTGTAGGGTGTCTTGCTGTATGTAACGTCTTTTCGATCATACTAAAAATTTTTAATTCTTGGTTGTTACATAGTCCCCAAATCGGATTGGATGTTGGATCAGCAGAGGACATTCTAATCCGATTTCTGCGCTCTGTGTTTGTTGTGGGAGTCCCCTCTGATAAGGTCACGGTCATTGACCCACTTTCCTCTGCTTGGGGTATACGGGTATACATTCCCTATATTTTGTTGTAAACTAACTCTGGGAATTTATTGCCGTGCATCTGAGGAAGGATGAACGCATTTTCACACATTGTGCATATCTAATTAGATATGGGATTATTTTACAATAATAATAATAGCTGTGGATGGCTGTGTCATCCGCTTATAACCTAATACATGAAATAATGGTTTTCGACATGAAATGCAATTATTCATTTATCGTTTAAATATCGTTATGATAGTTAATGTCCTTAGTCTATCTTGAACATTTAAAACACAATTTACGAACCTGTAAATACATATTGATACATTCACTATTTGTTATTGAGTATCACTCACAATATGTATTACTAACATTTATACTGATTATATTGATTATAAATTTATATACATTATTTAGGAACAATTAACAATTCATTTTAAATCATTATGATTATAGATAACTTTGCTTTATATCACTCAGATTTGATTAATTAATCTAACATCATCGTGTGTCTATAAAAGGCTCGTTATAACATCTTTAGCAATTTATTGCTGCACATTCGATCGAACTTTTTGCATCATCAGTGTCTTTTCTATTGAAAGTTTCATTAACACTGGTTATACACATGTAATTAATGTCATTAGATTGTCACATCGTGACTTAAGAACTCCCTGTACAAAAAAATCTTTAAATTACACGCTAATAAGTTATACATCATATCGTTTAGCTAGTTGGACCGGTTTTCGCGGGACATTCACCCTATGTGTTGGCCCGTCTTCCATAGTCCAACTAATTGTTGATGCAACTTTCGCTTTCCTGTGAGACTTGCACTTTCGTTTCATAGTACTTCTTCAGCAAACGTACGTTAAAATTTCCTCTCACTTTGCCACTGCTATCGCACTCAGTGAGCTCGTATGTTGCGTCACCAAGGACGCGATTAACCTTGTATGGTCCGGTGTATAACTCGAAAAACTTGTCGAGCCTTTCCATTGCGGCGTCAGATTGGTGGTAGCTCCTTAACAGCACCTTATCGCCGATAGTAAATTTAGTAATATTCTTACCATCATTGATGCGTTTAGCATACTTCTCTCTTTTTTCCTTTATTTTTACAAATATGTTGATATTTGAACTGTATTTACTGTTGATGACATCTTTGTCCAGCCACTTCTCCCATGCGCGGGTCGGCTTCTTTCCTAATTGCGCCTCGTGGGGGGTTATTTCTATTGTTTTGTGGTATGTTTCATTGATACATGTCTCAATCAATCCGACGTATCTTGACCACTTACTATGCTGGTCGTGTACCAAGATTCTGAATAGATTTCCAAGTTGGCGGTTAATCCTTTCTGCTAAGTTCGCGCGAGGATTCCTTATCGCCGTATATCTTGGTTGTATTCCTAGCTCCTCGAGACCTTTAATCCATTTTTCTGCGGTAAATTGCGTGCCGTTATCGGTTAAAATGACTTTCGGTCGTCCAAACTTCGCACAGTAGTCGTTGATTCGTCGTAATGTCGTGGTGGTTGTCGCTCTTCTTAGTGTGAATAACTTGACAAACTTTGTGAAGTTGTCCACCATGACAAGTAAGTATTTGACGCCTCCTGTACCAGTTGGTAAGGGTCCATAGTAATCGACGCTCACGATGTCACCTCTAGCTGACGGTATCATAGCCTTTGTTCCGCCAAACAGCATCCTGTTGTTCGTATCCTTGTATCTTTGACATGAGTCACAAGTTAGGATATATGCTTTCACTTTCTTGAACAAGCTGTTAATCGTGAAGTGCTCCTGTAACATTTTTATACATCTTTTCGGGCCTAGGTGTCCGTACATTTGGTGTATCTCTGCAATTAGGTCCTTCGACACGCTGTCAGGAATGTATAGTTTCCATTCGCCACGTTGTCGTCGGTACAACTTATTGTAACTTATTTTATAAAATTTACTTAATTTATTATCTACATCGTTATTCTTAATCTTATCTATAAGTGTTCCGAGTTTGGCATCTTCATTCTGGTATTTGCCGATATCTCTAATTATTTTACCTATTTGTTGACTCATTTTAATAACTAGGTGATTAATCAAATACTCGTGAGTTTCCTCGTTTGTCTCCTGTTGTTCCGCGTCAGCCGGGTATCTACTCAGTATGTCCGCAACTACATTATCCTTTCCTTTACAGTGGATAATGTCGAAATTGTATTCCTGTATGGCGAGAATCCATCTTGTAATTCTCGAGTTGTTTAAGTGGCACTTGTGCATGAATGTTAATGCTTTATTGTCCGTGATTATCGTTAGGGGCTGGCCAAGTATGTACATTCGAAACTTATCCAGACATCTAACGATACTTAGGAGCTCTTTCTCCGTCGTGAAATAATTGCGTTCTGCGCCCTTAAATGTTTTGCTTGTAAAAGCGATCACGCCTATTTCTCCTTCTTCATCGATCTGGTAAAGCTGGCCACCATACGCAAAATTACTAGCGTCACACTGAATATAGTATCTTTGGTTCGGCCGTGGGAACCGTAGAGTTACTGTGTTTATAAATAAATTCTTGACTCTCTGGAAACACTCGTCCACTTCTCTTGTCCATGAAAACTTTCGTCCTCCTTTCAGCTGTTCATGTAAAGGTTGCGTTGTTTCCGCGTATTTACTCGTGAATCTATTGTAAAAATTGGTGAGGCCAAGGAAACCTTTGAGTTGTTTTGTATTCTTCGGTGCTGGGAAATCCATAATCGCCTTTACCTTGTCATCGGTCGCTTGTATCCCTTTTGTTGTAAGGCGATAACCAAGGAATGAGATTTCTCGTCTGAAGAATTGTGACTTGGTGAGGTTGACAGCGATATTTGCCTTATTGAGGTTGTTTAGCAATGTTTCTAAATGATTTGTGTGTTTGTATATTATTGGAGTAACACAAGCAGTCGTCCACGTAGATGATCGTGTTTTTCTTGACTTCCTCCTCGAGAGCCACATCCAATCCACGTGTCAACGCCGCAGAGCTGGTGCTAAGTCCAAATGGTGTCACTGTGAATCGGTAGCACCTCCCTTCATGCATAAACGCAGTGAAATCCCTACATTCTTGTTTTAATGGGACTTGCCAGAAGCTACTGGATAAATTGACTGTCGACAAGTACTGCATATCACCACATCTAGCCAATATCTCATTTACTGGGGACACTCCTTCGTAATCGGGTACGGTCACGCTGTTCACTTTCCTTGCATCAAGGCACAGGCGAACCCTCCCATCCTTCTTGATTACTGTCACGATTGGATTGACGTACGGGCTGGCGCAACGTTCGATTACTCCATATCGTAACATCCGGTTAATCTCCTCGTTCACCTTGTCTCTGTAAGCAAGCGGCACAGGCCACCCTCATTGAAAGTAAGGTGTCCTGTCCGTAACGTGAAACTCATGCGTGTAACCCTCTATTCTTCCCGGGCACTCCCTAAAAATATTCCGGTTCCTTACCAAAATCTCCTTCAGGCGTTGCAGTATTCCTTCATCCACGCAGTCTATGCTCCCAATCTTTTCATCGATGCATCGCAGTACTTCCTCTTCTTCTTCACTGGTTATTACGTCAATGTTCATGATTGGTATAATGTGCTCCTCTTCATCAGTGTCGCTTTTTAAACTAATTACTTTGTTTCCGATGTCGATGCGACACCCAACTTCTTGTAGAAAACTAATTCCTAGTATGCATGGTTTCACCAATTCTGGTATTATCAAAAACACACATTCATATCGGATACTATCAATCTCAATGTCACACAATATTTGCTCTTAACTAATTTGGATTTATTTCCTACAGCACTTATTATAAATGTATTCGTTACGGGTAGTGTCTCATATGGTCCTATACTCTTCTTATGATTATTAAACCACGTCTCCGATAATCCGTTGACGAGGCATCCGGTATCAAGCAAAGCTTGTACAATTATATCATTATTAAATTTGATAGTAATTTCGGGACATTTCAATACTTGTTTATTAATAATCTCGTCGTCCTCTTGTAGTAGGTCCTTTCGTAAATCAGGTAGTAATATATTTACATTCTCACTCGGAAGTAAGTCGCTTAAAAATTCTATCTTATTCTCTAGTTTGACATATTTTTTTTTTTTTTTTTGGTCGCTGTTACCGCTCGCCCTTGGGGTGGTGTCATTGACCGTTCTACTAGGGCCCGCTTCCGCTGGCGTAAACTGCACCGTATTGACGTATTGCTTGTTGTCAAAACGACCCCTCGGCGGTCGGTCGCTTTCACTTTTGTTATACTGTCTCTCCCTCTCTCTCGGGTTGTTTTTTCCCTCGTTGTAGGGTCTATAATGTGGCCTGCGATCGTTCTCTCCATTTGACTGTATACTCGTAAATTCCGTAATCAATGCTTCAAAATTCGGTATACTTGTGATACCACGTGTGACCACGGCGAGCTGCAAATCCTTTCCAAAGTGACGGGCTAATTTTCGGATCAGCTGGGTATCGGTCAATGCTGGTGACAGTTGCCGACTTTCCAGTAATATTCTTTCTACATACTGGACAGCTGTGATTGGTCCATTCCACTCATATCTGCCGTACTCCAGATTGTCGCGTATATTGTCCTGGCGTTCTTGACCCCAGTACTTCAAGGTGAAGGCTTCTTTAAACTCTTCGTACGTGGAGATTTGATTCCGTATGACACGCCACCATATTCCAGCGTCCATCTCCAAGTGTCTCCCGATCCATTTAATGTCATTGTTGTTGTAGTACTGTTCTTGGATCTCTGACAATTCCTTCAGGAACTCCATTGGGAACCTGTCAGTGCCGTTGTACTTCAATTCTGTATGTGTGTGTCCGTTAATCCTACTGATTATCCCCGACTCACCTTCAATTAGCTGACGCTGTAGTCGTTCCATTTGGGACTTTAATTCGTTGATACGAGTGGTTTTCTCTCTGGTGCTCTCATCCAGTTTTAGTTCCGCCGACTTCTGTCTTCCATCTACCTCATTGATCTTCTGCTGTATCGTGTTGTTTACGTCTCCCTGTTCCTGTTGTAATTGCCTTACTGTTTGGAATAGTTCGACTCTCAATTCCCCCTGCTTCTTATGATTTTCTTTTGCGTGTGTTTCTACTCTGTTGTGGATCTTTTTGATGCTTGTTTGAGTATTTTGGGCAACACTCTTTAGTTCCTGTAGGTCTAATTCTCTAGTTTCTCGTACCTCTTCGAATTTCTTGTCGGTGTCGTCCTTTAACTCTTTTATGATCTCGTTCTGCTGCTTCTGAACCTCGTCTATCTTCTTGTCACAATTATTTATGTATTCACGCACTTCCGCGCGTATTTGTGTGACTTGCTCGGCCACTTGTTGTGTAACTTCCTCCTTATGTTTGTCTAACTTTTCTTCTAGTTTGTTGAACTTCTCTATAAAATTTTCATTAATTTCTTCCTTTTGCTTCTCAAACTTTTTTGTAAAATCTTCATTCTGCTTCTCGAATTTTTCATTAAAATTTTCATTCATCATCCTAAGGCTTTCACTCTGTGCCCGCATGAGGTCCATAAGTGAACGCATTGCCACTTCTTCCTGCGGTTGTTGTTGGGACTCCTGTCCCCGCGCTCTGACGTCTGACGTCTCCTCGGTCATTTGTGAATAAGTTGGTGATTCCTCTCGTTCGACATCAGGTACTCCCTGCTGGTTATTAATATCAAAATTCATGGAATCTGTACTACTGGTCGTCAATTTTGCAGCCTTACTCTGCGTTAACATTCGGTCCAACTAGCTTCACACTAATAATATTTGTTCTTACAACTAACATGAAATATATATACGCTTATCCTATCTACTCCCTACTCTGTGCCGTGCGATGGGCGCCAAATACAAAGACTAATGCTTGGGGATTAATTATGCCAACAATAATTAATTATGTAATTGTACTAATTTGCAAAATGAGATCGTGTAATCACTCAATTAGGTTACTCATATCAACTGATTGAAGCTAAGTGACACGTTAGTTCTTTTTGTTAGCATAATTACTGCATGGAGACTCTAATTATTGTATAAATTAATAAAACTACTATAAATCATTCAAGTGCCATTACTTTCTTGTTCTGAGGTAACTTTGACAATAATGAACGCATATATTCTGGATAAAATAAACACTTATTTATTAACATCATATCATTAAATAAAGAGACTTCAATATATAAAATATGGATGATTCCCTGTAAATACATTCATAAAAAGAACACATGTATATATATCAAATTACAATGCGAATCCAATACGTTGTTTGCTGGAAAACATACACATACATATATAATACAATCGATATATAGAAAACACAAATAGTCAAACAGTAAATCTTATACTAATGCGTTCATTGCTTGCCTCAGATGAATGGCGTTAATTATCTTTGTCATATTTAATTTAAATACTCAAGGGGTGTTTCTTGAAAAGAGACAGGACAGTAGAGTTCTTATGATAAGAATAGCATAAAGATTACTTGTAAAGCGATTTATCCGATATTTCCATCGGCGTAACTCCTTCTCGTTGGTGGTCCATATGTGGGAAGCTGCGTAGCTGTGATGTCACTAACACTCAACACACGCGGAACAGATTCACTCGCACTCGTGTGTGTTTTCTGTTGATTCGGCTGTTACTGTTCGAGTTTATGAAATCATGTGTCGTGTGGGTAAGTTCATCATTAACTATGGTGTATATATCTGTCTGTCTATTGTTGAACTTCTTGTGTGTACATTAATGTATAGTGTCTTTGATACCGTGGTGTAATTGTTCCAAATTATATTGTATCGCTTCGCTGCACTGTACAACGTTACGATTTCGTTGTCCGGTAATACATTAACAATAGTTCTGCGCGTCGGTTATTGATGAAACTGCGATTGGTTAGTTCAGTTCTGAATTTGAGTATAATAAAGAACTCTAGAGTTATTAAGCACTGGCGTATGTCGCATGATTTAGTCGCTGTAGGTACACTATTACCGGATACTCGCCAATATCGAAATGTCTAAGTCACTTAATTATATACCACGTAGCAGAGTTTCAAAGTCCCACTGCTGTCCATATGTTAATCGAACTGTATTAAGACTTAGAGGATTTAGTCCCGTGAAGACTGTTAAAGTATACGATTGAAAATGTATGATGACTGACGAGAATTATAAGTAGACTGTCGAAAATGTATTAAGACTGACGAAAAATGTATGAAGACTGCCCGACTGACTGACTCCCCGCGTGCCCTGCAAACAGTTTTTATCAAGCATCGTTTACCACAATGCAATCTTCTGGAAGACACGCCTCAGGTCGAACATGATAGGACAGAAGATCTCCTACCCTTATGCCAGACTATCGTTCTTCACTTCTCATTCGACGTTCCCGTTACCATGCTGACGACGGTCCTCTCCACCTGTTCTCTGGGTAGACGCTGGGTTGTGATTGGGTATCCTGTCTCCCCACAAGTTCCCGTCGAAAGCCTCCGTACTCTTTTCCTGGAACAGGAGCAATTTCTCGGTTGTCGATCAGGTCTTTGTCTAAGCGTACTCCGGACCCTGCTGCAGTTCTCACGCGAACAATGTGTCGTATTTCGTTATTGTTTCACTATCCTTGACCCTTTTTCCGATAGCTATCCTGACGCAGCGTGTCGTCGTTTCCAAAACGGCACTCCTTCTCCCTGTCGTAAATATCAGTTGTTGCCAGTAAGACGTTCCCCCGCTGTGCACAAGTTCGATTCTATTCTTTAGATATCGATGTCAGTTCTCATACAGGGTAAATACCATTGTATATTTACGCCCTTTTCTTACTACTGGTACACTTCAAATTGACCCGGCAGTGTGTCCGTCACAGTTTCTCTCTAAATTGGTACTTGACATAGTTTCTTTTTATCTTGCATGTTGCAGGCTGTAAATCTCGGTTGAGTCGAGTCTGTCACGGCCAACCTTATTCCCCATTGTAAAGTTATGTGAAGCGTATTCGTATTGTCCGAAGCAAACGTTCACTTGACACTTCGTTACACTGTTCTTTATTTATTGCTCGTGGCCCGTGTAGGGTGTCTTGCTGTATGTAATGTCTTTTCGATCATACTAAAAATTTTTAATTCTTGGTTGTTACAGCTTTATTTCATGGGCAGCACCGTAAAATGAAATCTTTAATCAGCTACTATGCTGAGAGATTCACACTGATCACAATAACTTCCTTATATGTCAAACAGCTGAAACTATGAATTTCCATGCTTCTTCTAAACCATTTCATTAACACAAAAAGGAGTCTACTATTATTAAAATTAGTATACGATGTTCAAATTTAATGTGTTACAAATGAATATTATGTAGTCAAATTTTAACATAAAATAATTTTGATTTAATGGATTAACGGATTCAGCGTGGTATGGTAATGCAAACCTCTTCTGGAAATGGAATGTAGATTTGTATACAATATATTTTTGTGTATGTAACATACTTTAATAAGCTTGCTCAGAATTTATTATTATTATTCAGTGTCAAATAAAGGCTAAGATAACGTTTTAATAACAACTGTAGTTTCATAGAATGTTCTATCAGAATTGTCTCTCTTCTCCTTTCTAGACCACAATGAGGATGAGTTTTGAGAACCCCATCCCCCAGAACCACCCAAGTCTCATAATCTCGTTGCCTGCCAATTAGTGATCACACAACAATCTATTATTACACAGAATTCAGTGTATTAATGGATATTTTAGTATCATGGTGCATGATTGTATTTTTTTTTGTAAAATAATTCTGTAACAAATATGTTTTCTTACTGTTATACATCTTATTGTCCTTTATACCAGTTACATCTTCTATCTATTATTACACAGAATTCAGTGTATTAATGGATCTTTTAGTATCATGGTGCATGTATAATTTTTTTTGTTTTAAATAATTCAGTAACAAATATGTTTTCTTATTGTTGTACATCTTATTGTCCTTTATACCAGTCATACATCTTCTATCTATTATTACAGAGAATTCAGTGTATTAACGGATCTTTTAGTATCATGGTGCATGTGTGTATTTTTTTTAATAAAATAATTCTATAACAAATATGTTTTCTTATTGTTATACATCTTATTGTCCTTTATAACTAGATTACAAATGGCTACTCAATAAATTGATGGAAAGGCAGGTAGGTGCACAACCCTAATTTTTCACGACTGGTGTAAAATGTATCTGGTGTGTAGTAAATTGTATTTACATTTATAATTGTGAAGCAAACTGTATGTGACACAAAGAGATGATTAAACAGTTTTCTCTTAAATTCAATATAGGTTCATCACCTAAAAATTGTGTTGTAGGCTTACTTTTCTATTAAAGTTCATTGCAACAATGTATTAACATTTTTAAAACAAGTGATTTCTGAAGTTGATTTTTCAAATAATTGATTTCTGATAATTGACTATCTACTGTCCTTCAGTGTGGTAGATGTAACTGAAGCATTCAACAGATTGGGCCAGTCTTGGAAAGAATCTGTAGATTAATCAAACACTTGAGAACAAGCACTTTTACAACAGAAATGCACCACATTGATTTTAAAAGTCTAAAATCCCAAAGTTTTCAAACAGGAGGAGAAAAAAGACAACAGAAGATGATTGTGGAGTGGTTACAAGCAAACATTGAGGACTTATGCTAACCATCTTTTAATAAGAAATAAACTGTGATATTCTGAATATTGTGATGAAGGGGGAAGTGGTGATGAGAAATAAAAGTATAGTCACATAAACTATCTGAGGCTAGACACACCTCAGACACTGTTATGAATTTTGTTGGTGACTGAAGTGATGGTGACATGGCAAGCACCCCTATTATGAGTACATTATGGCTTTCCAGGTACCAGTAATTGTTATTAAAAAGAACAAGAAAGATTTAATCAACTGGAAAACTACAGTTTTTTACATAATAGAACAGATTTCAACAAATTGCTACCAAGTACTAATTGAATTAATGAAAAAGAAATGTCACACTGGAAATTTTTATTTTCATTTCACTGTTATCAAAACTATAAGCTTGGTAACAACCTGTTACAATTTATGGGTAATAAAGTAGCTTATAAAACCATTAACATGTTTTATGGATTTATTCTAATCGAATGTTACCATTATACCTTCCTTCACGTTAATCATAATATTGGAAAAAAATTACATCCTACCCCATATACTCAGTTAAATCTTATTATATATCATTATAAATGCTCAAATAAGACTTAGAATGAAGTGCATTTCCTGCTACAAAACTCTAGATTTTATTTCAGTGTCAATCTCCATCAGTCGCCATATATTCATACTCTTTGGCTGCCATCTTTATCTTAATTTTCAATCTTGGTCTCTTTCTGATTCAATCCCAGTGAACAAGACGAAGTTGTTTCCACTAGATGCCTTTAGTTTTTCAATCTCAGTCAGTAAACTGTGAATGCATAGCTTTGATCTCATTGGAGGAGGCTAAGTTTAATATGACTCTCCACTTTAATTACAGCCTTGTTTTTACTTCCATGTTCCTTAAGGAAATGGAAGTATGGTGATGGCAAAAAAAATCGTGTTCGAGATTATTGCAGATTCTGATTGTACTACACTCAAAACATGAAAAAAAGTCATTTTTCGAAAAGTGTCTGTGTGTGTGTGTGTCTGTATATTTTTTTCTATGGCAAACTATAACAGCCGCAAATTCAAACAGAATCAAATAATTTTTTGCATACAGCCCTGATTTGTAGAGTACTCAAGACCAATTGTTTTTGGTGAAGATCGGTTAAGGGAAAGGGGTAGTTTACCTGCAACGGTTTTTTTTAAATCAAGGGTAATTTTTTTCTATGGCAAACGATAACAGCCGCAAATTCAAACAGAATCAACTACTCTTTTGCATACAGCCCAGAATTGTAGAGTTCTCAAGACCTATTGTTTTTGGTGAAGATCGGTTAAGGGAAAGGGGTAGTTTACCTGCAATGTTTTATGTTTTAACAAGCGTATTTTCTATGGCAAACTATAACAGCTGCAAATTCATACAGAATCAAATGATTATTTGCATACAGCCCTAAATTGTAGAGTTCTCAAGACCAATTGTTTTTGGTGAAAATCGGTTAAGGGAAAGGGGTAGTTTACCTGAAACGTTTTATGTTTTAACAAGGGTATTTTCTATGGCAAACGATAACAGCCGCAAATTCAAACAGAATCAAATGATTATTTGCATACAGCCCTATATTGTAGAGTTCTCAAGACCTATTGTTTTTGGTGAAGATCGGTTAAGGGAAAGGGGTAGTTTACCTGCAACGTTTTATGTTTTAACAAGGGTATTTTCTATGGCAAACGATAACAGCCGCAAATTCACACAGAATCAAATAATTTTTTGCATACAGCCCTGATTTGTAGAGTACTCAAGACCTATTGTTTTTGGTGAAGATCGGTTAAGGGAAAGGGTAGTTTACCTGCAACGGTTTTTTATCAAGGGTAATTTGTTTCTATGGCAAACGATAACAGCCGCAAATGCAAACAGAATCAAATGATGTTTTGTATACAGCCCTATATTGTAGAGTTCTCAATACCTATTGGTGTTGGTGAAGATCGGTTAAAGGAAAGGGGTAGTTTACCTCAACCCTCGAAAATTGTTGGCGTTTCCCACTCGCCAGATACCGTTTCCTGGGGGGGGGGGATAAAACTTTATTATTTAATATTTAGCATGTACCGCTATATTATTCATTAGCCCAGTTTATATTCTGATAGTCCCTTATCGAGTTGAAGATGAAAAATAATTGATTAAAAATAATCAAGCTGGACTAGGCTGAGTGTTTCCTCTTCGACTAACATGGCGAAGTCCTGACGAGAAATACCATTTGTCTATTGCTACACCAGGGTTGAAATCTTCTAAGAGTGGTCCATTTACTGCCAGCTGCATTAGATCTCCTAATGAAGTGATGTCCAGGGAAAGTCTCTGTTTCACTTTTATCCTGTTAACGAAGCTAAATCCCCGTTCACAAGATGCTGTTGTTACTGCCATGCATGCAACGCCGTAAAATACTTTCTTTAGCTCACCAAAACTAAACTTGTACAGAGTTTTTAATTTAATAGCTCACCCAGTCCTTCTGAAGTTATTTGCTCTTCTTTAACCATCATTTTTAATTGAAGGCATTCCGATAGCAAAACATCCTCATTTATATCACCAGTAATAAAAACATGCGCCATTTGAAGAATCTCCTCATTGCCATATGCAGTTAGGGTGTCATCTTGAGGAAGGCACAAGAAATCCAGAACGTGGCACTTGGTGCCTACTACAGTCTCAAGTGTATCAAGATGGCACTTCAAGTAATGAACTGTGCTTTCGATCAGCTTATTACGGATTGATTTGTATTTTCCTCCCCTTGAGACGTGTTTGTGAGAACAATTCCTTGGTCGCCTTTGTATTTTGAGCAATTCAGTTTCTCTGAGTCTGAAGTGTCAGAAAGGAATTGTTTCACACTGGATCCTTCAGATGAAAGCAAGAACTGAACCATTTCCACCATTACCATCATTGACGATCGTACCTGTGAGACCAGTAACTGTTTCAACTGTAAAACTTTACAAAATGGCTCTAGTTTCCCATACAGGTCCCAATCAAAAAGTTTAATATTTTTACAAACTTGTATGATGTAAGGATTTTTAGATAGCCTTTTGCTCTAGCTGCATCCGTAGCTTCTCCTGTTGTAGCTTTCCGGTTCGTTATATCCTCAAGATGGATGACCAGAGGTACGAGATCACGCCGCAAAGCTTTCAAAGCGTCAGATTTACTACATGGCCACCGTATATTGTGAATATTTCTGAGTTTTACTATCTCACTTTCTAAAGTTTTTGCGGTGTTTTTAAGCTCATGGAGGCGTTTTGAGAATCGTTTGTAAAATTTGTATATGTTCTTCACAGTTTCGTCAAGCTTTTCTAGGTAAGGGATGGAACTGGTAGCATCAAGTATGGCCAATTGTAGACTATGCGCGGCGCAGTGAATGCTAATTAAATGCGGAGCTTCTTCTTTCAAACGAAGTACGAAACCTGACTTTCAGCCAATCATAGACGACGCCCCGTCAGTTCCCACACTAACCATGTACTTTTCTCCAATCAAGCCCTAAGTTATCCAAGAGCCCAGTAACAGCAGTGAAATACGACTCTGCCCTACCGCTCTCGAGAGGCACAAGGCCTAAAAGGTCTTCTCTTATCTACCCTTCACACACATAACGAGCATAAACAATCACATGTTCCTCAGCACTTCAGTCCGTGGAACCATCAATCAAAATACTGAAACACTGAGCTTTTTTTAATTTTTGTACCACATCTTCTTGTAACTGTTTAGCAATAAAATTAATGACAACTTGGCAGTTTTTATCGTTTACATATTGTTTTGTCTCCACATTTACACCTAATTTAGTTGCAAGGGCAACTTGCTTAGGGAAGTCGGTAAATGGTTTTTCATTGATGCCTATAAAATAGGCTAAGTTGAATAAAGTTGTTAGATGCTCAAACACAGAAGACTCTATTTTCTTAATACATTTGGCAAGAGGAGCTTTTCCTGGTTCTGACTCTACTTCAAACCGCGTTAAATTGTCCATATGTACTAGGCTTTTACCATGAAACACAAAAGTTTCCTTTTTCTTGGAACCAGAAAATCCTGCTACCCATTTTGGGTCACTATTTTGAGGGTATTTAGCGCATATAGTACATTTTGCGCGGTCGGAATCATAAGCTAGCCAGGGGAAGATATCCAGCCAAGCTCTTTGAAAGTTTTGTTTCCCAGACGAACCGTGAGTAGGCCTAAGTCCACTAAAACTTGTGTTTTCCACAGTAGGCATTTCAGTTTCCCTACTAGGCCCGGCACTTACATCTCTAGCAGTAGACGTCGCACTCGCAGACTCACTTAGGCGTCGTCGTACTGACAGTAGAACTTTTTTTAAAGAAGTAATTAAGTTTAATCTGTTTCATTATGAATAAAATAACATACAAAAAATAAAATACACGCTGAACACGATCTTAGAAATTGAGAATACTCTTAGTACACGAAACAATAAATCACACGTGTAACACATCCTGTCAACTCAACAATAATTAGCAGACTGTACAACTTGGAAGGAGTAACAAAGGCCGGCGGCCCGCACAGAACGGCGTGAAATTTCCGCTCCCCTCTCTCAGCAACACTATTCTGTTCGATGTGTTTTAAGATGTTTATATCCAACAGAGCAGTTTTGTTTATAAAATTCACACGGTGACAGCTAACTGACGGCCTATGACTTCAACACGCGCCTTTACTAAAACAAAAACATGACGTGTTTTGGTTTAATAGACGTCCTTCCTTTTTCCATTTTTCATTCTTTCTCTCCTCTTTTTCACAGTCAAAACCCACTCGCCACTGGCGAGTGGGCGAGTGAAATTTTCGAGGGTTGGTTTACCTGCAACATTTTATGTTTTAACAAGGGTAATTTTTTATATGACGAACGATAACTGCCGTAAATTCAAACAGAATGCACTAAGTTTTTGCATACCTTTTTGAACTAAAGAGAACTCAAGGTCTGTTGATTTTGTTGAAGATCGGTTAAGGGAAAGGGGTAGTTTATCAGCAACGTTTTATGTTTTCAAAAGGGTAATTTTTTTATGACGAACGATAACTGCCGAAAATTCAAAGAGAATCAAATAATTTTTTGCACACTTTCCTGAGTTGTAGAGTACTCAAGGTCTGTTGATTTTGGTGAAGATCGGTTAAGGGAAAGGGGTAGTTTACCTGCAACATTTTATGTTGTAACAAGAGAAATGTTTCCATGACGAACGATAACTGCCGCACATTCAAACAGAATCAAATATTTTTTTGCATGCATCCCTGAATTGTTGAGGACTGAAGGTCTATTGATTTTGGAGAAGATCGGTTAAGAGAAAGGGGTAGTTTACCTGAAACATTAGCTGTAGTCCAATGTTTTCTGCAAATCCAGACTTTTCGGCAGTGCCATCGACTGCCATCATCAGTGAAAATCAAGTGCGAAAACGTGAGGTGGTATACGTTAGTGACCACAGTACTGTGGTTAATGCTGAAGCAATAAGTAGAAAGACACTACGTCTATGTCTATTTCTATGGAAATATTTCATTTCGAATATGATTTTAAATATAAATCTTAGAACATGGAAGTCATGTATGGTTCTCCATACCGATATTTTAGTTACTTGATTAATTTACAAGTTTGGGGATTACTTAATTTAATTAATATAAAAATTGTCTATTACTTCCATGTTCCATAAGGAAATGGAAGTATGGTCATGGCGAAAAAAATCGTGTTCGAGATAATGGTAGATACTGATTGTACTACCATCAAGAAATGAAAAAAAGTAATTTTTCGAAAAGTGTGTGTCTATAGAATTTTTCTATGGCAAACGATAACAGCCGCAAATTCAAACAGAATCAAATAATTTTTTGCATACAGCCCTGAATTGTAGAGGACTCAAGGCCTATTGATTTTGGTGAAAATCGGTTAAGGGAAAGGGGTAGTTTACCTGCAACGTTTTAAGTTTTAAGAAGAGTAAAGTACTTAATTTTGATAAATAAAGTATCCTGAAAAGAAGGTCATAATAATCCACTGTAGAAAGGTAGATGAAATATCTATAAATGAAAAGGGTAGTTGAATGGGGAGGGGGTAATTTTTTTTTATAAATTAAAATAATAGTTGATGGAGGAAGTAAATTTTATAAGTTTTAATATGTGTAATACGTTACTGACAACAAAGAAGTAGTTTCTATGGAAACATTTCATTTCACTTTAACAAAACTCTATATTTTTTCATTTTAATTTAAATCATGTGCGAGAGAAAATATATCGTTCGTGGCAGGCAAGCATATATCAATTATGTAATGTTTACGTTTCCATTTTATTATTATGATTACCGCAATAAAAAGGCAGGCAACACGCACGCGCGCGCGCACACACACACACACACACACACACACACCATTTGCATTATCTCTGACCTCACTCATGTTTATTTTCTTACATTTGCACGCTTTTTAAATGGAAAGTGCCGAAACGCACACCAACACAACGCGTGCAAGCCGAAAAAGTGTCTAGCGTGGATAGTGATTTGCTTCCTGTGGATCGCTGCGCAGTGTAACTGCATGTGTTTACAGAGGAACGGTTCATAGACAGACTTTTCGTCTTTAGGGAATGAACCCTCTGCAAGATGCTCAGGGTCCATGAGTGACTTCGGAGCGCTTCGTAGGAGTGATGATTATCTGCATAGTTCGGTTTCTTTATACGAATAAAGTAAGCCTACAATTTTTATGGATAAAGTGACTGAAAATAACATTGTATTAAACGGCTACCCCATAATAACAAAAATATCTATAAATAGTGAAATTAGTTTGAGGGTGGAAGATATTTTTTTTAGAAATTACCGAACTGAATTGAAGTAAATTATTTTAAACATAAATATTACAACATGGAAGTCATGTATGGTTCTCCATACCGATTTTTTTATTATTATTCTACTATATATTCTGATTACTGATTTCATATTTATTTTATTTTGGATTTTTAATGGTTATGAATAAACCTACAAAGCCATATCAATGTGATATCATGGTAAATGTTAGGAATATTGTTAATAATGTATGAGGTGTGATAAAAGAATAAGAATTTTCGTTTTTGTATAAAATTGTTTATTTATTCTTTGAAGTTAATATTCCCCCTTTCAAAGTAGTTCCAATATCAGATATAATGCAATTATGCCAAAGTTCTTTCCAGTCCATAAAACATTTGTGAAATTTTCAATTCGGTATAGCCTTCAGTTCAGTGACCTTTATCTTGCCTTTATCTCCTTTATGGTCGCACGGCATTGTCCTTACATTGTGCTCTTCATTTCTGGGAACAAGAAAATGTCTGCTGGGGACATATCTGGTGAATGGCATGGCTGCGCCATTACAAGTGTTATTTTTTTTTTAGTAAAAACATGCAAATTAGTAGTGAAGTGTAAGACAGTGCGTTATTATGGCACAAATTCCAATAACTGTTTGCCATTTTTTTTCTACATCATGCAATCACCGTACGACTTCACGGTAATATAGGCTACTCTTTATTGACAGTATGGCCTGACAGTAAGAATTCATAGTAGACTATCAAAATTGTAATAAAGGAAAACAATAATAAGGAGAACCATCACATCTGATGCCACTTGGGATGCTTTTTTTGGTCTTGGCTCTTCAGAAAGCTTCCACTGGGATGAATGAGTCTTTGTTTCAATGTCAGCTGTACACCCACATTTGCCCCCCCCCCCAGAATTAAATTAAGAAATTCTCGTTATTTTTTTTATCTTATCACACCTCGTGTAGTAAAGAAACTGTAGGCCTATATACATTTGAAATTGAATAAACAAAAATTATTCAACATACCAGGTTGGAAATCCAAGTTTTTAAACAATATGGAATAAGACAAATACTTGCTCATGTTTGTTTATCATTCACAACATGGTTTTTATTGAGAGAACAATTATTAGTCAGTAACTTATGTAACTGACATACAGTCCTACCAGCCATTTTGATATAGGTAGGCCCAGGCCTAATGTAATGTTTATAGAAATATTATTGATGTAAAGTTCAGCTGCAAACAAGTGAACCCGCTGAATAATGATTGAATGATCGAATCTTAAAGACTCAACCGCTTCTGTGATTGAGATATACTAGTCAAATTCACTGAAGTGTGGCGAATTTCATACACTTTCATTGCCTACCTTGACCTTCAAGTGTATGAAAGTAGCCAAAGTCAAGGTCATCCCCAGGAGTGCTGCCACATGTGGATGTAATCAACACACCTTTTCTGTTTTTGATGTGATAAGCTGACTTCATTGGTAGACTGTGTAAACCTATTTGATCTGTATTTATTATGAGTGACGTTGAGGAGCAACATCCTATGTATAGCAAATACCAGGTGGAAGTAACAAGGAACAGTGCTGTATGTGTGTGGCATTGGACATCAGAAAGCAAAGTCGTCAAAAGAAATGTTTACACATTTTTAAGGAATCTTGCCTACAGTGGAGAAGCCAGGAACAGTTTTACACAAGCACAGAAATTAACAGCAGAAGCTTGTGAAATTTCTGAGATGCTGATACAATGTATCAGCACCTTAACTTTGGCAGAGGCTCAATTATAAACCAAGGAAAGGGAGTATCAGAGGGAACACATAAAGCATTGAAATGGGCAAATTTAAGGGACAAATAGCCCAAAGGACTCTTCCAGATTACTATGACTGTCTGAGTACCCTACAACTAACAAAATCCAGACAGACTGCCATCATAAAATCAATTATTATCTTCAGAAACCTCTATTTCAGCTTCTGAAAGTCCTCAGTTTTAAATTTTAGAAGGGCAACAAACAGATAAAAACCATTACTGGAATCCAGACCCTACTGCCTCAAGAGTGAACGTTTCATTGAAATATACATTTATTGCATGCTGAGTACAAGCCTGAAGCCTAGATGTCACAAAATTATACAAATACGTATATTTAGTATGACTTCACACAGAACAGTGGGTTGAAAGTACCTATTGGTTGAGGTGGCCAACTATTATTGTACATGGAAATACAAATTTTGTAATTTATACAGCAATGGAAACAATTATTTTAAAAAAGCAACTTTTTTACATTCTTACTAACTCATAAAAAAATTAAAAATCAAGTAACGCTGAGTTCTTTTACATACAAAATTTTGAAGTATATGCCTTTAGATACATGTAACTTATGTAACTGTATGGCGTTCCTGAAGCATATAAACCCACAGACACCCAATTAAACTGAATCACAAATGAGTT
The DNA here is from genome assembly GCA_034769895.1 of Magicicada septendecula. Taxonomy (NCBI): domain Eukaryota; kingdom Metazoa; phylum Arthropoda; class Insecta; order Hemiptera; family Cicadidae; genus Magicicada; species Magicicada septendecula. The sequence continues at coordinate 493,961,690 of CM068368.1, forward strand.
ATTATTTCAGAATTTTTTTCAAAACCTTTAATATTAACATACACATGAAATTAAAATGTATTGTACACTAAAATAATATACAGATTATATAAATCTAATGAAAACTCTTAAAAACAAAATACTACTTTGAATTCCGTATACACAATTTTTTATATTATAGACTTTTGAAGATTTTGGAAAAGGCTCAATTTTGTGTTATTGGACTACTAGTTCAATATCTCAAAAACTGAAAGGCCTCTGAAAAAGTAGCTCCTGTCTATTTAACAACTAGTATTACTTAACCAAAAATTACAATTCTGAAATGCCAAGGTTTCAATCATGGGTTGAATTCGTATGAAATGCCCAAGCGTTATTACTCTAATCCACTGTCATATACAAAATTATTTAAAATTAACAATATCATATGGATATGTACTGTATGGTTGCGCAAACAATTCTCATGCAAAGCAAACTCATGTAAACAAACTACTTTCTAACCTGCAAACATTTGTTTGCCCAACTTTGTTCCATAATACTAGGATACACTGACGGCTGCTATTTTTTTGTCACAATAAATGTGAAATGAGTGTATTTATTTTGAAGTTATAAAATTAGTTTTGTAAATAATGAAAAGAACACCTTGACATCATGTGGTTTAAGCACTAAATGTTTCACTGTTTGGAATAGTGACTGGAGCATGCACAGAATGTATGTAAAGCTGTCTTCCGACGTGAGAATTCTGTGCATGACCACCCTGTATATATGTCCTATAAAAATATAGTACACAATAAATAATGACTAGATAGATTTGTTACTAGTGTGAACATATACAAACCAGGTTAAAAGTCTTACAGTTCAAATGTTCAATTTATTTTTGAATAATTATGGAACATGACAAGAGGTCACACTGAAGACATGGTAATAAAATGATAAGTTTTTTCAAGTATAGATATTTTGGTGAAGGTCACATTAGAGCATTTGATATAAATCTGGTTCTGTTATGTTGGGTTGCACTTTTTTTACCTATACCATACTTGCATTTACAGTGGAACATGGAAGTCTAGAAAACAACTTCTACAGTTAAAATCATAAGACAAAATTAATAACATATAATGTATCATCAATACACAGTCAAAAAGTTTTCTCCACCAATCACAAATTTCAAAAGAATCCCTACTACACATTTTGCAAGTACACTTCTGTTAATACACGATTGTTATGTTTTCATTACTCCATTGGGAAATTTTTGTGAGGTAAGTGTAAATGGGCCATTCCATGAAAAATGAGCCTGATAAGAAAAAAATTATTTTTAAAATATACTTATTTTACTTAGTTTCATTACCTAAACATATTAAATTTCAATATTCAAAAAAAAAATTGGAAATTTTTTTTTCAAGAGAAATTTAAACTTGAAGTTTCAGTATCACTTTTCTGATTGTGTACCTTAATTTTGTTCATTTAGGTTGGCATTACTTTTTAAAGATAAACAAAAATTGTGGTTGCCATTGTTGGTATATTATTAAAGTGAAGAACTTTGTCTACACATTGGACTTGAAAATTTTTAAATAGGTAAGTTATTTCAATTTTATTTTTATTATTGAATGGGGCTGTTTCAGTGTCCCAACCGTGACAGCAAAAGGTACAAAAGTTTATTTTGTGATAAAACTAATTTATAGGTTATGTTTGTTTTATAGTGGGAGTATGTATTAGAGTATAATACACCTATCAATAATAAAAATGCAGTTAATAAATGTAAACACCATGATATTTTAATAATTCTTTTTCTGTCCCACCCGTGACAGTTTTCAACTTGATTTATTAGGTTGCTAACCTAAAGTGTTCTTATGAGTTCTAGGTTAGGCATATGTTCATTTCAACACTTATCATCAAGATAGACTAGTATTAGGCCTAACTTTCATTTACTTATTGGAATTATACAGGTTTTAATTAAATTTTCTTTTTTTTTTCAGAAATGGGGAAGACTACATCTGCAGAGCGTATGAGAAAGCTGCATGAAAAACTAAATTAAGATAAAAACAAATGTGAAAGCTTCAAAGAAAAGGAGAGGGCCAGAGATAAGAAGAGGCGAGAAAAGATGAAGTTGGTAAAGCTGCAAAATCACTTATGGAATACAGATGGAAAGAAACTGAGTGCAAAAGAAAGTACAGACAAAAGATAAAAGAACAAGAATCTAGGCCAATTGGCGACACTACTATTCCAGAGATTTTAAATGCCCACAATCTCTTGGAAAGGCTGTTACCAAAGTTAAAAGAGTGTTGCCATTCAGTCCACGGAAAAGAACAGCCGTGTTACGAAAGCTTGTGTATGAGAGTTCACCTCAAGCGGCAAAAACACTATTTGATAAAAGCCCTAAATAGAACACCAAAAGTTCTATTTCACAAGATAATATCTCAAAGGTCCATGAGTTTTATAATTCAGATGATATTAGCAGGCAGGCACCGGGAGTTAGGGATGTCAAATCTATTAAAGATCCAACAAGTGGAAAAAGAATCACAATCCAAAAGCGGCATATGAATATGACGGTCCAAGAGGCCTATGCCTTATTTAAGATTGATAACCCAACAATTGAAATCAGCAAATCGAAATTTTATGAACTGAGGCCTAAAAATATTGACTTAGCTTCTCAAATGCCACACAATGTTTGCGTTTGCAAATACCACGCTAATTTCAGTTTCCTAATTGAAGCCATAAGTAGGAAAGACATTTTTTTCCCTTCCACGCATTCTGATCTTTTGAGCCTTACTTGTTGTGATTTGGAAAATGAAAAATGCATGAATGGTGAATGCAAAAAGTGTGTACTTAATTTGCACACCCTAATTGATGAAGACTTAAACATGTCGTCTGAGATTTTCTGGAAGCAATGGAAAGATGACTGTTCTACCCGGCCTAAGGTTTTTGAAGCAAAAGGAACCATAGAAGAAGCTGTCAATGAGCTACAAAATCAATTTAGTAAATTTAAGAAGCACTTCTTTGTAAAGCGATTACAAGCTAAAGCTTTCAAAAAAGTGTTCAAGTTAAAAGATTCTGTTGTTTACACAGATTCTGATAGTGACACAGAAAAACAAGATGGTGTAGCAAGTTGTACAAATGAAACAGATGTGCCGGTGGTTGGAGTGAAGCCGTTCATTGATGGAGTGACTATTGGGACATATGTTTTAGTTGAATTTGAAACAACTACAAAAAGACAAAGTACCAGGCCTACTAAATATAGATATGCTGCAATATGCCAAAGTAATGTTGAAGACGATGGAGAAGTCAAGGTGATGTGTATGCGAGCCGTAAACAATTCTGGAAAGCTGTTTCAAGTTGATGAAAAGGACATATATGTGTAGTTTGAACATATTCTTAGTATCTTACCCCAACCTAATGTTAAACAAGTCAGAAGCAACATTTTTTATGAATTTACTGAAAATGTAGATGTGTTTGAAAGTGGTTGATTGGCCCAGAGATGGACAAGAAGAAAATATTTTTTTTTTATAGATTCTAAATTTTAGTAAATACTGTTCGATATTTCGGATCGAACCGGTCATTCTTTTCATTTTCCGAGGTTGGCACTATGGCTTTTGTAGAGCTAGTACATGCACGTGAACTTTTAGCTCGGTCGTACGCCAGCCATCTCAGTGTCAACGTCCACGAGTCGGGCCCTTCTCGGCAGGTAGAAATCCATGCATTTCACCCATCCTTATCCCAACCAGTCTATCCTGCCTTGAGTGTCAGGATCAACCCAGTCGTGAGATACGGTAAGTCATTTTTTTATATTATTTATGTCTGATTAGCAATTCTGCATGCTGCTGCTTTCGAGCTCACCAGAGGCTATTAAATTATCATGTAAGAAAGCCGTATTCCTTTCCATCTTTTTAAACTATTATCTCACATCTATTTACTACCAGAGGTTCATGAGGTTGCTAGCTTTTCAATTAAATATTTTGCCGTCACGACTGGGAGCACGTGCTTCGTAATTTTGTGCATGATGCTGCTGGTGGGTTGAGTTCCAGTAATTGGGTTGTAAGTCAGTTTTGGCTGCGTGATTTTTATTTTAATTACCAACGTGCCGTGCCGTTTTGTTTTTTGTGCCTGCTCGTGGGTGTTTTGCATGCGGTTAATTTTTTAAATTTCATGAATGTTTGTCATTTGCATGCTATCGCACGGAAGCACGTTGGTATAATACGTAGGCATGTGAACTACGAGTTTGCGTTTATGGCTGTAGCTTGTGGTCAGCAGTGTCGTCGTGTGTGCATCGCCAGGTGGGCAGATTTTGTGTCAAAATTTTACTTTTGTATTTATCTTGCTCGGTACTGTTTATGCAAAGTAGTTGTGTGAGACGCCTAGTTATCTCGAGCACTGTTAGGCTAAGTCGGTGCGTGATTATTGTTCAGTTTCTAATTCTCTTATTAAGGGTGGTTGTAGGTTGCGCGATATTTTTTAATTCAATATGCCTGCTAAATTGTCGTTGGCAGCTTTTGACCGGACCACTTCGGTGGGAATACTTGCATTGCAGCATTTGATAAATAAGTTGGAAGGGTTGCCGCAATTGAGAGCCGTGGATCAACATGAAGCCGGTATTTTGGCCTCCAGGTTGTCCGAAGAATATCAGGACCTTCTAGGTAAGGTCGATCCTTACCTATCGGCCGAATCATTGCCCCAGGGATTGGACGAGGACCACATTTTTGCGGTGGTAGCTCAAATTAAGGATATTTATGTCCGGGGTAGCAGTTTAGCGTCCAAACTAACAAAACCAGAGATACCGGTTGGTTCCGGTCAATTTTCATCGGCAAGTGGCGGGCACCCAGGTGTGCTTGTTCATGAGTTGCCGAAGCTTTCGTTACCTTGTTTTGATGGCCGGGCCAAATGTTGGTCCGAGTTTTGGTCAAAGTTCACCACATTGGTGGACGAAAGTCCTGCCCTCACTCCAAAGCAAAAATTGTTATATTTACTGACTCATCTTAAGGGTGAGGCTTATGAGAAGGTTGCCGCGCTTCCCATAGTTGATGATAGTTATTCACTTGCACTGTCAACTCTTAAAAGTCGTTATCACAATCCTCGTTTGGCCGCTCGGGTTTATTGTACCAATCTGCTTCAGTTACCAGCCGCTTCTATGCGATCAGCTGCGTCTATTAGAAAGTTGGTGGACAGCTTCAATGCTAACTTTTCAGCGTTGTCAGCTCTAAACATTGCTGATATATATCAAGCAATATATGCGTCTTTTGTATTGTCTAGGCTGGATCTATCATTGCGTGAACGTTTTGAGGCGTCTGTTACGGACAAAGAGAATCTCCCTGCCCTAACAGAAATTATGACATTTTTAACCGCTATGGCAGAACAGAAAGAACAGGCATCTTTGGAATCGGCTTTACCTGCTCTTCCCAGCACTAGCCACCAGAAAACCCAGAAGGTTTCTTTTTCTAAGGCTACTCCTCTTGCTGTGTCTACGTTATCTGCGGAAGTTACGCAACGGGATGCATCTGGTTCACGTTGCCGCGATTCCCGGACCCATTTGCTTCTCAAGTGTCCGGCGTGGCTGAGTAAGGACCCTAGGGCTCGATTTCAGAGTCTTAAAAATAAAAAATGTTGTCTTTCGTGCCTCCAACATAAACATTCGGGCTGGTGCAAAACGTGTGGCTCTAAGTACCACCACACTTTACTTCATTTCAAAAGTGCCCGTCCGTCTCCGTCTCGTTCACAGATTTCTGACACAGCTGAACTTAAGGCAGCGGAGTCATCGCTTGTTGATCTGTCGAGCACTACTCTGACCGTGTCTCTGCCCCATCCTGCAGGGGTTCTGTTAGCCACCTGTCTAGCAGTCTTGTCGTCTCCGAATGGTGGTTATATTGTAGTTAGGGCCATCCTGGATAGCGCGTCCCATGCTTCTTTCATCACTGAAGCATGTGCATCTCGCTTAAAATGTGCTTGTTTTGACGCTTCGGTAAGTGTCAATGGGGTAGGTGATATTGCCACCAAAGCAAAAAAGGTGTGCCATCTGTCCTTGGAAACTTTAAAACGCGAGGTTGTGGCATCTAACCATGCCTTTATAATTCTTTCTAAGATCTCGTCGGACTCACCTAGGTTCCAGGTGTTGCCTGAAGTTAAGCAGGCTACAAAAGATCTTTTGTTAGCTGACCCTACCTTCGATGTAGCAGCCCCAATTGATGCGTTGTTTGGAGCCGATATTGTAGCGGCTATTCTTATGGGAGAGACTATTCCTTTGGGTGCAGGTTTGCCTGTTGCAGTTAGGACACGTTTTGGGTTTGTGATTACGGGTAGAGCCCCAATTTCACTTAATTGTGCATTGACTTGTGCTAGCGGTCTCACTGGCCTTCCTTTGGATCTGGTATCTGCACATCAGCTTCACTGTCATTTCCACCACTTTTATCCTTCCATCACAACGTTATCTACGGATATACCAAACCTACTTGAGCAAGTTCATCGTTTTTGAGAGGTCGAAGAGCCTCCAGTTGTACCCCACCAATTATCTGAAGAGGATCACTTTGCTGAAAGGTTTTACATGGAGTCAACAAGTCGGTTGCCGTCGGGTCGTTACCAGGTGCGCTTGCCGTTCTTCAAAAACTCTTTTCACATTTTGGGAAATTCCCTTAAGGGAGCCATGTCTCGGTTTTTTGCGTTAGAAAGGAAATTTGCCGCGAACAGTCAGTTTAAGAGCCAGTATGTACAATTTATAACGGATTATGTCGCTCAGGGGCATATGTCATTGGTGTCTGACCCCAATTTTCCAAAATATTTCATCCCTCATCATGGTATCTTTAAAGTTAGAGGTGATACTTCAAAAATCAGGGTGGTGTTTGACGCCAGTATGAAGACGTCCTCTGGGATTTCCTTAAATGATGTGTTATGTGTCGGCCCTAAGTTGCAGACCTTATTGTCCGACGTTTTGACTTTGTTTCGGCGGTTTAGCCATGTTTTTACGTGCGACATCGAACAAATGTACCGCCAAATTGCTATGCATCCTGATGACTCGGCGTACCTGTGTATTTTATGGCGTGAGGAGGTTACCGCCCCACTAAGGGTTTTCGCTTTGCGTACCGTTACTTACGGGCTGGCTTGCGCCCCTTTTCAGGCGTTGCGAACCTTGCAGCGGCTGGCTCAGGATGAGGCAGTTAATTTTCCTGCGGGAGCGGCGGTACTTAGCCGTAATATTTTTGTGGATGATATTGCTGCTGGCGCTGATTCAAAATCAGAGCTTTGCAAACTACAACGGGAATTAATTCTGTTGTTGTCTTCAGGAGGGTTCAATTTGAAAAAATGGTGCACTAATCAACCCGACTGCTTACATGAATCAGCCGCTCCGAGTGATTCCGTCGTTGCTAAGGATAAGGATATTCTGGGTTTAAGTTGGGACCATTTTACCGATTGCTTCTCCTTTCCTCCTTTGGCCTGTTGCAGCAATGCTCAGGTTCAATTTACCAAACGTGTCATGTTATCTCAGATGGCACAATTATTTGACCCATGTGGTTGGCTTTCGCCAGTGATTTTCAGGGCCAAGGCTTTTTTCCAAAAACTCTGGGCTGAGGGCTTGGACTGGGATGCTCCTCTAAGTGATGACTTAAATGACTATTGGAGTCAATTCCTGTCCTCTTTGAATCATCTTCCGGTAATTACTATTTCCCGGCCATTCTTCCCTAAAGGTGGGCATATTGAAAGGGTAATATTGCATGGTTTCTGTGATGCTTCCCAGTTAGGTTACGCGGCCGTCCTCCATCTGTCCATTTATACTGACTCTGGTCCTCCGGTGGTTTCGTTGGTGTCGTCTAAAACTAAAGTGGCACCTCTTAAAACTTTATCAATCCCACGTTTGGAGTTGTTGGGAGCTTATCTTTTAGCCAAACTTGTTCGTCATTATGTTGGTTTATTCTCATCATGTATTCAATTGAGTCACGTTTTCTTATGGACGGACTCGACGATTGTCTTGGATTGGCTGAATATGCCTACTTTTAAATTGAAGACATTTAGTGCTAATCGGGTGGCTGCCATTACCGAGTGGACCGATACTAAATCTTGGCGTCATGTGCATGGTGTTTCTAACCCCGCTGATTTAGCCTCTAGAGGCACGTCACTCTCCAGCCTCCGGTCGTCGACATTGTGGTGGTCAGGGCCAGATTGGTTAAAGCTTATGCTCTATGCTGGCCCCCTATTAATTATCGCCCGAATCACGACGTGCAAGATGTTGCCTTGGAAACCAAGGTCTCTTCGTTTCTCACTCAGGAGCCCCGGGTGCAATTGTTTGAGCACTTGTCCTCGTGGCCCTTAGTGGTGGGGGTTACCTCAGTCATCTTAAGGTGGGCTATGCCTTCGCGGATTGAAGCTTCCACAGCCATGGATTGGAAGAAGTTGGCTGTTAAGTATATTTTACGCTACATTCAGCGCAGCGTGTTTGGACAGGAGCTCGCGGCTCTTCGTTTAGGTAAGCGGCTCCTGGTCCGCATTCAGCGCCTGGTCCCGTTTATAGATGATTTTGGCCTCATTCGAGTACGCGATCGCTTGACTAACTCTGCGGTTACTAGAAATCGTTTTCCGATTTTACTGCCCAAGCATCACCACCTAGTAGGGTTGCTAATTCATCACACTCATGTGTGGTTAGGTCATGCTGGGCCCTTGCAAGTTCAATTTCAGCTTGCCCAAAATTATTGGATTTTGTCCGCACGTCAGGCAATAAGAACTATAATTTGGAAATGTCTTCCTTGTTTCAGGGCGCGTCCTCGCCCCACCAACCCGTTAATGGGGGATCTGCCAGTTCCTAGGGTTAATCCAGCACCTCCATTTTATTCTTCCGGCATGGATTATGCTGGCCCCTTTTTGGTACGGGCCTACGCTGTTCGGAAGGCACCTATAGTCAAAGCGTATCTCTGCATTTTCATCTGCTTAGCCACTAAAGCAGTTCACTTTGAAGTGGCTATGGATCTTTCAACGCCCCAGTTTATTGATGTGTTGAGGCGGTTTATTAGTCGTTGTGGGGCTCCGAAAACACTGTATTCGGATTGTGGTAGGAATTTTGTGGGGTCGCGCTCTGAACTGAAACGGGAGCTCCAAAATGTGCTTTCCAATCCTGACCAGTCAGCTCAGATAACAGCTTTTGCTGTTGACAATAACATTGAATTTAAATTTATCCCTCCGTCTGCCCCTCATCAGGGTGGCTTGTGGGAACGGGCTGTCCAGTCGGCCAAGTTTCACATGAACGTATGATTGGGACCAGGTCGCTGACCATAGCAGAATTTTCGTCGTTATGCATTCGCATTGAGGGAATCTTAAATTCCCGTCCTTTGACTGCCCTATCCTCTGATCCTAGTGATTACCAGGCTCTAACGCCTGGTCATTTTTTGGTTGGCCGCCCCATTACCGCGCCCCCGGAAGCTGAAGTCTCATTAAATGAAGGGACCGTCCGTCATTACAAACAAATTGCCGCTTTGCTCCAAGCCTTTTGGAAAAGGTGGCGTTTGGAATACTTGACGGCACTTCATGCCCGATCGAAGTGGTCGTCTAAGTCAAGAAATTTAATGGTTGGGGACCTGGTGGTTATGGAGGAACAGAATTCTCCCCCCTGATGTGGCCTCTTGGCCGAGTTTCAGCTGTGTTTCCGGGGAGCGACGGGGTTGTTCGTCACGCTTCAGTTAAAACCTCCACAGGTTCTTTTGAACGACCGGCTATTAAATTATACCGGTTGCCCATATCTTCTTGATTGGGTTTATCTTGTTTTTTTTTCGGGTGAGCAGAATTAATTTCAATGATTGTTGTGGACTTACTGGACACTTTTCTGGGATTTCCCAGGTGATTCCTTCCAGCTGTTGTCCGCAGTGAATTTTACATTGTGGAATGTTTCTGGCATGGCGTTGTGCCAGTTCATTGGGAGTTATGGATGCTCAACAAATCAACAACAAAAATAAGTAAAAAAAAAAAAGGAAAAAAGGGGGAATAAAGGGAAAAAAAACTAGGGGACTAACTAAGTTGATTTGCTGAGTTTTACATTGTGTTTGGCTGGGCCATTGTTTATTGTATGTTATTGGATTTTGTCTGCTCTACCCGAACCTTTCGGATTGCTCGCCTGGTCCATGCGCCCGTGGCGGAGTTATTCGGCATGGTTTTCTGATTCATTGCATGTTTTGCCTGTTTTCTGTATGTTTGTATTTTCTTGTGTTTGCGTGTGACCCCCTCCTAGGTTGGAGGGTAATTTTCAGAGAATGTTCCTGTTCACCAAAAGCCAAATTTTTGTACTGCATTCTTGGCCATGTCTTTTGGTGTAGTTGGTGGTTGACCCATTGCGGTCAACGGGGGCCGGTGTTCGATATTTCGGATTGAACCGGCCATTCTTTTCATTTTCCGAGGTTGGCACTATGGCTTTTGTAGAGCTCGTACATGCACGTGAACTTTTAGCTTGGTCGTACGCCAGCCATCTCAGTGTCAATGTCCACGAGTCGGGCCCTTCTCGGCAGGTAGAAATCCATGCATTTCACCCATCCTTATCCCAACCAGTCTATCCTGCCTTGAGTGTCAGGATCAACCCAGTCGTGAGATACGGTAAGTCATTTTTTTATATTATTTATGTCTGATTAGCAATTCTGCATGCTGCTGCTTTTGAGCTCACCAGAGGCTATTAAATTATCATGTAAGAAAGCCGTCTTACTTTCCATCTTTTTAAACTATTATCTCACAAATACATTATACTTTGTAGGCTATGGTAGATAGTAAGTATAGTAATAGCAATAGGTTTTTTGTAATTATTCAATTTTTAACAACCTTAATTGTATTTTAAATCGAGTGTACGCCAGACGCGTCCCACCCGTGACATTTCATTGTCCCATCCGTGACAGCATTTTTTCCTTAATTTTGTATCGTTAAATTTCTTAAACTTAATTTCTGATTGCATAGTTGTAACCAATAAACATTGATTTAAACAGATATGCTGAGTTTATCATTGATTCACCTCCCAACTCACAGAGTTTTTCCATAAATCAAACTTATCTCGAGCTCCATGTCCTTTTTTTGTCCCACCCGTGACAATACTTTAACATTTAATAAAATTGTCAAAAATATCTATAAAAATAATAAAAAATTAGTAAAATGTTCAGTATCTTATTAAGAACACAGTTTAAATTTTGGTTGTTAATTTTTATGTATATTTACATTGTTACACATGCGTGAATACCAAAAAACATGGTCCAAGTGTCCCACCCGTGACAATGGAATGGCCCAAATGCAGTATAGCTTGAGACCACCTTAAAATACCTTCACAAAACAACACAAAAAGTTATTAATGACTGTTACATTAAACTTTATATTGTTTTAGTGGAGTTTCTGGTTGTTTCTGTTCAGATACAAGTATACTTCCAAAGTCATACAAAACCGTTACACAATATTTTTTAACATGAAAACTTCCGTTACAAAAATATTAGCACATACCCTTATATTAGTAGTCCATCAGAACTCTCCAGTTTTGAAGAGAACTTCAACAGATTATGTGTGACAATGTAGACAATATTGACTGTTTGAAAACTAAAATCTCCCTAATGTTTACAATTACCCCACCTAATCCTATTTTTCAAAATTGATTGGTTACTTTTAATTTGTGACCTTATTGTTGACAAACGTAATCAATGTGCGCTATAATTTAAGGGGAGAGTAGCACTTTTTTGGTCAACAAACTCAATTTTTTTTATTATCCTAAAAGAATCACCAATTCTTTCTGAATAAGAAAATATATACTTTTATATACTTTTGCAGTCTGAAAATAGTTTTAAAAAATAAAATGTAAGCCATTGTTGCACTTTTGAAGCATATTTTGTGAAAAGGCTCACCAACAGAATCGTACTATAACACATATTGTATGTGCTATGGTATGATTGTTATGTTTAGTAAGTTGGCAATGGTCAGCTGTTCATCTAATTTGAACATTTCTTCAGGTTTGAGCTGATGTTAGTTTATTGTTTTCTGGTTTGTTTACAGTATATACCTACACAATTGTAAAGTGATAGTGGCTTAGTAGTTATAAACATTAGTGAAAATCTTTCTAAATATTGTTTATTTAGTGAACTATTGTGTCAACCTCTTTGAAACTCAAATAAAATAATGCCTAGAATAAAGAAACTCAACTCAAAACATATTTTCAAAGGGAATAGGTTTACTGCAAGTAACAGCAATCCTGAGTAACTTTCAACGGATGACAATCCGCAGGATTTCCTATGTCCCAAAAGAGAAGATACCTGGTGCAAATATAATAAAGCACAATCTACAAACACACATTATACACATGTGAACTCTTTACCAGAAGCAATCATGAAAGCCATAAAGCCTATATGTTGGGAGTTGTCAAAAGAGGAATTAATGAAGCGGTGTCTCCATGGAAAGACACAAAATCCGAACAAAAGTTTTAATAGCTGCAAATGGCAAAGGGTACGAAAAACTGTGTTTGTAGGACTACAAACACTAAAACTGGGTGTTACAGATGCAGTTATATGCTTCAATGAAGGCTTCACAGCCAAAGCAAATGTCCTAGAAAGGATGAAAATTAAACCTGGTAAATTTATGTTCAAGGGGTTTAAAAAATATAGACTGCGTCAGGGTTCTTAAAGCTGAAAAAGAGGCACAAGAACAAACTAAGAAGCAAAGGGTCAGGAGATTAAGTAAGAGAAAGCGAGAAGACATTGAAGATGAAGATTACTACTGCCCTGGAGGATTTTAGTGCTGAAAAAATAAGTTTTACTTTCATTTGCGTTTTTCCGAAAATGCATTTTTTTTTTTTATTAGGTACACTTTTCTCAAGACTGAGTGGACATACTGACTTGAATTTTTTTGTGGATGTGTAATACCATTATGTTTATAAAGTGCACTAGAATGATCACTATTAATATTAAAATGCCAATAAAAATGGAAAATAAAATTTTTCTTCATTCATCCGGGAAACTAAAAATTACAACAAAAAATTTAATAGAAATATTTGTTTTACAAAGACAGTTCTAGTACATCTTATTCACTACTGTTTTAGTGTGATTTTGTAAAAATTTCATGACCTAGCTCCAATAGTTTTGAAAATAATGTTACCTAAGTGTAGCTAAATCTGCCATTTAAACTACATGGGAATGAAAAAGTGCTACTCTCCCTTTAAGGTAATTATGTTTCAATATGAAGCACACTAAAAGTGACAAAGTAATGGTGCATAATTACCTTAAAATTTGCTTGCAAGGTAGCAGATTTGATATCGAGTGATATATACAGACAACTCTACATCAACACAAAATACCATAATTTGTTTTTTCTAATGAAGTGTACGTTACGTTTAATAAAGCATGTAACTAAATGAATGGTGTTCAGTTCCTGTACGCTAAGAACAATTTTCCAATTGTGTGAATATCCACTTGTAGGTTAAAAATGTGTGTATGTGTGCACCTGATGGTCATATATTTAAATCATCAAATATTACCATTCAACATGTTAAATGTATTATTATGCATTCCAGGTTTAACATCTCTAAACTTCATGTTCTTGCCACTTCGGTTTTTCATTTTTATCCCTGTGCAATAAAATGTCAAAATAATTACAACTGAAAGTATATTCCTATACTATCTTCATATTGTAACATAAATGATATCTATATCGATAAATACACATAAAATACGAGGTATCTTCATACTGTAATATAAATGGTATCTAAATTGATAAATATACATCGAGTACAAGGATAACGCAACAGGAAAAGACGTATACAATGTCATTACAAAAAATATTCCAAGTGTGATTTATAGCTAACAAATATGCTAGTACTTACCGTAATAATAACTTCTAGATCTGTCTCGTCCAGAGTTAAACTTGTTGGGCATAATTCACACAAAATTCACTAAAAATTATACAATTTACTAACAAACACCGATATACCCCTAACAACTAACATGTATTTGTCAACAGGGCGGCAACTGTCTACTCACAAACAATGTATAATTGTTAAATTTATAGTAATTTCAATAAACGAAAAATCTGACTAAACTGATCATTTTTCAGATTGGAATTGCGAAGTCTATAGTTTTTGAATACAAAAACAACAATAATTGTTTTAAGAAAAATACAGGATGATGATACAAAATATAATATACATGAGTTTATTTTATAATATATAGATGGTATGAAATTCTACGCGTGTTAAATCGCCTACACAATTTGTTCTAATACAAAAGTCAGAATTAACTGAATGGAGTATTCTTAACATGATAATGTTTTTAGGCTGGGGGTCATTCCACAAAAATGTAACGCTTCCACACTTTCGATTCCCACAGTCCAGAAATCTTCGGTCTCTGTCGTTTTGTTATATAGTAAATATTTGTTATATGCACATTATACATTTCGGATTTTCAAAAACCTAAAAGCATTAGCATGCTTCGATGTTTCAGTTTCATCGAAATTTCCTTACATTTTTTTAGGAATGTCTTCTGTTAAGCGTCTTCCACTTCTATTACTCACAATTAGTAATACATGATGCCTGACTGAAAATTTAGCAGGAATCAGTAAAAAAAGAAGTTTGGTTCCATAAATGAAGAATTGGGTCTTTCACCAGAATGAATTTATCCCCCAAAAGAAAGAAAAGAATAACAGTATTTTGATTCTAAAAAGTAACAATAAAATGATGATGAATATCCCACCGAGATTTGTCAGAGACTAGAGTTAAAAATTAATAATATATTTTTGTACAGTACAATCGTCAATGAATCGTGTGCACACATTTTTATACAGTGTCTTTCTCGTGTGCACACTGAAGTACGTGAGTATTGTACGTTTCTAATATACATACTATATCTGTTTGACGCAAAATAGCTAATATTTGTATTATTGTCCGATCCTCACTAAATCAATATCCACTAAAACTATATCTATGATTATACGATAATAGCTGTTGCTTATACCAATATACAGATGCTCTAGACGAGCACGAAACTCAAATGCCAACCAGTTGTTTGTAAATTTGTGATACTGTTTTGATCTAATATCTCAGTTTATATTCGTACCACGTCAGTTTTAATGTTATAAATTTCTATTATTTTTTATTAATTATTTTAGTTTACATCTCATTTAATATTTTAAGTTCCATGTCAGCGGTAACTGAAATGTTGTAATTTCACACCGGGAGAGGTTAAGTATAAAGTGCAATCGAAATGGGCGACCACACATCAGATAAAGGAAGAGATTCCAGAAGGAAAAAGTTTTACACGTCTAGCAAGGTAATTACATAGGAACTTCGCATTTTTTTGTTTATGAAAGTTGTCATTAAAAATTATTTTGTGATAAAGATTATGTGTGTGTGTGTGTGTGAGTGAGTGAGTGAGTTTTCCTTAAATTTGATTTTTGTTCCTTTCTCACTCAACTTCAACAATATGCTACCGTTTGGAGATTGAATAGTAAGTATTGATTGATAATAAGTTATTACATTTCTGTTAATCAGTTTATATATTTGGCTTTAGGAGAGGGAAGACAAGCATTACGGATCGCGACGTCTACCAATAATTTTAACAAAACCTGACGCAGAAAGGGATAAAGATGGTAGAGGAATCAAGAAAGTACAAGAGAGCCAAGAAAAGCCATTGTCTCAGCCAACCATAATACTTCGTACAAGAGATGGTGACAACCGTGCAGTTTCACCAAGTCAGCGTTCAGTTACAGTGAGCAGGTTGGTAGAGACTATACCAAATCCAGTTTTATTAATACTATAAAACAGAGGAAACAGTTTGTATGTTCGATTCAAATTTATGACATTTCAGTGGTATAAAAGTACCAAAGATAGTGTGTGTATTGTAGGTAAGTTTTTTTTAAACGATTTTCATTGTGAATATTCATATATTCAGAAAGGCAGTCATTTCATCAGTTTTAAATTTCATCAGATAAATTTTTTAAGTATGTCGGTCATTGTCTACTGGTAGGAATTGTAATAATTGGGGAATACCCAGAACACATCTTGTTCATCAAGTCAAGTCTGTTCATTAACTTATGGAGGGTTACATTTGAATGTAATATTGTGTTTAAGCTCCCATGTAAGTCACCTGCTCCATGTTTTTCCACTACTGATTAACTAAATTAATATTTGTGTAAGGACTTTTTGCTGTGATATAAATATACAAGGTCTGACAATTAAGTTCACGAACTCGCCACTGTTTAGTGCTGAGGGCAGCACTATGCAAACAGTTTTGTAAAATTTCATAAACTTGGTATTTCAGTGTCTCACAGCAGTGTTCATTTTGACATGTGGCAGATTTGTGCTGAGTGGCATGCATTGTTGTATGTGCTTATGTGTGTCTAAGCTGGAATTAGAGCAATGAACAAACATCAAATTTCTGGTGAAACTGTGCAAGAGTGGGAGTGAAATACGGGAAACATTGGTGCAGGTGTATGGGGAGTATGCCATGAAGACAGTAGCGGTGTACAAATGGATTAAATGGTTTTCTGAGGGGAAGTAACAAGTGACTGACGAAGAAAGGGTAGGACGGCTGGTAACAAGCTGAACGGACAAAAACATTGCCAGAATTCATCAAATTGTGTGTCCAAATTGGCGACAGACTGTGAGATCCATAGCAGACCAAGTAAACATTAATAGGGAAATTGTTCATAAAGTTTGAACTGAAGACTTTGGAATGCGCAAGGTGTGTGCAAAAATGGTCCATAAGGAGCTCACCAATGAACAAAAGCAAAGTGACCCTGAAACAAAGCGACAAAGTGCCCAATGTAAGTCACCTGATTCTCCATGACCAAAAAAATTCTGTCAATCAAAATCAAAACATTGTTGATAACCTTTTTTTTGATATCTGAGGGATTGTTCACTATGAATTTGTACCATCAGGACAAACAGTTAACCAAGCGTACTATTTGGGAGTGCTCCAAATGTTGCGTGAAAAAGTGAGATGCAAGCGACCGGAACTTTTCCCCAACAACTCATGGCTTATGCATCATGACAATGCACCTGCGCACACGGCACTGTCTGTATGGGAGTTTTTGGCCAGGAACAAATAACTTTGGTAGACCACCCGCCATACTCACCTGACCTTGCCCCCAAAGACTTCTTTCTTTGCTCGAAAAGCAAAGAAGTTTTGAATGGAAGACATTTTGATGACATTGAGGACATTAAGGCTAATACGATGGCAGCTCTGAAGGCAATTCCAGAAAAAGAGTTCCAAAATTGCTGACATCCAAAGGGTGGAGTCGATGTTGGCATCAGTGTATAGCTTCCCAAGGGGAGTTCTTTGAAGGTGAGTACAGTGTTATTCAGCAATACGGTATGTAGCATATTTTCTACGACGAGTTAGCAACATTAATTGTCAGATCTCAGTACTAGTGTATTGTAGCCCCACCCACTGGTATCAATATCAGTTACATGTCTAAATTCAAACAAATGATAACAGACTATTAAAAATATTCAAATAACAAAGTGATACTGAAAATAAGTTGTCATAGTAATTTTGTTATGTTTAGTGTTGTACTTCTATGTTCCTTAAGGGAATGGAACATTGTGAAAAAAAATCGTATTTGAGATAAGGGCTGATTCTGATTACACTATCCTCAAAACACGAATAAAGTCATTTTCCGAAATGTGCCGGTGTGTAGAATGTTTTCTATGGCGAACGATAACTGCCACAAATTCAAACAGAATCAAATAATTTTTTGCATATGTGCCCCTGAGTTGTCGAGGACTCAAGGCTTATTGATTTTGGTGAAGATCGGTTAAGTGGAATGGATAGTTTACCAGCAACATTTTATGTTTTAACAAGAGTAAAGTACTTAATTTTGATAAATAAAATAACCTGAAAAGAAGGTCATAATAATCCACTGTAGAAAGGTACATGAAATATCTATAAATGAAAAGGGTAGTTGAAGGGGAGGGGGTAATTTTCAATAATGAAAATTATAGTCGAAGGGGGAGGGGATCATTTTTTACTTCTATGTTCCATAAGAAAATGGAAGTATGGTGATGGGGGAAAAAAATCGTGTTTAAGATAAGGGCTAATTCTGATTGTACTACCCTCAAAACATGAAGAAAAGTCATTTTTCGAAAACTGTCTGTGTGTCTGCCTGTATGTAGAATTTTTTCCTATGCCAAACGATAACTGCTGCAAATTCAAACAGAATCAAATAATTTTTTGCGTACCTGCCTGAGTTGTAAAGGACTCAAGCCTTATTGACTTTGGTGAAGATCGATTACGGGGAAGGGGTAGTTTACCTGCAACGTTTTACGTTTTAATAAGAGTAAAGTACTTGAAAATTCATTTAAACTTTTTCAAACAATGGTAATTGTTAAAAATAAAATAATTTTGTTCCCAGGCAATAAAATTGTAATTTTTACATTTTAATTTAAATCATGTATGAGTGAAAATATATCGTTCCTGGCAGGCAAGCATATCTCAGTTATGTAATGTTTACATTTATAAAGTTTTATTATTGTGATTACCGCAATAAAAAGGCAGGCAGGACACGCGCGCGCGCGCGCACACACACACACACATACACAATTTGTGTATTTCTGTCTTCACTCATGTTTATTTTCTTATGTTTGCACGCTTTTTATTGTAAAGTGCCGAAACCCACACCAACACAACGTGTGTAAGCCGAAAAGGTGTCCAGCGTGAACAACGATTTGCTTCCTGTGAATCGCTGGCCAGTGTAACTGGACGTGTTTACAAAAGGATGGTTCATAGACGGACTTTTTGTCTTTAGGGAATGAACCCTCTGCAAGATGCTCAGGGTCCATGAGAGACTAGGGAATGAACCCTCTGCAAGATGCTCAGGGTCCATGAGAGACTTCAGAGCGCTCCTTCTTTTCCGCATGTTTGTTCTGTGAAATGTACACTGTAGATTCGCAGCTTTACTCTGAGCAACGCTCCATAGGGAATGTTGAAAATTTTTGTCCAGGGTGTACCCTCGTACACACTAAAACCTGCTCTGATGTTTTGATTACGGACATCATAATATTAAAATTTTACATATTGTGTTGTGGTCTCCAAGTTGCAGATAACTAACTATATTTAATATTACCTTGTGTATCCAGGTACACTGGTGCTCCTCCTTGCAACTTCAATGTTTCTTTAAAAAACTACGCGTTTCGGGACTCATGGTCCCATCATCAGGTTGGTAAAAAACAAGAATCACTCACATGGAATACGTCAACTTAATAAGATATAAATAAAAATAAAAATAAAAAGTTTCACTCGCACATACCGCGTGTATACAATTACACAACTACACGATGCGCATCGTGTAGTTGTGTAATTGTATACACGCGGTATGTGCGAGTGAAACTTTTTATTTTTATTTTTATTTATATCTTATTAAGTTGACGTATTCCATGTGAGTGATTCTTGTTTTTTACCAACCTGATGATGGGACCATGAGTCCCGAAACGCGTAGTTTTTTAAAGAAACATTGAAGTTGCAAGGAGGAGCACCAGTGTACCTGGATACACAAGGTAATATTAAATATAGTTATTAAAATTTTGGAAACTTGAGCACTACTTAATGGAGATCAAACATTAACTTTTACACACCATTAATTTTATGCATATTTTGAAGCAGTAAATGTTTTAATAAATGAATTCAATCTGTGTACTTATTTCTGTTACGATATAAGAATTTCAAATTAATATGTGCATGTGTGTATACAGTATATACGAAAAATATATAAATATTTTTCTCCTGTGGAAAATTGTTTACCCCTCCTGGAAAATGTTTTGACCTCCCTGATGTCTACTTATTTACTACCCTGTGTGGAATATAGCATTATGACATGGATCAGAATGGTTGGTGTTAAACAGAAGACACAAACGTATTAAGGAAGAAATGTTTTGTGGAGAAATTTATGATTATACGCATGAACAGAATTGTTGCCCAGGAAATCAGAAGACGAATGGGAAGAAAGAAAGACTCTATTTTAAAAAAGAAAAATGACTATTCTAGTATTGACAGGAAATACTTTGATAACACAAATTAATTACAGGAATCAGATCACAGCTAGCTCCCTTTGGCCAGCTCCTCGTTCGACCTACAAACATTTTATCCAAAAGTACAGTCCTTCCTCATGAAGGTTGAGGATAGTCCTCATCGACCTGACATGGGGGTACCATTTTAGCTGATACGTCATTTCTTCAGAACTCAAGCAGCCACTTATTTGATGTTTTGTAGACACACACACAGACACTTTTCGAAAAATTACTTTTTCATGTTTTGAGGGTAGTACAATCAGAATCTGCCATTATCACAAACACGATTTTTTCCGCAATGACCATACTTCTATTTCCTTATGGAACATGGAAGTAAAATTACTTTGCTGATATCAGATTGAGGAGGAGAGATGATTATCTGCATAGTTTAGTTTCTTTATAAGAATAATGAACCTAATTTTTACTTCCATGTTCCATAAGGAATTGGAAGTATGGTGATGGCAAAAAAAATCATGGTCAAGATTATTGCAGATCTGATTGTACAACCCTCAAAACATGAAAATTTAGTCATTTTTCAAAAAGCGTCTGTGTGTGTGTGTAGATTTTTTTTCTATGGCAAACGATAACAGCCACAAATTCAAACAGAATCAAATAATTTTGTGCATACAGCCCTGATTTGTAGAGTACTCAAGACCTATTGTTTTTGTTGAAGATCGGTTAAGGTAAAGGGGTAGTTTACTGGCAACATTTTATGTTTTAACAAGGGTATTTTCTATGGCAAACAATAACAGCCGCAAATTCAAATAGAATCAAATAATGTTTCGCATACAGCCCTGAATTGTAGAGTTCTCAAGGCCTATTGTTTTTGGTGAAGATCGGTTAAGGGAAAGGGGTATTTACCTGCAACGTTTTATGTTTTAACAAGGGTATTTTCTATGGCAAATGATAACAGCCGCAAATTGAAACATAATCAAACAATTTTTTGCATGCAACTCTGAATTGTAGAGTTCTCAAGACCTATTGTTTTTGTTGAAGATCGGTGTAGGGAAACGGGTAGTTTACCTGCAATGTTTTATGTTTTGACATGGGTAATTTTTTCTATGACGAATGATAACTGCCGTAAATTCAATCAGAATCAAATAATGTTTTCCATACCTTCCTGAGCTATAGAGAACTCAGTGTCTGTTGATTTTGGTGAAGATCGGTTAAGGGAAAGGGGTAGTTTACTTGCAACATTTTGTGTTTTAACAACGGTAATTTTTTCTATGACGAACGATAACTGCCGCACATTCAAACAAAATCAAACATTTTTTTGCATACGTTCATCAATTGTAAAAGACTGAAGGCCTGTTGATTTTGGTGAAGATCGGTGAAGGGAAAGGGGTAGTTTACCTGCCACATTTTATGTTTTAACAAGAGTAATTGTTTCTATGACGAACGATAACTGCCGCACATTTAAACAATCAAATAATTTTGTGCATACCTTCCTCAGTTGTAGATAAATCATGGTCTTTTGATTTTGTTGAAGATCGGTTAAGAGAAAGGGCAGTTTACCTGAAACATTTTATGTTTTAACAAGAGAACGTTTTCCATGAAGAACGATAACTGCCGTAAATTCAAACAGAATCAAATAATTTTTTACATATTTGCCTGAGTTGTAGAGGGCTGATGGCCTATTGATTTTGGTGATGGTCGGTTAAGGGAAAGGTATAGTTTACCTGCCACTTTTAATGTTTTAACAAGAGTAATTGTTTCTATGGCAAACGATAAATGCCGCACATTCAAACAGAATCAAATAATGTTTCGCATACAGTCCTGAATTGTAGAGTTCTCAAGACCTGTTGTTTTTCGTGAAGATCGGTTAAGGGAAAGGGGTAGTTTACCTGCCACATTTTATGTTTTAACAGGAGTAATTTTTTCTATGACGAACGATAACTGGCGCACATTCAAACAAAATCAAACATTTTTTTGCATACGTTCATCAATTGTAAAAGACTGAAGCCTGTTGATTTTGGTGAAGATCGGTTAAGGGAAAGGGGTAGTTTACCTGCAACATTTTATGTTGTAACAAGAGACATTTTTCCATTACGAACGATAACTGCCATAAATTCAAACAGAATCAAATAATTTTTTAAATATGTGCCTGTGTTGTAGAATAGTCAAGGTTTATTGATTTTGGTGAAGATCGGTTACGGGGAAAGGGCAGTTTACCTGAAACATTTTTTGTTGTAACAAGAGTAAAGGACTTAATTTTGATAAATAAAGTATCCTGATAAGAAGATCTTATTAATCCACTGTAGAAACGTAGATGAAATATTTATAAATGAAGGGGCTAGTTGAACGGGGTGGGGGTTCTTACTTCTTCTTACAGGCGTCCAGCTTCAACTGTAGCCGATAGCCCGATGTCCATGGTAGATGATAGAAGCGAGAGTCCAGTACTTCTTATTGCTCATGATTTCTTGCCATCCCGACACTTGCATCCTTAAGATATCCCTTGCGGCAATCGGGTAATGACATTTTATAAGTATATGTTCAAGGTTTTCCTCTCCGTCTTCACACAATAAGCATTGTGGCGTATCCGTGAGATTGAATCTAAAGAGATATTCTTGGGTAACGATATGGCCGGTACGCGCCCTCGCAGCAAAAGCAGCTATCGGATGCGCGACTCCCTTGTAGATGTCTTCCTTGGCCGGCATAGGTTGTATTTGGTATAAGCTGCGACCTGTGGTTACTGATTTCCAGCTGTCCTCCCAAGAGCTCCTGAAGTGTCGGTCACCCGAGCTTCTGCACTGCAGCAGGGAGAACTTCGTTAGGTTAGTTGGATACATTGTGCACGCTTCCCTTGCAATCCCATCTGCTATTTCATTTCCGGGGACTCCACAGTGGGATGGAACCCATTGAAGGGTGATCATTTTTCCTTCGTTGTGTAGCTGGAGGAAAAGTTTCCTTATTTCATTAATACGAAAGAAGTAAGCACTCGTGCCAGATTTGGTAGCGCTTCTAATGATGATTTGGAGTCAGTCAAGATACAGATGAGTTTTTGCTCAATGGAAAGACAGCAGGTCAATGCCGCGTTTATAGCCAATAATTCGGCGTCCATATTGGACTGTGCGTTAGCCGGAATATAGTACCATTCGCCATTACTCTGGTTGAAATACCCTGCACCTGATTTCCCGCTTTCGATGTCCACTGATCCATCTGTGAAGATCTTCATATGATTTTTATACTGCTCGTCAGTCATCTCTAGTGTTTCTGCTCTAAGTATATCTGGATGACTCATTTTGCCGACTTTGTGTGGAAGATCCACGATCGCTTTTATTCCTGGCCAGCTACGTGGCGGTTCATCGTACACAGGTGGAATTTGCTCCGGCACATTATGCGATAACGTTGTCGACAGTATGTTCGTTTGATAGTTGAACGAATTTTTAATGCTTATCTGATTGGCACATAAGTTGTATAATGGGTGAGTTCTTGGTAATGTATTGACTTTCAAAAGTTTTGTCCACATTTGTCTTCTAATGTACATTTCGATCGGCTCAACACCTAAGTCAACTTGCATAGGAGCTGTCGCAGTGGTTTTTGTACAACCCAGGCAAAGACATAGTGCTGCTGATTGGATCGCCTGAATTTTGTATATGTGGGTTTTTGCAGCTGAACCCCAAACTTCACAACAGTAAACAGCCTTCGACCTCATGAATGCAAGATAAAACATTTTCAGCGTTGATGTGTCAGCGCCCCAGTTGCGACTGGCTACCGCTTTCAATGCGTTCAATCTTGGGGTACATGCATTTATTACATATTCCACGTGTGCTGACCACCAAAGTTTTGGATCAAGAACCATCCCCAACAGTTTTGGATTTCTGTTATGCTGAAGTATTTTGTCTTGAAGGGTAAGGAGAGGCACATAATTTGCGACCTTATTACGTCTGGTGAAAATTGCGCATTCAGTTTTCTGGGTTGAAATCTTTAAAGACCATTTTTGACACCACCTGCTTATAACATTGAGGGCTAGCTGAATGGATTCCATTGCTTTTTCGTGGTTGGTATCCGTCGCCCAGCTTACAACCTTCCCCCACATACCTGGAGTGACTATCGATAAATCCAGGGTACTGAGTGTACCTGTTGAGGCGGATTGGAACGTGGTTGTGTGATTTTTATTCAATAGAATTTGGTTGCTTCCTAACAGCCATTTATAGAGGATCTTTCCATTTCCATTTGATGAGCCACTGTTCCAAGTGTGATGTTTGCTGTTGAATTCACCGACAATTACTGTTTTCTCTTCCGTCGACAGCAATTTCACTAGGTCTTCTTTCCGTAGTCCTTGCCCAGGTACATACACATTGTAGAGTGTGAAAGCCTCATTATTGCTAATTCTAATCCTCAGTTTTGCAGCAGCTTCCATTTCGGGGGTTATATCACCCTCAATACGCTCTACAGTCAGTGATTCATGGATTAGCGTCACTAAGCCTCCACCACTACGGTTTTCTCTCGATGCGTGGTACATTTTGAAGCCACTAAATTTCGGGTGGTAAATTTCGATTTGTGGTAATGAAGCTTCTTGTATACATGCAATTTTCACTCTTTTCTCTTCCAAGATTTTTCTCAGCTCATCAGATTTATTTAGGAGCGACCTTGCATTCCAGTGCATCATAATAATACCATTCACTGTTTGTGATGTCACGTTGTTATT
Organism: Magicicada septendecula; assembly: GCA_034769895.1. Classification (NCBI taxonomy): domain Eukaryota; kingdom Metazoa; phylum Arthropoda; class Insecta; order Hemiptera; family Cicadidae; genus Magicicada; species Magicicada septendecula. The sequence continues at coordinate 493,986,286 of CM068368.1, forward strand.
CCTCCTTAATTTCAGTTTCCTTTCTCTAATTGTTGTACCCAAAGATACATGCCCATTTTCATGTTTAGCTTTCATTTTAATTTCGCACATTAAAGTGTTTGCGAATGTTCTTGTCGGGCACCAAATTTCGTATCTTTTGAAAGCCCCCACACCTCTCTCTCTCATTATGAGATCTTTGTCAATTTTGTATTTCAGCCACATTGCTCTAATGCTTTGTCCTTTTAAATTCCATAATAAAACCTTAAGTCGGTCAGGATGTTCTCGTCTCACCGACGGTGAGACACATCGAGAATCCTGAAAAGGACTGTTTGAGAGGCTCGTTTTGTTATTCGCTTCGTTCATAGGACTTTCACAAGGAAAGCTAATGCTGGTGTTCAGTTCACTGTAAACAGCTATCCAGAGGCAAGACGAGGACCAACCAGCTCACCCCCGAACGGGGTGGGGGTAATTTTCTATAAATGAAAATTATAGTTGAATGGGGAGGGGATAATTTTTATGTGTACTACATTATTGGCAACAAAGTAGTAGTTTGTTGTTAAAATTCCTTCCCGTGCTGTTTGGTCGTAGTCCAATGTTTTCTGCAAAACCAGACATTTCTGCAGTGCCGTCGACTGCCATCATCAGTGAAAATCAAGTGCAATAACGTGTGGTGGTATACGTTAGTGACCACAGTACTGTGGTTAAGGCTGAAGCAATAAGTGGAACGAAGTAGATTCTATGGAAACATTTCATTTCGTAAATGATTTTAAATATAAATCTTAGAACATGGAAGTCATGTATGGTTCTCCATACCGTTATTTTAATTCCTTATACAAACCTGACATTTTTACTTCCATGTTCCATAAGGAAATGGAAGTATGATCATGGCAAAAACAATCGTGTTCGAGATAACTGCTGTTTCTGATTGTACTACCCTAAAAACATGAAGAAAAGTCATTTTTCAAAAAGTGTGTGTGTGTGTAGAATTTTTTCTATGGCAAACGATAACAGCCGCAAATTCAAACTGAATCAAATAATTTTTTGCATACGGTCCTGAATTGTAGAGTACTCAAGGCCTATTGTTTTGATGAAGATTGGTTAAGGGAAGGGGTAGTTTACCTGCAACGTTTTATGTTTTAACAAGGGTAATTTCTTCTAAGACGAACGATAACTGCCGCACATTCAAACAGAATCAAATAATTTTTTGCACACATCCCTGAATTGTAGAGGACTCAAGGCCTATTGATTTTGGTGAAGATCGGTTAAGAGAAAGGGGTAGTTTACCTGCAACGTTTTATGTTTTAACAAGAGTAAAGTACTTAAAAGTTATTCAAATTTTTCAAACAATGGTAATTGTTAAAAATAAAATAATTTGTTGCCAGGCAATAAAATTATAATTTTTACTTCCATGTTCCGTAAGGAAATGGAAGTATGGTGATGGCAAAAAAATCGTGTTCGAGATTATTGCAGATTCTGATTGTACTACACTCAAAACATGAAAAAAAGTCGTTTTTCGAAAAGTGTCTGTGTGTGTCTGTCTGTAGATTTTTTTCTATGGCAAACGATAACAGCCGCAAATTCAAACAGAATCAAATAACTTTTTGCATACAGCCCTGATTTGTAGAGTACTCATGACCTATTGTTTTTGGTGAATATCGGTTGAGGGAAAGGGGTAGTTTACCTGCAGCATTTTTTTATCAAGGGTAATTTTTTTTTTGGCAAATGATAACAGCCTCAAATTCAAACAGAATCAAATAATTTTATGCATACAGCCCTGTATTGTAGAGTTCTCAAGACATTTTGGTTTTGGTGAAGATCGGTTAAGGGAATAGGGTAGTTTACCTGCAACATTTTGTTTTAACAAGGGTAATTTTTTCTATGACGAACGGTAACTGCCGCATATTCAAACAGAATCAAATAATTTTTTGCATACGTCCCTGAATTGTAGTGATCTCAAGGCCTTTCGATTTTGGTGAAGGTCGGTTAAGGGGAAGGGGTAGTTTACCTGCAACCTTTTACGTTTTAACAACAGTAAAGTACTTGAAAATTCATTTAAACTTTTTCAAACAATGGTAATTGTTAAAAATAAAATAATTTTGTTGCCAGGCAATAAAATTATAATTTTTTCATTTTAATGTAAATCATGTATGAGAGAAAATATGTCGTTTGTGGCAGGCAAGCATATCTCAGTTATGTTATGTTTACGTTTCCATTTTATTATTATGATTACTGCAATAAAAAGGCAGGGAACACACACACACACACACACACACACACACACACACACACACACACACACACACACACACACACACACACACACACACACACACACACACACACACACACACACAATTCGCGTTATTTCTGGCCTCACTCATGTTTATTTTCTTACATTTGCATGATTTTTAAATGGAAAGTGCCGAAACCCACACCAACATAATGCATGCAACCTGAAAAATTGTCCAGCGTGGATAGCGATTTGCTTCCTGTGGATCGCTGGGCAGTGTAACTGCACGTGTTTACAGAGGAACGATTCATAGACAGAATTTTCGTCTTTAGGGAACGAACCCTCTGCAAGATGCTGAGGGTCCATGAGTGACTTCGGAGCACTCCTTCTTTTCCGCGTGTTTGTTCTGTGAAACGTACACTGTAGATTCGCAGCTTTACTCTAAGCAACGCTCAATAGGAAATGTTGAAAATTTTTGTCCACGGTGTACTCTCATACACACTAAACCTGCTCTGATGTTTTAATTACGGACATCATAATATTAAAACTTTGGAAACTTGAGCACTACTTAATGGAGATCAAACATTAACTTATACAAGCCATTAATTTTATGCATATTTTTTATATATATGTGTACAACGTTATCGGCAACAAAGAAGTGGTTTTTGTTAAAATTCCTTCCCGTGATGTTGGCCGTATTCCAATGTTTTCTACAAAACCAAACGTTTCGGTAATGCCATCGACTTCCATCATCAGTGAAAATCGAGTGCGATAACGTGAGGTGCTATACGTTAGTGACCACAGTATTGTGGTTAAGGCTGAAGCAGTAAGTAAAAAGAAGTAGTTTCTATGGTAATATTTCATTTCGAAAATGATTTTAAATATAAACCTTAGAACATGGAAGTTATGTATGGTTCTCCATACCGATATTTTTGAACGAGGCAGGGAGGGCTTAACTTGACCGTTTGGCATTTATCTGTCTGTCTGTCTAACTAATTGGCGTATGTTTTCAAAATTTTAAAACTTTAGAACACATCAACTGATTTTTGGAAAACTTGGCACACATTTCCTTATTTTACCCATACAGAACCTTGTTTTTGAGATTGATGACCCAAAAAATAATACATTGAGTCAAAATTGTGAAAAAAATTGTAAAATCCCGTGTGAGGTATCAAATTAAAACGAATTTAAACCACAATCTGAAATTAGTATTCGTTTTTGAAATGTTCAACGTTTTTGAACGTCAGAGCCTAAAACGCTGGCGAAAGTTTTGATAAAATCACAAAAATTCATGTGGCATATTTAGTTAAAGCAATTTTTACTAAAATCTGAATGTAATGTTAAGTTTTAAAATTTCAAAATATTTGGACTCTTAAGAACCAGTAAAGAGATCTTTTTTTTTAAGTAAAAATCTAACTGGGTGTCAGATTAAAAGGAATTGTCACCCAAATTCGAATGTTCGTAAGTGTTTGTGAATAATTATCTGCGTATCTGCGTAGTTCAGTTTTGTTATAAGAATAAAGTACCTAATTTTTATATATAAACTGACTCAAAAATAAAATTTTATTAAATGACTACCCCATAATAACAAAACTATCCATAAATAGTAAAAATAGTTTGAGAGTGGGGAATATTTTTTTTAGAAATTATCGAACCGAATTCAAGTAAATGATTTTAAATATACATCTTAGAACATGGAAATCTTGTATGGTTCTCCATACCGATTTTTTACTTCCATGTTCCGTAAGGAAATGGAAGTATATTGATTGAAAAAAAAATCGTGTTCAAGATAAGGGCTGATTATGATTCTACTACCCTCAAAACATGAAGAAAAGTAATTTTCCGAGAAGTGTCTGTGTGTAGAATTTTTTCTCTGGCAAACGATATCTGGTGCAAATTCGAAAAGAATCAAATAATTTTTTGCATATGTGCCCGAGTTGTAGAGGGCTCAAGGCCTATTGATTTTGGTGAAGATCGGTTAAGGGGGAGGGATCGTTTATTCACGTTTTTATTGATTTAACGAGTTTGACCAAATTAAATTAAAATGCATTTAAACTTTTTACTTCCATGTTCCAAAAGGAAATGGAAGTATGGTCATGGCGAAAAAAATCATGTTCAAGATAAGGGTTGATTCTGATTTTACTACCCTCAAAACATGAAGAAAAGTCGTTTTTCGAAAAGTGTCTGTGTCTGTGGCTGTGTCTGTGTGTAGAATGTTTTCTATGGCAAACGATAACTGCCGCAAATTCAAACAGAATCAAATCATTTTGTGCATACGTCCATGAATTGTAGAGGGCACAAGGCCTATTGATTTTGGTGAAGATCGGTTAAGAGGAAGGGGTAGTTTACCTGCAATGTTTTGTATTTTAGCAAGAGTAATTTTTTCTATGTTGAACGATAACTGCCGTAATTTCAAACAGAATTAAATAATGTTTTGCATATGTGCCCGAGTTGTAGAGGACTCAAGGCCTATAGACTTTGGTGAAGATCGGTTAAGGGGGAGGGGTAGTTTACCTGCAACATTTTACGTTTTAACAAGAGTAAAGTACATAAAAATTAATTTACACTTTTTCAAACAATGGTAATTGTTAAAAATAAAATAATTTTGTTGCCAGGCAATCAAATTCTAATTTTTCATTTTAATTTATTTAAATCATACTTGTGTGAAGATGTATCGTTCCTGGCAGCCAAGAATATTTCCATTATGTAATTTTTACGTTTCCAAAGTTTTATTATTTTGATTACCGTAATCAAAAGGCAGGCAGGACACTCACACACACAGAAACAATTCACGTTATTTCTGGCCTCACTCATGTTTATTTTCTTACGTTTGCACGCTTTTTAAATGGAAAGTGCTAAAATCCACACCAACACAACGCGTGCAAGCCGAAAAGGTGTCCAGCGTGGACAGCGATTTGTTTCCTGTTTATTGCTGGCCAGTGTAACTGCACGTGTTTACAGAGGAACGGTTCATAGACAGACTTTTCGTCTTTAGAGAATGGACCCTCTGCAAGATGCTCAGAGTCCATGAGAGACTTCAGAGCGCTCCTTCTTTTACACGTGTTTGTTCTGTGAAACGTACACTGTAGCTTCGCAGCTTTTCTCTGAGCAACGCTCCATAGGGAATGTTGAAATTTTTCCACGGTGCACCCTTATACACACTAAAACCTGCTCTGAAATTATGGACATCATAATATTAAAACTTTGGAAACTTGAGCACTACTTAATGGAGATAAAACGTTAACTTTTACAAGCCATTAATTTTATGCATATTTTGAAGCAATAAATGTTTTAATAAATTAATACAATCTATGTACTTATTCAATTTATATTTAAACGATTTTAAGTATAAATCTTAGAACATGGAAGTCATATATGGTTCTCCATACCGATTTTTTAAACAATAGTAGTTGTTAAAAATTAAATAATTTTGTTTCCAGGCAACTAGTATCGATGAAACAGACATCATAAAGATGGGAATTCAAATGGTTCCACAGCCGATGTGTGGCGAAAAAGAGGGGTTTTAGTGGGTAAGAGTCCCACACACCCAGTGTACACAGGTGCACTGGTGTCCATAATAGATTCCCCTCTTAAAAACAATGGAAGGAGAGTTTCAGTAGACGTAATTGCATAAACAAAATAAAATAATCAAGTGAGACCATTAAACGATACAATAACACTTACATTTTAGTAATTATGATGTGTAGCGTAAAGTATTTAACACAAGCTTTGGTTTCATTAAGTAATTAATTGTGGACTTAGTTCTGTTTAAATAAAAGAAATGTATCAAAATCTTCCAATTAACTTGATTTTAAAAACATCACAGCTAGATCGAAATAATCGCCAGTTTTAAAACAATTCACGATTGAGCGTTGGACCCATGGCAGACTATATATAATCTTATGTTTTATGTTGTATGTGTTTGCATTGTTATGCTATCATTACTGGCTACTAATATAATGTGTTTGTTTAACATTTTATTCTTTCACTAAAGTACCAGAAGTCAGTGAGTATTTAGACAGTGGAGGATTTTTTAATTTCTTCATTATTCCGAGTTACACATAGATTTAATTAAATGTGGTGATTCGTCATTGGTCTTTTGTGAATGAATGATACGAGTACTTCATAACCAAATAGCTTAATATCACCGTTTCTTCCTGTGTATTATCGATTTACTGAAAAGTCCAGTAAGTTAAATTTAGCTATATCAGTAGATAGATAGATCAATAAATTTCATGAATATAACTGTTAAAATGCGTGGTAAGAATGAAAAATAAAACAATAACTTAATATAATAAAAAAGTAACAATTAGTGTAACGTAGCGTGTTATGTGTAACTGATCACTAACAATAGACAAAAACTATCACCCAAGCTATTTTGTTGTTTTACTCCTATTATGATATAGGCCTACATTCAATATTACCTACTCCAACAGTATGGAGTAGATATCTGTATTTGGAGTGATGCTATTTGTTTGTTTGTTGATGGCCAGAATTAGATATGATTTCTGGAAAAAATAAATATAGTTTTGATATGCCGATTTGATTTTGATATTTGAATACTTATAGTTTACACATAGTATTAAGCATCTTATGTTATAAAACAGACTCAGTGTTTTTGAAATCCTGATTTTAAGCCAGTAACTAAGCAAGTAAAATTAGACAATTCACATATTAAGCAAATCACACTTTTTTATGTATGGTCTTTTAGATTCATGCCAATCTTTATCAGGGTCATGCCTATGAACAAAATAAAATTTACATTTACCAGTTTATCCGTCCTGTGTGTAAATTACATCGCATTTCTAAACAGGCTTGTATGCCTATACACACCATAGAGTTCGTCAGAACATTAAAAAATAAGAGAATACTAAGTACAGTTTAAATGACATGCACACACAACACTTATAAAAACACAAACGTGGAATGTGTACAGAGTTATATATAATGTACCTATTACTCAATAAAAGTTATAATGTCAAAAATAGGGTTGTTTGGTTGAGGGGGAGGGGTAGTTTACGTGTAATGTTTTGTGTTTTAACAAGAATAAAGTACTTAATTTTGATAAATAAGTAGCCTGAAAATAGAATTATATTAATTCACTATTCCATGGTAAATAAAATGTTTAAAAATCGGCCGGGTATTTTTAGGAGGGGTGATTTTTCTAAAAATTACTTTTTTTATGTCACGTAAAGTATTTAATTTTGAAGAATAACATGCTTTAGCAATTACATATAATGAATCAATTACTAAAAAAAGTGTCAAGACCAAAAATTTAGTGAATCAGTTGATGGGGAGGGGTTATTTTGCTTGCAACATTTTACATTTAATTAAGAGTGAAGTACTTATCTCTTACAAGGTGGGGAATATTTTTTTAGAAATTATCGAACCAAATTTAAGTAAATGATTTTAAATATAAATCTTAGAATATGGAAGTCATGTATGGTTCTCCATACTGATTTTTTGTTGATACGATGGCAGATGATAAAAACAAAGAGAGGATGTTCAGTAGAGGAAATGGTTTAAACTGAAATAAACAATTTAGGCCAATCTCAATGATGTAGAAGTCGTGTTTTAAGAAAATGTGTTGTGTATGTAATATACTTCATGTAATGTTATGAAAAGTGGCTTTTGGCTTCAGTCATTTGTACCTGTTTATTGATGTGTAGTGTGTATTGTACATGCTGTATGTTGATAAAATCCAATGTTTTATTCCATGGGATTAGTTAAGTTTGTTTTGGTTTTATTAAAAAAAAAAACAGTGTTCAGTGCTGTAATTTGTTTGAATTAGTCCAGCAGGTGTAGCCAGATAAAAATGGAAGATTTTACATAGATGGAATGATTAAAACACACACACATATCCAATCCCAGATTTTAAGAGCTCAATTTCAAAATGCCAGTATTTTAAATAATTTTGAAATGGTATTTATTGCTGAAATGTCTACTTCCCTTGATTATGCTGCATAGAATTTCACCACATGGCGTGCGTTGTTTACACTGCGTGCTGTTGTAATTTACGGTTGCACTGTTGCACTTTCACATTTTATGGCCGAACTGTCAATTTACTGCAATTATGGATGAATATTTAGTCAAGAACAGTTTGTATTTTAAAATAGATATACATTCACATTTTTGTTGTATGCGGGCCCGCAAAATACGTTCCGGAACTTTGTATATGTACACCACTCGCGAGTGGTGGAGTTAGACTGGCGTTAGGCCACCGGCACTAATTTGTGTTGTCGCCGTGGTTGGATGACCAATTTTTCATTGTGTTTATGTTCGTATCACTACGCCAGCAGACTGCTTCGTTACATAACGGCATTCCACAACAGGGATCGTCTCTGACGTAATGTCGCCTGACGATTCGTTACATAATTTGTTGACAGTTTTTTGGTGTCATTGGTTGACCTTGGCACAATTCCAGCTCGTTGATTCTGCGTTATAGAAATTCACTAATAATTTTTGCAATCAGTGTTACCACTGCCGCTACCACTGTCCCTAACAATAAATTTATCTTTGTTTACGTTATTTCCCAATTATCGAAAAAAATGTTATTTACTTTATTTAAAATTACCAATTTCTTTATATTGCCTCAGGTAGGCCAAAATGTACCGTTACAATACCCCCTCAATGAGATATTTTATGCCGAAGCATAAAAAATCTCATTGACACATTCATACTTGCTAAAGGGATCAGCCAGGATATGTCGCCACAACCCCCTGTATGGTTTACAAAAAAAAATAATCAACTCACCCTTGGTCCGGTGACTGTGACCGCACCTGAATGACAATACTGGACTTCTCTCTCGAGATCCCAACACCGTAGAGTCAGACAGATACTTAACGCCCCTGCTCTGATGCGCTGGCCAGCTCAGGTCCGCCGCCACAGCATCACCAAACACTGAAACAACAAATCAAATATCAACTAGTGGCCTTATACAACACCATATCCCCAACTGATCTGTTTCCCCCTAGCGGTGCTGGTTTGCGCTAAGAAGCACTGGTTTTTTTTTTTTTTTTTTTACTTCTAACATATATATGAAGACCTAACAACACAACATGATACCCATTTTATAAAATTCCATAATCTCATGCTATCTACTTTCTCTTATTAACTTTAAAATCCCAAAATTCAAAATTATTGCCATGATTCCCATCAGAATTTAAATAAACATTTCCCATTACTATATTACACATCTCTGTCATGCCCAATTTACATTTAAAATATTTAAATTCATAAAATTGTCTTACACTAACAAACACAATATAACATAAGAAAACATAGTACATTCATAATTCACATTGTTATTATTATCTTAAAATAAACAATTCGTATTTAAAATGTTACACACTTTACATCATTAAATTTGCATATAAAATCATAAAATTACCTTTTAAACTCACTTTACTTTTATTAATTCGTTTCTCAAAAATTTTTTTTTTTTTAACTCATTGAAAATTTTAACTATCATAAATTTATTTCATTTTTAGTAAAAATCTTTAAACACAGAAAACTTATTATTATATTTTTATAATCCTTATTCCTAACATACTACATGCAATCAACACAATAAGACATAATAAACACAATATATAAAATATCTAGTGCATCTATTTTTTCAAATTTTAACAAAATTATTTAATAGCGAGTCATCATTACTAAAATGCAACAAAATTTTTTAATTCGTTACCCCCCTTGGGTAACCTCCCTGCCACACACACTATGACCCCCCCTGGACTGTGGCGTCCAGTTGCGTCCACAAGGACTGAAATTTTGGAGGAATTTGACATCTCCGTGTCCTTGCTTCTGCGTTACATTTGAACATTTGAATATCAATATATTCTTGTTGATAATTATGCGCCCTTAGACGGGTCTACCACCTGGCTTTGCTACCCCCATGCAGGCAGAGTGGTAGCCGCTGTTCCCTAGTTTGGTGATTCCCCTAAATTACCCCCCTTGATTTCAAAATTCACCTTGACAACGATAACAGTTATGGTCAGTATGGTCAGCGCGTAATCGTAATGTGCCCCAACCATAGCTGTTAAAGCTAATTGGGGTAGAATTATTATATAATTATATATATTATATAATTATGGTCATATAGGCCCCAAGAAATGTAGTGATATATTAAAGGAATCATGTAAATTCAACAATATGGAAAGAACGGTGCGTAAAATATTACAAACATGCGAAATTTGTCAGAAAGCTAAAGTAAACAATCGTAAACAGGAGGGTTTAATGCAGCATGTAATGCCAGACAGTCCTTTAGCATTAGTTGCCGTTGATTTATATGGCCCTTTACCCAAAGGTCGAGGAGGGGTAAACTATTTATTTGTTGTGTTAGATGTTTTTACTAAATTTGTAAAATTGTACACGATTAAAAAGGCAACCTCATCAGTGTTGGCTAGGAAAATAGTAAATGAATACCTTATTGAAGTAGGTAAGCCTCAAGTAGTGTTATCAGATCATGTTTCGCAGTTCACCAGCAACACCTGGCGGGAAACTTTAGGTTGGGAAAATATTTTAGTTAAACATACATCAGTGTATCATCCACAGTCAAATCCAAGTGAACGTGTTATGCGGGAATTAGGGAGAATGTTCAGAACCTTTTGCCATAAAAAACATTCTTTGTGGGCTACTTTTGTGTGCAAGATAGAGTGGTATATTAACAATAGTTTACATGAATCCACTAGTTACAGCCCATGTGAGTTAATGTTTCAGAGAAGGCCGTCACGCATATTAGAAGAGCTAGTAAAGTTTCCAACCCGGACGGAAATACCACATGATAGGAAATTGGTAATCGCTAGGGAGCGCCTGCTGGGTAAGGCCGAGCAGCGGAAACGGAGACATGACCAGAATTTAACACCCATACAATACGAGGTAGGACAATTAGTGTTAATAAAAAATCACGATCAATCATCAGCATTGGACAAAGAAATTAAGAAATTCTTCCTATTGTATGACGGTCCATATGAGGTTAGCCAAGTGAAAATGGAGAATGCTTATGTTTTAGTAGATTTGCAAACTCGAGAAATAAAGGGAACTTATAATGTGACCCAATTAAAAAAGTATTATCTAGCTGAGTGATGATGGATGTATTTGTAGATATTAAAATTTTCATACATAAACAGACATTTTTATATTCTATTATTATAAATTATTATTATTGTTTATACACACATTATGTATTTTATGTAAATGAAGATCAAGGTAGGGAAAGTTAAGAAAGAAATGTATTAGGTTAAAACACCACCAAGACTAGAAATGTCATGTAATATAAATTGTTAATTTTTAATTAAAAAAAAAAAAATATATATTATACTTGGGATTCCCCAACTTTTCGGGCGGTCACGGCCTCACCGAACCCTGACCGTGGAATTGGTTTAGCCATTATACCTTCCCTCAACATTTTATTTATTTCCTCCTGTACTAAACCCCTCTTGGAGTATGGTACCGGATAGGTTTTAGGTGCAAAGGGTGTTTTTTCTTTAACGACTAATTTACCTTTAAAATTCTTTACTAAACCGGGTTCATCTGAAAAAACTGATTTATTTTTGTTTATTATTAGTACTATTTTCTCCCTGTCTTGGTAGCTAAATTCCCCATCTTGGTATAAGATTTTATTCATTTTCTCCTCCCAATTATTTTCATTGTCAAATAATTCGTTACTATTTATTCTCAAGTTACAATAATTTATCATTAAGGGTCTACACTCGTTTATATCATTGTCAGAAATTAACATTCCCTTACTAATTATTTTTAAAGCTTTCATTCCTACCATTTTCTTTTGTATGAATGGTATTTCGATTATATTATTATTATTATTATTATTTAATTTCATAGTCTGTGTATAATAGTTTAACTCTACCTTGAAATTATTTAAAAAATCATTACCTATTATAGCTCCCATATTTAGTCCTGGAATAACGAAGAAAGGTACATTTACTGTGTTCTCATTTACTTTTAATTGTAGCATTATTTGTTTAGTTACTTTTTTACTGCGAACACCCGTTACTCCTATAACACTAATTCCCAGTACTGGTAACTGTGGAATTGTTTCTGTAGTCTGATTTTTGATTTTTTTCAAACATTCTATCGTCTATAGCAGTCAGTTCACTCCTTGAATCTACTAGAAAAATATATTTAGAATTAAACACTTCGGCTTCAAATTCTGCCATCCCGAAAGCATTACTACTCTCACCCGCTTCTTCGTCAGATAAATCATTATGTATATTGGTAATTAGTGACCCTATTGTCATGTGATTACTAGACGGCTGGGGGCTTTCTTTTTAAACCGCCCTTATTAGTTTAACGGATGTGGAGGCGGTGGTTCACGGTAAACCCCCCTACTGTTTTGATTACGAGCTGGTACTTCCACGCCCCGAGTTTCGTTTGGGTTACTAACATATCCCCCTCTACCTCTATGATTAAAATTTCCTGATACTCCTCGATTACTAGTAAAACCTCTCCCTCTATGATTCCCTCTAAATTGATCGCAACCCCTATTATAATTCTCCACTCTCCCTTGGGCACTACTCCTCGGACCCTGACACCGGTAACATTGATTCCGCGACCCATTATAATTACTAGCTCCACAACTAGGGTTTGGACATAACCACGCCCCCTCCCCTGATCTACTCACATTACTAATAAAATGGTCTGGTTGTCTTATTTCAGTATTTGTTTGATTCGATTCACTAACTCTAAACTGATACTTATTATCCTATTCCTCTTTCATACTCTGGTATGCTTCTAGTATTTTCTCTAACTCTGCGATATTAGCAAAATCCCGGGTTCTGATTGTGGACCGTATGTCCTTGGGTAAATGTTTACTAATGTATCTTATAAAAGATGAAAGAGGCATTGGTGGTTCTAAATATTTAACCTGACTATATAGTCTCGTCACATACGATGAAATACTCATGTGCTTAATATTAAAATTGCCCCATCCCATTATGATACTACGTAACCCCTCTTGTTTCTCTTCTGACCAGTACTTATTTCTAAATGCTTGCTCAAACTCATTAAAATCTACCCAGTTATCATTATGAGCATCCGCCCATATTTTAGCATCCCCTTTAAAGTACTTTAAAATTCTTACTAACTTAATCTCCCAACTTTCTTGGTTATATTTATTAAAACTTTTTATAGAGTTCAAAAATTGTATGGGGTTCACTCCCCTACTTTCATTACTAAAATATCCTAATTCTACTTCCACATTCACTCTCTCACTCACATTACTTAATTTCTGGTTAATGGTTACATTCAAGTCTTCTCTGACTTTAACTATTTCACGCTCATGTTCTGCTTGTTTATTCTTTAAACTAGTTACATTAATTTTAATTGCATCAACTTGTTCAAAGTTACTTCTGAATTCATCATTTATATTTTCTTGTATTTCACTTGCTCGTTTGATTTGTTCACACTCATTAATTATACATTGAACATTACTGTCAATTTTGTCATTTTGCTTTTTAAATTTATCATAAAATTTACTTGTCAATGTGTCAAATTTTTTATGTGTTTCTAACATTTTCTCTTTTTGTTTTTCGTTAATTATTTTTATATCATTTTTCATCTCAGTTTGTATTTTATTTATATCCATAGTCAATTCCTCTCTCACTCCCGCAATAGTCTTATTCTGTTCTTCTAACTTATTGTCTATTTCTCTTAATTTTTGGTCTTGTTTGTTTATTTCTGTTTTCAACTCTATTGTTACTAGCATTTATTTCTGATTTTATTTCAATCTTAAATTCATTCAAACTCGTTTTCAGATTATCGTTTTCTGATTTCATCTCATTTTTAAATTCACTTAAACATGTGTTTATATTATTATTTTCTGTTTTCATTTCATTCAAACTCATATTTACGATATTTATTTCTGATTTGATCTCCGTCTTTAAATTATTATTTTCTGATTTGATTTCAGTTTTCATTCCTGACATCATCTCCATTATTAACACTAACTGATTAAAAATATTTACATTATCGCTTATTTTTGCGTCTACTGTCTCAATCGTTAATTCGTGTATTGTATTGTCTACACTCTCGTTAATATTTGTCGATATTAAATTGTCTTGCGTAACATTGAAAATTGACCCCTCCACAACATCTTCACATAAGTTTACACTCTCGCTTTTCTCTGCCATATTTCGATCAGTTTGAAAATTTTTGTTAACTTAATTTACAAAGTCCCTGTTCGGGCGCCATTAAAACGTTACGAGTTTTTATAAAGTTATTGAATACTGAATTCTGTCACTTACCTTTACTAAATAAATGTAATTATTTACCAGGGTGTCATCTGATGTACTTAGGCAGAGAAAAACGACTGGCAGTGTAATGACAAACACCTATTTTGCAAGCACAAATAAATGTTACTTTATTTTTTGTAGCATGACAATTTTCTGTTCACCTTTCGGTTTAAATTTACTGAAATAACATTCCGAACAATAATTGATTCCTAACCCTACTAGTTTTACTAATTTGAATACATATATATAAACTTACGACTACTTATAGTATAACGAAAACCAGCGCTTTTACACACACACACACATATCCAATCCCAGATTTTAAGAGCTCAATTTCAAAATGCCAGTATTTTAAATAATTTTGAAATGGTATTTATTGCTGAAATGTCTACTTCCCTTGATTATGCTGCATAGAATTTCACCACATGGCGTGCGTTGTTTACACTGTTTGCTGTTGTAATTTACGGTTGCACTGTTGCACTTTCACATTTTATGGCCGAACTGTCAATTTACTGCAATTATGGATGAATATTTAGTCAAGAACAGTTTGTATTTTAAAATAGATATACATTCACATTTTTGTTGTATGCGGGCCCGCAAAATACGTTCCGGAACTTTGTATATGTACGCCACTCGCGAGTGGTGGAGTTAGACTGGCGTTAGGCCACCGGCACTAATTTGTGTTGTCGCCGTGGTTGGATGACCAATTTTTCATTGTGTTTATGTTCGTATCACTACGCCAGCAGACTGCTTCGTTACATAACGGCATTCCACAACAGGGATCGTCTCTGACGTAATGTCGCCTGACGATTCGTTACATAATTTGTTGACAGGTTTTTTGGTGTCATTGGTTGACCTTGGCACAATTCCAGCTCGTTGATTCTGCGTTATAGAAATTCACTAATAATTTTCGCAATCAGTGTTACCACTGCCGCTACCACTGTCGCTAACAATAAATTTATCTTTGTTTACGTTATTTCCCAATTATCGAAAAAAAATGTTATTTACTTTATTTAAAATTACCAATTTCTTTATATTGCCTCAGGTAGGCCAAAATGTACCGTTACATGATGTACACAAAAAAAATAAAATAAATAAAATAAAATAAACAATGTAGTATTAAATCTCACTCAAGTTTATATGTTTATTTTTTTAGGTACAGGAGAAGTAAAAAAGAAAAATACTAACCATCCAACTTTCCAAAACTTTTGTTTGAATATATCAAGCTTGTTGCATAGTTAAATACCTTTTATTTTGTAGAATTATATTTATCAAACACACTCTCCATGTTATCCTATAAGCTGTGTTCAGCTGCACTGTCATTTGGGATCCTAGCCAAGTATAGATTTTTTAATTGATATCTAGTGCTGAGCGTATCAATGATCAATACCATGAATATTCACAAGATAGCATAAAATGTTATACCCCATCAGTGGGTTTCTAAAAAATCCTCCGCCAGTTTGGTTGATCCTGTGCTGCAAGACATGTCAAGATTCTTCACAAATATCTTCAAAGCAACTGTCATATAACTGAACAATAACCAACATGGTCAAACGAATTCTGTTAAAGCTCATCTTTATCTGATAATGTCTTAGCAATTATAAACAAATTGAATATATATTGCAACATGACAAGCTGTCTCAGTATAGGTGAATATGGAGAATAATGATTATCAGCTATTATAAATGTCCCAAATGATAAAAGAATGTGTGGAAATAAATAGTATTAATAAAATAATTAGAATTAATAGGATAAATTAAAAAATAAGACAATATAAAAACTATGAAGATAGAATTTAATATGTGAATGAAGTGTTGTGTAATGTGGGTAGCAAATAGAAGGTTAGGGAAGTTATTCATGTGTTACAAAGATGTGTTCTAGAAGATTCAAGAACAAGGAAGTCGGCATGCATGTGGGCGCTACTGAATATAATAGCATAAATAGAAACGACGCCTACGCGCATGTCGGTGGTGACGTCACTCGGCAACGATGGCATACATTCAGCTGATTATAAAAGGAGTAGCCAGTCTTCTCTCATCTCTCTCTGAAAGTACGTCATACTGTACTCAGCAAAGGCGGTCGCAGTGGGCATCGATTCCAGGCAACATCAATTCCAGACAGTGCTTGGGCCCGTAGAGTCGTGTTAGCAGCGAGTGTCAGCAGGAAACCATCGCGGAGTGCGAGATATTCGACTATCGTTCCTGAGCATCGTTTGCTGATTGTGGGAGCTGGAATATGGAGACCTGGAGCAAGGCAGTACCTGGAGGCGGTTGCTGGAACGTGAACCGCTGGAACGTGGACGGATCGCTGGAGGCCGGGAGGACAGAGAAGACGACCAAACAGGGAAACCAAATTTAAAATTGTTATCAAAATTATAGAACTTTCAAGTATAATGTCAAAGAACATTAATTTTGTTTAAAAATAAGACTTTGAACACTTAAAAAAATTACAGAACTGTTTAAACAAGAAAGCATTTATTTAAAGATATTTCAAGGCAGTTTTTTTTTAACTACAAGAAATTAATTTATGTCACATAACAAAAGAACATTTTAATACAAAGTGTGTACAAGAAAGAACAATAAATGTATTAAATTTCACTAATTGTGCATTCTTTTCTGCAAGTCTGGTCTGGGCTATAACCTGTTACCTTGCAATATATATATATATATATTGTAACGTTACATAACCCCTGCCGAAATATGATAACACAATCACCATCGTTAGAACCAGTAATCACCCCATTCTAAAAGTCAGAAATGGGTATTATGTACCAAGCTATAAAAAATTTTGTACTACAAAACACTGTAAACAATATAATAAAGTGCAGTGTACAAAGTGAAATATAGTGTACTTAGTGAAAGTGTAAACTTTTAAAAAGAGCACTCACAGATTGGTACTGGAGATGAAAAACTATTAATATTGTAGCAGTGGACTATATTGCTGCTGACAAGTTTTGTATTTTGTGTAATTTTGTATTGTGTAGGCCACAAAGGTCTTGTACCTAGGATTAATCTTTGTGTTTAATATAATGATTTTGTTTAAATATAAGATAACCCAGGGTTAAATATAAAATAATAATAATATAAAATAATACTATGTTAGCAAGATGGCATAGGGAAAATAGTTTAGAGTAAGGATACATTAAGTGAATAATAAATTATAAATGAATCAAATTAAAAGGGATTATTTTTAAAATACCAATGTACAAGTTTAAGAAAAAATATAAAGAAAAACCGTAGATAACTTAAATTCGATTATAAATAAAATATAAAAAGGATTATTTTTATAAAAAGAAGAAATAAATTTATAATAATTAATAGTAGCCTATATACTAAAAAGTATATAGATTCACCAATAAAAAACCATAAAAAATTCTTGGTTACTAACAGTAACCAACTAACAAGATTGGAATTTAATTGTTAAAACGATTTGAAAGTGAACGTTTTGGGAAAAGTGTAATGTCTATAAAAATTTAGTAAATTAAAAGATACCATTTGAAACAAGTAGTGCAAAATTAATAAAATTAACAAGTGATGTCCACTACATATTAGAACTCCTTCGAATAGAACAATTCACGCCCGTAATTTGATGAAACCTTGAAAAATCAACCTCCGATATCCAGGCCTAGTCCACAGAATGTCGACATTTTGGTGAGATCGTTACCAAGTAAAATTTAACTAAATTACATCTCAACTATAACATTATAACACTAGAAACAGCACCATATCTTTAAACACTTCAGGAAAAGAGGTGAAAAGAAACTTTATTATTGTAGTTAACCAAAAACCCAGCATAACGGGTTCCTGTGAATTTCTTGCCGCCATTAAAAAACTTTCGTGTTTTCAGTGAAGACGTAATCTGCTATCTAGCGGTAAACCAAGCAACTACATAACATAAATAATACAAATTATAAAACTGTATTTTTGTAAAGCTTGGGTATTAAAATATTCATTTCTGACCTTCTCATAGTACAAAGAACTCTACAATAACCCTGGGAAATTTATAAATTGTTTCTTTATTGTTATTGAAATAAAAAATAAAAATATTTGTTATACATTATATGTTTAACAATAAGATCGAACTAATGCTGTTTTGGCAGTAAGAATCGATTATCCCTTTCTTTTTTGGAAGAAGATAAGAAAATGCTAAATAAATCCAATGAATACTTTGTTGTTTGAATAAAAATGTGTATTATTTTCAGTAGATGGTAGTTGGTTACAGATTGTCAGGAGACTGAGAAGAGAACAGACAACCAGAAAATATTAAGTACCATTTGGAGTTAATATAACCTCAAATGTGTTTGTAAAAGGCACAGTCAGCTGGTCTCATGAGCGGAGAAATTTGAATGAACTAATTGTATACTAAGAGAGTAATTCTCTTTGCACTCTCTCTCCTAACTACTGTAAAACAACGGTATTGATTTCACCCAAATAAAATCTAAGGGAAATATTTGCATAATCACACACACTCGATTTTTGGAAACTTTGAACATAAATTATAACAAATTCTGTGTCTCTTATTAAAGCGAGATGTTCGAAGAGCATAAATAGACGATAAGAAACCTTTTTAGGAAAAGTATATTTTAAGACTCCGAGAGTTTACCCGCGAGACGTTACAAGATTGCGCTAACAACGTGGGGCAAATAAAACGTTATTTCAATAAATAAATACAGTGACGATCACAATAGTGACAATAAGATCAAACGATACTATTAAGTTACCCGCGAGACGTTACAAGATGGCGCTCAACTTAAAAGGGCTTTAATTAGGAAAGAAATTTTGAGATATACGAAAGATAATATAACAAAAAACCTAATTTTTGTTGGCAACTATGAGAAAACAAGAAGTGCATAATACCAGAGGCAGATCGAAGAAGAGGGCAGAAGACAAAGAGAAGGAAGAAGGTGGACAGGAACGAGAAATAGAAGTAGTCACGGACAGTGAAATAGAACAACAGATAGGCGATAAAGAAGAAACTGAAGCAATTATGGACACGGAAAGGGAAATTGTTGAAGAGGATGCCCAAGGGGACCAACCAGATAAATCCACCCAGAAAGAAGAAATGAGTATGCAGGAGATGTTGAGAATTATAATGGAAGGCAATATACAAACAAATGAGGAAAATAAAGAAAACTTGAGGAAACAAAATGAAACCTTGAACGAAAAATTCGATAAAATAAATGAAAACGCAAGGAAACAAAATGAAACCTTGAGCGAAAAATTTGACAAAATAGATGAAAACTCAAGGAAACCAAATGAAACCTTGAGCGAAAAATTTGACAAAATAGATGAAAGTTTTAGAAAACAGGAGGAGAACTCAAGGAAGCAAAATGAAACCTTGAAGGACAGTTTAAAACAAATAGAGAAAATAAACGAAGAAAATTTAAAACAATTTGAGAGTAAAATGGAGAATTTCAATAAGGAGTTAAGGGAAAATCTTGAGAGTAAAATTGAAATGGTCAGTAATACACTTAGCCAAAGAGTAGATGAATACAAGGAGGAGGCAGAAAAGAAAATAGTAGAAACCAATCAAAGATTAGATAAAACAGAAGAAAAAATGGAACAAATTAAAACAGGAATAGATGCACGAATGGATCGAGAGGAACAAAGTAATCAAGTTCGCATCATGGCCATACGCCAGGAAAATAATGATCAGTTGGATGGTATAAAAAGCAACATAAACAGTAAATTCACAGATTTTAATGAGACAATAGAAAATTTCAAGAACCAGTTCCATAACCAAGGAGAAAAATTAGACAATTTACAACAACTACAAACAAACCTACAAGGGGAGGTAGATAGAATGGGTTTCAGATCTACATGCAACCCTCAACATACTATCCAAGATAATAGGGAAAGTGTAAACTTTTGAGATTATCGAAGAAACCCACTCAAATTTTTAGGAAGAGTAGATGAAATTTTAAATAGGTCGAAGGAGAACCGATGGAACATGATTAAAGGAATACTAGATGAATGTTTCAAAAACATTAACAATAATTGGTGGATTGTAATCCGGAACGAGGTGTGTGATTATGGGAATTTTAAGATGATGTTCAAGCTTAAGTACTGGTCTGAGTCTGTGCAAAACATTATTAGAGACGATATCTGTCATGGGAGGTATGACCGCAGTACAGGACAGACACCTACTGCTTATTTTTTGGGGAAGGTATGTGTGGCAAAATATTTAGACCCAAAGATCCCTGAAGAGTGTTTGGTGACCAAAATCGCATATCACTTCGAGGAAAAGATTATCAATGCTCGACTAAGCGGACAAATAAAGACCATTGGAGGTATGGAAACAGTATTAGAGAACTATGAGCAAGAATCATATTACAGGAGGAGTAGATGGAGGTCAGGGAATACAGAGGAGCGGAAAAACGAAACACCCAGAGATAATCGACCAAGGGTAAATTATGTCCGTGCCAACAATAATTATTATAATAACAGGTATCGAGGAAGAGGGCAAAATTATAATAATCGAAATTATCAAAATGATTCATATCAGAGAGAAGAAGGTCCACAAAGAAGTAGGAGTGAAGAACAACCTAGATTCAGAGCCAGTGAGGAAGAAAGAAGGCCATTAAACAATCCTCAACATAGTGAGAATGTTGAACCAAATAATAATAATGATGGAAATCGGGGAAACGGGTACCAGCAGTGAGAAGATGTGACTGCCCGTCACTGCTAGAAATAACCGGGCACAGAATTTACCACAGGCCTAATAATAATAGTAAATTAAAAAAACCAATAACAATTATCAGAAACCATTATTTAAAGAATATACAGGCGGAGTTAATGGAAGAAAGAGCAATTAAAGAGTCATCACAAAACAATGATATAGTATATATACGAATCAAATTAAATGGAGTATTAGCAGAAGCCATGATTGATACAGGAGCAAATGTTTCAATTATTGATGAATTAGAGCTTGACTGGATTACTGAACTAACTACTGAGAGAATACCTACTTTACCAATTAATAACTTAACAATTATTGGCGCCACCAGGAAACAAAATAAAACAATCAGAAAACAAGTGTCTTTGAATGTTACTAACAGTGGGATAGGAATACCTATGGGATTTTTAGTAGCCAAAGGGCTACCTTTTAGGGTGTTAATAGGGTGTGATATGCTACAGCGACACACTGCAGTTATAAATCTGGCCAGTGGTATAGTAACACTGAGCGCAGAAGAATGTGAGTTATCGGCTGAGATAATTGGTAGCCAAAGTGCCCCTCAGTGTCTGAGCTCATTCTGTATTAGGGAGAAGAATAGATTAACCCTAGGTAAAAATACAGAAGTAACAGAATCAAAGATTTGGCAAGAGAAGATAGAAGAAATCATAGAGTTTCAAGATAGGCAGGCCCAGGAAATAATCAGTGTAGAACAAAAACAACAACTTATAAAAATTTATAATAAATATAGATCAGTATTCTCGGATTCACCTAGAAAAGCAAAAAACTTCCTGTGTGAATTAAAATTTAAAGAAAATGTAAATTTTAATAAACGGTCATATCCCATCGCTCAAGCCTTGAAAGAATCAACAAGAAAGGAAATTCAGAGGATGATATTAGAAGATATAATTGAAAGAAGCAATTCTCCGTATACCAGCCCATTGGTAGCAATACCAAAGAAAGATGGTCAAGTAAGACTATGCCTCGATGCTCGGGAGCTGAATAAAATGCTCATTAACGACCGCACGTCTCCAGGTGAGATTGATGAAATAATGAAAAAGTTCTATGGATGTAAGTAAGTACATGAGTACTTGGGATGCAGTCTGTGGATATTGGCAAATAGAGTTGCACCCTAAAAGCAGACAGTATGTTGCTTTCATATTTGAAGGACGAAATTATCATTTTAAACGTTTGCCTTTTGGATTGGTAAATTCTGTGGCCGTGTTCACCCAATGCATGGATCAAATTTTGGGTAAAGAAGTTTTAGACTTCACTACGATATATGTTGATGACATATTAATTACTTCTTGTACATGGGAGGAGCATTGTAATAGAGTGGAAACAGTGTTAAATAAGCTGTTACAACATAATATAACTTTGAAACTAGATAAATCTAAATTTTATCACACATGAATTACCATTTTTAGGATTCATTCTGTCAGCTACTGGAATTAAACCATCTCCTGAGAAAGTAAAGGCTATCCAAGATTTCCCTAAACCAAAAAACTTAAAACAATTACAATCCTTTTTGGGGATATGCAACTATTATAGGAAATTTCAACAGGGTTATTCAGAAGTAACAGCCAATTTCCAATATTTACTTTCGAAGAAAAACAAGTGGAAATGGGAAGAAAATGAAGACAATAATTTTAAGATAATAAAAAATAAATTTCTGGATAGCATAATGCTACACCACCCAAATTTCAATAAACGTTTTTTCATAAATTGTGATGCCAGCAACCTTAGTCTTGGAAGTGAACTATATCAGGAAGATGAGGAAGGAAATCATTGGGTCATCAGTTTTGCAAGCAGAGTACTGAGTAGTTGTGAGCGGAATTATACAGTAACTGAAAAGGAACTGCTGAGTGTTGTGTTCTCATGTATAAAATTCCGAACATTTATATTGGGATACCCAGTAACCATAAGGACCGACCATAGGTCAATCTCATTTTTAAAAAACTGTAAACTTAACCACGGTAGGCTCACCAGATGGGTGTTAATACTTCAAGAGTATAATTTAGATTGGGAATATATCACGGGGAAGAAGAATATAATAGCAGACCGACTGTCATGGATTAACCTAGAAAAAGGAACTTTTGAAATAGAACCGGAGAGTATTGGGAAGATATATTACATTATCAAATTGAAGAACAGGATATAATTAGTAAACTAAAAATAGATCAGGAAATGGATGCCAAATTAATAAAAATTAGGGACAGGATATCACAAAAGGATCCTATAATAACAAAATTTTTCTATGTTCATGAAAAAATCCTTTTTATCCGTCCAACCATTGAGGATCATGTGTGGAAAATGTATGTACCAGAAGCAACTGAAGTAGCCCTAATAAAGGACTACCATGAAAGATATGGTCACATGGGACCACTCAAAGTTATTAAAGCTTTGTCTGAACATTGTTATATAAAAGCAATAAATAAGAGAGTAAGATTAATATTGAAAAACTGCAACATATGCCAGTTAGTAAAAATAAATAATGAGAAGAGAACTGGAGCTATGATTACAATAAAATCTAACGGTAAACTTGAGAAGACCTTCTTAGATATATGTGAACCTTTTCCCAGAAGTGGAGGGAGACATAAATTTAAATATATAATAATTATGTTTGACCATTATACCAAATATACAAAACTCTACCCAATCAGTAGAGCTACTACAAAGAAAATTTTGGAGGTAGTTATTCAAAAATACTTACCAGAAGTGGGAAGACCTGAAACCATAGTAACGGATCATGGGACGCAGTTTAGAGGTAAAAAGTGGAAAGAAGAATTGTGGAAATTGCAAATAAGAACATATAAAACGTCAGTATACCACCCTAGTAGTAATCCTGCCGAACGCGTCTTAAGGGAAGTTGGTAGAATTTTGCGTACCTACTGTCACCAAGAACATGGAAAATGGAGCCAGTACCTTGAACCAGCAGAAACC
Organism: Magicicada septendecula; assembly: GCA_034769895.1. Lineage (NCBI taxonomy): Eukaryota > Metazoa > Arthropoda > Insecta > Hemiptera > Cicadidae > Magicicada > Magicicada septendecula. The sequence continues at coordinate 494,010,361 of CM068368.1, forward strand.
TTCCTTAATTGGTCATACCATGACACTATCAGAACCAGCCCTTATCAAGTAATGTTTGAAAGACCACCATCCAGAGAAATCACATCATTAATAAATTTTCCTCCAGGAGAGAGAGTAGAATTCAACAAGTTCGAAATGCACAACAGGCTGTTGCATAAAGCTGAACTTCAAAATAAAAAGGAAACGGAGAAGAAGAAAAGAATAAATCCATACCAAGTAGGAGATAAGGTGTTGATAAAAAATAGACAATTACCCAGTTCTATAGAGGGTATTGCGAGAAAATTACTTTTACTTTATACCGGACCATACATAGTAACCCAGGTGAAAGGAAATAATGAATATAAAATCCAGCCTATTACCATTAACCGAATAACAGGTGTATAACCAATCAGAAATAAAAAGATAATATGAAGAATAATGAAAGAATCCGAAGACTGAAGAGTTCAACGATTATTTTTTAAAACAAGTAAACAAAAATAAATCTGTTCTAGTGGGGGGGGGGGGCTTTATGTAACGTTACATAACCCCTGCCGAAATATGATAACACAATCACCATCGTTAGAACCAGTAATCACCCCATTCTAAAAGTCAGAAATGGGTATTATGTACCAAGCTATAAAAAACTTTGTACTACAAAACACTGTAAACAATATAATAAAGTGCAGTGTACAAAGTGAAATATAGTGTACTTAGTGAAAGTGTAAACTTTTAAAAAGAGCATCTCGCAGATTGGTACTGGAGATGAAAAACTATTAATATTGTAGCAGTGGACTATATTGCTGCTGACAAGTTTTGTATTTTGTGTAATTTTGTATTGTGTAGGCCACAAAGGTCTTGTACCTAGGATTAATCTTTGTGTTTAATATAATGATTTTGTTTAAATATAAGATAACCCAGGGTTAAATATAAAATAATAATAATATAAAATAATACTATGTTAGCAAGATGGCATAGGGAAAATAGTTTAGAGTAAGGATACATTAAGTAAATAATAAATTATAAATGAATCAAATTAAAAGGGATTATTTTTAAAATACCAATGTACAAGTTTAAGAAAAAATATAAAGAAAAACCTTAGATAAATTAAATTCGATTATAAATAAAATATAAAAGGATTATTTTTATAAAAAGAAGAAATAAATTTATAATAAATAATAATAGCCTATATACTAAAAAGTATATAGATTCACCAATAAAAAACCATAAAAAATTCTTGGTTACTAACAGTAACCAACTAACAAGATTGTAATTTAATTGTTAAAACAATTTGAAAGTGAACGTTTTGGGAAAAGTGTAATGTCTATAAAAATTTAGTAAATTAAAAGATACCATTTGAAACAAGTAGTGCAAAATTAATAAAATTAACAAGTGATGTCCACTACATATTAGAACTCCTTCGAATAGAACAATTCACGCCCGTAATTTGATGAAACCTTGAAAAAACCTCCGATATCCAGGCCTAGTCCACAGAACGTCGACATTTTGGTGAGATCGTTACCAAGTAAAATTTAACTAAATTACATCTCAACTATAACATTATAACACTAGAAACAGCACCATATCTTTAAACACTTCAGGAAAAGAGGTGAAAAGAAACTTTATTATTTTAGTTAACTAAAAAACCAGCATAACGGGTTCCTGTGAATTTCTTGCCGCCATTAAATAACTTTCGTGTTTTCAGTGAAGACGTAATCTGCTATCTAGCGGTAAACCAAGCAACTACATAACATAAATAATACAAATTATAAAACTGTATTTTTGTAAAGCTTGGTATTAAAATATTCATTTCTGACCTTCTCATAGTACAAAGAACTCTACAATAACCCTGGGAAATTTATAAATTGTTTCTTTATTGTTATTGAAATAAAAAATAAATATATTTGTTATACATTATATGTTTAAAAATAAGATCGAACTAATGCTGTTTTGTCAGTAAGAATCGATTATCCCTTTCTGTTTTGGAAGAAGATAAGAAAATGCTAAATAAATCCAATGAATACTTTGTTGTTTGAATAAAAATGTGTATTATTTTCAGTAGATGGTAGTTGGTTACAGATTGTCAGGAGACTGAGAAGAGAACGGACAACCAGAAAATTTTAAGTACCATTTGGAGTTAATATAACCTCAAATGTGTTTGTAAAAGTCACAGTCAGCTGGTCTCATGAGCGGAGAAATTTGAATGAACTAATCGTATACTAAGAGAGTAATTCTCTTTGCACTCTCTCTCCTAACTACTGTAAAACAACGGTATTGATTTCACCCAAATAAAATCTAAGGGAAATATTTGCATAATCACACACACTCGATTTTTGGAAACTTTGAACATAAATTATAACAAATTCTGTGACTCTTATTAAAGCGAGATGTTCGAAGAGCATAAATAGACGATAAGAAACCTTTTTAGGAAACGTATATTTTAAGACTCCGAGAGTTTACCCGTGAGGCGTTACAATATATATATGTATATATATTTTTAACATATTAGTAAGTATGAGAATCAGGTGGCTTTGTTGTGCCTGTATTTGCCAGGTGTAGTTGTCAACATGTATTATTACACCTGGCTGTCAAATTGCTGCATTGATAGAAAGATGAGGGTAGGTTTCATTGAACATTAGCTGCCTTGCTTTGTACTATGATATTGTTATGACGGTCTACTTGATCGTCGTAGGTACAGTGGAAAGAAAATACAAGACACCAATTAAGTCACTAATCACCAGCTTTAATTTTCACAGTTAAACGGTTCGTAATTAACAACACAGTCTCTTACAACAAATCAAATAAAAATTTAATAATATATATATATAACTGTCACTAATGAACTTACTGTTGTCACTTCCCAAACGTTTCAAGATGTTGTTTCTCTTCTTCAGTGGGTGTAATACTGATGTCGATTACAGAATAACTGTTACGGAAAAATGGTGTGTGTGGTGGGGGTTGATGGTGGGAAGGGATTGGCGCTGAGGTTCGAATTGTGTGTGTAGATCAGTGTATCGAATAGTGTGTGTGATTTATAATGTATTTGTTCATTTAATATGTTGTTTGGTTGTAGTGTGTGATATCTGTATATTTCAAATTGTTCAGCTGTGTTTAGTTTTCTACTTTTAGGTAAGTAGTGTAATATTTCCATGTTGTGTTCTATGTTTGTGTAACTGTGGTTTTCGTTATGTAAATGTGTGGCAAATGTGGAATGTATGTAGTTTGTGGTGAGGGCTTTTAAATGTTCAGAAAATCTGGAAGTAAAAGCTCTTCCCGTCTGGCCGATGTAGAATTGTTGGCAATCATTACAATTTAATTTATAACCCCTGTTTTGCTGTATGTGTCAATGTCTTTGTTAGTATTATTTATGTGTTTTATAATGGTGTTGTTGGTTCTGTAGGCTACTATATAATTGTGTTTCCTAAATATGTTTGCTATTTTATGTGTATTGGAATTGTAGTATGTAAGTGTTATGTATTTGCCGGGTTGTGTGCTGTTGGTCAGATGTGTTTTACTTTTTGTGTTGAGGATACGTTTATGTAGTTTATTTATTAATTCGGGGTTGTATCCATTTTTGACTGCTATGTATTTAATTGTGTTTAATTCATCTTGGTAGTCATGTGTGTTTAGGGGTATTGAAGTGAAATACAAATAAAAATTGTTCGCACGCAATAAAATGTCACTAATAATAGTTTCACACAATTATTAACACAATACTACTTCACTTCGACAACACTCAATCCGCATTAGTGAAAATCACGCACATAACTGACTGACAACCCAACATCTATGGCTTTATATCCGCCGCTGCGCTGAGGCCAAGTACAGCTTTCCCTCCTTAACTGCACGCTGGTGGATTAATGCATAGTATCTCAAGCATTCTTGGAACTCACTAGAATCACCTACTTGAATGACGCACAGCTGCCACACTGGACAGGGGGGGTGGAAAATGTTGTGGATTGTTCGTTATGCTTCTCGTAACACTGCCCCATTCTTAAGTCTGTCCGTCCCAAACTGGCAAACCATCTCTGAAGTAATACGTGGCCAGGCGATCTAGGAGGACGTCCTTGTGAAAGATAATTCTCCCATCCTTCGAATTCAGTCTCGTGCGATCCGAACATCAAGTTCCCAGGAATACGAGTCTTCCGCTCAACCGCTATTTTGCTGGAATCACTCCTGTTGCATAATGTATTGATGACCTAAACACCACTGGCTGATCCAAGTCTGTTTGGTTCCCGTCAGCAACCTCTTGCGTAACTTCATCTTCAGCAACTTTTCCCCCGGGTGCTTCTGTTAACTCACGGACAAACAAGGGGTTCTCCTTGACACCCATAGCGGGGTTTCAGTCACTTCTTTTGCCGTTTCACGTATTTGTACTTCCTCTGCTGGTTCTTCTTCCATTTCCGCTTGGAATAGGAAAGGTTCATCTTGACCAGACCTGTTGACTTCTTCTTCGGCCAATGCCACTTGCTTGTTTGCATGGTTGGTAGACCCTGCCATTTTAGCCATGCAAAGCTTTATCTTCTCTTGGCCAGCCCTCAGGACATTCTCTCTCAAGCCACAATGAATCCGTAGGCATTCATAATGTCCGTGCCAAGAATCACTTCATCGACAATGTCTGCAACAAGCATTTGGTGGCTAAACTCGAGAAGACCCAGGCGTACATATACGTCTATCTTTCCTAACACATTGACGGGGCTTCCAGTCACAGTCTATATTATAGAAGTGCTAATTAGAGGCTGGCAGTTGCTGACTAAGTCAGGGCGCACAATGGACACTGTTGCGCCCATATCAACTGTAAATGATGTTGGTTTACCTTCCAAAAATCCATTAACGATCAAGTTTCCACTGGTCTTATGTAACGTGGAAACTGTGTGCTGTTCTGGGGCTTTACTTCTCCAATTGGAGCGATCACTATCTTCTCTCGGTATTTTCTTCTCCCAACAGTCTACCCGTAGATGACCACTTTTCCCACAGTTGTAACACTTCACTCTTCTGTCTTTCTCCCATTGTTCAAATCGTTGTGGTGTTGCTACTTCTTACACTGTTGTTCTTGAATCGTCTCTTTATTCCGTCCGTTATGACGATACTGTGATATTGAATCCGTTTGGCTACAACGTGATGACATATTTTGATTAATGTAGGTCGCCGACTTGGCAGCTTCAAAACGGAGAGCATGAACTAGAGCGTCTGATTTATTATCATGCCATGCCATTCTTACACTTGTTTACAACACTTGTTGTAATTGATTATCTCTGATACTGTCAATAAACATAATGAGAAAAATTCACTTCCGGAAGTCCTCCGATTCTTCGGTATAAGCCAGTCTCGTCAATCAGTCGACATTTGCTTCAAACTCTTGAAGGCTCTCCCCTGAATGCTGTCGCCTTGCTTTTAGTTGAACACGGTACAAACGCACAAATGCTGGTCACTGTACCGTAATTCCAGAGCTTTTGTTAATTCGCCATAATGTTCTGGTTGTCAGATGGCACTTTCTGTATTAGTTCTGCGGGAGGCCCTTTTAAAGCGAGAATTAGTGAAAGTCCTTTCTCTTCTTCCGTCCATTTATTTAAGCGAGGGGCATCTTCAAATTGGCGAATATAAGTTGCCCAATGAGTGCTTCCATCAAATGTTGGGGCCTTTGCGAACACTGGCCCTACTGCAGTTTGGTTTCTCTGATATTTAGAATCTTCATCAGCATTTATTGATGGTCTTTCTTTATCAACTATTTCTTTGACTAAATGTTCGACTTCCTTTTTAATTTGTTTTATTGAATTTGTAATAGAATCTTCTAAACTTGTTTTTATAGTTGACACAGATTTTTCTATTTCAGTTATTCTGTCAACTTGTTTGTTTAGCTCATCTTGTGAAAGGACGAATTTTGCAGTGTTATTATCTTGTACGAACGCCTTAACGTCGTCTCCGTGACGACTAAATTCTTTTTTTCATCCCTCTGGTATTTCATTTTCACGCTTATGTTTTTTGTCTTGCCGTTTTTCTGCTTCTTCTTTTTCCTGTCTTCGTTCTTCTTTTTGTTGTTCCTGTCCTCGCTGTAGCATTGCTCTGAATGCTTCTATCATATGACTGGTATCCATTTTATTTTTATCAACTGCCACTAACACCGCTCTTCTACGAAGTGTCTTCTGTTTCCACTGTTAACTGTTCTATCCCACTTCTGACACCGCTGTTACGATGGTCTACTTGATCGTCGTTGGTACAGTGCAAACAAAATACAAGACATCAATTAAGTCACTAATCACCAGCTTTAATTTTCACAGTTAAACAGTTCGTAATTAACAACACAGTCTCTTACAACAAATCAAATAAAAATTGTTCACACACAATAAAATGTCACTAATAATAGAGTCTCACACAATTATTAACACAATACTACTTCACTTCGACAACACTCAGTCCGCATTAGTGAAAATCGCGCACGTAACTGACTGACAACCCAACAGCTATGGCTTTATATACGCTGCGCTGAGGCCAAGTACAGCTTTCCCTCCTTAACTGCACGCCGGCGGCTTAATGCGTAGTATCTCAAGCATTCCTGGAACTCACTACACAATGAGCCACTTTAATATTAAAATGCTTTTATTTTTAATATTTATATGTAAAGGTGAAGAATGATTTTAATGTAATGACAGAGATTAGCACAATTAATGTGTGCCAGTGTGAATGTAATGGTGAAGGATGGGTAGTTCTTGGTTATAGCAAATAGGAAATTGTCAAGTGCTGACTACTGTATCTTAAAGTTTGTTGTAATGTTATACAGTAAAAGATATATCATCTCTCTCAAGATGGTGTGAGAATAATAGCATTTCTTCTATAACTGTAGACTTTATTATTAGCATGAATATTCTTACTTTTTGTGTTTATTTTTTTCAGACAGAAAAAAGAAAGTGAGACACCAACACCACAATATCATCTTGCTCCAAAACATAGTAACACAGAAAGTAAGTAAAAATGGTGGTGGGAATACAATATAAAATATTGTTTAGAAATAAGATTTATGTCAAATAAATACGTTAAAACTTTGACCACATTAAAGAAAATTACAAACAAATGGAAACATGAAATATACAGTAAGGATGAGAATTATTGGAATTGTGTGTGTCATGAAGAGCAGTGTAAGATTAGTATTTTATATGCAGATGAACTGAAGAACCTTTATTGTGGGAAGGAATTACCAGTTCAAACAGTTGTCTTGTGGTGAGGGTCAATAGAGAAAGAAAAAAGATGTTAGGATATGAAAGAATAACAAGAATATACGAGGGGGGACCCAAAAGTTACGAGAATTTTTCTCTGGCAGTTGGTAGAATGCTAGTTCCGACTTCTCCCGCTAGGTGCCTTCACTAGACACCATTTTGTATCAGTTGCCCTAGCGACATTGTTGTGGAAACATTAGCGCGGTCAGTGTGACTATTTTTTGTAAGCGCTGTTTCACGTTTTTGGCGATTTGTCAATGGCAGACATTAAATACCAACGTGCTAACATCAGGTTCTGTTTCCTGTTAGGGAAATCAACAGCAGAAACTGTCGCAATGCTTCGGACGGCTTATGGGGGGAAGCTTTGAGCCAGGCAAGGATTTTGAGCCGACAAGAAAGCACACGCGGAACGAATTTTGCTGCAACACGTTTCATCTTCAGATCTTCAGTCAAAATTCGTTGGCATGAACTCCGGGATATTCCAGTCATTTCCTCCGATTCATCAATTGTTCTACGACGATCAAACATGATCGCAACATGGATTTTTTCAATGTTTTCGTCCGTTTTGGAAGTCGAGGGACGTCCCGGTCATAGTTCGTCTTCAATTGACATTTGACCACTTTTAAAACGAGAAAACCACTCGTAAATCCTTGCCTGGTTCAAAGCTTCCTCCCCATAAGCCGTCCGAAGCATTGCGACAGTTTCTGCTGCTGATTTCCCTAACAGGAAACAGAACCTGATGTTAGCACATTGGTATTTAATGTCTGCCATTGACAAATCACCGAAAACGTGAAACAGCGCTTACAAATAATAGTCACACTGACCACACTAATGTTTCCACAACAATGCCGCTAGGGCAACTGATACAAAATGGTGTCTAGTGAAGGCACCTAACGGGAGAAGTCGGAACTAGCGTTCTACCAACTGCCAGAGAAAAAGTCTCGTTACTTTGGGTCCCCCCTCGTATGTAAGTGTCTTTATTCATCTTTTAATACTGGCTGTGATGCTGGGACTTGTAATCAGTGTGGAAAAGGATATGTGTACATCATATAACAAATACCAAGGAAATATGAATAATTCACTGTACATCTGAAGAAAATCATCGCTGTACTTCTAAAACAAATAATTATAGATTGCCAAAGAAGGTAACAGAAAATTAAACTAATGTCTGAAACTTGTAATCTATACTAATAAATCTCTATGGGGGTCTACATTTGTTCGTGATATCTCAGAATCTACTGAACCTTTCAATTTCAATGAAACTTTGCATGCTCATAGCAGGTACCCAACGGAAGGTTTTCCACTTTATTTGATAACGATAGGTTAAAAAGAATCGAAGTTATTGCAAAAAACTTATTTTTTATAAGTCCCACTAATGCCCTTCACTTCTCTCCCTTCTACTCACCTTCTCGACACGCCCCCAAGTTAGTCCGACAGTGCGCCGCATTACCCACTCCACCCAATTGCATAAATGACGCGTCTTAAAATTGCTTACAAGTCAATTAGATAGACTTTGCATCAGATTCTAAGCTATCTTATTATATTACTAGCAGGTACCCGCGGCTTCGCACGCGAATATTTGTATATGATTGTTGTGGTAACTGTCGAGATGGTAAATTGCTAATGGTATGTCTATATTAATAATATTCTTATATTGTAAGTTATGAATATCCAAAAAGTGCGAAGCAATAGATCCATCATTCATGTTTCCTTGATAGATAAAATCAAAATTTGATAATTTAATAAGTATTTACAAACATCTATTAACACAATTAGATGAAATGTGTATTTGTATAGAATAATGCAAATAGTGTATACATAAGTATATTGATATCAGTTAGTCCATTTGAATATTTACATTTTAGTAGGGATATGGAATTCTTATCAGCATATGGAATACATATAAACAGTACAATATTTCATTGTTTGATTATATTGTAACATTGATTATATAGTACACGTTGATTCTGACAAACCATACTCTTTGACATTTGAATATTCAGTATATGTGCAGTAGGGATAATTAATTCCCGAGAATTATACTTAACTTACTTCACCTCAGTCATGCGATGAGTGTCAGTGATGTAGTATCAGTGCCTTTTTTCATTAATTTTACGTCATCGGTAAATAATATGTGCAATATGTATTGTATATACTACATTAATTGCCCCCTAGAGATTTATTAGTATAGATAAAATAAATACATTTCCACTTTTTTTAGCTTTGCAATGCCAAAAAGACGATCATGTTTAGGAAGATCTACTGCTGCTGCGAAAAGAATGAGACGTCTTAGAGCATCTGAAAATGATGTCGAAGGAGTCGAAATGCAATCAACTCCTGGAAACTCTTCAGAAAGATCTGGATTAGAAGAAGTCTCATGGGTTGAAAGTCCTACGAATCATGAAAATAGATTAGCGGCACACAGACGCAGGCAAGCGACTCTCAGATCACGAGGTCCTACTTTACGATGGAATGCAAAATTAAATAGTGGTTTCAATTATAATCCAGTTATTAACTATGCGAATGAAACAGATATCAGGTTACCGCAAGCTGAAACAGGAATGGATCATATTCGTAACTTAGATAAGACATAAGTAACAGAACTTCAAAATTTACTTCACAGAATCAACCCATATGTTAGTGAACTGAAACGTGCAGTTGAATTTGTAACATCTGTGAATAATAATCACTACAATATTGTGATTCATTCTGATAGAAAAGAAAATAATGAAGAGTACAGGGGTCACTACAATGCACCGACAACTATTGAGTTGGCAGTAGTTTTAGTTAACCAGGAATGCGATAAACGCGATATAATCATCCATGCGAGAGATCATACGCTACATCGAATTGCAGAAACACATCGAGCTTATGATGCTTTAAGTACCCTTTAGTGTTTTGCAGAGGGGAAGATGGTTATCATTTTACATTGAAATTAGTCGATCCTCAGACTGGGTTACAAACTACTAAGAAAGTTTCAGCTCAAAAATTTTATTCGTACAGACTCGTGATGAGAAAAGATGAGTACAATCATTTAATTTATTACAAACAGCTTCTGAATCAATATATTGTTGATATGTATGCTACGATAGAGACGGAAAGGCTTATATACATCCATACTTATCAAACTCAGTTAAGAGCTGAGAATTACATACATTTGCAAGATGCGTTACGAAATAATGAAAGTTTGGATATTTTAGGTCGTTTGGTCATTCTACCCTCAAGTTTCACAGGAGGTCCACGATATATGCATGAGCGAACGCAAGACGCTTTTTGCTACGTACGCAAATACTTGCGGCCTGATTTATTTATTATGTTCACTACAAATCCTAAGTGGAGAGAGATTGTCCAGGAGTTGCATCAAGGCTTTTCAGCTCAAGATCGACACGACTTGGTAGCACGCGTATTTCATCTGAAATTGAAGAAATTAATAGATTTCGTAGTGAAAGGTAAAATTTTTGGCTCAGTTGTCTGCTACATGTACAGCGTAGCGTGGGAAAAACGAGGTTTGCCGCATGCGCATATTTTGTTCTGGTTAGAAGAAAAAATACTACCAGATCAGATAGATTCTGTGATTAGTGCAGAGCTGCCGGACCCTGATAAAGATCCAGAGTTTTATGATATAGTTAAAACACATATGATTCATGGGCCATGTGGAACAATTAATGCACAGTCACCATGTATGAAGGAGGGTCAGTGTACTAAACGATATCCTAAATCGTTTACAAAAGAAACAACAATAAATGATGACAGCTACCCTAATTATTACCTAATTACCCGACTAAGTCCAGAAGATGAAGGTTTTCATTGTGAAATCTGTTTGATAGATGAGATTTTGATAGTTGACAATAGATGGGTAGTTTCATACTCACCGGTGCTTTCACGAGTTTTTGGTGCTCACATCAATGTTGAATTGTGTAGTAGTATAAAATCCATTAAATATATATGTAAATACATCAATAAAGGCTCCGATCTAGCTACAATTGGTATATAAAATTCTTACGATGAGGTATTACAGTTTCAAAATGGTCGATACATAAGCACATCTGAAGTTATATGGAGAATCTTCTCTTTCCCTATACATGAGCATTTTCCACCTGTTATTCATCTAGATGTACATCTCGAAAATGGGCAGAGAGTTTATTTTTTTGAAGATAATTTGCACGAAAGAATAGAAAATCCAAGAAACACCACTCTCATGCCATTTTTTTATCTATGTCGGAAAGGTGACTTTGCCAAAACTTTGTTGTATGAAGAAGTGCCAGCATATTACACTTTCAATAGGCAGACAGGAAAATTTCAGCGTAGACGTCGAGGAGTCTTATTAGAAGGGAGCGAGAACGTATATCATGAACACGTTGGGTCGAATGTATACAGTTCATCCAAACAATCATGAATGTTATTGTCTTTGTTTACTTCTACACAATGTATGTGGCCCAACTTCATTTGAAAATATCAAGACTGTCGACAACGTAATTCATCCAACGTTTCAAGCTGCATGCCAAGCTCTTGATCTCCTAGAGAATGACAATCATTGGAATGACACATTGTCAGAGGCAAGTTTATTTTCTAGCCCTGACAAAATGAGAGAATTTTTGCAATAATGTTGGTGTTCTGCAGTATTTCAAACCTGAGTGCATTGTGAAACCTGAGTGTACAAAGACCACTTCTCTGAAGACATGATTCGAGAATTATGCGTCGAATTCCTGATGCTGATTTGAGTTTATACAAGGAAAGCATTGAAAATAGTTGTTTACTACTTTTACAAGATTTTGTTACTTCTTCTGTTGGTAGTAATCCGATAGCTCAATACAGATTACCAAATCCACAGTCTAACGTGCAAAACATTTCAAAGGAATATCTTTCTGAAACCACTTATGACAGACAACAGCTACTTTCTACAGTTGAAGAGAATGAAAGATTACAGACAGACGAACAAAGAAATATATATCAACTCATTCTTCAGTGTTTAATGTAAATCTGGAAATGTATTTTTCCTTGATGCACCAGAAGGCACAGGTAAAACATTTTTAATCAAATTGACTCTTTTGAAGTTAAGAAGCGAAGGCAAGATCGCATTAGCAGCAGCTTCCTTGGGAATTGCTGCTACATTATTACCTGGCAGAAAAACGGCTCATTCCTTATTTAAAATACCAATAGATTTGAATTGCAGTGAATTTCCAGTGTGCAATATTTGCAAAAATAGTGCTAAAGTGGAATTGATTAGAAATGCAGACTTGATTGTTTGGGATGAGTGCACTATGGCCCATAAAAAATCAGTAGAAGCTCTCGATAGAACTCTACGAGATTTGTGCAATGACAAGAGATTTATGGGTGGAATAACTTTTCTCTTTGCCGGAGATGTCAGACAAACGTTGCCCGTAGTTACGCGTGGTACCAGAGCTGATGAAGTAAATGCTTGCGTCAAACGATTGAATATATGGCGTCCCGTTCAAACAGTATCATCACAATAAACATGAGAGTCCAACTTGGAGATGGTAAGATACCAGAGACAGGTGGTGCGATATGTTTACTGCCATCATTATGTCATACAGTTTCTTCACTGGCAGAGTTGATCGAAAAGGTTTATGGACATATTGAGTCTATAAATTTGCACGATGATGTGTGGTTATGTGAGCGTGTGATACTAGCACCAAGAAACGAACAAGTAAATGCCATAAATAGCTGCATATCACAAAAATTTCCAGGAGACCAAAAAACATATCACTCCATTAATGCAGTTTTGCACGAAGAGGATGCAGTACATTACCCAACTGAGTTTTTGAATATTTTATCTGCGTCAACATTACCAGCTCACACATTGAAATTAAAACTAAGTGTTCCAATTATACTCATAAGAAATCTGAAGCCACACCACAGTTATGCAATGGAACACAATTGAAAGTTAGGTCATTAAAAAAACATATCATCGAAGCGATTATCTTAACAGGCTGCGGCAAAGGAGAAACAGTATTTATCCCAAGAATTCCAATCATACCCAATAACTTTCCATTTCAATTTAAAAGACTTCAGTTTCCGCTTAATTTATGCTTTGCAATGATATCAATAAGTTTGAAAGACATGTTTGAATTGGTATCCAAGTCACTTATTGACAAAATGTGTATAATATTTACCGTATTTCTTCCGTCATGTGACTTTGTGTTGCGTTCGATTGATTTATGCGTTTCAAAACATATGTTTCGTCTTCAGAAATAAAAATTCACTCTTAGCGAGGTCGTTAAATATTAAAATTGCAAATATTGGAAAACAATTCCACACATATCCGCGTTACATGAATGCGCACTCGAGTCGGACCGATCTTGTTTTCCAATATTTGCAATTTTAATATTTGTGTGCACTCGAGTTGGACCGATCTTGTTTTCCAATATTTGCAATTTTAATATTTAACGAACTCACTAACAATGAATTTTTATTTCTGAAGAATTTTCACTCCACTCCACTACAGAATCCACCTTTGCGAACCACCTCATTGAAGCAAACCACACATATAAAAACATCGACAATAACATGAACATTGTACACATACACACAAAAGGCCGAAAACTAGACACTCTAGAACAACTGGAAATATACAAACACACAAAAACAAATAAAAACGACATCCTAAACGAACAGACACAATTCAAATCGCATGCATTATTCGAACATATCTCACCCCACACACACAGCATCGATCTTTCGAAAGTCGATTCCATCACCCACAACAAGACGGACAACGCTACCAGCGGCAGCCTCTGAAGAGGCCTTTTAAAGGAGAAAACCGGTTCAGGCTGTAAGGTAAAACTTTATACTTTTACTTATAAAAAACCTAGTGTTCCGAGTCATTAATGTAATAGTGGTATTTAGTTAAGTAACGGACACGTCATGGACAATGAAATCCAAGCAGATTTAATGTTACAAGAAGCCCTGAATTTAGTGTTGTAACAATTTACTGTGTAATCAGGTCTGGCAGTTAAATGAAGCCTGATGCATACAAGTTAGAAGATGCATAAAAGTTAAGTTTATTATTTCATGTAGATACACATTCTTTCAGATTTTGTATTGAAGTAAACTGTACAGTATATGAACACTGTGAACATACCTTGATGTAAGAGTAGTTTGGTAGCCCTGTTTGGAATATCCAATACCTAGGCAAAGGGGATAACAAATAGAGGAGAGCTAACAGTTTACATTTTGTACAAAACACAGTTGAATTTTGTTACTAAAACTAAAGGATAGTCACTAAGAAGGAAGCCATCAGGCAGAACCACTTAGGCAGTATTGCTAGTGTTGTATTGTTGGCACACTGCTTGTGAAGTTCCAGAACTTCTTGATCAGATTTTGTAAAGGGACTTGTTTGTTTAAAACTGTTTTGTATAAGTAATTAATTCATCTTGGTCAATGTTTGTAATAATAAAGAAAATTAAATATATAAAATACAAATGTTATATTATTTTTAGATGTGAATCCTCTTGCTCCTCCACCAGAAGTGAAAAGCAGCATAAAATTGATTGATGACTCATTTCAAATCTCTGATACATGTTTGGAATATCTTACTGACCAGACAGATTTCTTAGTTGTTGGAGTTCTTGGTTTACAAGGAGTTGGAAAATCAACACTGATGTCTCATTTAGCTGGTAATTGTACATCTCAACTAACTGAGTAAGTTGTTAACATTATTTCTGTATATAAATGATAAGTAGCTTAATGGCATTGATATTGTATAACAGTTTTGAAAATGATGTTAATTTGTAAGAATAAGTTATTCATACCTTCAGCCTGCTTCTTCTCTGACCCATTTCTGGAAAGGCTATAACATTAAGTTATCAAGGAAAGGGTAGAGAAATTACATTGCATTGCAAAAATAATGAAAGTACAGTATGTAAGGCTTTGACTTCCCATATTCCTGAAACCATGCCATTTAGTAGTGTGTAATTCTCCAAATTATGTTACTTTTTAATCTGGTTTACTTCCTATAGCCAGTTATTATTTATTAAATGTATTATCTTTAGTTTGTCATATTTACTTTTTCATGATGGAAGATGTGTTTTATTACTTGAGCACACATCCATTTTCTGCCCAAAGTTACAAAACCCAAATTCCCTACATAGTACATGCCATCATGCAAATAATATAGTAAGGAATTGTAACGGGACAGATCAGTGTCGGGAATAATTTTTAATAATTGAAAATAATTCTTAATGCAATCAGTGTTCACCCTTGGGGGAACCTCGTTTTTAACAAAAGTGAGTACAATGTTATGAGAGACCAGTCTGTTTATGTCTGGAGTCAGTCCGGCTAGACGTATTATGTAATCACTTGCAACTCAGGCTATCTGTGAATTACAGTAAAACCCGTAATTGACACAAGCTAATTTCATCAGTTGGATAGCAGTCATCAAACAGTTCAAATCAACTCATCATAGTGAATAAACGTTACAACAGTGGCCTCGGAAATTTCGGTAGGTCGAAGCGGTAATGGTAGCCTAGGCCTACCGAAACGTATTACAATATTAACGAATCAGTGAGCGTGAAATAAAATGAATTCGGCGAGTGGAAAGAATTAGAACAGTGTTGAGCGCGGACGAAAGTGAAAGTGAGGTGAGACAGATGGCGGGACTATGCGAATCGCACGTGAAGGTATTTTAAAAACAATTATTCTGATTAACAGTTTGGGATATTTCAAATAATAAAGAGCTCTTTAATAAAACGGGGGGTGTTAAAGAATTGTACAGAGTAAGAGAGTGTGTGTGAGTGGGAAAATATCAAAGTACTGGTTAGCGAAAAGAAATTAGTATAAGAAAATTTTACATAATAGAAATAAGATGAAATAACATGTTATGAGGAAAAGAGGAGTTCGTTTTTGAATAGCAATAAATAAGATGATTATTACTAACCTAAAAATGTGTTAAGCTTAGTTATTACGTCATAACCATTTCCTATTCTGTGCTGAAAACCTCGTCTAACGTTCCGGGGAATTTTCTGAAGTAAGGGGAAGTCAGATAGCGGGATTATTAAAGTTTTTATAAGGGAAAGAGTATAAAGGTTTCAATATTGAACCATAAAATATCGTGGCGGCCCTGAAGTTTCTTTTTGGTGTTTAAAAGGTAAGTAACGGGATTATGACGGTAAGTAATATTCTGGCAGAAGTGAGTTTTATTATTATTGTATTATTTTATAATGGTAAAAAGGTTTATACTGTTACAGAATATTGCAATGGGACATTTCATATAGCATAGCACGAAGATAGATTTCTGAGTGTGTGAAACAGAACATCGGACCACGTGGTTTAAGAAATTGTTCGAAGGTTGAAAGTAATTAAAAACTATCTTAAAAATGTGTTATCATAACCTCTGGTAGGATGTATGCAGAGCGTTTAAGTTATGAATTAATTAGATGAATTTTTACATACTTCACATTTAACCCCACATAATGTTAAATTTTAAATTACCGTATTGGCCTGAACATAAGACGATGATGGCCTTCCAAAAACCATACTCGTCTTATATGCGCAAGCTAATATTTAAAAATTTCGTGTTTGTGCATAGTGTATTTTAACATTCGCCAGCTTCACAGGCTTGCCATGTGTGTAGCATGAATCAACACGCGCGTTTTATAATGACCTCAAGGTCAAGAAAAGTTCAAGCTCCCAAGCACATAGTGGTGGGCATTTTTGTTGTTTTTGCAAAACCAATACGAACTGTTTACATATGCTGATTTTTATAGTAACTGAAATAAAACTGAATATAGCCTCAATTATTTGAAATTATACCTTAATTTAATCCGTCAAGCTATCTTGTAGTTAAATATTCCACTACATGCTACGGGAATTAAATTCCCATCATCAGGTGAAACTTCTTCTTCCTAATATATAGAAGAAATTATATAAAAACACACACACACACACAAACGAATAAAACAAACACATCTGTTACAAATGACAATTACAACACCGTACACACACAGCTACCGAAGAGAGTGTGTAACGGGGAATTTTTGGGCCTAATTTTGGGGTAATAAAGAAATTTGTATTTTTTTTTTAATAAAACAAATAACATTTTTTTTACTATGATAGGGACAAACGTAAACAAAGGTAAATTCAGTGGTAGCGACGGTAGTGACAGTGGCAGCACTGCTGGTGACATAAAGTGAAAATTATTCAGTAATATTTTATAAAACGAGTAAACAACCGACGAAACTGTGCCAAGGTCAGACAATGACACACAAAAACAGCGTAAACAAATTATGTAACGGAACATCAGGCGACGTTACGTCAGAGCCTAGCCTAACGGTGGAATGCAGTTATGTAACAAAAACAGTCTGTTGGCGTAGTAATACAAACTTAAAAACAATGAGAATTGGTCATACAACCACGGCGACGTTATAAAATAGTGCCGTTGGCCTAGGCCCAGTCTAACTTCACCACTCGCGAGTGGCATACGTAAAAGTTCCGGAACGTAAATTGCGGGCCCGCAGTACAGAAAAATGTGATATAAAATCGAAATTATGAATAAATAATGTAAATGAACAGTTTTCTTAATACAATGACAGTTTCGGAGGTGTAAAACAAATTATTCATCAACGTAAAATGTGTGTGTGGAGAAATGCGACGTCGTCTGGACTCAAACTCAGCTAAGTTGTCTACAAGAATGAAATCAAAATTTTCAATTATGATTTAAATAATATTCACATAAATAATATAATTGTAATATTCACTTTTAATGATTTTCACGATTAATAGAGCGCTCTTAGAATCCTGGGGTAGATATGTATGTGTGTGTGAGTGAAAGCGCTGGTTTCCGTTGTGTTAGTTAAGTATTAAGCGAATTATTTTGTATGTATATTTCCTGTTTTATTTTGACTATTGCGGAACAAATTATATTCAACTTAATAATGATCCATTTTATGTCTATATTTTACTTGTTGGGAACAAAATGTAAGAGAGGGAGAAAAGAATAATTTGTTTGATGAAATTGAAATACCAATAAATTTTAGATCATGGGAAACAAAATAAAGCTTTCTTTATTTTGAACAACCAATTCTGATCTCCTGTTCGCCGAAAAGAACCCGAAAAAATGGTAAGTACACATATTTTTTCATGCGTAGTTGGCAAACTTTAAAGATGACGTCTGAGAGAAATAGATGTTAACCAGTGTTTATGTAAAATTAAAAAATTAAAGTAATAAAATTATATTACAATTGGCTTCCGAACTTAGGGACATTTATATAAAAAATATTTTTTTATATAAATATAGGCCTACTTGGGAGAGCAGAATGGTTGTTTGAGGTAACTAAAAAAATGTGTAAACATAAGTAGTAAGGTTATGTCATGATTATGTGTAGTATGGGTGAGTAGAATATTTTTTTAATAAGTATGTGTTACATATAAAAATATTTTGCAAAGAAATATATCTAAAAGATTTTAAGAAAAATGGCAGATAATAATGACGTCAGCTTATCTGACAGTCAGATAGAAAGTCAAATAAGTAGCGACTCCGGAATTCAAACAACTGACAGTAGTCTTGAGGAGTCAAAAATAATACAGACAGTTGAGATTCATTCAACACCTATTTTAGGAAATCAAAATAAGAAATCTGATAATGATACTATGTTAGCAAGATTGTATGATATGATGTACAATAGTGTAGAAAAACAAGATAGTAATTTTAGAGAATTGAATGACAAATTTGACAAACAAAGTAGGGAGTTCAGTGAATTGAATGACAAATTTGACAAACAAAGTAGGGAGTTCAGTGAGAAATTAGATATACAGAGCAATTTTAATAAAAAAGTAGAAGAACAAAATATTCAGTTTCGACAGAGTATTGGCATGAAATTTGATGAACTTAAAACAGAAATTAATAAAGTACAAATCAATTGTGAGAGTAACTATAACAAATTGAAATATGAATTAAATGAGACGTTGAGTCATTCATTAAATAGTATGACAAATATTAAAAATGATAAAATAGTGAAAGATGTAGTGTTAAATAGTGAAGATAATGATATTAATTACAATTCTGAGAGTATAGTGGGGGTAAAGAATAATGGAGAGACAAATGATGAGAATATAATCAAAAATAGTACTGATGAAGTTATAGAATGTAATAATGGAATGTTATTGTGTGTTTATGAGTCAGAGAGAAAGTGGAAAGAGAGAGTAGATGAGTATGTGGGGCAGAGGGTAAATTTTCCCCTTTTTTATGATGAACCAAGGTGTTCACAAATGTTGTTTTTGAAGGGCAAGAGACCCGTATTGGTAGATGAATTGAAGTGTATATTGATGTTGTATAATGTTGTACCCTCTGTCTGTAATAATTGTGAGAGTGTGATGTGGGGTTATGAAGGGAGAGAGTTGTGTATTGAGAGAGAGATAGAATTATATAAGTTAAAAAGAAATTATGATGAATTGAGAAAAGGAGTAGAAGGGGTGAAGATGAACCATATAAAATACTTACCTGTTGAAAGAGAGATAGAGAATTATTTTGATAATATTTTTATAAACGATAATGACTTACCTGACGTAATAGTAGAGGAATATAAAAATGATAAAACAACTTACCTGACGTTGACCAATAATACTGATGGAGACTGGACAATAATAACTTATGTTGACAAGATTTATGAAATATTAATAGGGAATCACCCTATAAATTATAATGACATAATGAATGAAATAAAGTTAATGGATTATTATAATAACAATAATGATAACAGATGGTGTGTGGATAACAATGATGTATGTTATAAATATGTTCGTTATATATATGATGATGGAGGTTGAAATTAAAATGAGTGTATGGACATTGTTAGATGTTGTAAATTTTGGTAATGACCTTGCAGATTTGGACATATGAAGGGTGAAACAATTGAACAGTTATTGACGAATAATTTGTAAATAAGGTAGTGAATTCAATTGTGTGTATTATGAAATGTTAGGTAAATAATGTGTATATGTAGTAGAAAAATGTTGTGGTAATAATAGTAATATTATTAATAGTTTGCAGTCTAAATAAATAATAAAATAATTATGAAGACAATAATTGATGATTTGTAAAATTTTGATAATAATTGAAATAGGTTGTGTTTTAATGATCAATTGAAGTAAATAATTTGAGATGTTTAGATATTGTGATTGAATGTTATATGTTTAAAATTTTATAATGAATTTAAATTATTTGATGAGATTTCCATTTGATAACAATGAATGAATAAATGAATGTTAAATGGTTTAGTTTGTGGAATAACATAATGGTTAAAAATAAATGTTAATAATAAATTTGAAATTTTGAGGAATCTAATTGCAGCACATGATAAATAATGAAATGATGATATAAAAGAGTTAATAAAAATTTCAAATTATAATGTTTATAATTTTTATATAAATTATTTAAAAGAGAATTGTTTGTTTAATGTATGCTAGCGAGCAAGGTAAATGTCTGTTTGTTTATTATGTTATGTAATGTATTATACAAGATGTGTGTGTGTGTGGCAGGGAGGTTATCCAGGGGGGTAACGAATTAGAAATTTGTTGTATTTTAATAATGATGACTCGCTACTAAATAATTTTGTTTTGATTTGAAAAATAGATGCACTAGATAATACTTCCTATATTGTGTTTATTATGTCTTATTGTGTTAATTGCATGTTGTATGTTAGGAATAAGAATTATAAAAATATAATAATATGTTTTCAATGTGTTTATAGATTTAAATAAGAATGAAATAAATTTGTGATAGGTAAAATTTTCAATGGGTTGCAAAAGATAGAAGTGGGTGATAGTAATTGTTTAAGTAAAACATTTGAGTCAGTCCAAGTTGAAAAATATTGAGGTATTAAAGAGAATGGGAGATGAAAATAATGTAATGTTGTTTTGAGTTAATGTATGTTATAGAATTTTGAGAAGTATTGATGTTGACACAGTAGATATGGGTAATATATGTAAAGTAATGAGTGATATATTGATGTTATTAATTAATGTGGTTATTTTGTTGAAGTTGTAGTAAGGTAATGAGATTGAGATTTTGGGGATGGCAATTTTGTAGGAGGGGGTAGTGTAATGTGGGAGTCCGCAACATAATGATAAGTTGGGACGGGATTGGTAACGATTTTAGTGGAAAGGGGTTGCCTTAGGTAGAATCCAGGAACCAGATAAGGGAAATGAGTTTTTGGGGGGGGAACACATATCCTATGTACAAAGGGTTAGAGAGTATTTTTTTTTATATATAGAGAAGGTGGCGAATTGAGTTAAAGTAGTAAGTAGTTAGAGGTAGAGAGGGGTTAGTAGATTTTTTGATAGAGGGGTGTCATACTAGTTAAAGATTTTGTAAGGGAGCGTTAGAGTAGTAAAAGGGGTAAGATTATGGGTAAATGCCAAGTTGATAAAGTGAATTATAATGAATAGCGGAGAATCACCCAAATTAATGAAAGGGAATAATAAATGAAATGATGTGTAAAACGAAGATTGAAAAAAAAAAAAAATTTTTTTTTAGAAACGAATTAATAAAAGTAAAGTGAGGTTAAAATGCAATTTTTATGATTTTATATGCAAATTTAATGATGTAAAGTGTGTAAATTTTAAGATAAAATTGATAATAATAACAATGTGAATTGTTACTATGTTTTCTTATGTTATGTTATGTTGTTAGGTATTCTGATATATGTTAGAAATAAGTAAAAACAAAACCAGTGCTTCTTAACGCAAACCAGCACCGCTAGGGGGAAACAGATCAGTTGGGGATATGGTGTTGTATAAGGCCACTATTTGATATTTGATTTGTTGTTTCAGTGTTTGGTGATGCTGTGGCGGCGGACCTGAGCTGGCCAGCGCGTCAGAGCAGGGCGTTAAGTATCTCTCTGACTCTATGGTGTTGGGATCTCGAGAGAGAAGTCCAGTATTGTCATTCAGGTGCGGTCACAGTCACCGGACCAAGGGTGAGTTGATTATAATTTTTTTTTGTAAACCATACAGGGGGTTGTGGCGACATATCCTGGCTGATTCCTTTAGCAAGTATGAATGTGTCAATGAGATTTTTTATGCTTCGGCATAAAATATCTCATTGAGGGGGTATTGTAACGGGGCATTTTTGGGCCTAATTTTGGGGTAATAAAGAAATTTGTATTTTTTTTTTAATAAAACAAATAACATTTTTTTTACTATGATAGGGACAAACGTAAACAAAGGTAAATTCAGTGGTAGCGACGGTAGCGACAGTGGCAGCACTGCTGGTGACATTATAAAGTGAAAATTATTCAGTAATATTTTATAAAATGAGTAAACAACCGACGAAACTGTGCCAAGGTCAGACAATGACACACAAAAACAGCGTAAACAAATTATGTAACGGAACATCAGGCGACGTTACGTCAGAGCCTAGCCTAACGGTGGAATGCAGTTATGTAACAAAAACAGTCTGTTGGCGTAGTAATACAAACTTAAAAACAATGAGAATTGGTCATACAACCACGGCGACGTTATAAAATAGTGCCGTTGGCCTAGGCCCAGTCTAACTTCACCACTCGCGAGTGGCATACGTAAAAGTTCTGGAACGTAAATTGCGGGCCCGCAGTACAGAAAAATGTGATATAAAATCGAAATTATGAATAAATAATGTAAATGAACAGTTTTCTTAATACAATGACAGTTTCGGAGGTGTAAAACAAATTATTCATCAACGTAAAATGTGTGTGTGGAGAAATGCGACGTCGTCTGGACTCAAACTCAGCTAAGTTGTCTACAAGAATGAAATCAAAATTTTCAATTATGATTTAAATAATATTCACGTAAATAATATAATTGTAATATTCACTTTTAACGATTTTCACGATTAATAGAGCGCTCTTAGAATCCTGGGGTAGATATGTATGTGTGTGTGAGTGAAAGCGCTGGTTTCCGTTGTGTTAGTTAAGTATTAAGCGAATTATTTTGTATGTATATTTCCTGTTTTATTTTGACTATTGCGGAACAAATTATATTCAACTTAATAATGATCCATTTTATGTCTATATTTTACTTGTTGGGAACAAAATGTAAGAGAGGGAGAAAAGAATAATTTGTTTGATGAAATTGAAATACCAATAAATTTTAGATCATGGGAAACAAAATAAAGCTTTCTTTATTTTGAACAACCAATTCTGATCTCCTGTTCGCCGAAAAGAACCCGAAAAAATGGTAAGTACACATATTTTTTCATGCGTAGTTGGCAAACTTTAAAGATGACGTTTGAGAGAAATAGACGTTAACCAGTGTTTATGTAAAATTAAAGTAATAAAATTATATTACAAGTGCGCACTGCCTGACAGTCACATCTTCTAATATTTATGTTGGCAAACTTCGGTGTTATGTCATTATGTAAACATTTTTTATTAAATTTAATATTAAGGTTGGTTTTAAATATTTTCACCTTAATGTTCTCAGTATGAAGTACTGTATGTGACTGTCAGGCAGTGCGCACTGTCTTCGTTAGCTGTGTGTGTACGGTGTTTTAATTATGTCATTTGTAACAGTTGTGTTTGTTTTATTCGTTAGTGTGTGTATGTGTTTTTTAATAATTTCACCGATGACTCCTATATATTAGGAAGAAGAAGTTTTACCTGATGATGGGAATTTAATTCCCGAAACATGTAGTGGAATATTTAACTACAAAATCACTTGACGGATCAAATTAAGGTGTAATTTCAAATAATTGAATCTTATAAGTGATCTGGAGACCATTTATATGATGAATGAATATAGCCTAATTCTGCACTAAACAGAATGAGGACAGTACAATAATCGAATGCAAGTCAACGAACATTGCAGTAAAAACAAACAGTTTACTCGTAGCAGTTCAATAAACGTTGCAGTGAAAACGAACAGTTTATTCTGAACAGAGAACCGAACTAGAACAGTGCGTTGTCAATACAGTTTCTCAACTCCACTTTCGTTTTTTAAAACGGAAAACAGTAAATAATGTTTTGCTGAATTATTTTAGAAATGAGAAACATTTATCATCAAACAGCTTGCGTTTCTAGGAAAAAGTCTATATGCACACAACAGGTTCCATTGTTTGTGAGTGGCTAAGTGGAAGGGGCAGAGTCAAGAGCAGTAAAACTGTTTGTCTCCACGCAAAAGAACAGTTCGTTTTTTTTGTGAGAACTTTGTTTTCAAACAGTTGTGCTGAAGTACTGTATTGTGTCAGACATTAAAAGTTGTTCACTTTAAGGTTAAGTCAACAAAGTTAATATTCACGTGTGTTGAGTGTTTTTCTATTAATACGTGTGTTCGTTTTATTGTTTTTTGTTGTATTATTACGTGTGTTCATTGTTCTATTATTATGTGTGTCCATTTTAGTGATTGTTGCTCTGTTCGCACATACGTGCATTAATTGCAGTACCATACTGTGTCTGTGGTCACTAACATTAAAACAATAATGGCCAATCCACAAGTAAAGGATAGTGTTGAACAGAGGGCATCCTCTGCATGTCGTATAAACATGGGAGAGAGAAGAAGCTACGATACGAATTTCAAATTAAGAGTGATACGTGAGGCGAAACAAACAAACAGTTTGCAGGCTGCTGAACAGTTTGGTGTTTCTGAATGTAGTGTACGGCGTTGGCGAAAAAATTAAGAAAAGTTTAAGAGCGCCAGTGCATTAAGAAAAGCATTCAGAGGACCTAAAACTGCAACATTTAATAATCTTGACAGACTTGTGTCCAAATACATTCATGATAAACGAAACCAAGGATATCCAATATTCCAAGAAGTTATTAGAATGAAGGCATGTGAGTTGAAAATTCCAATAACTGAATTTAAAGCAAGCTTGGGCTGTTGTAAATGCATGATGTGGCGTTCGGGTCTGTGTTTACGGCATCGCACTACCCTTGCGCAATGCGTACCTGCAGATTATACTGACAAATTGATCGCTTATCAGCGATATATTATAAAACTGAGGAATGCCCACAATTACCTGCTTGGCCAAATCGCAAATGCTGACCAAACACCACTGTTTTTCAATATGCTTTAAGTGTTACTATGGACAGAAAGGATGCAAAATCAGTTATAATAAAATCTACAGGCAACGAAAAGTCACGCATTAGTGTGATGCTAGGAGTAACTGCTGATGGAAGAAAACTTCTGCCGTACATTAGTTTGAAGAGAAAAATGCTTCAGAAGGAACAGTTACCAGCTGGGATTGTTTTTAGAGCACAGGAAATTGGGTGGATGACTGAAGAACTCATGGCAGATTGGCTTAAGGTTTTTTGGGGATGTCGACCAGGCGCTTTACTAAGGCAGAGAGGTATGTTAATTCTTGATGCTTTTCGTGGTCACACAAGTGAGAAAATAAAGAAGGTGGTTGCAGAAATGAACACTGATCTTGTTATAATCCCTGGGGGAATGACTTCTCAGCTTCAAGTTTTAGATGTGGTTGTTAATAAACCATTTAAGGACTACTTACGGAAGAACTATAGTGATTGGTTAATTAATGGAAACTATGCATTGACTCCGACAGGCAAGTTGAAGAAACCAAGCATACAGTTACTGGCCTAGTGGATAATCACAGCCTGGGGAAAAATCAAAAGTGAATCCATTGTAAAGGGGTTTAAAAAATGTTGTGTTTCTAATAACATGGATGGGAGTGAGGATGACATTTTGTGGAAAGACTCAAGTTATGAATCTGATTCCAGTACCAATTCTGAAGATGAACTTGGAGAAGAAGAAGAAAACGAGGATGATGACTGGAACTAAAAACGTTAAGGTACTTTAACACTTATAATTTCACCTGTAATGCAGTGGCGAAGTTACATGGAGGCAATGCCTACCCTAAAAAATTCTGTAGAATAAAAATTATAAATACGTATGAACTACGTAACCTAAAGATTATACATTGTTACTGTGACTGTCGAATTTATTAATCCGAAAATACGTGCTTTACTGAGCGACTGCTAGATGGTAACAGGTAAGAGTCGACATAGTTTGTTTAAAGTGAATGAGGCAACGTGAACTTGCCTAAGCGATTTTTGTATACATCGTATGTGCTGGCGTGATTTGGAAGTGCGGGGAGGGGGGATTGTCCCGCCCTCTACACAATAGAGCATTGAGGCTGTCTCACTTCTAACTGTAGTGCAGACAGTCAAGTTAAAGCGTGCTGTACTGTTTATCAATATGTTTATTTTCTGCGGTAATTGAAAGTGTGCCTGTTGTTCCGCTGAACTAATAGACGATCAAGATTTTTATTTGAATTATTTGTAACATTAAATATATATATACTGTAATGCGACACAATAGCAGCCCCATCCCAAAACTTAAAACCGCTCAATTCAGTAGGTAGAATCACCAATACTACCCAAATAAACCAAATAAAAATGAACAACCCTCAGTTACAGAAAAACGACTGTACAATATAAATAATAAAGAAAAAAATACAATGCAAATAATTTAAAATAACTAATTAAAATGTATTATAGCAAGTAAAGAAAATACATACAAACCTTTATGTAAATGAGTGAATGTGAAAGAGTGGGGAATAAAGTTAACAATCCCTATTATTATTTAAATATGTGATAAATACAATAAGTGTCAGTGAAGTGGTGACAGCATAAGTGCGAGTTAATTACTTTTATAAAAAAAGGAAAACCCATAAATAACACCAATAGTGAATGGTGGTGAAGGGTTTCATCTCAGATTGAGATGTTAGTGAAGGCTTTGGTGTAAGTAGTTGTATTTGTGTTCTACACCAAAGCCTATAGTTATTAACATTTATAAACTACATTATAAGTTTGTGTGAGCCTACTGGCAAATAAGAAAATGTGTATTAGAAACCAGGACCTATGAACAATAATCTATTCATTAGCCAGTAATGCTTGATAAGATTGATAGGATGAGAGAATGGTACACCAAGTAGTTTATAATTATTTGTCAATTTATAAATGTAGAATTTGGCCATGAAGGCAATACCTCGAAGGTAACATGTTAAAAGATTTTGTTCTAATTATATTATTTGTTAATTTATGATTTTAAACTTGTTCATGTAAACACTACCTTAAGTAATAAGTCAAAAGATTTTATTTTTAACTATTGTGAAAACTTGTTAAGGGTCAAGACTCATGTAATAAAATGTAACTCAGCAAAAAGGGTTCAAAACCAAAAACCTAGGTAATAATAAATGTAATTTAAAATATGTTAATGAAATGCTATTGATGGCCTAGGCCACAAGTTCCATACAAAGGAAATAATGTCGGAAATGAGTAGATTAGTAAACCAATGTGATAAAACAGGAAAGGGACAAAATTTATATGATGAAGCTAATTGTTTTAACAGTAATATTACATATTAGATTAATTTAAGGAATTGTAAAGTGATATAACAAATGTATAAAAGGTATAGGCCCAACATTAGAATTTTTGTAAGGTGAAAAACCACAGTTTATAATTAACCAATGTAAGTAAATGAGGTAGCAAAATGTTCACAATGACATAAAGAAAAGAATGATGTAATTTAAATTTAAGAAAACTTAAAGCTGAAAAAGGAGTATTTTTCTTATCGGCAGATGAACATTGAAATCTTGTAAACTGACCACATGACCTTATGAACTCTCTGTTTTGACCAATCACAGGCCAGTATTGTGAGGGCACGGAACCGTTGAATAGTAAGGCAGGAATATAGAAATATAGTATTGTATTGTTAACTATCGCAGTGAACAGATGAGCTCCTATGAAGAAGTTTTAATTAAATAAAAGTAATGTTTTTTGGACCGTTGGTGATGGAAAATTATAACTAATAGAAGCTACAAATACTGTGGAAGATTGGAAGACGAAAATATTTAAATCAAAACAACAAATAAATGCAGAACCTTTGAAAATCCTGATTACCTACCAGAACACACTTTCCTAACACCTGTAAGTGACGCCGACTCTAACTATCAACCACGTTACAGGTACGATTACACAACACTACCGTAGACACTATCTACACTTACAGAATAACACCAGGGATCATTTATTGAAGAAAAATCTTAAAAACTAAAACAGTGAACACTGAAACATTTAATTTAAAATAACTTGTGACAGCACGTGGCCAAATGTTGTCGGCGGCCATTTTGCCGATAGTCTGGTTGCCTTAGCAACCAATAATAACGGAATATAGTATTAAGATTTTAAAATTTTACTTACCTTTGTAATGTATTGTATTTTTGTATGTATTTGCTGAATTCAATGACAGTCTAAAAGAACCCTTAAACCCTGAGAATTAATATATGATTATAAACAATTTGTTATTTGGAACTTGTTAGTGTAAAAGTCGAATTGAGCGCTAGAGTCGACCCGACCCATATTTGTTTTCGACACAAGTCGACTGTTCGTTTCTCTGAACAACTTTAATGAAAATAAATATTGTTATTTGGAATCAAAGGAGTTGTCATTGTAGATAATTTGAAGGTTTACAGGACAATTACAGGTAATTCAACAGGAGAGTGAGCAGCGAACGGACCGAAGCATTTGGAAAAAGAACGGGGCGCTCGAGGACAAAATCGATTGCGGCAGCCGATCCGTATTTGACATAAGTGGAGGCAATTTACACTAAATAAAACTCTTCAAAACTCAAAACACATAAATTAATAAGAACAACACACTGTTATATTACGGATAACGTCAACAACGTGGGGCTGAATAAAAATAAACCCGCAACCGTATTACACTCGCAATTATACTGTTACTCTACAGACGGCGCTTACAGCAGTGAGGCGTAATTAAATAAAACGAGCACACAATTTTTCTCATCTTATATACACTCGCACAACAAAAGCTGTTATATTACAGATGGCGTCCAACCAGTGAGGCTGAAGTTAGGGAACACTACCGATCCTAACATAATTATTAACGATAAAGGAAACCCGATTTCAGCTGGCGACTGTCAGAAAAAACAGAAATGCATACAAGAGGAGTGACGAAAAGGTTGGCAAAGGACCAAGAAATGGAAGAAGATAGATGGGAAGAAGAAACAGAAACAGTACCGGACACCGAAATGGAACAGCAGGTGGGTGATAAAGAAGAAGCCAGAGGAGGACCGGATTGGAATAAATTCATGGAAATGGTGAGCAGTATAAATGAAAAATTAGACAAGAATAAAGAAGAAATAAATGAAAAATTAGATAAGAATAAAGAAGAAACTAATGAAAACTTTAGGAGACAGGAGGAAAAAATAAACAGTACTCATGAAAGCTCCAGGAAACAAAACGAAATCTTCAGAGAAGATTTAATAAAACAAATGGAGGAAAAATTTGACCGTAATGAAGAAGGTTTAAGACAAATAAATGAGAAAATAGATAGTACAAATGAGAGTACTAAGGAAGACTTTTGGAAAATAAACGAGAAAATTGGTAGCTCTAACAAAGAGTTGAGAGAAATTATTGATGGACAAAAGGGAGATTTAAAACGAATTGATGAGAAAATCGAAAATATCAATGAGACTCTTGGCAAAAGGGTAGAGGAATATAATGAAGAAAGGAAGCAACAAACAGCTGAAATAGTCGAAAAGGTGGAACAAAACAAAAAAACAATTGTACAGGTCAGAGCAGAGTTAGACGCCAGAATAGACCAAGCAGACAACATCAGTCAAGTTAGGATAGCAGAGGTACAGCAAGGAACACAAGAAAGATTGGAAGAACTACAAACTAACACCTCAGGAAAAATCGAACGGGTAAATGAGGAGATGAACCAGGTAAAGAACCAAACCAATGATAATACGGGAAGAATCGATAACATCCAGGAAGTACAGATAAAGAACCTGAGAGAGGATCTCGACAGAGTGAGCTATAGACCAGCCTGCAGTGTTCAACATAATATGCTGGACAACAGAGAAAATATAAACTTTAAGAATTATCGCAGGAACCCAGTGGAATTCCTAGAGCGTGTGGATGAATGTTTACAGAGAACTGCTGGACAATGATAAAGAATCTACTGGATGACAGCTTCAAAGAAATAACCGACAACTGGTGGTTGTTTGTCAGAAATGAGATAACGACGTATGAGGGGTTTAAACAAACCTTCAGGATAAAATACTGGTCAGAGTCAGTACAAAATATAATCAGAGATAATCTCTGCCATGGAAGGTACAACGCCTCCCATTACCAGTCACCAACAGCCTACTTCTCGGTAAGGTGTGCGTAGCACGCAACTTGGAACCGAAAATTCCCGAAGAATGCTTAATTAGCAAAATGGCACACCACTTTGATGAAGGGATTGTACAAGCCACCCTATGCAGCCAGATCAAGACAATAGCTGACATGGAGAGACTGCTTGGGAGTTATGAACACCAAGACTATTATAGGAAAACAAGGAGGCAGTATTGAGATGTTCTATTTTGTTTGTAATTAACAAAATAAATAAAACCTGATTGATTTTGTATTTATATTTACTTTTTACGGTCTAACCTTGTCGATCGCCATCTTGTATGGCCAACTACGTATAAAAAAATATAGGTATACTTACTGGGTTCTTTTCGGCGAACAGGAGATCAGAATGGTTTATTTGTAATAATTAATTTAATTCACATTGGCAATGAACAAAAGGTTTATTTACTCTATAATGCACACAACAAAAAAATAAAAATTCTTTTCCTACACTTACATACTATTGCCAACTTAACTATGAACTCGTGAAATGAATGTCATTAAAATTAATTTCCGTACATCTTTTTCATTATTAATTTTGGTCTTATTTATTAATTATATTTCTTTTATTATATTTCACCAATAATTATATTTAATGATTATATATCTACACAAACCAGCACTTCTTTTAAATTTCTATATTCGCTCTCTCTCTCTCTCTCTCTACATTTCTATTCCCCTCCCATGTTTAATTGATTCATTAATTTAAGTTTATTTTTAGGCTGCCAGTTCTTTGTTAAACATTCTCAAAATTTGCTTTCAAAAGGTTTTAGATTCAACCAATGTTGGTTACTTATCTGCCAAAGATCTTGATGAGTCCGTTTCTACCACGTATTTCGTTTCGATTCCGCACATTTTTCTTATTTTATTCACTCTCCGGAACTGTAACTCTATAAAACTGTTTACTTTTTATTGAAAATTCACATTTTGAAACCAATTGTTATATACGGGCGCCCGATTTGTGTTCCGGAACTTATATATGTGACCGGCCGGTTCACTGACTAATTTTATACTGGGACTAAGCCACTGGCGCTATTTTATGAAGTCGCCGTTGTTGTGCGACCAACTCTTATTGTTTTAAAGTTTATATCACTCCGCCAGCAGACTGCTTTCGTTACATGACCGCATTCCATAACAAGGATCGGCTCTGACGTATATACTTACGTCAGATGGTCTGACATGGTTATATAACTTGTTTACAGTTTTAATTGTGTCATTTGTTGACCTTGGCACAATTTGCTGTCTGTTTTCACCGGGTATATAAAATATTATTGAAGAACCTTCACAGTCAGTGCTGCCACTGTTGTTTTCATCGCAACCACAGAATTTACCTTTCGGTTATAAATTTTGTCCCTATTATTTAAAAAATGTTATTCATTTTATAAAAGAAATACAAATTGCCTTATTACCCCAAAATAGGTCCGTTACAATACCCCCTCAATGAGATATTTTATGCCGAAGCATAAAAAATCTCATTGACACATTTATACTTGCTAAAGGGATCAGCCAGGATATGTCGCCACAACCCCCTTTATGGTTTACAAAAAAATATAATCAACTCACCCTTGGTCCGGTGACTGTGACCGCATCTGAATGACAATACTGGACTTCTCTCTCGAGATCCCAACACCGTAGAGTCAGACAGATACTTAACGCCCCTGCTCTGACGCGCTGGCCAGCTCAGGTCCACCGCCACAGCATCACCCAACACTGAAACAACAAATCAAATATCAAATAGTGGCCTTACACAACACCATATCCCCAACTGATCTGTTTCCCCCTAGCGGTGCTGGTTTGCGCTAAGAAGCACTGGTTTTGTTTTTTACTTATTTCTAACATATATATCAAAATATCTAATAACAACATAATACCCATTATAAAATTCCACAATCTCATTCTATCTACTTTCTCTTGTTAACTTTTATCCCAAAATTCAAAATTATTGCCCTGATTCCCATCAGAATTTAAATAAACATTTCCCATTACCATATTACATTTCTCTCATCCCCATTTTAAAATGCATTTAAAATATTTAAATTCATAAAATTCTCTTATACTAACAAACACAATATAACATAAGAAAACATGGTACACTCATAATTCACATTGTTATCCGTATCTTAAAATAAACAATTTATATTTAAAACTTACACACTTAGCATCATTGAATTTGCCTATAAAATCATAAAATTACCTTTTAACTCAATTTAACTTTTATTAATTAGTTTCTCAAATTTTTTTTTTTTTTTCAATCATTTCCTTTATTTTCCTTTCATTAACTTGGGTGATTCTACGTTATTCATTATAATTCACTTTGTCAACTTGGCATTTACTCATAATCTTACCCCTTTTATTACTCTAACGTTCCCTTACAAAATCTTTAACTAGTATGACACCCCTCTCTATCAAAATATCTACTAACTCTTCTCTACCTCTAACTACTTACTACTTTAACTCCATTCGCCACCTTCTCTCTCTATATATATATAAAAAAAAAAAAATACTCTCTAACCCTTTGTACATAGGATACGTGTTCCCCCCCCCAAAAAGCTCAATTCCCATTCTCTGGTTCCTGGATTCTACCTAAGGCAACCCCATCTCCACTAAAATCTATTCCAAATCCCGTCCCAACCCTTAAACCCTTATGTTGCGGACTCCCACACTACACTACCCCCTACTACAAAATTGCCATCCCCAAAACCTCAATCTCATTACCTCACTACAACTACAACAAAATAACAACATCAAAATAAACAACAATATATCACTCAAAACTCTACATAAATTCTCCAATTCTACTGTGTCTCCACTTATACTTCTCAAAATTCTATAACATACATTAACTCAAAACAACATTGCATTATTTTCATCTCTACTATTTCTTTAACTTTGGCTTCAATTTGGACAGATCTATATGTCCCACAAAATTTCAACTTGGACTGACTCAAACATTTTATTCAAACAATTACTATCACCCATTTCTATCTTTTGCAACCCATTGAAAATTTTAACTATCACGAATTTATTTAATTTTTATTTAAAATCTATAAACACATTGAAAACATATTATATTTTTATAATCCTTATTCCTAACATACCACATGCAATTCACACAATAAGACATAATAAACACAATATAGGAAGTAAAGTGCATCTAATTTTCAAATCAAACAAAATTATTGAGTAGCAAATCATCATTATTAAAATACAACAAATTTCTAATACGTTATCCCCTGGATAACCTCCTAGCCACACACACACTATGACCCCCCCTGGACTGTGGCGTCCAGTTGCGTCCACAAGGACTGAGGTTTTGGAGGAATGTGACATCTCCGTGTCCTTGCTTCTGCGTTACATTTTAAAGATTTAGATATCATAATATCTCTGTCTATAGTTATGCACCCTTAATGCGGGTCTACCACCTGGCTCTGCTACCCCCAAGCGGGCAGAGTGGCAGCCGCTGTTCCATAGTTCCGGGATTTCCCCTAGTTTCACCCCCCATTAATTTCTAATATAGACCAATTTCAAGCCAGCTATGGTCAAGGGACTTGATATGACCATAGCTAACCGCTACCCAAAACCACGATTAGTGCTGGTAAGGCAGTAATCGCCCGAAAAGTCGGGGAAATCATCTCTTCCTTCAGGCATGTACACATCATCATTGATATGCACGACACGGCAATTTATCAAGGTACAATATAAAATTATACAAAAGGTGTGCCGTGCATTTTCGCCATGTTGGCCTCTGATGGAGGTAACACTCAGTGTTACCCCCAACACTTTCCGCTATCTACTGGGGCACATGCCACCCCAGCAACAGCAACTTACTAACTAATTAATTAGAATGGAAAAACTAAACTTTCAACCGTTGCAGTTCCACACTCCACTGTTCTATCACTTCTTTGAGCACCAATCTACCCCCCAAAATTATCCCCACATCTTGTATTAATAACAAGTTTTTATTTTACTACACATTTCTTCAAAACGTTCCTATACTCATTGATACTAAAATCTGACAATTATATTTGGTCACTTATTTCTAAAACTTCTTTTTTAAATTTAAAATTCTAAACATCCAAAATTGTTTTGGTATTTTTTTTTTTTTCAAAAATTCTATTTACATTAAAGGCTGACTCTATCTTAACTTTCAACGCGTCAGACTAAACAGAAACTATAACCAATGGCTAATTTTAATTTTGCCCTTGGTTCTAAAACTTTTAAATTTACACTCACTGCCTTATATTTAGGTGCAGCCTTCATTATATACAACACTCTAAGGCAGTGCAGGCACGTGACAGGTACACCGAAATTGCTGCACCTGGAGTGTATTAAAAAAAAATAATTTGTGTCACGTACCTGTTGGGGTCCCCCACCCCGTTCAAATATGTAGTTAAGTTTTCTACTTTATACCAATTTTGGTGGAGCCGGACCATCGTTGTTTCACCGCCCGAAGGAAGATCCGCCAACCATGGCCCGCCTCCGAGTTCCGAATTCCACGGCCAGGACTGGTAAGATCGTGACCGCCCGAAAATGGGGGAGGCTCCCGTCTGTAAACATAAAACAATTATAAAATCCTATATATAAACATAACATAATTAAAGTGACCGATACAATTTTAAATTCGTCGCATTTTGAGTACCTACTATTTCCTGCGTCGCTGGGTTCCTCAGCACATACGCATTGTGCATTTTTATTCCTACAACTTCATAAGGTCCTTCATATAACAAGAAAAACTTTTTTATTTCTCTATCTTGAGCACTGGACAAATCATGTCTTTTTACTAGCACTAACTGACCTACCTCATACTTGGTCTATTTACCCTTGGTATCATGTTTCTGTTTTCGTCGCTCTCCTCTCGTGAGTAAGTTCTCGTTCGCCAATCTGATTTTCATGTTCCTGTCCAAAACCTGATCTTCAGGTGGGTATTTGAAAAGTTGTTCCAATATCCTGGGCGGCCTTGTTCCCCTAATCAACTCATGCGGCGTAAATCCCGTGGACTCATGGGTGGTACAATTCAGCCACTCCTCTACTTTTTTCACGTAGGATGGCCATTCTGTGTGTTTGGCGTGACAGTACGCCCGAAATATCCTGCCAATCTCTCTCATCACCCGTTCTGCTTGGTTCGACTGAGGATGGTACACTGCCGTATGCTTGGGTATGATGCCTTCCCATCCAAGCGTCTGCCGCCACTTGCCGCTGATAAACTGTGGACCATGGTCAGATAATATAACTTTCGGTTTTCCAACATTGACCATGTAGTCTTTTACTATTTTCTCACTAAGTACTTTACTCGTCGCTCTCTTAATGCTATATAACTTCACAAATTTGGTAAAAGTGTCTAGAACTACAAATACATATAACACACCACCTCTACCTGTGGGTAATGGTCCATATAAATCAACCGCAACTAAATCAAAAGGTTTATTTACTTTTATGTAATTCATCTCTCCTTCCACTTTATAATTCACTACTTTCGATTTTTGACATAAATCACACACTCTCAACACTTTTCTCACTCTCCTCTCCATATTCTTAAATATACATGACTCTTTCAAAACATTTGCACACTTTTTCGCACCAAAATGACCATACCTTATATGACAATCCCAAACAATTTTATCTATCAACCCCTCGGGTATAACTAATCTCCAATCACGCTCCCCACCATCTACTTTTTTAAACAAAATACCTTGATATACTTGAAATCGCTCACTCTATTCAGATCCCTCTACATCTGTTTCTAAACTAACAATTATTTTACCCAGTTTGCTATCAGATCTTTGCAAGTTTTTAATGTCACTTAATTCTTCACCAAAAATTCTATCTTCTCTAGTTAGCCTAAAAATTTCTATTTCTTTAAGGTCCCTACCAGTTTTATTGTCTATAACATCTATTCTAGAAAGTGTATCTGGTACCTTATTATCTGACCCCTTTATGTATTCCCATGAAAAGTTATATTCTTGTAAGGCTAATACCCACCTGGTTAATCTGCTATGTATTAGCTTACATGAATTAAGGAATGACAATGCCTTGTGATCCGTCCGGATTATCGTGGTATTGCCTAGGATGTAGGTTCGGAATTTACCCACGGCGAACACAATACTTAGAAGTTCTTTTTCAGTTGTTGTATAATTTTTTTCCGCCGATAACAGCGATCTACTGGCAAAGGTGATCGTCAGGTGTTCCTTGTCGCAGCTCTCCTGGTATAACTCCGCCCCTAGCGCTACATTGCTGGCGTCGGTCTACAAATAAAAAGTCTTATTAAAATCGGGATGATTCATCATGATCATGTGACTAAACTTTCTCTTAATTTCATTAAACGCAGCTCGTTCCGTATCGCCCCATCTCCACTGTTTATTCTTCTGCAGTACAGCACTCAGTTTGGATGTTGTGTGTGCGTAGTTCTCCTGAAATTTCCTGTAAAAATTGCATAAGCCTAAGAAACTTTGTAGTTGCTTAATTTTTGTTGGTTCGGGGAATCGCATTATGGCTTCTACTTTGTCAGGGTTGGCTAATTGTGAAGCTACTTACCTTTTTGTATCACATAAAATTAACTAACAAACATTGTATATTTCTCGGGCGCCATCTTACCAACTGTAAGAAAATAATTTACCAAGGTTCGTTTCAGCGAACTAGGAGAACAGAATGTGGTTGCTGAAATAATAACAATCATTTATGTTCATCAATAATTAAACGTTATTATTACTTTATTATTATTCATATTTCATGTTAATAAAATCATACAGACAAAATTTGAATTAATAATTGACAAAACGTGAATAATAGTTGTTGATTACCTTGAATCTCTTTTAATTTACTTACTCGCATTACAATAACAGATTCTTGAAATACATTTTTAAGAATTATAATGGGAACGCAAACCAGCCTTCTTATTACTATAAACTATAGTAAAACTATATTCTCACACACACACACACACACACACAAAGCTACTTTAGAGATCTCATTTTAAATATTTTATACTTTATGATTATGAAATCAAAATTGATTTCCCCATTCCGCCAGTAATTTTGAAAAACCCTTATTAAAATCTCATTGATACATGGCTACTTAGCTGAATTTGAAGCCGATTATTATTCCTGAAACCGTCACATGGTTTTACGTGCCCACTTTACTTCACTCCATGATTATCGAACTGTTATTATATATATAAACTGTTAATTACACTTTTAATACGAAATTTTGATTTTAGTTCATGTTTTAAAATATAGTATTCACCTTTTATGGTTTTGCGGGCGCGTCGGCGAACACACAATAACTTCGCCCAAAACCGGCGTGAGCCGGGCAGACGCTACAGTTTATTTTGCGTCTGGTCCGCTGAGATGTTAATTTCCGACTGTTTGTTCGGTGCCTCACACAGTTGCTGGCGTGACACACCCAGGATAGGCTCTGACGAAACCGATGACACACAGTTGTTATGTAAGTTGCTGACGCAACACATCGCCTGATGTCTGGTTGTGTAACGTGTTTACGTTTTCCGGGTTCGTCATTGTCCTTGGTACAGTTGTTGGCTGTTATTGTCCACACCATATCATTAAATAATTGTCACAGTCAATGCTGCCACTGTTATTCTTGTTTTAAACAGGAAATTTCCCCAAGTCTATAATTTCTGTCCCTATTGCCAATTATGTTATTTATTCTTTATGAACAAAAAAAATACAAATTCTGTCATTACTCCAGGTATGCCCAAAAATGCCCCGCTACAATACCCCCTCAATGAGATATTTTATGCCGAAGCATAAAAAATCTCATTGACACATTCATACTTGCTAGAGGGATCAGCCAGGATATGTCGCCACAACCCCCTGTATGGTTTACACAAAAGAATAATCAACTCACCCTTGGTCCGGTGACTGTGACCGCATCTGCATGACAATACTGGACTTCTCTCTCGAGATCCCAACACCGTAGAGTCAGACAGATACTCAACGCCCCTGCTCTGACGCGCAGGCCAGCTCAGGTCCACCGCCACAGCACCACCAAACACTGAAACAACAAATCAAAATATTAAATAGTGGCCTTATACAACACCATATCCCCAACTGATCTGTTCCCCCCTAGCGGTGCTGGTTTGCGCTAAGAAGCACTGGTTTTGTTCTTTATTTATATTTAACATATATATGAATACCTAACTACAACATGATAAGATTCTCTTACACTAACAAACACAACATAACATAAGAAAACATAGACATAAAACATAAAATAAGAAACATATTACACTTCTAATTCCCATTAAAATAAACAACTGGTATTTAAAATGTTACACACTTTACATTATTAAATTGGCATATAAAATCAAAAAATTACTTTTAAACTTGATTTACTCTTATTAATTCGTTTCTCAAAATTACAAAAATTATTTTTTATTTATTTTTTTTTTAATTATGCCATCATTATTCCATTTCATTACTTTGGGTGATTCTCCGTTATTCCTTATTTCATTATAATTTACTTTATCCACTTGGCATTTACTCATAATCTTACCCCTTTTATTACTCTAACGTTCCCTTACAAAATCTCTAACTAGTATGACACCCCTCTATCAAAATTTTACTAACCCTTCTCTACCTCTAACTACTTACTACTTTAACTCCAATCGCCACCTTCTCCTCTTATAAAAAAAAATACTCTCTAACCCTTTGTACATAGGATACGTGTTTCCCCCCCCAAAAAAGCTCAATTCCCGTTCTCTGGCCCCTGGATTTTTACCTAAGGCGGCCCCTTCCCACTAAAACTATACCAAATCCCGTCCCAACCCTTATGTTGCGGACTCCCACATTACACTACCACTACTACAAAATTGCCATCTCCAAAAAATCTCAATCTCATAACCTCACTACAATTACAACAAATTAACATCAACAAATAAACAACAATATATCACTCAAAACTCTACATAAATTCTCCATTTCTACTGTGTCTCCACTTATACTTCTCAAAATTCTATAACATACACTAACTCAAAACAACATTGCATTATTTTCATTTCCACTATTACTTTAACTCTTACTTCGATTTGGACAAATCTATGTCCCACAAAATTCAACTTGAACTGATTCAAACATTTTATTCAAACAATTACTATCACCCACTTCTATCTTTTACAACCTATTGAAAATTTTACCTATTACAACTATTTTGCATTTTATTTTAAAATCTATAAACACATTGAAAACATATTATTATATTTTTATAATACTTATTCCTAACATACTAATGCAATCAACACAATAAGACATAATAACACAATATAAGAAGTATTTAGTGCATCTATTTTTTAAATTCAAACAAAATTATTGAGTAGCAAATCATCATTATTAATTAAAATATATCAAATTTTTAATACGTTATCCCCTTGGATAACCTCCCAGCCACACACACTATTTCAATTATGTAAGACTGTGGCGCCTTTTCGCTTCCACAGAGACTGTATATTTTGGAGCAGGTTTTTTTTTACCTCTCCGTGTCTCTGCTTCCGCTGTTAAGTTAAAATTGTTGAACATCAACATGTTCTCGTTAATAATCAAGCACCCTTAAACGGATCTACCACCTGGCTCTGCTGTTCCTCCTTGAACAGAGTGGCAGCCGCTGTTCCATAATTTGGTGATTCCCCTTTTATTACCCCCCATCAATTTCAAAATACACCTTTACAACGATAACAGCTATGGCCAGTTATGGTCAGCGCGTAATCGTAATGTGCCCCAACCATAGCTGTTAAAGCTAAACCAATTCCACGGTCAGGGTTCGGTGAGGCCGTGACCGCCCGAAAATTTGGGGAATCACAAGTAAAATATCTTTCGTAATATTAAATT
Organism: Magicicada septendecula; assembly: GCA_034769895.1. NCBI lineage: Eukaryota > Metazoa > Arthropoda > Insecta > Hemiptera > Cicadidae > Magicicada > Magicicada septendecula. Next base: position 494,050,530 of record CM068368.1, read on the forward strand.
TACGAATTTATATTTAAATGACAATATTAATTTAGATGGGGTTTTAACCCACTTTATATGGAAGCTTAACCATTATTAACATAAAACATTAAATACAAAATTTACAACCACCCCCCATAGCAGTTCCACACTACACTATTTTAAAACATCACATAACACAATACACAAATGGCAATCAACCTGGATTATTAGCAAAAAATATTAAACAAACAAGTCTCTTCTCAATAATTTATATAAAATTTTATAAACATTATTATTTAAAATTTTTCATTAACTGTTTTTATTTATCATCATTATTGACTTATCCTGTGTTGCAATCAGATTTTCAAAATTGCTTAAAATTTATTATTAACATATATTTTTAACCATTAAGTTCCACAAAATAGACCAGTTAACATTTATTTACTTATTAATTATTATTAAATCAAAATCTCACCAAACAATTTAATTGCCTTATAAAATTCAAACACATAATATTCAATCACAATATCTAAAGATCTCAAATTATTTACTTCTATTGATTACTAAAATTGAATATTCATTTGATTATTAAAATAACATATCTCAATTATTATCAACATTCTACAAATCATTAACTATTGTCTTCATAATTATTTTGTTATTTAATTAGAGTGCTAAAATATTAATAATATTATTATTATTAACACACCATTTTCTAAAACATATACACATTACTTTTCTAACATTTCACAATACACACAAATGAATTCAATATTATTTACAAAATATGCGTCAAAACTGTTCAAATGTATCTCACTTCAGATGTCCAAATCAGCAAGGTCATTACCAAAAATTTACAATATTTAAAAATGTCCCAACACTGATCTTTTAGCTCATCCTCCATCGTCATATATATATCTAGTGTATTTGTAACATTCATCATTTTTATCTACATACAATTTGTTATCATTACTATCATAATAATCCATCCATTCTATTTCATCCATTATACCACTAGAAATCTTGTTACCATAAGTTAGGATTGTCCAGTCTATATCAGTGTTATTTGTTAACGTCAGGTAAATTATTTTCTCAGTTTTGTATTCCTCAACTACTACGTCAGGTAAATCATTATAGTCAGGTAAGATATTATCAGAACTATTCTCTGTCTCTCTGTCAACAGGTATGTATTTCACATGATTCATCGTCACCCCTTCTAGTAATTTTCTCAATTCATCATACTTTCTTTCTAACTTATATATTTCTATTTCATTCTCAACATATAACTCTCTTTCTTCATAGCACCACATCACACTCTCACAATTATTACGGACAGAGGGTACAACATTATACAACATTACTTCATTTAACAATAAGGGTCTCTTGCCCTGAAAAAACAACATTAAATCATCATCATCATTATAAACAATAAGGGGAAAATTTGCCCTCTGTCCCCATTTAATTACTACATTATTCTTCCACTCTCTCTCTATTTCATAAACACTCATTAACATTTCATTATCGCATTCTAAAACTTCATCAGTACTATTTGTTATTATATTTTCATCATTTGCTTCTACATTATTCTTCACCCCCACTATACTCTCAGTATTGTCTACTATTTCGTCATTTTTACATTTTGTCTTACTTAAAACATTGTCACCTAATTTCTCGAACTTCTGTTCTAACTTATTTAAACTGTTTCTTATTGTTTCGTTAGTGCTTTCTAAATGTTTATTCATTTCTTGTATCTCATGTTTCAACTCTTTATTCTGATTTTTTAATAACTCTTCAAAACTATTCTTTTGGATATCAAACTTCTCATTGATACTACTTTTGAACTCTTGCATATCGTTTTTCTGTTCATTAAAAAGCAATCTCATCATTGTGATCATATCATTTTCTTGTATCTCAGCCATTTTAAAAGATTTTATTATAATACCCTTTATACTATTAATAATTATCATACATACTAATTATTATGTATATTACCTCATAATACTCCTTATATATAATTCGACAAATAATTCACTACATCCATAACACTATCAAAACATAACCTCATGTCTACGTCTAATTTACGTATGCATAAAAATTTTATCTTCTACCTCAAACAATCATTCTGTTCTCCCCGTAGGCTTATATTTATATAATATAATTATATAAATTGTCCCTGTTCGCCGGCAGCCAAATGTGAAGCTACTTACCTTTTTGTATCACATAAAATTAACTAACAAACATTGTATATTTCTCGGGCGCCATCTTACCAACTGTAAGAAAATAATTTACCAAGGTTCGTTTCAGCGAACTAGGAGAACAGAATGTGGTTGCTGAAATAATAACAATCATTTATGTTCATCAATAATTAAAACGTTATTATTACTTTATTATTATTCATATTTCATGTTAATAAAATCATACAGACAAAATTTGAATTAATAATTGACAAAACGTGAATAATAGTTGTTGATTACCTTGAATCTCTTTTAATTTACTTACTCGCATTACAATAACAGATTCTTGAAATACATTTTTAAGAATTATAATGGGAACGCAAACCAGCCTTCTTATTACTATAAACTATAGTAAAACTATATTCTCACACACACACACACACACACACACACACACACACACACACAAAGCTACTTTAGAGATCTCATTTTAAATATTTTATACTTTATGATTATGAAATCAAAATTGATTTCCCCATTCCGCCAGTAATTTTGAAAAACCCTTATTAAAATCTCATTGATACATGGCTACTTAGCTGAATTTGAAGCCGATTATTATTCCTGAAACCGTCACATGGTTTTACGTGCGCACTTTACTTCACTCCATGATTATCGAACTGTTATTATATATATAAACTGTTAATTACACTTTTAATACGAAATTTTGATTTTAGTTCATGTTTTAAAATATAGTATTCACCTTTTATGGTTTTGCGGGCGCGTCGGCGAACACACAATAACTTCGCCCAAAACCGGCGTGAGCCGGGCAGACGCTACAGTTTATTTTGCGTCTGGTCCGCTGAGATGTTAATTTCCGACTGTTTGTTCGGTGCCTCACACAGTTGCTGGCGTGACACACCCAGGATAGGCTCTGACGAAACCGATGACACACAGTTGTTATGTAAGTTGCTGACGCAACACATCGCCTGATGTCTGGTTGTGTAACGTGTTTACGTTTTCCGGGTTCGTCATTGTCCTTGGTACAGTTGTTGGCTGTTATTGTCCACACCATATCATTAAATAATTGTCACAGTCAATGCTGCCACTGTTATTCTTGTTTTAAACAGGAAATTTCCCCAAGTCTATAATTTCTGTCCCTATTGCCAATTATGTTATTTATTCTTTATGAACAAAAAAAATACAAATTCTGTCATTACTCCAGGTATGCCCAAAAATGCCCCGCTACATAATATCCCCTCCTGTGTAATAATAAATCCTAAAAAATGTATTTCTGTCTGCAGAAATTTAGACTTGTCCCAATTCACTGTTAAACCCCCTCTTTGCAGCTTATCTAATACATATTCTATGTGTTCTAAATGTTCAGTGAATGTTCTAGAAGCTATCAAGATATCATCGACATATACAGTTAAAAAGTCTAAATCCTTAGGTTGTAAAATATTATCTAAACATTTAATGAAGCTGGCAACACTGGTGTTTAATCCAAAAGGTAAGCATTTGAACTGGTAATTTTTACTGTTAAAAAGAAAAGCTGTGTATTTCCTGCTCTCTATTGCTAATGGCACCTGCCAGTATCCAGCTGTCAGGTCTAAGGACGTCATGTATTTGACTCCGCTAAACTTCTGTAAAATCTCATTTATGGGTTCCGGAGATTCCCTGTCAGGTATAATAATTTGATTAATTTTCCGAGCATCTAAACATAACCTTACCTTGCCATCCTTTTTGATCACTACTACCAAAGGGTTTGAATAGGGTGATACTGAGCGTTCAATTATGCCTCCCTGCATCATCCGGTCTAATTCCTCCTGTACAGCCCTCCTCTTCGAAAACGGCACCGGGTAGCTCCTCTGCATGTATGGTGCGTGGTCCCGAACTTTCAGCTCGCAGATGTAGTCCTTCGCTTTCCCCGGTGATTCATCAAACACCTCTCTGAACCGCTCCACCACTGCCCACAGCTCCTCTTGCTGAGTATTTCCTACAACTGTATTTTCATTGAAAAATTTGTCGCTCTATTTGCCCACACTCTCATCACGCTCATGCATCTCTCTCTCCTCATTTTCTTGACTATCACTCTCTAGACATATATTTATTTTAGTTTCTATCTCTCTATCGCTTATCTGCTTATGTAACATTTTTATTCCCGTGACTTTACTTTCATTTACTACTTTCTTAAACTCTATTCTGACTGGTTTATTCCCCTTTTCAAATTTTACTATTTGTTTATTGAAATCTATTACTGCTCCGTTTCTTTCCAAAAAATCATTTCCCAATATTACATCTAGACTTAACCCTTTAACTACTAGGAAAGTGTTTTCAAATTCAACTTCATTTACTAAAATATTTAATTGTACTTGTCTGGTTATTCTCTTACTTCTCACTCCAGTTACCCCCACTACTGTAACCCCGGCAACTGGTAATGACGGTATATTCTTGTTTAACTCTTTCAATTCACCCATGACATTTTCAGAAATTACTGAGATCTCGCTACGGTATCGATTAAAGTTTTATATCTCTTACCTTCAATGTTAATTGTCACCTCAGTCAATCCTGCTCTGCGTTCCATCACCTTGTTCTCCTCTTCTTCTAACAGCTCCTTCGCCATGTCCATCTTGATAACGTTGTTATGGTATACGTTGATTATTTGGACCCTCCTGTTTTCCGTAGACAATGGTTCGGCCCGCTTCTCCATTGTCCTACCTAGTTTTCCGTGGAGGGACCCGCCACAGCTGGATGATTTCCTCCTCTACCTCCATTATAATGTCCTCCTCCTCTCGGCGCTCCTCTATGAAATTCTCCTCCTCTCGTCTGTTGATTAGGTGGTGGGTTCGCTCGCTCGTTCCTGGCGCACTCCTTGTTTCGATGACATCTGAAACAATTTGTTCTATTAGCATAATTGTCGGTTTCACAGGCTCTACACCTCCAACTCTCGCCCCTATTATCAAAACTTCCTCCCCGCGCTCCTCTATGAAAATTCTGTGTACCCCTGTTCTGATGGTAATTATTATTATTATTATGGTGTGGTACTACTGGTGTGTTTGGACGTCGCCCTATGTCGCGTTCCCCTATATTCTGTAACACGTCTAGCATGCTCTCTAACTCATTGATATTTGTAATCTCTCTAGTCATTAACGTGATTTGCACCTCCTCTGGGTAGGTGTTTGCTAATATGTCTTACAAATGACCTGAATGGTAACGGTGGTTCCAGATACTTAGCTTCGTTATATATCATCATCACATATATGGTTAGGTGGTTATTACTCCTACCAAAATTCCCTGTACCCATTATTTTACTTCTTAAGATTTCTTGGTCTTCTTCTGACCAATATTTGTTTCGAAAAGCTACCTCAAAATCCTCGTAACTACCCCATTCGGTGTGGTGTACTTCAGACCATATCTCGGCACTACCTTTAAAACATTTGATAATCTTCAGCAATTTAACCTCCCAACTACTACTATTAAACCGATTAAATTCCCTAACCCTGTTTAAAAATTGCATTGGATGCACTCTACGATTGTCACAATTAAAAGTTCTAATTCTATTTCATTATTTGTGTCTCGTGTCATAAATATGCGTTCAGTAACATTGTTTACGTTTTGATTTTTTACTAAACTTAATTCGTCTCTTATACTACTAATGTTTTGTTCAAGTGAATATAATTTTTTTGTCATTACTACATTCAGACTGTACATTATTTTTTGATATTACTTCAATAGATTCATTTACTGCTTGTATTTCTGTCTTATAATTACTTTTCAATTTCATTTATTTTAGAGTCTGTCTTATTTTGGTGTTCATCAATATTTTGACTAATTTTTTCAACTGTCATTACTACGCTACTCAACTTACATTCAGTTTCAATATTACATTTATTGATTTTTGATTCTATGTCATTGTTATACTCATTCATTGAATTTATTAATATTTCATTATTTTCATTGATTTGCTTCTCAACTCTATCTATCTGGCTATCTATTTCACTAAATTTAACATCTATCTTTTGTATTGAATCATCTAACTTGGTCTCTACTTGGTTAATTTTATTAGTAAATTCTACTTTGTATTTTCACAATGTCTATTAATTTCTTGAATCTCATATTTCAACTCATTAATATCCCTACTTTGTCTATCAAATTTGTCATTCTGGATATTAAATTTAACGTCAGAATCACTCTTATTTCGTTAATTTGGTTTTTTAACTCATTCAAACTATTCTTTTGAACATCGAATTTCTCATTTATCTCGTTTTTTTGTTCATTAAAAAGCAATTTCATCATCTTGATCATATCATTATCTTCAGCTTTTTACTCGTGACTGGTGTTGAGTGAACACCTTCATTCATGATTTGTGATTCAGTCACGCTTATCTGGCTTTCATCTACACTGTCAGTGACGCTGACAGTTTCATGATTGTCTGCCATTTTCTTAACAAATTTTAAATATATTTCTTTGCAAAATTGTCTTATATGTAACACATAATTATCATTAAAAAAAATATTCTACTCACCCATACTACACCACTGATGACATAACCTTATTTATACGTCTATCTTACGTACATACAAAAATTTTATTTCCTGTTTCAAAAAACAACCATTCTGTTCTCCACGTGGCCTATATTATATAAATTTATTTATATAAATTGTCCCTTATGTTTCGGGCGCCATTGAGATGTTCTATTTTGTTTGTAATTAACAAAATAAATAAAACCTGATTGATTTTGTATTTATATTTACTTTTTATGGTCTAACCTTGTCGATCGCCATCTTGTATGGCCAACTACGTATAAAAAAATATAGGTATACTTACTGGGTTCTTTTCGGCGAACAGGAGATCAGAATGGTTTATTTGTAATAATTAATTTAATTCACATTGGCAATGAACAAAAGGTTTATTTACTCTATAATGCACACAACAAAAAAATAAAAATTCTTTTCCTACACTTACATACTATTGCCAACTTAACTATGAACTCGTGAAATGAATGTCATTAAAATTAATTTCCGTACATCTTTTTCATTATTAATTTGGTCTTATTTATTAATTATATTTCTTTTATTATATTTCACCAATAATTATATTTAATGATTATATATCTACACAAACCAGCACTTCTTTTAAATTTCTATATTCGCTCTCTCTCTCTCTCTCTCTCTCTCTCTCTCTCTCTCTCTCTCTCTCTCTCTCTCTCTCTCTCTCTCTCTCTCTCTCTCTCTCTCTCTCTCTCTCTCTCTCTCTACATTTCTATTCCCCCTCCCATGTTTAATTGATTCATTAATTTAAGTTTATTTTTAGGCTGCCAGTTCTTTGTTAAACATTCTCAAATTTGCTTTCAAAAGGTTTTAGATTCAACCAATGTTGGTTACTTATCTGCCAGAGATCTTGATGTTGTCTCTACCACGTATTTCGTTTCGATTCCGCACATTTTTCTTATTTTATTCACTCTCTGGAACTGTAACTCTATAAAACTGTTTACTTTTTATTGAAAATTCACATTTTGAAACCAATTGTTATATACGGGCGCCCGATTTGCGTTCCGGAACTTATATATGTGACCCGGCCGGTTCACTGACTAATTTTATACTGGGACTAAGCCACTGGCGCTATTTTATGAAGTCGCCGTTGTTGTGCGACCAACTCTTATTGTTTTAAAGTTTATATCACTCCGCCAGCAGACTGCTTTCGTTACATGACCGCATTCCATAACAAGGATTGGCTCTGATGTATATACTTATGTCAGATGGTCTGACATGGTTATATAACTTGTTTACAGTTTTAATTGTGTCATTTGTTGACCTTGGCACAATTTTCTGTCTGTTTTCACCGGTTTATATAAAATATTATTGAAGAACCTTCACAGTCAGTGCTGCCACTGTTGTTTTCATCGCAACCACAGAATTTACCTTTCGGTTATAAATTTTGTCCCTATTATTTAAAAAATGTTATTCATTTTATAAAAGAAATACAAATTGCCTTATTACCCCAAAATAGGTCCGTTACAGTATGACCAGTCACAGATGGACAGGGGAGATAATGGTAGAGACCAACAACCAAGGTCAAACCAACCCCAAAATGGGAATAATGACAATAACCATAATAATAGAAATGGTGGCAGTAACTATAACAATAACAATTATAGAAATAACCGAGGTAATTATAACAACTGCAACCAAAATAACGGCCGCAGCCGAAACAATAATAACAATAGTGGCGGAAACCGAGAATGGAGACGCAATATAAACTATGACCAGAGGTATCTGAATAATGACAATAGGAGAGATGAAGAGGAAGGAAACCAACCCAGGAGGGGAAGCTCTCGAGATCATTCTCCAAGAAACCTTGGAGAAACCACAACAAGTAATCAGCAAGTAGACCGGGCGGAAAACTAGACACAGCAGTGAGAACTATGACCGGCCCATCACTGCGGGAATTGGACGGGCGAATAAACAAAGATATTACAAGAAATGAAGTCCAGATAATCAATGAAAACTATTATTTAAGGGATATAAGAAATGACCTTATGGAAGAAGGACAGTACTCAGAGAAGAAAGATAACAATCAAATAATTTTTATCAATGCTAAATTGCAAGGGGTAGCAACTGAAATTATAATTGATACAGGAGCGAATGTATCACTCATTGACAAAGTGGAGTTCAATAGAATTAAAGCAATAAGTAAAGAACCAATACCAACCCTACCAATTAATAACATGGTGATAGTAGGTGCTACTGGCAAAATGAACAAGTCAGTAAGACAACAGGTACAAATAGATGTATCGAGCAACGGAAAGGTGATCCAAGTGGTGTTCCTGGTGGCCCAAGGGTTACCGTTTAAGGTTATGATTGGGTGCGATGCTTTAAGGCGCCACTCAGCAATTATTGACATTGGCAGTGAGAAAATAACACTGACCAACGAACAGGGTGAATGGTCGAGTGAAATTTTAGGCCAGAATAGTGCCACACACAATAAACATTCATTCACCTTGATCCAAGATGAGAGAGAGGAGTTTAGGACACCACTTCAAAGATCAACCTACCCTGAAAATAAAGAATGGAATAAAAAATTAAACGAAATATATTCATTTCAAGTCACCAGAGGAGAAAAAATTACAATAGAACAAAAGGAAAGGTTGGTGAATGTGTACCAGAAATACAGAAACACTTTCTCAGATCTACCTGGGAAAGCGAAGAACTTTGTTTGTGAATTAGAATTCCACAACCCAATAAAATTCAATAAAAAATCCTACCCCATTGCACAATCACATAAACAAGCAGTCAGAAAAGAGATACACAGAATGTTGGAACAAGACATTATTGAAACCAGTTTGTCGCCGTACACCAGTCCAATTGTCACTGTGCAGAAGAAGGATGGGGCGGTCAGGTTGTGTCTAGATGCCAGGGAGATAAACAGAAACATTGTGAACGATAGAACATCACCGGGCGAAATAGATGAAATTATGAAGAAATTTGAAGGCTGCAAGTTCATGAGCATCCTCGACACCGTATGCGGATATTGGCAAGTTGAGCTACACCCCAACAGCCGGAGGTATGTTGCGTTTATTTTTGATGGTCACAACTATCAGTTTAAAAGATTACCATTTGGTCTGGTAAATTCTGTTGCTGTTTTTGTCAAGGTCATGGACCAGATATTAGGAAGAGAGGTACTGGAGTTCGCCACGGTGTATGTAGATGATTTATTGATTACATCCACCACGTGGGAGGAGCATTGTGAACGTGTAGAGATGGTTCTACAAAGACTAGCCACCAACAATATAACACTGAAAATTGAAAAATCAAAATTATTGACTAACCAGTTACAATTTTTGGTATTTGTACTCTCAGAAACAGGCATAACCACAGCTCCAGAGAAGATGGAGGCCATTCAGAAGTTCCCCAAACCTAAGAACATCAGGCAGTTACAGTCCTCCCTAGGGGTCTGTAACTATTACAGAAAATTTCAAAATAATTACTCTGAGTTGACATCCCGTTTCAAACACCTGCTATCATCCAAGTAGAAATGGAAATGGAGTAGTGAAGATGACATAACTTTCAATCTAATCAAGAAAAAATTCTTAGAAGAGGTCATGCTACATCATCCAAATTTTGAAAAAAGGTTCTACATTAATTGTGATGCAAGTGATACAAGTTTAGGTGCAGAACTCTATCAACAAGATTGTGAAGGAGATCACCGAGTTGTAAGTTTTGCCAGTCGAACACTAAACCACTGTGAACGTAACTATAATGTTACAGAGAAAGAACTTCTAAGCGTAGTATTCGCTTGCAACAAATTTTGCACTTACATCTTGGGATACCTGATCACAGTGAGATCTGATCACAAATCAATTTCATTTCTACAAAGATGTAAATTGAGCCATGGGAGGCTAGCTCGTTGGGTCCTGGCTCTACAGGAGTATAACATCACCTGGGAGTATGTACCGGGGAAGAAGAATGTGGTTGCGGACGCTTTGTCAAGAATAAATTTAGAAAAGGGGACTTTTGAACCCGACAGAGAGGATATTGGCAAAGTATTTTATTCATTAGCAGGCAGAGAAGAATTGGCAAACATTCTAAGCAATATCAGAGAAGAACAAGCATTAGACCAAAAACTGGCCAGAATTATAGAACGCATTGAAAATAACGACCCTATAGTAACAGCCTACCATCAACTTCATGATGGGCTAGTTTTCACGAAACCAAGTATTAAAATAAATCGATGGAAGTTAAGTGTACCGAAATCATTAGAGCAATCAATAGTGAACAATTATCACCAGATGTATGGGCACATGGGGCCGACCAAAGTAGTCAAGGTGTTAGAAGAACACTTGTACATGAAGGGGATGAACAAAAAGGTGAGGATGATAGTGAAGAAATGTGCGATATGCCAAAAGGTGAAGGTAAACAATGCCAAGAAGGAAGGAGAGTTCATGACCATTACGTCGAACAGAAGATTAGAGAAGGTGTTCCTCGACATTTGCGGACCTTTTCCAAAAAGCGGTGGAAGACACCGATACAAATATATTGTAATAATATGGGATAATTTCTCCAAGTATACCAAGCTCTACCCAATCAGCAAGGCCTCAACTAAAGTCATTGTCAAAATAGTACTGAAAAAGTATACCAGTGATGTCGGTACACCAGAATCAGTGATAACGGACCATGGAACCCAGTTTAAGGGCAAACGATGGAAAGAAGCATTATTATCTAGGAAGATAAAAACTTACAAAACCTCCATATATCACCCTTCAAGCAACCCTGCAGAAAGAGTATTGCGAGAAGTGGGCCGCATTCTCAGGACCTATTGCCACAGCAATCACAAAGGTTGGAGCGAGCACGTGACCAATACTGAACTATTTTTAAATATAGCATACCATGAGACGCTGGGACTCAGCCCATATCAGATGATGTTTTCAAGACCACCACCGCGTGAGCTCACTCAATTAATTACGTTCCCCGAGATGCCTGAAGAAGAATTGGATATTGCAAGAGTATACCATCGAATTGGAAACAAGATAGCGCTGAGGAGAAATAAGCGAAGAAATAGTGGGATACTGGAACTCAAATTTGTAGTCGGAGAAATAGTACTTATACGAAATAGACAGCAGCCCAGTGGTACGGAAGGAGTAATGAAAAAACTTCTGCTGCTATACCATGGACCATTTGTGGTAATCAAGGACAACAGTAACAACACCTATGTTTTGACCAATCCAAGTAATAACAAAGTGAAGGGCACATACAATGTGTCCGAAATGAAAAAGTATTTTGAATAATGTAAGAAACAGGAGATTAACAGTTAATTTTCCATAGACCTGCAGCTAAGAAAAATAAAAATGTTTTAGTGGGGGAGCATATGTAATGCAACACAATAGCAGCCCCATCCCAAAACTTAAAACCGCTCAATTCAGTAGGTAGAATCACCAATACTACCCAAATAAACCAAATAAAAATGAACAACCCTCAGTTACAGAAAAAAGACTGTACAATATAAATAATAAAGAAAAAAATACAATGCAAATAATATAAAATAACTAATTAAAATGTATTATAGCAAGTAAAGAAAATACATACAAACCTTTATGTAAATGAGTGAATGTGAAAGAGTGGGGAATAAAGTTAACAGTCCCTATTATTATTTAAATATGTGATAAATACAATAAGTGTCAGTGAAGTGGTGACAGCATAAGTGCGAGTTAATTACTTTTATAAAAAAAGGAAAACCCATAAATAACACCAATAGTGAATGGTGGTGAAGGGTTTCATCTCAGATTGAGATGTTAGTGAAGGCTTTGGTGTAAGTAGTTGTATTTGTGTTCTACACCAAAGCCTATAGTTATTAACATTTATAAACTACATTATAAGTTTGTGTGAGCCTACTGGCAAATAAGAAAATGTGTATTAGAAACCAGGACCTATGAACAATAATCTATTCATTAGCCAGTAATGCTTGATAAGATTGATAGGATGAGAGAATGGTACACCAAGTAGTTTATAATTATTTGTCAATTTATAAATGTAGAATTTGGCCATGAAGGCAATACCTCGAAGGTAACATGTTAAAAGATTTTGTTCTAATTATATTATTTGTTAATTTATGATTTTAAACTTGTTCATGTAAACACTACCTTAAGTAATAAGTCAAAAGATTTTATTTTTAACTATTGTGAAAACTTGTTAAGGGTCAAGACTCATGTAATAAAATGTAACTCAGCAAAAAGGGTTCAAAACCAAAAACCTAGGTAATAATAAATGTAATTTAAAATATGTTAATGAAATGCTATTGATGGCCTAGGCCACAAGTTCCATACAAAGGAAATAATGTCGGAAATGAGTAGATTAGTAAACCAATGTGATAAAACAGGAAAGGGACAAAATTTATATGATGAAGCTAATTGTTTTAACAGTAATATTACATATTAGATTAATTTAAGGAATTGTAAAGTGATATAACAAATGTATAAAAGGTATAGGCCCAACATTAGAATTTTTGTAAGGTGAAAAACCACAGTTTATAATTAACCAATGTAAGTAAATGAGGTAGCAAAATGTTCACAATGACATAAAGAAAAGAATGATGTAATTTAAATTTAAGAAAACTTAAAGCTGAAAAAGGAGTATTTTTCTTATCGGCAGATGAACATTGAAATCTTGTAAACTGACCATGTGACCTTATGAACTCTCTGTTTTGACCAATCACAGGCCAGTATTGTGAGGGCACGGAACCGTTGAATAGTAAGGCAGGAATATAGAAATATAGTATTGTATTGTTAACTATCGCAGTGAACAGATGAGCTCCTATGAAGAAGTTTTAATTAAATAAAAGTAATGTTTTTTGGACCGTTGGCGATGGAAAATTATAACTAATAGAAGCTACAAATACTGTGGAAGAATGGAAGACGAAAATATTTAAATCAAAACAACAAATAAATGCAGAACCTTTGAAAATCCTGATTACCTACCAGAACACACTTTCCTAACGCCTGTAAGTGACGCCGTCTCTAACTATCAACCACGTTACAGGTACGATTACACAACACTACCGTAGACACTATCTACACTTACAGAATAACACCAGGGATCATTTATTGAAGAAAAATCTTAAAAACTAAAACAGTGAACACTGAAACATTTAATTTAAAATAACTTGTGACAGCACGTGGCCAAATGTTGTCGGCGGCCATTTTGTCGATAGTCTGGTTGCCTTAGCAACCAATAATAACGGAATATAGTATTAAGATTTTAAAATTTGACTTACCTTTGTAATGTATTGTATTTTTGTATGCATTTGCTGAATTCAATGACAGTCTAAAAGAACCCTTAAACCCTGAGAATTAATATATGATTATAAACAATTTGTTATTTGGAACTTGTTAGTGTAAAAGTCAAATTGAGCGCTAGAGTCGACCCGACCCATATTTGTTTTCGATACAAGTCGACTGTTGTCGAGGACAAAATCGATTGCGGCAGCCGATCCGTATTTGACATAAGTGGAGGCAATTTACACTAAATAAAACTCTTCAAAACTCAAAACACATAAATTAATAAGAACAACACACTGTTATATTACGGATAACGTCAACAACGTGGGGCTGAATAAAAATAAACCTGCAACCATATTACACTCGCAATTACACTGTTACTCTACAGACGGCGCTTACAACAGTGGGGCGTAATTAAATAAAACGAGCACACAATTTTTCTCATCTTATATACACTCGCACAACAAAAGCTGTTATATTACAATATATATATATATATATATATATATATATATATATTGCAACATTACATATATTTGCATATTTGCCCAGGGCGGTATGTTTTATATTGTAATTAGCGTAAATAGAATAAGGAACAGTTTTGTGCATGAAAATGCAGGAATTGACAAAATCTGACCTGTCGAGAGGACACCTGCTTCGCCAGCGTAAGTTATAGCGTTCGTGTGTTTGTGTGTGTGAGCCAGTTCCAACAGGCATTGAATGAAAAGGTGGGGTGTGTGACTTTTTTTAAAGCCAGCTGTGTGACTGTAGGTATACACACACACACAACACACACAGATAGAGATTCGTGGTGACACATTTACAAACAAACCTGAACAGTCACAATTTTTTGTTACTATTAGAATTGATATTCATAGGTTGGCTGCGCCGTTGCAGATAACAACAATTGTCTTCTCACATCTCACAGCGATTCCCTCCACATTGCCTTTCCCTTCTGACCGTAAGCGTTTTGCGCATTTCCATGCCCTTAACTTTCAATTTTGCTATACAAGAGATATAAAACTTAAACTATATTATTCTCTGGTGTGACCAGTTGTTACATATGGATGTGAGGTGCGGACTTTAACAGAGAATTACAGAACTGCTTTAAAATAATTTGAGCACAAAATGTTGCATAAAATTTATAGCCCAGTAAGAGAAGAAGGCGGTTGGAGAATACACAATAGCAATAAGCTACAGACTTTAGTGTATGGAAAAGACATTGTGAAATTCATCAAATCACAGAGGTTGCATTGGCTGGGACATGTGGAAAGAATGTCTGAGGGAAGAATGCCTAAAAGAATGCTGAAGGAAAGATTATATACTACTAGACATAGAGGCAGACCAAGGATGAGATGGTTGGATCTCTCTCTTGTATGGTTATATGGTTGAATGGTTGACATAACAGAGGATCTTGCTAGCATGGGAATCAGAGGGTGGAGAATAGGGGAGCATGGAGAAGTATTGTTGAGGAGACTAAAGCTCACCAGAGGCTGTAATGTGAGACAAGAAGAAGAGAATAGATCAGAGCACATTCCAGCTTCATTGTTGGTCAACATATGCTCATTTTGTGCTGCAGGTTACCTTTGATTTTCTGACTAAGAAAATTAACAAGCAAGTTCCTGGATAGGTCAGAAATACTACACTTATCATTACGTCTCCACTGTCAGAGATCAGTAATCACACTGCTGTTCTGTTGGACTGACAGTCTTACTTTGTAAAGTACTATTCTGTGATTGGTTGAAAAATTGTTTAATCTTCTGTAAAACTATTGACAAGTTGGATCCAATCCAAAACAAAATAAATTTGTAACACTTTCATTGTGAATATTGTCTGTCAATTTAATTTTTTTATAATAAACGTTATGAACTAGTCTTAGGCTAACAAATAATTTATTTGTATTCATAAAATACCAAAGAACTTCAAGTCCAAGAGTAGGCCACTGATTCCTCTGGGTTATCCTCACATTACAGGGACTCTTTTCTTATGGACCAACACTATCATTATCCCTGCTTTTGCCCTGATACTTTTATTAACTTCTTTCTTCTGTATGTAAAGTGTTTTTCCTGTTGAGTCTTCTCACATGCTGAAGTAATCTTCTTTTGCAAATTTCTGGATTTGGCTTCCATAAACATCACTTTTAGTCCCTATGGAGATACACTATTTCTGTTGTACCAAAGAGCATCAGTGAAGGTCCTTAGTATTTTGTTTTGAATTATTGGTACCACTTTTACGGATGTTAACTTTTCTTAGTATAACCTCAGAGCTGGATCCCATATGTCTAATCCCATAAGATATGAAACTGCATGCTCTCGTGGAGAGAAATAAATGAGGATTAGAACAGTATATTTATTTATTTTTTTACCTCAGATTTGTGAAAGTTATTAAGTTATAAAGACAGGGCTCTGTTATGTTTGAACAGAGTGTACTCTTCAGAATCTCTGTTGCCAATCACTGGGTCAGTATTTTCCATCTGTCCCCACTCTGAAGATGGTTGCCACATGTTCCACAAAAATGTGAATACACATTTCTCTCTCTATGGACAGAGACATTAACATCTGACTATATCTGACAAGCTCGGAAAGTTTTAGATAACGACACAGCTCAGGCCATGAAAGTCTATGCATTTATGTTAGCTTTTACTTCTTTGCTCTGGAAAATAGAAAGTAAGTTCTTTGAGGAAATAGTTTTCAGTTAATTTAGTAGTGTACTTCAAGAATGGTGAAAGAAATTGTAGGAAAAACTATATATATGACTCTTCCAAATTAAAAAATTTTTATTTTCTTACAGTATTGTTTTTCTGCTTTTGCCAATATTTATTAAGTATGGCTCATATATTGTGCAAAGGCTTTTGGCTGCTGTACATCTTCATAGCACAAAGTTGAATGTGGTGTAGAATTTTAAGTTTTTGTATTGAATTCCATATACAAAGTAACCAACAGACCTTAACAGAATTCATAAGTGTTTATAAAAAAAGGTCAGAGTTTTAAAGAAAATAAAAATAAAAATATAATTACTTAACATTATATAAAGAAATCATTTAAATAATGTTCAGATATAAAATTTTTTGTTGCAGTGTGAGCAATACACATTGATTAACTGACCAAGAGAAGTACAGGGTGGCACAGGGAAACGGGAAAATTTGAAGTTTATGTTGGTAGCCCTGTAGATTTAGCAGAAGTGAAACTGTCTGTCTAGCAGCAACAGACATTTAGTTACCATGGAGCAGTGGAGCGGTGCAGAGTGTGCAGTCGCCGTAAGGGCGTTTTACCGACATGGTGACCGTTTGACAACTGCACAACGAGAGTTTCAGCGCCACTATCAGATCCCGCCTTGCGGTCAAGTTCCTTTGTTACACGCAATCAAAACATGGGTTCGTAATTTTGAAGAGACTGGTTCAGCTTTGAAGAAAAAGCCTAGTGGGGGTGTATGGTCTGTACGTACCTCAGAAAACATTGATGCCGTGCGAGCTGCCATCTTAAGGAGTCCTCGTCGTTCGGTGCAAAAAATTGCCTCGCCATTGCAGCTCGGACGTCAGAGCGTTCAAAGAATACTCCATGAACTTCAATTTCATCCGTACAAACTTCAGATTGTGCAACAACTGAATCCTAATGATTGTGTATTGCGCCTGCAAATTTGTGAACAATTGTTGGCTAAAATCAATGAGGATGCTAACTTCATTCAGAATCTTTGGATGTCCGATGAAGCCCATTTTCACTTAAGTGGATACGTGAATAAGCAGAACTTCCGTTACTGGGCTCAAGGAAACCCTGCTCAGCTTCACCAGCATCCATTACACAGTACCAAAGTTACCGTATGGTGTGCAGTGTCGTGTCATGGGGTGATAGGCCCTTACTTTTTTGAAGATGAACGAGGCACTGCTGTCACTGTGACGTCTGAACGTTATGTCAACATGCTAGAGACATTTTTGGCTCCAAGACTCCATACTTTTCCAAATCTTGACATTCAGCACACCTGGTTTCAACAGGATGGAGCCACCTCACACACTGCCAGACAGTATATGGCAGCAGTGAAACGTTTGTTTGGGGATCGCATAATTTCAAGGAATGCTAACATCGCTTGGCCGCCCCAATCTCCAGATCTTTCAGTCTGTGACTTCTTTTTATGGGGATATCTGAAGAGCATCGTGTACCAGACTAGACCAAGAATCCTTGCTCAGCTCAAGACACAGATTGAAGAGGAAATCGCCAAAATCCCAGGTGACACATTGTGCCGCGCTATGCAAAACCTACAGAAATGATTTACTGAATGTGTACGGCAAAATGGGCAGCATTTAACTGATGTAATTTTTAAAAAGTGATGCCCAATGTAATTTTCAGTCTTATAGAACATATTTTGAGCCTCAAATAAAGTTTTGTAACGTTCCTTCATTTTTTTCTAATTATTTAAAATTTTCCCTGCGCCACTCTGTGTTACGTCTTCGACGCTCTCAAATATTTCTTGAGTTAGTCTTACAATGTGATGCTGGTATAATAAGTTGGATAATATGAAATAACGTAGTGGACTGTATTTTGAATTAACTGTTTATTTGCATTTTGGTAATAATGATTGCATGGCCCGTGCAGTGTCGCGTGGCATACAAAAAGTGAGAATTAAATAAATACTGAAAAATATGTTAATAAACTGAAGTAATCTTCAGAATTGAAATAGTTACCTAGCCGCGGCGTTAAGAAGGGTGTTGTCCGGTCAGAGTTTAACAGTTAACTAACTTGAACTGCGAGCGAGCGTATTGAGACACGCTGGTAGCAGTTTAGCGAGGGGGGGTGACATCACTGCACGAACCAGCTGTTTACATATGCAATTATTAAAAGTACAAATTTTAACATACTGCCCGCACAAAATCGGGCGATTTTGCGTTTTGAGTTATTATATGAATAGTGCATCAAAAGTGTCAAGACATAATAATATGGTGCGGATACATAATAATACATAAAATAGGTTAATTACCTTCTGTCAACGTTTCTCAGAATCCTATACTGGATTACTCGAGTTTCGACACCAATGGTGTCATCATCAGATCCAATATGATTAAGGTTAAAGCATTAATCGATGTATATTCATATCGTCAAATATTAAAAAACAACACATACATTGTACAAAAATAATAAATAACACATATTAAAACAAATAACAACAAAATAAAAACGATATATGGCCGTAACGAACCTGCACAGGAACGCTCTCACGGTAAAGCTAATAAACACCGGCTTGACCTTCGTTCAATTTTTCGATCTGATATAGCCGATTTCTCGTTCTATATGATCGATTCTATTAAACAAAATATTACTTGTATATATTGCTTTTTCGTTTAGGACACGATTGTAATCCTCCTTTATAGCTTTATATATCTCGCACCGTTCGAGGGTGTCTAGCCTTAGTGACTTTTTACATTTATGTAGGATATCTAAATTATCACCAATACTCTTTATGTTGTGGTCATGTAAGCTTAAATGTTCTGCAAATGTAGATCTTCTTACATTTGACTTGGAGCTTGGGATATGTTCTTTATAACGTAATTTGAAGGAACGACCCCCGTTTGTCCTATGTAGAACTGTGTGCAATCCGAACAATTAAGTCTATATACACCAGTGCCGTCAAATATATTGGAGGGTATATTTTTGTTTGTAAATGTAAGTTTTTTCTGAAGCTTATTATTCGCCTTGAAGCCAAAATAATATGCTTTTTTATTTTGGACGACACACAAGAGAACAATATAATAAGTCATCAGTTTTACCCTCGTGTAGTTAATCTTACTGGAATTAAATTCAACAATGAAGAAACCAACCTTTTGAAAAAGGTGTAAAATACAATTTTAAAATATCGGTATGGAGAACCATACATGACTTCCATATTCTAAGATTTATATTTAAATCTTAATATCGCCTGCCAAGCGCGATATATTTTCTCTTATACATGATTTACATTAAAATGAAAAAATTTTAATTTTATTGCTTGGCAATAAACCAACCATTGTTTGAAAAAGTTTAAATAAATTTTCAAGTACTTTACTCTTGTTAAAACGTAAAAGGTTGCAGGTAAACTACCCCTTCCCCTTAACCGATCTTCACCAAAATCGAAAGTCCTTGAGACCTCTACAATTGAGGGACGTATGCAAAAAATTATTTGATTCTGTTTGAATTTGCGGCTGTTATCGTTTGCCATAGAAAATACCCTTGTTAAAAAAACGTTGCAGGTAAACTACCCCTTTCCCTCAACCGATCTTCACCAAAAACAATAGGTCTTTAGAACTCTACAATTTAGGGCTGTATGCAAATAATCTTTTGATTCTGTTTGAATTTGCGGCTGTTATCGTTTGCCATAGGAAATACCCTTGTTAAAACATAAAACGTTACAGGTAAACTACCCCTTTCCCTTAACCGATCTTCACCAAAAACAATAGGTCTTGAGTACTCTACAAATCAGGGCTGTATGCAAAACATTATTTGATTCTGTTTGAATTTGCGGCTGTTATCGTTTGCCATAGAAAATACCCTTGTTAAAAAACGTTGCAGGTAAACTACCCCTTTCCCTCAACCGATCTTCACCAAAAACAATAGGTCTTTAGAACTCTACAATTTAGGGCTGTATGCAAATAATCTTTTGATTCTGTTTGAATTTGCGGCTGTTATCGTTTGCCATAGGAAATACCCTTGTTAAAACATAAAACGTTACAGGTAAACTACCCCTTTCCCTTAACCGATCTTCACCAAAATCAACAGATCTTGAGAAATCTACAATTCAGGGCTGTATGCGAAACATTATTTGATTCTGTTTGAATTTGCGGCTGTTATCGTTTGCCAAACAAACAAAATTACCCTTGCTAAAAAAAAACCGTTGCAGGTAAACTACCCCTTTCCCTCAACCGATCTTCACCAAAAACAATAGGTCGCGAGTACTCTGCAAATCCGGGCTGCATGCAAAAAATTATTTGATTCTGTTTGAATTTGCGGCAGTTATCGTTTGCCATAGAAAAAAATCTACAGACAGACAGACACACAGACAGACAGACAGACACACAGACACTTTTCGGAAAACGACTTTTTTTCATGTTTTGAGTGTAGTAGAATCAGAATCTGCAATAATCTCGAACACGATTTTTTTTGCCATCACCATACTTCCATTCCTTAAGGAATATGGAAGTAAAAATTACCCTTGATAATATCGGTATGGAGAACCATACATGACTTCCATATTCTAAGATTTATATTTAAAATCATTTTCAGCCAAACAGCCAGGCTGTGTCTTACCTGCCTTTTTATTGCTGTATTAAATGAAAAATATTATATTACATTAAAATGAAAAAATTATAATTTTATTTTTAACAATTACCATTGTTTCAAAAAGTTTAAATAAATTTTCAAGTACTTTACTCTTGTTAAAACGTATAAGGTTGCAGGTAAACTACCCCTTCCCCTTAACCGATCTTCACCAAAATCGAAAGTCATTGAGACCTCTACAATTCAGGGACGTATGCAAAAAATTATTTGATTCTGTTTGAATTTGCGGCTGTTATCGTTTGCCATAGAAAATACGCTTGATAAAAAAACGTTGCAGGTAAGCTACCCCTTCCCCTTAACCGATCTTCACCAAAAACAATAGGTCTTGAGTACTCTACAAATCAGGACTGTATGCAAAACATTATTTGATTCTGTTTGAATTTGCGGCTGTTATCGTTTGCCATAGAAAATACCCTTGTTAAAAAAACGTTGCAGGTAAACTACCCCTTTCCCTCAACCGATCTTCACCAAAAACAATAGGTCTTGAGAAATCTACAATTCAGGGCTGTATGCGAAACATTATTTGATTCTGTTTGAATTTGCATCTGTTATCGTTTGCCAAAAAAAAAAATTTCCCTTGATAAAAAAAACCGTTGCAGGTAAACTACCCCTTCCCCTCAACCGATCTTCACCAAAAACAATAGGTCGCGAGTACTCTACAAATCAGGGCTGTATGCAAAAAATTATTTGATTCTGTTTGAATTTGCGGCAGTTGTCGTTTGCCATAGAAAATACGCATGATAAAAACGTTGCTGGTAAACTACCCCTTCCCCTCAACCGATCTTCACCAAAAACAATAGGTCTTTAGTACTCTACAAATCAGGGCTGTATGCAGAAAATTATTTGATTCTGTTTGAATTTGCGGCTGTTATCGTTTGCCATAGAAAATACCCTTGTTAAAAAAACGTTGTAGGTAAACTACCCCTTTCCCTTAACCGATCTTCACCAAAAACAAAAGGTCTTGAGAACTCTACAATTTAGGGCTGTATGCAAATAATCTTTTCATTCTGTTTGAATTTGCGGCTGTTATCGTTTGCCATAGGAAATACCCTTGTTAAAACATAAAACGTTACAGGTAAACTACCCCTTTCCCTTAACCGATCTTCACCAAAAACAATAGGTCTTGAGAACTCTACAATTCAGGGCTGTATGCGAAACATTATTTGATTCTGTTTGAATTTGCGGCTGTTATCGTTTGCCAAACAAACAAAATTACCCTTGATAAAAAAAAACCGTTGCAGGTAAACTACCCCTTTCCCTCAACCGATCTTCACCAAAAACAATAGGTCGCGAGAACTCTGCAAAACCGGGCTGTATGCAAAAAATTATTTGATTCTGTTTGAATTTGCGGCAGTTATCGTTTGCCATAGAAAAAAAATCTACAGACAGACAGACAGACAGACAGACAGACAGACAGACAGACAGACAGACACACAGACAGACACACAGACACTTTTCGGAAAACGACTTTTTTTCATGTTTTGAGTACAGTAGAATCAGAATCTGCAATAATCTCGAACACGATTTTTTTTGCCATCACCATACTTCCATTCCTTAAGGAATATGGAAGTAAAACAGTAGTTTCAAACAATCACTTTTCAATGAAATTTTAAACGCTGAAACTGCAATAAATTCCATATCTGACGAAGAAACTAAAACAGTAATAAGACATGCAATTGATAATAAAATAAAAAAAGTTATGAAGGCGGAAAATATAAATAATACAAAAACTATTTACAATAACGAAACAAGGGTGTTTAATGAGATAAAGGCAAAATTAATAGACCATAACGCAATTGTCACCAAAGCGGACAAAGGTCAAACTCTCGTAATTTTAACCTTATGAGAATTATAAAAACAAGATACAGGACTTTATTAAAAACAATAACATCATTGAGATTCATAGCGACCCCACTGTTAAATTTAATAATAACGTGAAATCAGTATTAAATAAAACCAAATACATTATAACGAACGATGAGAAAAAATACTTAAAAATGATAGATCCCAAGGCACCTAGACTTAGGGGGCTTCCAAAAATACATAAAAATAATATGCCTATCCGTCCTTTAGTTAATTTCATGTCTGCACCTTCATATAAAATTGCCAAAAAACTCGAAAAAAGTTTTAGGCAACATATAGCGTTCAACAAAAACTATAGTTTGAAAAACAGTTTAGAACTGGTCGAACTTACAAAAACAATCACAATCGAACCGAGACACACCCTCGCTTCATTCGATATAGTAAAATTATACACGAACGTACCAATTAGTGAAACGTTAGAAGTAGCAAAAAGTTTATTACTCTCTAAATCCACATTAAATCATGAAACAGTCGATGAGTTAATCAATTTGACAAAGGTAATATTTGAACAAAATTATTTTACTATCGACAACAAATATTATTTACAACAGGATGGATTGGCGATGGGATCCCCATTATCAGGCATCCTGGCGGAAATTTACTTAAATCACATTGAAACAAACGAAATATTATCAACTAAAAACAAACATTATAAAAAAATTTTATTTTACCGACGATATGTGGATGACACAATAATGATTTATAATGGCAATTGCAGGCAATTGGAGATGCTTAAAAAATATATGAATACTATTATAAATAACTTGCAATTCACATTAGAGACGGAAATAAATAATAAAATTAATTTTTTAGATTTAACTTTAACAAAAATAAATACAGTAGAACTTGGCTAATTCGAAGCTGAAGGGACCAGTAAAAAATTCGAATTATCCAAAAATTCGAATTAGGAAAACTTTTAATAATGGTAGAAAAATCAAATCAAAAACCGAAATTCAGTAAAGCAATATGTTATTTTGTTAAACAATTTCCTTATACATATGTACTACAAACGTATAAACACGTTTCAGTACAAAATATAGCATTTACAGTTTTTTAAAAAAGCTAGAAACTTTTGATTGCATTTTGCAGTTAATACACTGAGTTGTAGTAAATTCTTCAAGTTTATTAAGTGCTTTGAAAATAGCATGACTTACGTTCTGCTGTCCTTCAACGAACCGTCTCAAGTCTTGAATGTAATTTGATGCCTGTGAAGCCGTTGGAATCGGTATCTCTGGAAGTTCTAGCTGGTCCCCTTCTTCATCTGAAGATGTACCATCATTTCTTTTGTTCATAACATCAGCCACGATCTCCGCATCTGTCTGTTCACCGCGCACCGCCAAGTGTTCATCCATGTTTACAGACTCTTCGTAACGAATGCCTGCGTCATGTCCAACATGTTCCCAGTTATCCGTAGTGGGTACGACTTCTCTAGCAGCTTTATTCTCCTCTTCACCTTCAATGTGGCAGAAACCACCTTTATGAAAACAATTAGCAATTGTTTTTTGCGTAACTTGGTCCCAAGCACTGTTGCACATGCGGGCAGCTTGAAGGATGTTAATCTTGATATTTTCGTCCTCATCTAAATAAGCACCTGACAGAATGTTTTGGACCACAAGCCGTCTGTAAAAATGCTTAAAATTTTTTATTACACCTTGGTCCGTAGGTTGAACTACTGAAGTCATGTTTGGAGGGAAAAACACAACCTTTACATTTTCCATCACAGGAATAGTGTTGTGCGCTGTACAGGTGTCAGCAAACAAGACGATTCTTCTGTTTTGATTCCGAAATTTCCTGTTGATTTTCAAAAGCCATCTTTCGAAAATTTCACCTGTCATCCAAGCTTTATTGTTTGATTCATATTCAACTGGTTTCGTTTTTACATTTTTGAAACAACGTGGGTTGGCTGACTTGCCTCTCATTAGCAAAGGCAGTTTTTCCGAGCCATCCATGTTTGCTCCGAATAAAAGTGTTATGCGCTCCTTGCTGTGTTTGCCGCCACTACAACTTTCTCCTTTAAAAGCAAGTGTTTTGTCGGGGGTGCATTTGAAGAATAAGCCCGTCTCGTCTACGTTAAAAATGTCTTTAGCATCTCTATCAGAAATCATTTGCAACAAATCGTCTTTCCATGAATTTGCAGCTTCAACGTCAACAGATCCACTTTCCCCACAAGCAGTTTTGAAAGACATGCCATTCCTTTCTTTAAAACCATCGAGCCAACCAGTGCTGGCCTTAAAATCATTTTCCCCTAAGCTAGATGGGAATTTCTCAGCTTTGGCTCTGACGAGGGGCCCACTGACTGGAATTTTTTTGTCCCTTGCTTGCTTAAACCACTTCACTACACATTCATCCACGTCAGAATTTTCTGGTCCACGCGCTCTTTTCCTATCTTTGTCGCTGGCTTTACACACACTATTCAAAATCTTCTCTTTATTTTTTAGATACGTTGACAGCGTATTTGGCGGTATCCCGAATTCCTTGGCAATTTCAGATTTCTTTTTTTGTCCCTTTTCCACTTCCCGTGTAACGGCAACTTTTTCGGCAAATGTCAATGATTTGTATTGGGTCCGTGTTGGTTTTGAAAGGGCCATGATGAACACAACACAATAAAACTGCACACTAAGCGTCACTAAAACACACCAGTCTGTATATACAGTACTGTATAAAGAAAGGAACGGTCTTTCACTACAGGACACAGCTCGCACAGTAGAAACTCAAAAAGACTTAACACTTCTACGAATGCAGGCAGACTGAATTGAAAGCAACAGTGAGGGTGGCTTACTGACGAGGCGTGGAACAAGGGACAATGGCGGACGGTACCGTTACACGAGCCAGTCATGTGTCATCACCAGATACTGACGGCAATTCCATGAATTTGACACAAAGGACAAGCGTCTGTTCACAAAGGGCGATGCCTGCTTGTCTGTTTCCAGTCATGTCTCTATTGTTACGTGGTCTAGCCCATATAGCAGGCGATTTTTTGTAGTTTGAGCAAAATTTTTATTTCGAATTAACCAAAAAAAGTTCGAATTACAGACGATGTTTTTGCATGGTTTTACATAGGATATTCAAGGGACCATGGTAAAAGTTCGAATTATCCACGAATTCGAATTATGCACGTTCGAATTAGCCAAGTTCTACTGTAATAAAATTAACTATAATATTTACAGGAAACCAACAATCATAATCATGCTATTCACGCCTCATCTTATCACCCTATTTCACATAAAATGGCATTTTTTAGTTGTATGATTCATAGATTGCTGGTATTGCCCCTATCTATGGAAGATTATAAAAATGAATTAGACATTATCAAACACATAGCAATAGCCAATGGATACAAAAGTCATATAGTAGATAGAATAATTAATAAAAAACAAAATAAACCAATAAATATTGATGTGTCCAAAGATAAAGTAAACAAATATATTGCAATAGAATATGGTGAAATTCTACATCATATTTTAAAAAAACCAGTTAAAAAAGCATAATATTATTTTGGCTTCAAAGGCGAATAATAAGCTTCAGAAAAAACTTACATTTACAAACAAAAATATACCCTCCGATATATTTGACGGTACTGGTGTATATAGACTTAATTGTTCGGTTTGCACACAGTTCTACATAGGACAAATGGGTCATTCCTTCAAATTACGTTATAAAGAATATATCCCAAGCTCCAAGTCAAATGTAAGAAGATCTACATTTGCAGAACATTTAAGCTTACATGACCACAACATAAAGAGTATTGGTGATAATTTAGATATCCTACATAAATGTAAAAGTCACTAAGGCTAGACACCCTCGAACGGTTCGAGATATATAAAGCTATAAAGGAGGATTACAATCGTGTCCTAAACAAAAAAGCAATACATACAAATAATCCAGTATAGGATTCTGAGAAACGTTGACAGAAGGTAATTAACCTATTTTATAGTCTTAACCGTTTCTGGAGGTAAATAAAAATGTTTAAAATAATATTACAATAATAAAAAGGCATAATAATTGACATGACATTATAATAGAATAATAACACCCAAAAATTCAATAATACATAATAATCTATAATATAACGCGCTAGGTAGTGTGTCCGTCATCGGTATGTTACCATAGTAACAAGTAAATAAACAAATGATATTTACTGGCATCGATTATAATCTCAGAATCTACTGAACCGATTTCAATGAAACTTTGCACGCTGATAGCAGGTACCCAATGGAAGGTTTTCCACTTTATCTGATAACGATAGGTTAAAAAGAACCGAAGTTATTGCAAAAAAACGCATTTTTTTAAACCCGCGGCTTCGATCGCGAATAACGATAGGTTAAAAAGAACCGAAGTTATTGCAAAAAAACGCATTTTTTTAAACCCGCAGCTTCGATCGCGAATAACGATAGGTTAAAAAGAACCGAAGTTATTGCAAAAAAATGCATTTTTTAAACCCGCGGCTTCGATCGCGAATAATGATAGGTTAAAAAGAACCGAAGTTATAGCAAAAAAACTCATTTTTTTTAAACCCGCGGCTTCGATCGCGAATATTTGTATATATGATTGTTGTGGTAACTGTAGAGTTGGTAAATTGCTAATGGTACATCTGTATTAATAATATTCTTATGGAATTCTTATCAGCATATGGAATTCGTATAAACAATACAATAATTCATTGTTTGATTATATTGTAACATTGATTATATAGTACACGTTGATTCTGACAAACCATACTCTTCGACATTTGAATATTCAGTAGGCCTATGTGCAGTAGGAATAATTAATTGTCGAGAATTATACTTAACCTACTTCATCGAGAATTATGTGATGAGCGTCAGTGATGTAGTATCAGTGCCTTTTTTCGTTAATTTTACGTCATCGGTAAGTAATATGTGCAATGTGTATTGTATTGTATAAATTATTAATTGCCCCCTACAGATTTATTAAATAAATAAATTTCCCTTTTTTTAGCTTTGCAATGCCAAAAAGACGATCATGTTTAGGAAGATCTATTGCTGCTGCGGAAAGAAAGAGGCGTCTTAGAGCATCTGAAAATGACGTCGAAGGAGTCGAAATGCAATCAGCTCCTGGAAACTCTTCAGAAAGATCTGGATTAGAAGAAGTCTCACGGGTTGAAAGTCCTACGATTCGTGAAAATAGATTAGCGGCACAAAGACACAGGCAAGCGACTCTCAGATCACGAGGTCCTACTTTACGATGGAATGCAAAATTAAATAGTGGTTTCAATTATAATCCAGTTATTACCTACGCGAATGAAACAGATATCGGGTTACCGAGTATGGTTTGCCCTCATTGCAAAGCTTTAAAGTGGAAAAATGAATCACATGGATTATGTTGCTCTGCAGGAAAAATGCGATTAGATCCCATACTTCCTCCTCCAGAACCGTTAAAATCATTATTAAATGGCGAACATCTTTTATCGAAAAAAATTTTGAATGCATTAAGATTGTACAATTCAGCTTTTCAATTTACATCATTCGGAGTCAATGAAATAGTTGACAGGAGCTTCATGCCTACTTTCAAACTTCAAGGGCAAGTATATCACCTCATGGGATCATTAGGCTACTCCCCACACAAAACGAAGTACCAAAATTTCTACAGGTGTATTTCATAGCTGATTATTTACAGCAATCTGAAACAAGAATGGATCATATTCGTAACTTGGATAAGCCATTAGTAACAGAACTTCAAAATTTACTTCACGCAATCAACCCATATGTTAGTGAACTGAAAAATGCGTTTGAATTTGTAACATCTGCGAATAATAATCAGTACAATATTGTGATTCATGCTGATCGAACAGAAAATAATGAAGAGCACAGGGGTCGCTACAATGCACCGACAACTAATGAGGTGGCAGTAGTTTTAGTTAACCAGGAATGCGATAAACTCGATATAATTATCCGTGCGAGGGATCATAAGCTACATCGAATTGCAGAAACGCATCGAGCTTATGATGCTTTACAGTACCCTTTAATGTTTTGCAGAGGAGAAGATGGTTATCATTTTACATTAAAATTAGTCGATCCTCAGATTGGGTTACAAACTACTAACTCGACAGTTACCACAACAATCATATACAAATATTCGCGTGCGAAACCGTGGGTACCTGCTAGTATGATAATAAGAAAGACATAATAAATGACATTACATAATAATAGAATAATAACACCCAAAAAGTTTCAATAATACATAATGATATGATAATAAGAAAGACATAATAATTGACATTACATAATAATAGAATAATAACACCCAAAAAATTTTCAATAATACATAATGATATGATAATAAGCAAGACATAATAATTGACATTACATAATAATAGAATAATAACACCCAAAAATATTCAATAATACATAATGATATGATAATACAATAACAAATGGAAAGCATGCGATCACCCGGGGTATATCCCGGGCATGAAGCACGAGAATGCGATAAAAGTTTAAGTAAATAGTACATGTCATTTGAACGTTGTAGTGGGATTAATCTGAGGCCACTGGAAGTGGGCATAATTTGTGAATGGGCCTACATAGGATGCCATTTGCGGTGCGAACATCCGCTATGCGCACTAGGGAATCCTGACCCAAATGGACCTGAGTGATTACACCGCGTTTCCACTGCAGGGGTGGGGGGAATTATCTTCCAAAATAAGGACGAGTTGTCCGGGAGCCAAGTTTTTTAACTGGTGACGCCATCTGTTGTGCTGTTGCAACTGGTGCAAATAATCCCTTGACCACCTCTTCCATATAGAGTGGGTGAATCTTTGCAGCAGCTGCCATCTACCCAAGCGACCAATTTTGACTTCGGAATAGTCAGGTTCCGGGAGTGAAGTGAGTGGAGAACCAACCAAGAAGTGCGCTGGAGTCAAAGGCTCGGGATCCCCAGAGTCATTTGAGATGGCGAACAAGGGGCGTGAGTTGAGGCAGGACTCTGTTTGAGTTAAAATGGTGTAATATTCTTCAAATGTGAGAATGGTTCTGCCGACAACGTGCCGCAAATGAAACTTGACGCTCTTGACTCCACTCTCCCACAGGCCACCGAAATGAGGTGCTGACGGGGGAATAAAGGACCATTTGACTCCTTTTGAGCACTGGTGAAGTCCTGGGTAGTTTGTTCAAATTCGCTTGATTGGAGAAGTTTGTGTAAGTCATGAAGTGTACTGCTAGCATGACGAAAATTTGTACCATTGTCAGAAAATATCTGTGAAGGGATGCCTCTTCGAGCTATAAAACGTCTTAAGGCTGCTATGGAAGCGTCTGAGGTGAGATCTGAAACCAATTCAAGATGAATGGCCTTAGTGGCCATGCATATAAATAGAGAAATATAATCCTTTGGAATCGATTTGGAACACTGCCCGCCCTGACGTATAAATACAGGACCGGCGTAGTCTACTGCACATTGAGAAAATGGCTTAGAAGGAGTAACTTGAGAAGAGGGTAATTGACCTAATAATTGGCTTGAACCCCTTGCACGGAATCGAAAGCAAGTGATGCATTTGTGTATTGCTGATCGTATGTATGATTTATCATTGATTATTCAGTATTTCTGACGTAGAGAGTACTGTGTCAATTGTACCCCTGCATGGAGTAGACGAAGATGCTCGCCTTCTATGATTAGTTTACTGAGATGAGAATGCGGGTGGAGTATGATTTGGTGTTTGCTATCATAGGTGAGCTGGGAGTGATGAAGGCGTCCGCCCACGCGTAATTTCCCCGTATTGTCCAGAAAGGGGTTAAGTGAAAGAATTTTGCTATTATTAGGGATAGAGCGTTGTGCCTCAAGTTCCATGATTTCGATATTAAAGTGTGATCGCTGGGACTGATGAATAAAAATCAAAAGTGTGCCATATAGCTCATGGGAAAAAAAAGAAGTGTTTCTGTCAACTATGGGAAGTCTAGAGTTCTGAACGAATCGAAGGCAGTAAGAAAATACACGAAGAAGTTTTGAAAGCGAAGAGTAGTTTTCAAAGTAATTAGGCGTAGATGAAGTGGCAACCAGTGTGGTTTGGACTTGTTTACGTTTTTCTTGATCAAGATCGGGATGAGTGCAGGGTGAATGGGCATCGAAAGCACTGGTGGGCCATGATGATGACTCATTGGACAACCAGGATGGACCATACCACCATTGTGGGTGACAGTGTAAAAAGCGGGGTAGACAACCACTCGATAGGATGACAGCAGGGTTGTCATGTGAGGAGACATGATGCCAGGTACCCTTTGCAGTGAGTCGCTATATCTCCGCGATGCAGTTGGAAACAAATACTTTCCATCTGGAAGACTGCTGGTGAATCCAGTGTAAGGCGATCATTGAGTCAGAGTAAAAATACAATTTGTCAAATTTATAACTCACAGAGTTTACAACCTTGGAAACCAACTGAGCCAATAAGAGACAGGTGCAAAGTTCAAGTCGGGGTAATGTTACCTGCTTTAAGGGGGCGACTCTAGATTTAGAGCATAATAAGTTTGATGAAATGCTGTGGTTTGAATACACCGTTCGCACATAAATGCAGCACGCGTAACCCTTTACTGAAGCGTCGGCAAACCCATGGAGTTGAAATGAAATGATTTGGGAATTATTTAAATTCTTTACGGATCTTGGAATGTTAAAATAAGTGTCTGATATCAACTGAGCATAAAGTTCTACCCATTGATTAGATAATGAGTCTGACAGGGGGTCGTCCCAACTTGTTCCCGTTAACCACAGTATCTGCATGAAATGTTTGCACCAAAATGTAACCGGGCCAATAAGTCCTAATAGGTCGTAAATTCCGGCGATAATGGATAATACTCTTCTCTTGTTAAATACCTCCACTTCGAAATTTCTTTGAAAACTATATATGAAACTATCATCGTTAATGTCCCATTGAATACCCAAAGTACGTATAGTTTGATTCTTGTTAAAGTCGAGGGAAGAGTTGGCGTGTGAAGTTATAATGGTTTGATCATTGGAAAACCACTTGTGCAATGTAAACCCGTATTGACTTAATAAATTTGTAATGTCGGACTTCAATTGTGATAAAATGTGTGGGTTATCTGAGCCGGTCATGAGATCATCCACATAGAAAAAGTTTGCGATAGCAGAACAGGCTATAGGGTGTTGAGTTTTGTTTTCCTGGGCTATTTGTGCCAAACACCTTGTGGCCAGAAATGAAGCGCTTGCAGTCCCATATGTGACTGTCCTCAAGGCGTAGTGTTGAAGTTCCCTATGGGGCGGCATCGCGCCAAACAATTCGTTGCAAATTAGAATCCCTGGGAGTAACTAAAATTTGACGGTACATTTTTTCAATGTCCGAAATGAGGACGTATCGGTGCATTCTAAATCTAGACATAATTGAAAAAAGATCCTGCTGGACCGTGGGACCAACCATTAATGTGTCGTTTAAGGACAAATTATTTGTTGTTTTGGCAGAGCCGTCGAAAACAACTCGCAATTTGGTGGTTATACTAGAGCCTTTAAAAACCAAATGGTGCGGTAAGTAGAAGGTGTCTGACCTATTGACTGACAAATCGTAAGAATCAAGCAAAGACATGTGACCCAGAGTTAAATATTCCTGCATGAATTTACTATAGTCTTTATATGAAGAGCAGAGTTCTGCTTGAACTTAAGTTCCATGATTGAAATCTGCAAATACCTCCGCGAAGAGAATCGCCCAAATGAGAGTTGTATCCCCTGCGAGGTAGGGACACAACAAATCTACCACTATTATTGCGGAAAGTGTTAGCGATAAAATGACTTTCGCATTCTGAGTCCTCAACTCAGGGAGTATGGACTGCAACGTCCTCCAATTGCCAGAAGTCTTTTAATTGCGATGAAAATGCATTGTTATCTTTGCACGCTATAAATGATGAAACAGGTTTTGTCATGTCGACATTAAAGGGCAGGTTACCAGCGAGGATGAATCCCAATTTTGTCTCCTGTATTATGGGAAAGTGTGGGCTGCGGATGAATTTAATAGGTTCAATCAATTGTAAACGGTACTGGGCACCAAGTAATATGTCGATTTGTGAAGAAAAGTTTAGTTGCGGGTCAGCTAAGAATATGTTTTTTGGTATATTTAGGGATGAAATATTAAACAATTCTGCGGGGAGATTATTCGTAATACTGGGAAGCACAGCGCAATGCACGTACAGATTGAAATCCTTGTTACCCTTGTACTAAAGTCAGCTTGACATAGGGAATTGTTTATACCAGTGATGGGTAGTTAAGACTTGGTTAATTTTAGACCCATGCGGCATGCGAAACTCATGGTACAGAAGTTTGCTTGAGATCCTGAATCTAATAGAATTCTTACTGGATGTTTCCTACCGGCTTGGTCCGTTGTCATGCAGACAGCAGTGGATAACAGAATAGATTTATTTGTTTGTAATTTGAGGGAAAATTGATTGTTGCCCCTGTTTGAAGTGTTACTGCCTGATATGTGAATCATTGTATGATGTCGTTTGGAACATGTCCTACAAGAAAATTTGGAAGGACAGTGCGAGGGCTCATGACCTGGGCGCATGCAATTTAAACAAAGTTTGTATTTATGTAAAATGTTCTTTCGCTCAAATGGAGATGTAGCCACGAATTGTGGGCATTCAGACAGTCTATGTTTACCGCGACACAGCTGACAAATGTTATTGTTGATATTAGTATGAAATGTTGACCTAGTGAGCTCAACGGGTTTAATAGTCTTGCGATAGGGAATCTTATCGCTAACTTGTGTTCTGTTTGCTGAACTGGTTGATGCGCCAACGTTTTGCATTAATTGCCTTCT
Organism: Magicicada septendecula; assembly: GCA_034769895.1. Classification (NCBI taxonomy): domain Eukaryota; kingdom Metazoa; phylum Arthropoda; class Insecta; order Hemiptera; family Cicadidae; genus Magicicada; species Magicicada septendecula. The sequence continues at coordinate 494,084,361 of CM068368.1, forward strand.
ACTATTTAAAAATTTAATGAAATTGTTGAAATTAGGGAATCACTCGTCGGATAGCCTTTCCTTCCATAGTCGACATGTCTGGTTATCTGAGTTAAATATTAAACAAAAATAATTTCAAAAGTATTTACAGGTAAACTCAATGAATTCAAAGCGTTTATATTTGCGGTGATTTCATCAATAAATTTTGAAATGCCAACCATGGACTCTTGCTGAATGGACTTCATGCCCAAGACATTGTCATTCCCTACATGATACGCTGAGACAATTAATTTACTATCATACCTGGCCTTCAATAGCTCAGTGGCTACCGCATAATTATTAAGGGTAATTGGGAGATACCTTATTATTACATTTAAAGCCTCGTCCCTTAGTGAAGAATGTAAGTAATGCAATTTCTGGATGTCAGTCAGGTCCATTCTGACGTGTACTAACTCAAAGAACATGTTGTAATAGTGCTGCCAATCAATAATGTTGCCTGAGAAGCAGGGCAATTTAATTGGCTCTAACTGAATAGGGGATGCTTTAATTGGCGTAACTCCAGCATGATTTAATGTTGTTTTGCTTTCCTCTTCTACACGTTCTAATAAATTTTTCAGCTTACACTCAATAGTGCAGAGATCATCCACTGTCTGAACCCTGTCACGTACCGATGTGAAATCAGATTCATCACTTTGACGTACCGATGTCTATCATCACTTTGATGTACACTCCATTAATTTCGGTGATTATATAGGCAATTTCAGTGTTGTTGTGTTCCGTTTTGTGGCTATTCTCTTCTAACAATTCTTCTCGTGTGTTCTTCAGAAAGCTCGTTTTAATAATCGTAATGGTATTTGTTGTTATGTGGTTATTTACCAATTGATTGTACCCAATATTTCGGTTCAGTGAAGGTCTATTCCGCGTTCTCACTGCCGCTTTTAGTTTAAAGATGGTTCGGCTTCTACCTGCCGTTGGTCCTGGGAACTCCTTCGTTTGTCATCTTGGGGTCTATTCTCGGGTTGAGGGGGATCCTCTTCATAACTGGGCCGTCGATAGTCCTCTTGACTGCGACTCCTCCTGGTGTCATTTCTGGGGATACGCCTGTCACCGTAGCTATGACTTCTTTGTGGGCTACTATATGCGTTTGAATGTCTCGTGTATGGACGTCTTCCCCCTCCATTGTTTCCGGCATGCACATAGTTGACTCTGCGATACGGTCGATTTTGTTGACTGTAATTATTGTTTGGGTTCTGATTATGATTATTGTTATACCTTGGTTATTCGCCCTGTTCGGCGGATAGGTTGGGCCATTCGCCCAGTTATTGAAGTTGTTGGTGCCGCTTGGTTGGTTGTTATTGTTGTTTATATTATTGTTGTTGTTATTGTTTGGGTTTGGCCGAAAAAACTGTCCTCTGTTGTCATTGTTGTCATTACGGTTATTGAAGTTAGGGCAGTAATTCCCACGACTATTATTATTATTAGCCTGGTTTACTGGGTTGTTATACCGGTCGTTCCCTTGACGACTCCTACGGTAGTATCCCTCATGTTCGTAACCTTCAAGTAACGCTGCCATCGCTTGTATCGTCTTTACCTGTCCGCTAAGTCTGGCCCTTGCGATACCTCCTTCATAATGGAATGCTAATTTGGTTACAAGGCTTTCTTCGGGGATCTGTGGCTCCAAGTTTCTCGCTAGACAAACCATTCCGAGAAAGTAGGCCGTCAGGGTCGATCCTCTGCTCGCTTCGTACCTACCGTAGCATATATTGTCCCGTACAATACTTTGGGTACTTTCGGACCAATACTTTGATTTGAACAACTCCTTGAACTCGGCGTAGCTCTGAATATCGTGCCGTGTTGCCGTCCACCAATTGTCATTCACTTCTTTGAAGTATTCGTCAATTTGTCCTCTTGTGATCGGCCATCTGGTCTCCCGGTTCCTGCTCAAGATCTCATCTACTCGGGCAAGAAATTCCATAGGGTTTCGTTTATACGCCCTAAAATTCATCGCTTCCCGATTGTTGGCGTGTTGGAATTGCGGCACTACTGTTGGTCGGCCCCCGATGTTTTCAATTCTTGGGATTTCTCGGTGTTGTATATCTTCGATCCGCTCATAATTATTGTTGACTCATGTTTGTATCGTGTTCACGGTCATCTCGATACCTGTGCACCGCTCTTCAGTGTTCGTCTTCAGCCGATTCACTTCTTCTTCTGTTTTCTGCTGTATCACCGCGATCTGGACTTGATTGGCTTCCTCCAAGTTGTTCACTCGAACATTAATATCCTCTTTGGTTTGTTGCAGTTCGTTACTGGTCTGCTTCCATTTCTCATTTATCTCGGATATTTCTTTTTTGACTTCTGTCATCTCCTCCTCGATTCTTTCGTTCAGGGCTTCCATGTTTCTTTGGCTATCTTGTTTCAGCTCATCTATTTTTTCTTCCATCTTCTTGCTGTTGTCGTCTATTTTTTTGTTTAACGATTCATTATTTTTCTGACTATCTGCTTTTAATTTCTCCTTCAATGATTCCATATTCTTTTGGCTATTTTCTTCCATTCTTTTACTTAAGGTTTCCATGGTTTTATTATTACCTTCCATAATCATTCGCACCATTTCCTGGTAATTCACGTCCCCTGTTTGTGTGGGTTTAGTAGGGTCCATGGGAGGTAGTATTGCTTCGACGTCTTCCACCGGCGTCGCCTCCTTTTCGTCCATGTTTATTTTTGGATCCGCGTCCGCCGCGCGTTTCTTGGATGTCGATCTCTTCTGGTACATGTTCTATTCTTCTGGTACTGCAGCTGCTTGCTCAAAATTAGGTAAAACTGAGTTTATTGTGTTTTATTTATTATTAGTTGTGACCTAATTTAAGCCTCTTACGTTGTGCGCCAATTTGTAACGTAACCGTTTACAGGGTGTTAATGACCGTTTATTTTGTTTTAAAATTTCAATAAATTTTAGTTTAGTTTATTATTTTTATTGATTTATTTAATTCAATTCAATCCAACATTGAATCCAATGTAAATAAATCCGATGAATGCACTGGAAGTTAGTTAGCGAAGTGTTTTCAACTTCGGTTAATTTATTTTAAGTTGTCATTCTTCCGTCGACTAGGCGAAATGGTGACGTAGATTCCTCGCTGAAAGCATAAATATTTTGTAAGAATGATCACTTGCTTGTGGTGAGTCTTGCCGATCTTGCAGGGTCGATGTAGCAATCTAATCTGTAGATTGACTTACCATATTCAAATTCGCCACTGCGTGTCGTGCTATCCAATAAGAGTAGTTCACCTATTCTGAAATCTAGTCTATTGAAATGAACTAACTGACTCCGTTTGCTCGTATAAAATAATAATTTATTCTGTTTAACACTCTTTTTTAATGATCTAAAGTATCATTAATTATTTTAATTCAAGTTTAAATAACATGAGTTGTTTGTTTTATAAAATTTGTCTCAGGGTGGTAAAACTGATTTACAATATCAGTGTATGGTTAGAATGCTTTTTGGTTAAAATAAGTTAATTCATATGTGGGTTCTTTTAGCTTGCAGAATACCAAATTATTCAATAGAACTCTTATTCTACCGTTATTAGGCAGTTTGAAGAAGATTACAATTCAATCATCTCTTAATAATTAACATTCAAAATTATAACCATGCCTGCTTTGGACATTTTAGGTTAACAAAATTATTAGTCAATCGACAATAAATGATTTAAAGAACGTTTGTTAACATTAAAATAACTCTTGATAAAACATTTAAAATGTGAACAATAAAATAATATTTTGAAACAGTGTTGTTGAATGGAACATCTGAATCATCATTTGACTCTACAAAAAGGTAACTGTATAGTTGTAAGTATTTATGTAGCTTGACAACCTTAGTTTCTTATTCATAATAGACATAAACATTTAAATAATAATAGTAGTAGACTCTTCTTCAATTACAAAACATAAATAGCATTGGAATTTTTCATTAACTTTCGTTAATTGTTTCATACAGTTGACAATTCTCAATCGTTTATGAATGCTTGTTGGTTTGATCTATGTTTAGTAAACAACAACTTTAATCGGGTGTGGTTATATCACACTAAGTATTTATACATAATAAATGATTGATTGTTTGCAAAATTCTTAAAAAATAGAATATTCAAATTAAGTTGAGGATTGTCATTAGTCCTGTTGATTGAATAATATTCATAATGCACCTTAATCTACATACTTTATTTACACACATTATTAGAATGTGGTTCGATTATATCGTTTTTCAAATTCTTAATTAATATTGAAAAAATCACTACTCCCTTTTTATAAATTAAATCCCGCAATTGCTATGGATTATACACTTCGCAATCCTTATTTACGCACTGTTACACTTAAAACACCTTCAATACTAGTGTAGTTATGTTGGCACAAATTGAGGTTATGTTGCTTTGTTTACAACGGTGACGCGCACAAATTGTGTGAACAGCTGTTTCTTAGCGGTGTCGAGTAGCCGTCTGCCTTCCTCTGAAATTGATGATAAAGTCTCTCGAAAAAGCATCTCTCTCTGCCGTTCCGTCTTGTGATCGTTGTAAATTTGGGTAATTTCTTGGGTCTGATTGGTTGACGATCTTCAATTTGATGCACATACCCCCTCCACACAATATTTTAATTGTTGTTATTAGCGTGGGGTAGCTGGTTTGGAGATTATAAACATTTGCTCGATTTGACACGAATTGTAATAACTTTCTTAGTATGCCATAGATTTAAAATCTAAGCTTATCACTGTATTGGTAACACTTGGCTCTTTATTTTGAGTCCACTCATGGTGTGCTTATGTTCATTATTAAGGGAGTTAATGTTTGAGATTATCACATTACACTATTCACTATTAATTGTATTTATTCTTAAATTAAAACTATTTAATGGCAATCATACCTCCTTGTGGGCATGCCTTCCAAGTCCTCCCACACTTCTCACTTATTTGTTACTTATATCTAATGACAAAATATAGTGCTTATGCTATCATTGCCTATGAGTCTATCAATTGTATTTAAAAATTATTTATAATAAAAGGTATCTGGGTAACTTCTGTATTACCCCAGTTGTAAACATTAAGTTGTTACAACTACTGTTAGTCTTTGTTTGTCTGGATTGTATTGTTATTCCTTGGCATTTTTGTCATTAATATGACCTCTATATGGCACTATGAGGTGCACAATTATTTTAACTCTTATTTTGGATTCTATTGTCTTTTCAGACTATTATTTTGTTTGGATAGTTTACTAGTAGTAGTACATTGATAGTTAGTCTTGTGTTTTTTAACACACTAGTCTTTTCCTTAGTGTATAGCATTGGATAATAGTGTGAAGCTACTAATTGATCACAATTATTTAGAGTACCATACAAATAGAAATAAATAGAATAACTTTCACTTACCATCCAGACATGCTCTTTTGGGTGCAGGGTATCATACGAACACTAGGACACAAGCACAATTTTGAAGGTTGCGTAAATAATTTGCATAACACAAGTTTAAGAAGAGAATTTCCATTTAATATTTTACTTTTACTTTAGTGACATTAAGAAAATACATTTAGTAAATACATGTTTCAGGTGTTGTGCAACACGTGATTCTGTTGTAATATGGTTTACAATCTACGACTTACCTCATTTTTTCTAGGGCACAAACACAGTTATAAAACTCACACAGACACAACCACAGCCCATCTTTGCACACTCTCACATTCACTCTAATTTATTATAAGACCCTTATCATTTTATAATTTAAACCCCTCGACTACCCAAACGCTCGCCACGCGGTCACGCACACACGCATTGTTCCGTTACACTGTCTTTTTTGGTCCGAAAGAAAAACACCAACTCTTGATTAGGGCCCCCTAGACGGATTGACCGCGGTCATGTAACTATTTGTGGTAATTACAACTTTTTCCTTGTTAAATTAAAAACTTTCTTGGCGAGCCTACGTGAGACCAGCCCGACGCCGGGAACTGCTACCTGTAGACTGGAACTGGTAACGTAACAGTTACTTCTTGCTTCCACAGGCGGGACCCTGCTTTCGTCGCTCAGGCCTCAGTTGTGAGGTAACCACTTTGTGTATGCACTAATAGAGGTATATTCTGGGTACCACAGCACGATATTGGCTTTGGCTCTGCTGACGTCATTGATAGTAGGCGGTCTCTTAGCAGTATTTCCGGTTAATCTTGGAGAAGATGATGAATAATTCTCTTGCTTTGGCCATCTTGAGTTTTTCAGCCAGAGCGTCACTGGGAGCGCTTGCGTGGGTAGTCGCGCCCGTGCGTCGACACACATGCAAAGTTCTTAGAATTTTGTGGGGGTGAATTCTTCAGCCGCATTGCTCAACAACAAACTGCGTCGATGCTTTTGTTTCGAACTGTTTCTTAACACCGTTCTGTTACATGGAGAATAACGTTGCCCAATAATACAGTTTTACAATATTTTATACAAGCCTGCCCGAAAACGAAATAAATAAAATATATAAATGCCCCATACTGTGGAAAATAAAAACACCCAAAAATTGACCCGCTACAATACCCCCTCGATGAGAATTCTGCTGTTCATAACAGAAGAAATCTCATCGACAAACCCCGAAGAGGACCGGTGAGGAACTGGTGCCAACAACCCCCTGGTTCTTAAGCTCATGGGTACACGACCCCCCTGGCTGGGTGCCTATGGACTCATCTGAACGAGATCACTGGACTTCTCCGTAAGAGATCCCAACACCGAGACATCGACCAGACTCGTACCACAGCGCGCCTCGCCTTCTCGCATGCTACCCCCAAAAAATCCCCAATCCCTGGCTCAGATTATGCCAGATCCTCAGCCGATATGGTTCCCCTTTTTTGAAAGCTGGGCTGCCTTTAGCAAATACTGGGCTCACACACACTAACATTACATGTTACCATAACACATTAAAAATAAAAAATTTCTTTTAAAATTTATTAAAAATTTAAAAAAATTCAAAATTCAAAAAAATAATATTTTATCAAAAAATTCTCTTCCTTGTTTTTCTAATTTTTGTTTCAAATGACTTGACCTAGACATTTCTACTAATCTAAACACATCCTTACTCTAACATGAGAACCACTTATAGTCTACCAATACAATGCAATACAATCAATCAATAAAATAAACGTGGTTGGGTACACAAATAATAAAAGAGTCAACACTTAAAATATTCATACGCTGGCAGGCGAAAAATCAAGTTTTTTTTTTTTTCAAAAAGAATTAAAATTCCCAAAAAGTTTAAAATTCAAAAAATTATAAATTTATTTAAATGTTTCCCTCATATGCAAAATTATTTAAATATTGGTTCGAATTAATTAAACAAACAAATAAAATTGCCTTCCTACTATACAAGCTTAGTAGGTGTATGACCTCATCAGCTGATCGAAACTAGGTCAAGTCCAAAACCCTTGACCTACATATGTTGTGTATGCTTTCTGAAAATACACTGAACATCTGTAATATCCTAACTTGAAATACAAACATAATAAAACAAAATATTTAAAATAAACAAAATATTAATATAAATAATCATCAACTTGACATTTAAATTATTTAAAATAAACACTTCTTACTTATACCTTATTTTCAAATTTTACCAAGATTCTGTCACTGGTTTAGAAAAAATAAAAATTTTATATTCTTTATTATAAATCTCTCTCTTTATTCAACAATCTTACTTTAATCTACTGGGGGTGAGTTAAATTATTTATTTTCATTGGCTGTATTAGATCTGTATACATATATAAACTTTCTTCCTTTAACTCTAACTCATCAACTTCAATTATCATGACACCCATCTCTATCAAAACATCTACCCCAAAACACACTAAACCCAACTTATCATGTAACTCAAATCGCCACCTTCTCTCCTTATAAAAAAAAAATACTCTCTAACCCTTTGTACATAGGATACGTGTTTCCCCTACCCAAAACTCAATTCCCTTATTTGGCCCCTGGATTTTACCTAAGGCGGCCCCTTCCCCACTAAAATCTATCCCTATCCCGTCCCAACCCTTGTTGCGGACTCCTACATTACACTACCCTCTAATACAAAATTGCCATCCCCAAAATCTCAATCTCATTACCTTACTACAAATACAACAAAATAACCTCATTAATTATAAACATAAATATATCCTTCCAAACTCCACATAAATTCTCCACAACTACGGTGTCAACATCAATACTTCTCAAACTTCTATAACATACATTACTTCAAAAACAACATTACATTATCTTCACCTCTACTATTTCAAATTCAACTTGGATTTTAACTTGGGCAGATATATGTATCCCATAAAATTATGCATCACCCAAAAAAAAAACTATCTTTTGTTAGATTTCACAAATCGTTACTTTATTTCTCATTTTATCAAATTATTTTTTATCATTACTTCAAAACATCTGTAATACATTAAAAACATTACATTGAACACTCCTTACTTAAAACATTTATAACTAATATACCAGTGACATGTTATTGCTGATCAGCTGATATCCTAACATAATGAAAACACATATCAAAGTTGAACAAATTACATGGAATATACATATTTATTTATCATTACTCCTCACCTCATTGTTTCCCATTTCTCTGATTCTGGTCATTTATGTTAACCTGCCAGACGATTTAATTATTGGCTTAGAAAAAAGATACACACACATAATGAAAATACATATTCTTATCAACGCCTATATCTAACATACAACTATAAAATAATACATTTAAAATTATAGCATGTAATGAACACCTCATATTGAGTGTCTGAGCAACTAGTTGTTTAACAGAGCACAAGCAGTTTTATTGGATCAAAATTCGAATTAGCAAAAACTTTTATGTCATAAAATTTAAATTCGTGACTCCTTTGCGTCACCTCCCAGCCACACACACTATTTCAAATTATGTAAGACTGTGGCGCCTTTTCGCTTCGACAGATACTGTATATTTTGGAGCAGGTTTTACCTCTCCGTGTCTCTGCTTCCGCTATTAAGTTTAAACATTGTTGAATATCGACATATTCTTGTCTATAATGACACACCCTTAACACGGTTCTACCACCTGTCTTGCTACCCCAAGGCGGGCAGAGTGGCAGCCGCTGTTCCATAGTTCCGGGAGATTTCCCCTAAGTTCTCCCCCCATTGAATTTCAAATATATACCAATTTCAAGTCAGCTATGGTCAAGGGACTTGATATGACCATAGCTGGCCGCTAGCCAAAACCACGATTAGTGCTGGTAAGGCAGTAATCGCCCGAAAAGTCAGGGAAATCTAAACTTTAATTTGACTGCCTGTTATATCCATTACTAATATGTGCGACACGGTCGTTTAGAAGTGTGTAAATTTTATTTTACACGAATAAGGTGTGCCGCACATTTTCACCATTTTGGCCTCCGATGGAGGTAACACTCACTGTTACCCCCAACCCATTTCGCTATCTAAGAGAGCACAGGCAACCCCCGCAATAGCCACTTAATAGCTAACTAATTAATTAACAATTGAACTTAACTTTCTACATACGCAGTTCAACACTCCATTGTTTTATCACTTCATTGAGCACCAATCTACCCCCCAAAATATCCCCACTTCTTGTATTGACAACAAGTTTTTATTTTATTACGCATCTCTTCAAAATGTTCCTATACTCACTGATATTAAACTTGACAATTGCTTTTGGTCACTTAATTCTAAAATTTATTTAATTTTGAAATTGTATGCACTCCATTTTTTTTTTCCAAGACTTTTAAAATTCAAACAATTTGAGTTCATTGTTAAAATCATTGTTTCTATTAATTTGAATACCAAATTAATTTAATGGTTTTTTAATTTCTCAAACCCTGAGTTACAATAATTACCTCATTATTATTTTAGCAAAAAGTTTTCTTTACTTCTTTTGTGTCACAATAGGATTTTGCTCAAGATACTGATTCAGCAGACTACAACATTTCTTGTTGTGGCCACCAAGCATGACCACAGGCTTGAATCACATCTTACACCTGTCTACTGTTTACCTAAACACAGTTGTGTGCCAGACTTGTTTTCATAAACAACAGTTATAAACATTCTCAGTTTCAGCATTCATAGTCTAAACATTCTGGTTACATCATATATTGCCATACCTGCTTACTACACTATTCGAATTTTATAAATCTTTTAGATAACATATTTGTCTCTTAGATTTTTTATTCCAATTCAGATCAGATATATTTTTGATTCATTAATAAAAGTGGCCCTTTTAAATTACCTGTTTAACTTGAAAATTCTTTAACAATCTCCACCCAAAACAGTTTGGCTTTAATTACAGCTGTATGAAGTTAATGTGTAAAATATGTAGAATTACAATTTCAATTTGAATCAAAATGAATTTCCACAGCACTAGCGTCTACAATATTAAGTTACTCCAGGGGCGTCTATGCTTCAATTTCATCTCTTAGTACATTCAAAATAATTTCCATGACTTTGATTACAATTTTCAAAATGATTCTACGTGATTAAATGTTTCAGTTTTTTTTAATATTTCAATAAATTTTACAAACATTACATCATTAGTTCTAACCTCTCTTTAAATTCCTCCACTATCACATTCCAACTACCATTATCCCGTACTCATAACCTAACATAGCAGGTACCACAAAATAATAATTAAACCCTTTGGTTACAACTTTTACGGTGAAATATTTTCCAAAATTATTTTTTCTTAATTACCTGTAAATAGGTTATATGTTACATGTACAGGATCATCGTATACAGAGATGCGACTGAAAGCGAACGGAACCCCTACATCCATAACGGTGAATAACCACCCTTTTGCAGACCTCAATTCCTTATCTGCCTCCTTCCCAAAAAATGAACACAAACCACAACCACTAATCTACAACCCCATTTCGGTATACGATAATCCTATTAAACTATACAGTAAAATTGATTATTTCGTTTGTCTACTCAGCCACAAAACTTCTCCACTACCTACCTAATTAAGGGATGAGTTTACAATTCATAAATAACACCAGTTTATTTAATTTTGAGGATCACCCTAATGTATTATTGAGAATTAAGGCAATCAAATGCTTCCAAAAAGTGTGCCAATTTGTGTAACTATTGTTTATGTGTTTACTCTAAGGGGAGGGTTAGGGAAATCGGGAAGATAAAAGGGATAAGGATTATTACAGTGTCAAGAACTAGGACTAAAGGTAGGGACAAAGCTTCCTCCTGAAATAAGGGTACATGGAGAAAACCAAGGCTCGCGTGGGCAGGGGCGCGTCCCTGAAATAGACGAACCCCACTGGGACAAGTGGGGAACATCTATCCGCTACCACTTACTGTTTTATGTTAAATTCCTAATTATTTATAATTATTTAACTATAGGTTTATTATAGTTATTTAGTTGTATTTAATTACAGGATTTAATGTATTGTTTTGTTTATTATTATTTCAATTATTGAAAACAACATTTTTAATTACTTTCATTAAGTATAATAGTTACAACTCATTCACTATCTTCTTCCAAATTATTTTTGTTATTTATTTAAGCTGCAAAATATTAATATCCTCCTCACAACAATTTCTGCTACGTACATACATTATTTATCTAACATTTTATAATACATACAAATAATTTCACTAAACATGTATTTACAATTCTTCATCAATAATTATTCAGTTATATCACACTTCAATATCTAAAATCAGCTAGGTCATTACCATATATTAACATATTTGAAATTGTCCAATTGTGAATTTACGGCTCAACCTCCATCGTCAAAAATTAGACGGGGTTTCACATAACATCGTTCAATTTTATTACCACACAAATGACTGTTTTGTGTGTTGTAACCATAAACTCATTATAATCTCTCATCAGTTTGTATAATTCTATCTCTCCATTTAAATCTCTCTCATCATAATGCCATATCACACTTTCTCTCTCATTCCATGCAGAGGGTACAAAATTATTCAACAAAATTAAACAACTCAAATCTTTCATTAATAAGGGTCTCTTGCCCAAAAATAACACTTTTGAACACTCTGGTTCATCACAAATAAGGTGAAATTTTACCCCCTGCCCTACACATTCATCTACTCCCCCTTCCATTCTTTTTCTAATTCAACAACACTAATTACAACTTCGTTATTACATATAACTTTCTCTCTCTCACTCACTGTTTCACTGTCTATTTTCAACGTATCGCTTTCTGATACCACCCTTTCAGTCACATTACCATTCTCAATATTATTGTTACTATTTATCTTACTCTCTACTACCACACTGTTAATTATATTCTCATTTTCAACATTATTGTCATCACTTATTAATTTCCTACTGTCATTATTATTTTTACTTTTACTCTGTTCTCCTACTGACTCTACTATTCTCTCAATATCTCGTTTCAATTCATTACAACTAATTTCGCATTTCGTTTTTACCTCATCAATATCAAATTTGAGTGCATCAAATTTGCAATTGAATTCGGTCTTAATTTCATCAAAACGATTATTTAATTCACTACTTTGTCTGTCTAATTTTATGTCATTATTGTCAAAACGACTATTTAATTCGTTAAATTTGTTATTCTGCACATGAATGTCTATTGATATGGTTCTTAATATACTCATTATATCATCATCTAATTTGTTACATTTTGTTGAGGTCGGGGTTGCTTGAATCCCTGAATCCTCTGTATTATCTTTTTCATTTGTGTTATGCACATTCATATTTTTATCGTCTTGACCTACATTCGGTGTTGAATGTATTTCAGGACTACTCATCACAGCTGATTCGTCAACTTCAGCTGTTTCACTTATCACAGTCGAGTCGGACAAATCGACTCCGTTCTCTGCTGTATTTTCCATTATTATTATTTTTAGATATTTACTCTGTTTCTTATGTGAACAAATATTCTTTACTTCTTTTGCATAACTTTACATAAGTACCTTTTGCGTATTTTTTACTCAACCTCTCAACCGTGCTTGTATCCCATTTGTAGGTATGGAATTTCATTTTTTGGAAATTCGTCCCTGTTCGGGCGCCATTTGTGAAGCTACTAATTGATCACAATTATTTAGAGTACCATACAAATAGAAATAAATAGAATAACTTTCACTTACCATCCAGACATGCTCTTTTGGGTGCAGGGTATCATACGAACACTAGGACACAAGCACAATTTTGAAGGTTGCGTAAATAATTTGCATAACACAAGTTTAAGAAGAGAATTTCCATTTAATATTTTACTTTTACTTTAGTGACATTAAGAAAATACATTTAGTAAATACATGTTTCAGGTGTTGTGCAACACGTGATTCTGTTGTAATATGGTTTACAATCTACGACTTACCTCATTTTTTCTAGGGCACAAACACAGTTATAAAACTCACACAGACACAACCACAGCCCAGCTTTGCACACTCTCACATTCACTCTAATTTATTATAAGACCCTTATCATTTTATAATTTAAACCCCTCGACTACCCAAACGCTCGCCACGCGGTCACGCACACACGCATTGTTCCGTTACACTGCCTTTTTTGGTCCGAAAGAAAAACACCAACTCTTGATTAGGGCCCCCTAGACGGATTGACCGCGGTCATGTAACTATTTGTGGTAATTACAACTTTTTCCTTGTTAAATTAAAAACTTTCTTGGCGAGCCTACGTGAGACCAGCCCGACGCCGGGAACTGCTACCTGTAGACTGGAACTGGTAACGTAACAGTTACTTCTTGCTTCCACAGGCGGGACCGACGATTCACGGCCACCCTGCTTTCGTCGCTCAGGCCTCAGTTGTTGTGAGGTAACCACTTTGTGTATGCACTAATAGAGGTATATTCTGGGTACCACAGCACGATATTGGCTTTGGCTCTGCTGACGTCATTGATAGTAGGCGGTCTCTTAGCAGTATTTCCGGTTAATCTTGGAGAAGATGATGAATAATTCTCTTGCTTTGGCCATCTTGAGTTTTTCAGCCAGAGCGTCACTGGGAGCGCTTGCGTGGGTAGTCGCGCCCGTGCGTCGACACACATGCAAAGTTCTTAGAATTTTGTGGGGGTGAATTCTTCAGCCGCATTGCTCAACAACAAACTGCGTCGATGCTTTTGTTTCGAACTGTTTCTTAACACCGTTCTGTTACATGGAGAATAACGTTGCCCAATAATACAGTTTTACAATATTTTATACAAGCCCGCCCGAAAACGAAATAAATAAAATATATAAATGCCCCATACTGTGGAAAATAAAAACACCCAAAAATTGACCCGCTACAATACCCCCTCGATGAGAATTCTGCTGTTCATAACAGAAGAAATCTCATCGACAAACCCCGAAGAGGACCGGTGAGGAACTGGTGCCAACAACCCCCTGGTTTTTAAGCTCATGGGTACACGACCCCCCTGGCTGGGTGCCTATGGACTCATCTGAACGAGATCACTGGACTTCTCCGTAAGAGATCCCAACACCGAGACATCGACCAGACTCGTACCACAGCGCGCCTCGCCTTCTCGCATGCTACCCCCAAAAAATCCCCAATCCCTGGCTCAGATTATGCCAGATCCTCAGCCGATATGGTTCCCCTTTTTTGAAAGCTGGGCTGCCTTTAGCAAATACTGGGCTCACACACACTAACATTACATGTTACCATAACACATTAAAAATAAAAAATTTCTTTTAAAATTTATTAAAAATTTAAAAAAATTCAAAATTCAAAAAAATAATATTTTATCAAAAAATTCTCTTCCTTGTTTTTCTAATTTTTGTTTCAAATGACTTGACCTAGACATTTCTACTAATCTAAACACATCCTTACTCTAACATGAGAACCACTTATAGTCTACCAATACAATGCAATACAATCAATCAATAAAATAAACGTGGTTGGGTACACAAATAATAAAAGAGTCAACACTTAAAATATTCATACGCTGGCAGGCGAAAAATCAAGTTTTTTTTTTTTTTTTTTTCAAAAAGAATTAAAATTCCCAAAAAGTTTAAAATTCAAAAAATATTAAATTTATTTAAATGTTTCCCTCATATGCAAAATTATTTAAATATTGGTTCGAATTAATTAAACAAACAAATAAAATTGTCTTCCTACTATACAAGCTTAGTAGGTGTATGACCTCATCAGCTGATCGAAACTAGGTCAAGTCCAAAACCCTTGACCTACATATGTTGTGTATGCTTTCTGAAAATACACTGAACATCTGTAATATCCTAACTTGAAATACAAACATAATAAAACAAAATATTTAAAATAAACAAAATATTAATATAAATAATCATCAACTTGACATTTAAATTATTTAAAATAAACACTTCTTACTTATACCTTATTTTCAAATTTTACCAAGATTCTGTCACTGGTTTAGAAAAAATAAAAATTTTATATTCTTTATTATAAATCTCTCTCTTTATTCAACAATCTTACTTTAATCTACTGGGGGTGAGTTAAATTATTTATTTTCATTGGCTGTATTAGATCTGTATACATATATAAACTTTCTTCCTTTAACTCTAACTCATCAACTTCAATTATCATGACACCCATCTCTATCAAAACATCTACCCCAAAACACACTAAACCCAACTTATCATGTAACTCAAATCGCCACCTTCTCTCCTTATAAAAAAAAAATACTCTCTAACCCTTTGTACATAGGATACGTGTTTCCCCTACCCAAAACTCAATTCCCTTATTTGGCCCCTGGATTTTACCTAAGGCGGCCCCTTCCCCACTAGAATCTATCCCTATCCCGTCCCAACCCTTGTTGCGGACTCCTACATTACACTACCCTCTAATACAAAATTGCCATCCCCAAAATCTCAATCTCATTACCTTACTACAAATACAACAAAATAACCTCATTAATTATAAACATAAATATATCCTTCCAAACTCCACATAAATTCTCCACAACTACGGTGTCAACATCAATACTTCTCAAACTTCTATAACATACATTACTTCAAAAACAACATTACATTATCTTCACCTCTACTATTTCAAATTCAACTTGGATTTTAACTTGGGCAGATATATGTATCCCATAAAATTATGCATCACCCAAAAAAAAAACTATCTTTTGTTAGATTTCACAAATCGTTACTTTATTTCTCATTTTATCAAATTATTTTTTATCATTACTTCAAAACATCTGTAATACATTAAAAACATTACATTGAACACTCCTTACTTAAAACATTTATAACTAATATACCAGTGACATGTTATTGCTGATCAGCTGATATCCTAACATAATGAAAACACATATCAAAGTTGAACAAATTACATGGAATATACATATTTATTTATCATTACTCCTCACCTCATTGTTTCCCATTTCTCTGATTCTGGTCATTTATGTTAACCTGCCAGACGATTTAATTATTGGCTTAGAAAAAAGATACACACACATAATGAAAATACATATTCTTATCAACGCCTATATCTAACATACAACTATAAAATAATACATTTAAAATTATAGCATGTAATGAACACCTCATATTGAGTGTCTGAGCAACTAGTTGTTTAACAGAGCACAAGCAGTTTTATTGGATCAAAATTCGAATTAGCAAAAACTTTTATGTCATAAAATTTAAATTCGTGACTCCTTTGCGTCACCTCCCAGCCACACACACTATTTCAAATTATGTAAGACTGTGGCGCCTTTTCGCTTCGACAGATACTGTATATTTTGGAGCAGGTTTTACCTCTCCGTGTCTCTGCTTCCGCTATTAAGTTTAAACATTGTTGAATATCGACATATTCTTGTCTATAATGACACACCCTTAACACGGTTCTACCACCTGTCTTGCTACCCCAAGGCGGGCAGAGTGGCAGCCGCTGTTCCATAGTTCCGGGAGATTTCCCCTAAGTTCTCCCCCCATTGAATTTCAAATATATACCAATTTCAAGTCAGCTATGGTCAAGGGACTTGATATGACCATAGCTGGCCGCTAGCCAAAACCACGATTAGTGCTGGTAAGGCAGTAATCGCCCGAAAAGTCAGGGAAATCTAAACTTTAATTTGACTGCCTGTTATATCCATTACTAATATGTGCGACACGGTCGTTTAGAAGTGTGTAAATTTTATTTTACACGAATAAGGTGTGCCGCACATTTTCACCATTTTGGCCTCCGATGGAGGTAACACTCACTGTTACCCCCAACCCATTTCGCTATCTAAGAGAGCACAGGCAACCCCCGCAATAGCCACTTAATAGCTAACTAATTAATTAACAATTGAACTTAACTTTCTACATACGCAGTTCAACACTCCATTGTTTTATCACTTCATTGAGCACCAATCTACCCCCCAAAATATCCCCACTTCTTGTATTGACAACAAGTTTTTATTTTATTACGCATCTCTTCAAAATGTTCCTATACTCACTGATATTAAACTTGACAATTGCTTTTGGTCACTTAATTCTAAAATTTATTTAATTTTGAAATTGTATGCACTCCATTTTTTTTTTCCAAGACTTTTAAAATTCAAACAATTTGAGTTCATTGTTAAAATCATTGTTTCTATTAATTTGAATACCAAATTAATTTAATGGTTTTTTAATTTCTCAAACCCTGAGTTACAATAATTACCTCATTATTATTTTAGCAAAAAGTTTTCTTTACTTCTTTTGTGTCACAATAGGATTTTGCTCAAGATACTGATTCAGCAGACTACAACATTTCTTGTTGTGGCCACCAAGCATGACCACAGGCTTGAATCACATCTTACACCTGTCTACTGTTTACCTAAACACAGTTGTGTGCCAGACTTGTTTTCATAAACAACAGTTATAAACATTCTCAGTTTCAGCATTCATAGTCTAAACATTCTGGTTACATCATATATTGCCATACCTGCTTACTACACTATTCGAATTTTATAAATCTTTTAGATAACATATTTGTCTCTTAGATTTTTTATTCCAATTCAGATCAGATATATTTTTGATTCATTAATAAAAGTGGCCCTTTTAAATTACCTGTTTAACTTGAAAATTCTTTAACAATCTCCACCCAAAACAGTTTGGCTTTAATTACAGCTGTATGAAGTTAATGTGTAAAATATGTAGAATTACAATTTCAATTTGAATCAAAATGAATTTCCACAGCACTAGCGTCTACAATATTAAGTTACTCCAGGGGCGTCTATGCTTCAATTTCATCTCTTAGTACATTCAAAATAATTTCCATGACTTTGATTACAATTTTCAAAATGATTCTACGTGATTAAATGTTTCAGTTTTTTTTAATATTTCAATAAATTTTACAAACATTACATCATTAGTTCTAACCTCTCTTTAAATTCCTCCACTATCACATTCCAACTACCATTATCCCGTACTCATAACCTAACATAGCAGGTACCACAAAATAATAATTAAACCCTTTGGTTACAACTTTTACGGTGAAATATTTTCCAAAATTATTTTTTCTTAATTACCTGTAAATAGGTTATATGTTACATGTACAGGATCATCGTATACAGAGATGCGACTGAAAGCGAACGGAACCCCTACATCCATAACGGTGAATAACCACCCTTTTGCAGACCTCAATTCCTTATCTGCCTCCTTCCCAAAAAATGAACACAAACCACAACCACTAATCTACAACCCCATTTCGGTATACGATAATCCTATTAAACTATACAGTAAAATTGATTATTTCGTTTGTCTACTCAGCCACAAAACTTCTCCACTACCTACCTAATTAAGGGATGAGTTTACAATTCATAAATAACACCAGTTTATTTAATTTTGAGGATCACCCTAATGTATTATTGAGAATTAAGGCAATCAAATGCTTCCAAAAAGTGTGCCAATTTGTGTAACTATTGTTTATGTGTTTACTCTAAGGGGAGGGTTAGGGAAATCGGGAAGATAAAAGGGATAAGGATTATTACAGTGTCAAGAACTAGGACTAAAGGTAGGGACAAAGCTTCCTCCTGAAATAAGGGTACATGGAGAAAACCAAGGCTCGCGTGGGCAGGGGCGCGTCCCTGAAATAGACGAACCCCACTGGGACAAGTGGGGAACATCTATCCGCTACCACTTACTGTTTTATGTTAAATTCCTAATTATTTATAATTATTTAACTATAGGTTTATTATAGTTATTTAGTTGTATTTAATTACAGGATTTAATGTATTGTTTTGTTTATTATTATTTCAATTATTGAAAACAACATTTTTAATTACTTTCATTAAGTATAATAGTTACAACTCATTCACTATCTTCTTCCAAATTATTTTTGTTATTTATTTAAGCTGCAAAATATTAATATCCTCCTCACAACAATTTCTGCTACGTACATACATTATTTATCTAACATTTTATAATACATACAAATAATTTCACTAAACATGTATTTACAATTCTTCATCAATAATTATTCAGTTATATCACACTTCAATATCTAAAATCAGCTAGCTCATTACCATATATTAACATATTTGAAATTGTCCAATTGTGAATTTACGGCTCAACCTCCATCGTCAAAAATTAGACGGGTTTTCACATAACATCGTTCAATTTTATTACCACACAAATGACTGTTTTGTGTGTTGTAACCATAAACTCATTATAATCTCTCATCAGTTTGTATAATTCTATCTCTCCATTTAAATCTCTCTCATCATAATGCCATATCACACTTTCTCTCTCATTCCATGCAGAGGGTACAAAATTATTCAACAAAATTAAACAACTCAAATCTTTCTTTAATAAGGGTCTCTTGCCCAAAAATAACACTTTTGAACACTCTGGTTCATCACAAATAAGGGGAAATTTTACCCCCTGCCCTACACATTCATCTACTCCCCCTTCCATTCTTTTTCTAATTCAACAACACTAATTACAACTTCGTTATTACATATAACTTTCTCTCTCTCACTCACTGTTTCACTGTCTATTTTCAACGTATCGCTTTCTGATACCACCCTTTCAGTCACATTACCATTCTCAATATTATTGTTACTATTTATCTTAATCTCTACTACCACACTGTTAATTATATTCTCATTTTCGACATTATTGTCATCACTTATTAATTTCCTACTGTCATTATTATTTTTACTTTTACTCTGTTCTCCTACTGACTCTACTATTCTCTCAATATCTCGTTTCAATTCATTACAACTAATTTCGCATTTCGTTTTTACCTCATCAATATCAAATTTGAGTGCATCAAATTTGCAATTGAATTCGGTCTTAATTTCATCAAAACGATTATTTAATTCACTACTTTGTCTGTCTAATTTTATGTCATTATTGTCAAAACGACTATTTAATTCGTTAAATTTGTTATTCTGCACATGAATGTCTATTGATATGGTTCTTAATATACTCATTATATCATCATCTAATTTGTTACATTTTGTTGAGGTCGGGGTTGCTTGAATCCCTGAATCCTCTGTATTATCTTTTTCATTTGTGTTATGCACATTCATATTTTTATCGTCTTGACCTACATTCGGTGTTGAATGTATTTCAGGACTACTCATCACAGCTGATTCGTCAACTTCAGCTGTTTCACTTATCACAGTCGAGTCGGACAAATCGACTCCGTTCTCTGCTGTATTTTCCATTATTATTATTTTTAGATATTTACTCTGTTTCTTATGTGAACAAATATTCTTTACTTCTTTTGCATAACTTTACATAAGTACCTTTTGCGTATTTTTTACTCAACCTTTCAACCGTGCTTGTATCCCATTTGTAGGTATGGAATTTCATTTTTTGGAAATTCGTCCCTGTTCGGGCGCCATTTGTGAAGCTACTAATTGATCACAATTATTTAGAGTACCATACAAATAGAAATAAATAGAATAACTTTCACTTACCATCCAGACATGCTCTTTTGGGTGCAGGGTATCATACGAACACTAGGACACAAGCACAATTTTGAAGGTTGCGTAAATAATTTGCATAACACAAGTTTAAGAAGAGAATTTCCATTTAATATTTCACTTTTACTTTAGTGACATTAAGAAAATACATTTAGTAAATACATGTTTCAGGTGTTGTGCAACACGTGATTCTGTTGTAATATGGTTTACAGTCTACGACTTACCTCATTTTTTCTAGGGCACAAACACAGTTATAAAACTCACACAGACACAACCACAGCCCAGCTTTGCACACTCTCACATTCACTCTAATTTATTATAAGACCCTTATCATTTTATAATTTAAACCCCTCGACTACCCAAACGCTCGCCACGCGGTCACGCACACACGCATTGTTCCGTTACACTGCCTTTTTTGGTCCGAAAGAAAAACACCAACTCTTGATTAGGGCCCCCTAGACGGATTGACCGCGGTCATGTAACTATTTGTGGTAATTACAACTTTTTCCTTGTTAAATTAAAACTTTCTTGGCGAGCCTACGTGAGACCAGCCCGACGCCGGGAACTGCTACCTGTAGACTGGAACTGGTAACGTAACAGTTACTTCTTGCTTCCACAGGCGGGACCGACGATTCACGGCCACCCTGCTTTCGTCGCTCAGGCCTCAGTTGTTGTGAGGTAACCACTTTGTGTATGCACTAATAGAGGTATATTCTGGGTACCACAGCACGATATTGGCTTTGGCTCTGCTGACGTCATTGATAGTAGGCGGTCTCTTAGCAGTATTTTTGGTTAATCTTGGAGAAGATGATGAATAATTCTCTTGCTTTGGCCATCTTGAGTTTTTCAGCCAGAGCGTCACTGGGAGCGCTTGCGTGGGTAGTCGCGCCCGTGCGTCGACACACATGCAAAGTTCTTAGAATTTTGTGGGGGTGAATTCTTCAGCCGCATTGCTCAACAACAAACTGCGTCGATGCTTTTGTTTCGAACTGTTTCTTAACACCGTTCTGTTACATGGAGAATAACGTTGCCCAATAATACAGTTTTACAATATTTTATACAAGCCCGCCCGAAAACGAAATAAATAAAATATATAAATGCCCCATACTGTGGAAAATAAAAACACCCAAAAATTGACCCGCTACAATACCCCCTCGATGAGAATTCTGCTGTTCATAACAGAAGAAATCTCATCGACAAACCCCGAAGAGGACCGGTGAGGAACTGGTGCCAACAACCCCCTGGTTCTTAAGCTCATGGGTACACGACCCCCCTGGCTGGGTGCCTATGGACTCATCTGAACGAGATCACTGGACTTCTCCGTAAGAGATCCCAACACCGAGACATCGACCAGACTCGTACCACAGCGCGCCTCGCCTTCTCGCATGCTACCCCCAAAAAATCCCCAATCCCTGGCTCAGATTATGCCAGATCCTCAGCCGATATGGTTCCCCTTTTTTGAAAGCTGGGCTACCTTTAGCAAATACTGGGCTCACACACACTAACATTACATGTTACCATAACACATTAAAAATAAAAAATTTCTTTTAAAATTTATTAAAAATTTAAAAAAATTCAAAATTCAAAAAAATAATATTTTATCAAAAAATTCTCTTCCTTGTTTTTCTAATTTTTGTTTCAAATGACTTGACCTAGACATTTCTACTAATCTAAACACATCCTTACTCTAACATGAGAACCACTTATAGTCTACCAATACAATGCAATACAATCAATCAATAAAATAAACGTGGTTGGGTACACAAATAATAAAAGAGTCAACACTTAAAATATTCATACGCTGGCAGGCGAAAAATCAAGTTTTTTTTTTTTTTCAAAAAGAATTAAAATTCCCAAAAAGTTTAAAGTTCAAAAAATATTAAATTTATTTAAATGTTTCCCTCATATGCAAAATTATTTAAATATTGGTTCGAATTAATTAAACAAACAAATAAAATTGCCTTCCTACTATACAAGCTTAGTAGGTGTATGACCTCATCAGCTGATCGAAACTAGGTCAAGTCCAAAACCCTTGACCTACATATGTTGTGTATGCTTTCTGAAAATACACTGAACATCTGTAATATCCTAACTTGAAATACAAACATAATAAAACAAAATATTTAAAATAAACAAAATATTAATATAAATAATCATCAACTTGACATTTAAATTATTTAAAATAAACACTTCTTACTTGTACCTTATTTTCAAATTTTACCAAGATTCTGTCACTGGTTTAGAAAAAATAAAAATTTTATATTCTTTATTATAAATCTCTCTCTTTATTCAACAATCTTACTTTAATCTACTGGGGGTGAGTTAAATTATTTATTTTTATTGACTGTATTAGATCTGTATACATATATAAACTTTCTTCCTTTAACTCTAACTCATCAACTTCAATTATCATGACACCCATCTCTATCAAAACATCTACCCCAAAACACACTAAACCCAACTTATCATGTAACTCAAATCGCCACCTTCTCTCCTTATAAAAAAAAAATACTCTCTAACCCTTTGTACATAGGATACGTGTTTCCCCTACCCAAAACTCAATTCCCTTATATGGCCCCTGGATTTTACCTAAGGCGGCCCCTTCCCCACTAAAATCTATCCCTATCCCGTCCCAACCCTTGTTGCGGACTCCTACATTACACTACCCTCTAATACAAAATTGCCATCTCCAAAATCTCAATCTCATTACCTTACTACAAATACAACAAAATAACCTCATTAATTATAAACATAAATATATCCTTCCAAACTCCACATAAATTCTCCACAACTACGGTGTCAACATCAATACTTCTCAAACTTCTATAACATACATTATTTCAAAAACAACATTACATTATCTTCACCTCTACTATTTCAAATTCAACTTGGATTTTAACTTGGGCAGATATATGTGTCCCATAAAATTATGCATCACCCAAAAAAAAACTATCTTTTGTTAGATTTCACAAATCGTTACTTTATTTCTCATGTTATCAAATTATTTTTTATCATTACTTCAAAACATCTGTAATACATTAAAAACATTACATTGAACACTCCTTACTTAAAACATTTATAACTAATATACCAGTGACATGTTATTGCTGATCAGCTGATATCCTAACATAATGAAAACACATATCAAAGTTGAACAAATTACATGGAATATACATATTTATTTATCATTACTCCTCACCTCATTGTTTCCCATTTCTCTGATTCTGGTCATTTATGTTAACCTGCCAGACGATTTAATTATTGGCTTAGAAAAAAGATACACACACATAATGAAAATACATATTCTTATCAACGCCTATATCTAACATACAACTATAAAATAATACATTTAAAATTATAGCATGTAATGAACACCTCATATTGAGTGTCTGAGCAACTAGTTGTTTAACAGAGCACAAGCAGTTTTATTGGATCAAAATTCGAATTAGCAAAAACTTTTATGTCATAAAATTTAAATTCGTGACTCCTTTGCGTCACCTCCCAGCCACACACACTATTTCAAATTATGTAAGACTGTGGCGCCTTTTCGCTTCGACAGATACTGTATATTTTGGAGCAGGTTTTACCTCTCCATGTCTCTGCTTCCGCTATTAAGTTTAAACATTGTTGAATATCGACATATTCTTGTCTATAATGACACACCCTTAACACGGTTCTACCACCTGTCTTGCTACCCCAAGGCGGGCAGAGTGGCAGCCGCTGTTCCATAGTTCCGGGAGATTTCCCCTAAGTTCTCCCCCCATTGAATTTCAAATATATACCAATTTCAAGTCAGCTATGGTCAAGGGACTTGATATGACCATAGCTGGCCGCTAGCCAAAACCACGATTAGTGCTGGTAAGGCAGTAATCGCCCGAAAAGTCGGGGAAATCGAAACTTTAATTTGACAGCCTGTTATATCCATTACTAATATGTGCGACACGGTCGTTTAGAAGTGTGTAAATTTTATTTTACACGAATAAGGTGTGCCGCACATTTTCACCATTTTGGCCTCCGATGGAGGTAACACTCACTGTTACCCCCAACCTATTTCGCTATCTAAGAGAGCACAGGCAACCCCTGCAATAGCCACTTAATAGCTAACTAATTAATTAACAATTGAACTTAACTTTCTACATACGCAGTTCAACACTCCATTGTTTTATCACTTCATTGAGCACCAATCTACCCCCCAAAATATCCCCACTTCTTGTATTGACAACAAGTTTTTATTTTATTACGCATCTCTTCAAAATGTTCCTATACTCACTGATATTAAACTTGACAATTGCTTTTGGTCACTTAATTCTAAAATTTATTTAATTTTGAAATTGTATGCACTCCATTTTTTTTTCCAAGACTTTTAAAATTCAAACAATTTGAGTTCATTGTTAAAATCATTGTTTCTATTAATTTGAATACCAAATTAATTTAATGGTTTTTTAATTTCTCAAACCCTGAGTTACAATAATTACCTCATTATTATTTTAGCAAAAAGTTTTCTTTACTTCTTTTGTGTCACAATAGGATTTTGCTCAAGATACTGATTCAGCAGACTACAACATTTCTTGTTGTGGCCACCAAGCATGACCACAGGCTTGAATCACATCTTACACCTGTCTACTGTTTACCTAAACACAGTTGTGTGCCAGACTTGTTTTCATAAACAACAGTTATAAACATTCTCAGTTTCAGCATTCATAGTCTAAACATTCTGGTTACATCATATATTGCCATACCTGCTTACTACACTTTTCGAATTTTATAAATCTTTTAGATAACATATTTGTCTCTTAGATTTTTTATTCCAATTCAGATCAGATATATTTTTGATTCATTAATAAAAGTGGCCCTTTTAAATTACCTGTTTAACTTGAAAATTCTTTAACAATCTCCACCCAAAACAGTTTGGCTTTAATTACAGCTGTATGAAGTTAATGTGTAAAATATGTAGAATTACAATTTCAATTTGAATCAAAATGAATTTCCACAGCACTAGCGTCTACAATATTAAGTTACTCCAGGGGCGTCTATGCTTCAATTTCATCTCTTAGTACATTCAAAATAATTTCCATGACTTTGATTACAATTTTCAAAATGATTCTACGTGATTAAATGTTTCAGTTTTTTTTTTTAATATTTCAATAAATTTTACAAACATTACATCATTAGTTCTAACCTCTCTTTAAATTCCTCCACTATCACATTCCAACTACCATTATCCCGTACTCATAACCTAACATAGCAGGTACCACAAAATAATAATTAAACCCTTTGGTTACAACTTTTACGGTGAAATATTTTCCAAAATTATTTTTTCTTAATTACCTGTAAATAGGTTATATGTTACATGTACAGGATCATCGTATACAGAGATGCGACTGAAAGCGAACGGAACCCCTACATCCATAACGGTGAATAACCACCCTTTTGCAGACCTCAATTCCTTATCTGCCTCCTTCCCAAAAAATGAACACAAACCACAACCACTAATCTACAACCCCATCTCGGTATACGATAATCCTATTAAACTATACAGTAAAATTGATTATTTCGTTTGTCTACTCAGCCACAAAACTTCTCCACTACCTACCTAATTAAGGGATGAGTTTACAATTCATAAATAACACCAGTTTATTTAATTTTGAGGATCACCCTAATGTATTATTGAGAATTAAGGCAATCAAATGGTTCCAAAAAGTGTGCCAATTTGTGTAACTATTGTTTATGTGTTTACTCTAAGGGGAGGGTTAGGGAAATCGGGAAGATAAAAGGGATAAGGATTATTACAGGGTCAAGAACTAGGACTAAAGGTAGGGACAAAGCTTCCTCCTGAAATAAGGGTACATGGAGAAAACCAAGGCTCGCGTGGGCAGGGGCGCGTCCCTGAAATAGACGAACCCCACTGGGACAAGTGGGGAACATCTATCCGCTACCACTTACTGTTTTATGTTAAATTCCTAATTATTTATAATTATTTAACTATAGGTTTATTATAGTTATTTAGTTGTATTTAATTACAGGATTTAATGTATTGTTTTGTTTATTATTATTTCAATTATTGAAAACAACATTTTTAATTACTTTCATTAAGTATAATAGTTACAACTCATTCACTATCTTCTTCCAAATTATTTTTGTTATTTATTTAAGCTGCAAAATATTAATATCCTCCTCACAACAATTTCTGCTACGTACATACATTATTTATCTAACATTTTATAATACATACAAATAATTTCACTAAACATGTATTTACAATTCTTCATCAATAATTATTCAGTTATATCACACTTCAATATCTAAAATCAGCTAGGTCATTACCATATATTAACATATTTGAAATTGTCCAATTGTGAATTTACGGCTCAACCTCCATCGTCAAAAATTAGACGGGGTTTCACATAACATCGTTAAATTTTATTACCACACAAATGACTGTTTTGTGTGTTGTAACCATAAACTCATTATAATCTCTCATCAGTTTGTATAATTCTATCTCTCCATTTAAATCTCTCTCATCATAATGCCATATCACACTTTCTCTCTCATTCCATGCAGAGGGTACAAAATTATTCAACAAAATTAAACAACTCAAATCTTTCATTAATAAGGGTCTCTTGCCCAAAAATAACACTTTTGAACACTCTGGTTCATCACAAATAAGGTGAAATTTTACCCCCTGCCCTACACATTCATCTACTCCCCCTTCCATTCTTTTTCTAATTCAACAACACTAATTACAACTTCGTTATTACATATAACTTTCTCTCTCTCACTCACTGTTTCACTGTCTATTTTCAACGTATCGCTTTCTGATACCACCCTTTCAGTCACATTACCATTCTCAATATTATTGTTACTATTTATCTTACTCTCTACTACCACACTGTTAATTATATTCTCATTTTCGACATTATTGTCATCACTTATTAATTTCCTACTGTCATTATTATTTTTACTTTTACTCTGTTCTCCTACTGACTCTACTATTCTCTCAATATCTCGTTTCAATTCATTACAACTAATTTCGCATTTCGTTTTTACCTCATCAATATCAAATTTGAGTGCATCAAATTTGCAATTGAATTCGGTCTTAATTTCATCAAAACGATTATTTAATTCACTACTTTGTCTGTCTAATTTTATGTCATTATTGTCAAAACGACTATTTAATTCGTTAAATTTGTTATTCTGCACATGAATGTCTATTGATATGGTTCTTAATATACTCATTATATCATCATCTAATTTGTTACATTTTGTTGAGGTCGGGGTTGCTTGAATCCCTGAATCATCTGTATTATCTTTTTCATTTGTGTTATGCACATTCATATTTTTGTCGTCTTGACCTACATTCGGTGTTGAATGTATTTCAGGACTACTCATCACAGCTGATTCGTCAACTTCAGCTGTTTCACTTATCACAGTCGAGTCGGACAAATCGACTCCGTTCTCTGCTGTATTTTCCATTATTATTATTTTTAGATATTTACTCTGTTTCTTATGTGAACAAATATTCTTTACTTCTTTTGCATAACTTTACATAAGTACCTTTTGCGTATTTTTTACTCAACCTCTCAACCGTGCTTGTATCCCATTTGTAGGTATGGAATTTCATTTTTTGGAAATTCGTCCCTGTTCGGGCGCCATTTGTGAAGCTACTAATTGATCACAATTATTTAGAGTACCATACAAATAGAAATAAATAGAATAACTTTCACTTACCATCCAGACATGCTCTTTTGGGTGCAGGGTATCATACGAACACTAGGACACAAGCACAATTTTGAAGGTTGCGTGAATAATTTGCATAACACAAGTTTAAGAAGAGAATTTCCATTTAATATTTTACTTTTACTTTAGTGACATTAAGAAAATACATTTAGTAAATACATGTTTCAGGTGTTGTGCAACACGTGATTCTGTTGTAATATGGTTTACAATCTACGACTTACCTCATTTTTTCTAGGGCACAAACACAGTTATAAAACTCACACAGACACAACCACAGCCCAGCTTTGCACACTCTCACATTCACTCTAATTTATTATAAGACCCTTATCATTTTATAATTTAAACCCCTCGACTACCCAAACGCTCGCCACGCGGTCACGCACACACGCATTGTTCCGTTACACTGTCTTTTTTGGTCCGAAAGAAAAACACCAACTCTTGATTAGGGCCCCCTAGACGGATTGACCGCGGTCATGTAACTATTTGTGGTAATTACAACTTTTTCCTTGTTAAATTAAAAACTTTCTTGGCGAGCCTACGTGAGACCAGCCCGACGCCGGGAACTGCTACCTGTAGACTGGAACTGGTAACGTAACAGTTACTTCTTGCTTCCACAGGCGGGACCGACGATTCACGGCCACCCTGCTTTCGTCGCTCAGGCCTCAGTTGTTGTGAGGTAACCACTTTGTGTATGCACTAATAGAGGTATATTCTGGGTACCACAGCACGATATTGGCTTTGGCTCTGCTGACGTCATTGATAGTAGGCGGTCTCTTAGCAGTATTTCCGGTTAATCTTGGTGAAGATGATGAATAATTCTCTTGCTTTGGCCATCTTGAGTTTTTCAGCCAGAGCGTCACTGGGAGCGCTTGCGTGGGTAGTCGCGCCCGTGCGTCGACACACATGCAATGTTCTTAGAATTGTGTGGGGGTGAATTCTTCAGCCGCATTGCTCAACAACAAACTGCGTCGATGCTTTTGTTTCGAACTGTTTCTTAACACCGTTCTGTTACATGGAGAATAACGTTGCCCAATAATACAGTTTTACAATATTTTATACAAGCCCGCCCGAAAACGAAATAAATAAAATATATAAATGCCCCATACTGTGGAAAATAAAAACACCCAAAAATTGACCCGCTACAATACCCCCTCGATGAGAATTCTGCTGTTCATAACAGAAGAAATCTCATCGACAAACCCCGAAGAGGACCGGTGAGGAACTGGTGCCAACAACCCCCTGGTTCTTAAGCTCATGGGTACACGACCCCCCTGGCTGGGTGCCTATGGACTCATCTGAACGAGATCACTGGACTTCTCCGTA
Source organism: Magicicada septendecula (assembly GCA_034769895.1). Classification (NCBI taxonomy): domain Eukaryota; kingdom Metazoa; phylum Arthropoda; class Insecta; order Hemiptera; family Cicadidae; genus Magicicada; species Magicicada septendecula. The sequence goes on from CM068368.1 coordinate 494,114,267, forward strand.
AGAGATCCCAACACCGAGACATCGACCAGACTCGTACCACAGCGCGCCTCGCCTTCTCGCATGCTACCCCCAAAAAATCCCCAATCCCTGGCTCAGATTATGCCAGATCCTCAGCCGATATGGTTCCCCTTTTTTGAAAGCTGGGCTGCCTTTAGCAAATACTGGGCTCACACACACTAACATTACATGTTACCATAACACATTAAAAATAAAAAATTTCTTTTAAAATTTATTAAAAATTTAAAAAAATTCAAAATTCAAAAAAATAATATTTTATCAAAAAATTCTCTTCCTTGTTTTTCTAATTTTTGTTTGAAATGACTTGACCTAGACATTTCTACTAATCTAAACACATCCTTACTCTAACATGAGAACCACTTATAGTCTACCAATACAATGCAATACAATCAATCAATAAAATAAATGTGGTTGGGTACACAAATAATAAAAGAGTCAACACTTAAAATATTCATACGCTGGCAGGCGAAAAATCAAGTTTTTTTTTTTTTTTTTTTTTTTTTCAAAAAGAATTAAAATTCCCAAAAAGTTTAAAATTCAAAAAATATTAAATTTATTTAAATGTTTCCCTCATATGCAAAATTATTTAAATATTGGTTCGAATTAATTAAACAAACAAATAAAATTGCCTTCCTACTATACAAGCTTAGTAGGTGTATGACCTCATCAGCTGATCGAAACTAGGTCAAGTCCAAAACCCTTGACCTACATATGTAGTGTATGCTTTCTGAAAATACACTGAACATCTGTAATATCCTAACTTGAAATACAAACATAATAAAACAAAATATTTAAAATAAACAAAATATTAATATAAATAATCATCAACTTGACATTTAAATTATTTAAAATAAACACTTCTTACTTGTACCTTATTTTCAAATTTTACCAAGATTCTGTCACTGGTTTAGAAAAAATAAAAATTTTATATTCTTTATTATAAATCTCTCTCTTTATTCAACAATCTTACTTTAATCTACTGGGGGTGAGTTAAATTATTTATTTTTATTGACTGTATTAGATCTGTATACATATATAAACTTTCTTCCTTTAACTCTAACTCATCAACTTCAATTATCATGACACCCATCTCTATCAAAACATCTACCCCAAAACACACTAAACCCAACTTATCATGTAACTCAAATCGCCACCTTCTCTCCTTATAAAAAAAAAATACTCTCTAACCCTTTGTACATAGGATACGTGTTTCCCCTACCCAAAACTCAATTCCCTTATTTGGCCCCTGGATTTTACCTAAGGCGGCCCCTTCCCCACTAAAATCTATCCCTATCCCGTCCCAACCCTTGTTGCGGACTCCTACATTACACTACCCTCTAATACAAAATTGCCATCTCCAAAATCTCAATCTCATTACCTTACTACAAATACAACAAAATAACCTCATTAATTATAAACATAAATATATCCTTCCAAACTCCACATAAATTCTCCACAACTACGGTGTCAACATCAATACTTCTCAAACTTCTATAACATACATTATTTCAAAAACAACATTACATTATCTTCACCTCTACTATTTCAAATTCAACTTGGATTTTAACTTGGGCAGATATATGTGTCCCATAAAATTATGCATCACCCAAAAAAAAACTATCTTTTGTTAGATTTCACAAATCGTTACTTTATTTCTCATGTTATCAAATTATTTTTTATCATTACTTCAAAACATCTGTAATACATTAAAAACATTACATTGAACACTCCTTACTTAAAACATTTATAACTAATATACCAGTGACATGTTATTGCTGATCAGCTGATATCCTAACATAATGAAAACACATATCAAAGTTGAACAAATTACATGGAATATACATATTTATTTATCATTACTCCTCACCTCATTGTTTCCCATTTCTCTGATTCTGGTCATTTATGTTAACCTGCCAGACGATTTAATTATTGGCTTAGAAAAAAGATACACACACATAATGAAAATACATATTCTTATCAACGCCTATATCTAACATACAACTATAAAATAATACATTTAAAATTATAGCATGTAATGAACACCTCATATTGAGTGTCTGAGCAACTAGTTGTTTAACAGAGCACAAGCAGTTTTATTGGATCAAAATTCGAATTAGCAAAAACTTTTGTCATAAAATTTAAATTCGTGACTCCTTTGCGTCACCTCCCAGCCACACACACTATTTCAAATTATGTAAGACTGTGGCGCCTTTTCGCTTCGACAGATACTGTATATTTTGGAGCAGGTTTTACCTCTCCATGTCTCTGCTTCCGCTATTAAGTTTAAACATTGTTGAATATCGACATATTCTTGTCTATAATGACACACCCTTAACACGGTTCTACCACCTGTCTTGCTACCCCAAGGCGGGCAGAGTGGCAGCCGCTGTTCCATAGTTCCGGGAGATTTCCCCTAAGTTCTCCCCCCATTGAATTTCAAATATATACCAATTTCAAGTCAGCTATGGTCAAGGGACTTGATATGACCATAGCTGGCCGCTAGCCAAAACCACGATTAGTGCTGGTAAGGCAGTAATCGCCCGAAAAGTCGGGGAAATCTAAACTTTAATTTGACTGCCTGTTATATCCATTACTAATATGTGCGACACGGTCGTTTAGAAGTGTGTAAATTTTATTTTACACGAATAAGGTGTGCCGCACATTTTCACCATTTTGGCCTCCGATGGAGGTAACACTCACTGTTACCCCCAACCCATTTCGCTATCTAAGAGAGCACAGGCAACCCCCGCAATAGCCACTTAATAGCTAACTAATTAATTAACAATTGAACTTAACTTTCTACATACGCAGTTCAACACTCCATTGTTTTATCACTTCATTGAGCACCAATCTACCCCCCAAAATATCCCCACTTCTTGTATTGACAACAAGTTTTTATTTTATTACGCATCTCTTCAAAATGTTCCTATACTCACTGATATTAAACTTGACAATTGCTTTTGGTCACTTAATTCTAAAATTTATTTAATTTTGAAATTGTATGCACTCCATTTTTTTTTTCCAAGACTTTTAAAATTCAAACAATTTGAGTTCATTGTTAAAATCATTGTTTCTATTAATTTGAATACCAAATTAATTTAATGGTTTTTTAATTTCTCAAACCCTGAGTTACAATAATTACCTCATTATTATTTTAGCAAAAAGTTTTCTTTACTTCTTTTGTGTCACAATAGGATTTTGCTCAAGATACTGATTCAGCAGACTACAACATTTCTTGTTGTGGCCACCAAGCATGACCACAGGCTTGAATCACATCTTACACCTGTCTACTGTTTACCTAAACACAGTTGTGTGCCAGACTTGTTTTCATAAACAACAGTTATAAACATTCTCAGTTTCAGCATTCATAGTCTAAACATTCTGGTTACATCATATATTGCCACACCTGCTTACTACACTTTTCGAATTTTATAAATCTTTTAGATAACATATTTGTCTCTTAGATTTTTTATTCCAATTCAGATCAGATATATTTTTGATTCATTAATAAAAGTGGCCCTTTTAAATTACCTGTTTAACTTGAAAATTCTTTAACAATCTCCACCCAAAACAGTTTGGCTTTAATTACAGCTGTATGAAGTTAATGTGTAAAATATGTAGAATTACAATTTCAATTTGAATCAAAATGAATTTCCACAGCACTAGCGTCTACAATATTAAGTTACTCCAGGGGCGTCTATGCTTCAATTTCATCTCTTAGTACATTCAAAATAATTTCCATGACTTTGATTACAATTTTCAAAATGATTCTACGTGATTAAATGTTTCAGTTTTTTTTTTAATATTTCAATAAATTTTACAAACATTACATCATTAGTTCTAACCTCTCTTTAAATTCCTCCACTATCACATTCCAACTACCATTATCCCGTACTCATAACCTAACATAGCAGGTACCACAAAATAATAATTAAACCCTTTGGTTACAACTTTTACGGTGAAATATTTTCCAAAATTATTTTTTCTTAATTACCTGTAAATAGGTTATATGTTACATGTACAGGATCATCGTATACAGAGATGCGACTGAAAGCGAACGGAACCCCTACATCCATAACGGTGAATAACCACCCTTTTGCAGACCTCAATTCCTTATCTGCCTCCTTCCCAAAAAATGAACACAAACCACAACCACTAATCTACAACCCCATCTCGGTATACGATAATCCTATTAAACTATACAGTAAAATTGATTATTTCATTTGTCTACTCAGCCACAAAACTTCTCCACTACCTACCTAATTAAGGGATGAGTTTACAATTCATAAATAACACCAGTTTATTTAATTTTGAGGATCACCCTAATGTATTATTGAGAATTAAGGCAATCAAATGGTTCCAAAAAGTGTGCCAATTTGTGTAACTATTGTTTATGTGTTTACTCTAAGGGGAGGGTTAGGGAAATCGGGAAGATAAAAGGGATAAGGATTATTACAGGGTCAAGAACTAGGACTAAAGGTAGGGACAAAGCTTCCTCCGGAAATAAGGGTACATGGAGAAAACCAAGGCTCGCGTGGGCAGGGGCGCGTCCCTGAAATAGACGAACCCCACTGGGACAAGTGGGGAACATCTATCCGCTACCACTTACTGTTTTATGTTAAATTCCTAATTATTTATAATTATTTAACTATAGGTTTATTATAGTTATTTAGTTGTATTTAATTACAGGATTTAATGTATTGTTTTGTTTATTATTATTTCAATTATTGAAAACAACATTTTTAATTACTTTCATTAAGTATAATAGTTACAACTCATTCACTATCTTCTTCCAAATTATTTTTGTTATTTATTTAAGCTGCAAAATATTAATATCCTCCTCACAACAATTTCTGCTACGTACATACATTATTTATCTAACATTTTATAATACATACAAATAATTTCACTAAACATGTATTTACAATTCTTCATCAATAATTATTCAGTTATATCACACTTCAATATCTAAAATCAGCTAGGTCATTACCATATATTAACATATTTGAAATTGTCCAATTGTGAATTTACGGCTCAACCTCCATCGTCAAAAATTAGACGGGGTTTCACATAACATCGTTCAATTTTATTACCACACAAATGACTGTTTTGTGTGTTGTAACCATAAACTCATTATAATCTCTCATCAGTTTGTATAATTCTATCTCTCCATTTAAATCTCTCTCATCATAATGCCATATCACACTTTCTCTCTCATTCCATGCAGAGGGTACAAAATTATTCAACAAAATTAAACAACTCAAATCTTTCATTAATAAGGGTCTCTTGCCCAAAAATAACACTTTTGAACACTCTGGTTCATCACAAATAAGGGGAAATTTTACCCCCTGCCCTACACATTCATCTACTCCCCCTTCCATTCTTTTTCTAATTCAACAACACTAATTACAACTTCGTTGTTACATGTAACTTTCTCTCTCTCACTCACTGTTTCACTGTCTATTTTCAACGTATCGCTTTCTGATACCACCCTTTCAGTCACATTACCATTCTCAATATTATTGTTACTATTTATCTTACTCTCTACTACCACACTGTTAATTATATTCTCATTTTCGACATTATTGTCATCACTTATTAATTTCCTACTGTCATTATTATTTTTACTTTTACTCTGTTCTCCTACTGACTCTACTATTCTCTCAATATCTCGTTTCAATTCATTACAACTAATTTCGCATTTCGTTTTTACCTCATCAATATCAAATTTGAGTGCATCAAATTTGCAATTGAATTCGGTCTTAATTTCATCAAAACGATTATTTAATTCACTACTTTGTCTGTCTAATTTTATGTCATTATTGTCAAAACGACTATTTAATTCGTTAAATTTGTTATTCTGCACATGAATGTCTATTGATATGGTTCTTAATATACTCATTATATCATCATCTAATTTGTTACATTTTGTTGAGGTCGGGGTTGCTTGAATCCCTGAATCCTCTGTATTATCTTTTTCATTTGTGTTATGCACATTCATATTTTTATCGTCTTGACCTACATTCGGTGTTGAATGTATTTCAGGACTACTCATCACAGCTGATTCGTCAACTTCAGCTGTTTCACTTATCACAGTCGAGTCGGACAAATCGACTCCGTTCTCTGCTGTATTTTCCATTATTATTATTTTTAGATATTTACTCTGTTTCTTATGTGAACAAATATTCTTTACTTCTTTTGCATAACTTTACATAAGTACCTTTTGCGTATTTTTTACTCAACCTCTCAACCGTGCTTGTATCCCATTTGTAGGTATGGAATTTCATTTTTTGGAAATTCGTCCCTGTTCGGGCGCCATTTGTGAAGCTACTAATTGATCACAATTATTTAGAGTACCATACAAATAGAAATAAATAGAATAACTTTCACTTACCATCCAGACATGCTCTTTTGGGTGCAGGGTATCATACGAACACTAGGACACAAGCACAATTTTGAAGGTTGCGTAAATAATTTGCATAACACAAGTTTAAGAAGAGAATTTCCATTTAATATTTTACTTTTACTTTAGTGACATTAAGAAAATACATTTAGTAAATACATGTTTCAGGTGTTGTGCAACACGTGATTCTGTTGTAATATGGTTTACAATCTACGACTTACCTCATTTTTTCTAGGGCACAAACACAGTTATAAAACTCACACAGACACAACCACAGCCCAGCTTTGCACACTCTCACATTCACTCTAATTTATTATAAGACCCTTATCATTTTATAATTTAAACCCCTCGACTACCCAAACGCTCGCCACGCGGTCACGCACACACGCATTGTTCCGTTACACTGTCTTTTTTGGTCCGAAAGAAAAACACCAACTCTTGATTAGGGCCCCCTAGACGGATTGACCGCGGTCATGTAACTATTTGTGGTAATTACAACTTTTTCCTTGTTAAATTAAAAACTTTCTTGGCGAGCCTACGTGAGACCACCCCGACGCCGGGAACTGCTACCTGTAGACTGGAACTGGTAACGTAACAGTTACTTCTTGCTTCCACAGGCGGGACCGACGATTCACGGCCACCCTGTTTTCGTCGCTCAGGCCTCAGTTGTTGTGAGGTAACCACTTTGTGTATGCACTAATAGAGGTATATTCTGGGTACCACAGCACGATATTGGCTTTGGCTCTGCTGACGTCATTGATAGTAGGCGGTCTCTTAGCAGTATTTCCGGTTAATCTTGGAGAAGATGATGAATAATTCTCTTGCTTTGGCCATCTTGAGTTTTTCAGCCTGAGTGTCACTGGGAGCGCTTGCGTGGGTAGTCGCGCCCGTGCGTCGACACATGCAAAGTTCTTAGAATTTTGTGGGGGTGAATTCTTCAGCCGCATTGCTCAACAACAAACTGCGTCGATGCTTTTGTTTCGAACTGTTTCTTAACACCGTTCTGTTACATGGAGAATAACGTTGCCCAATAATACAGTTTTACAATATTTTATACAAGCCCGCCCGAAAACGAAATAAATAAAATATATAAATGCCCCATACTGTGGAAAATAAAAACACCCAAAAATTGACCCGCTACAATACCCCCTCGATGAGAATTCTGCTGTTCATAACAGAAGAAATCTCATCGACAAACCCCGAAGAGGACCGGTGAGGAACTGGTGCCAACAACCCCCTGGTTCTTAAGCTCATGGGTACACGACCCCCCTGGCTGGGTGCCTATGGACTCATCTGAACGAGATCACTGGACTTCTCCGTAAGAGATCCCAACACCGAGACATCGACCAGACTCGTACCACAGCGCGCCTCGCCTTCTCGCATGCTACCCCCAAAAAATCCCCAATCCCTGGCTCAGATTATGCCAGATCCTCAGCCGATATGGTTCCCCTTTTTTGAAAGCTGGGCTGCCTTTAGCAAATACTGGGCTCACACACACTAACATTACATGTTACCATAACACATTAAAAATAAAAAATTTCTTTTAAAATTTATTAAAAATTTAAAAAAATTCAAAATTCAAAAAAATAATATTTTATCAAAAAATTCTCTTCCTTGTTTTTCTAATTTTTGTTTCAAATGACTTGACCTAGACATTTCTACTAATCTAAACACATCCTTACTCTAACATGAGAACCACTTATAGTCTACCAATACAATGCAATACAATCAATCAATAAAATAAACGTGGTTGGGTACACAAATAATAAAAGAGTCAACACTTAAAATATTCATACGCTGGCAGGCGAAAAATCAAGTTTTTTTTTTTTTTCAAAAAGAATTAAAATTCCCAAAAAGTTTAAAATTCAAAAAATATTAAATTTATTTAAATGTTTCCCTCATATGCAAAATTATTTAAATATTGGTTCGAATTAATTAAACAAACAAATAAAATTGCCTTCCTACTATACAAGCTTAGTAGGTGTATGACCTCATCAGCTGATCGAAACTAGGTCAAGTCCAAAACCCTTGACCTACATATGTTGTGTATGCTTTCTGCAAATACACTGAACATCTGTAATATCCTAACTTGAAATACAAACATAATAAAACAAAATATTTAAAATAAACAAAATATTAATATAAATAATCATCAACTTGACATTTAAATTATTTAAAATAAACACTTCTTACTTGTACCTTATTTTCAAATTTTACCAAGATTCTGTCACTGGTTTAGAAAAAATAAAAATTTTATATTCTTTATTATAAATCTCTCTCTTTATTCAACAATCTTACTTTAATCTACTGGGGGTGAGTTAAATTATTTATTTTCATTGACTGTATTAGATCTGTATACATATATAAACTTTCTTCCTTTAACTCTAACTCATCAACTTCAATTATCATGACACCCATCTCTATCAAAACATCTACCCCAAAACACACTAAACCCAACTTATCATGTAACTCAAATCGCCACCTTCTCTCCTTATAAAAAAAAAATACTCTCTAACCCTTTGTACATAGGATACGTGTTTCCCCTACCCAAAACTCAATTCCCTTATTTGGCCCCTGGATTTTACCTAAGGCGGCCCCTTCCCCACTAAAATCTATCCCTATCCCGTCCCAACCCTTGTTGCGGACTCCTACATTACACTACCCTCTAATACAAAATTGCCATCCCCAAAATCTCAATCTCATTACCTTACTACAAATACAACAAAATAACCTCATTAATTATAAACATAAATATATCCTTCCAAACTCCACATAAATTCTCCACAACTACAGTGTCAACATCAATACTTCTCAAACTTCTATAACATACATTACTTCAAAAACAACATTACATTATCTTCACCTCTACTATTTCAAATTCAACTTGGATTTTAACTTGGGCAGATATATGTGTCCCATAAAATTATGCATCACCCAAAAAAAAACTATCTTTTGTTAGATTTCACAAATCGTTACTTTATTTCTCATGTTATCAAATTATTTTTTATCATTACTTCAAAACATCTGTAATACATTAAAAACATTACATTGAACACTCCTTACTTAAAACATTTATAACTAATATACCAGTGACATGTTATTGCTGATCAGCTGATATCCTAACATAATGAAAACACATATCAAAGTTGAACAAATTACATGGAATATACATATTTATTTATCATTACTCCTCACCTCATTGTTTCCCATTTCTCTGATTCTGGTCATTTATGTTAACCTGCCAGACGATTTAATTATTGGCTTAGAAAAAAGATACACACACATAATGAAAATACATATTCTTATCAACGCCTATATCTAACATACAACTATAAAATAATACATTTAAAATTATAGCATGTAATGAACACCTCATATTGAGTGTCTGAGCAACTAGTTGTTTAACAGAGCACAAGCAGTTTTATTGGATCAAAATTCGAATTAGCAAAAACTTTTATGTCATAAAATTTAAATTCGTGACTCCTTTGCGTCACCTCCCAGCCACACACACTATTTCAAATTATGTAAGACTGTGGCGCCTTTTCGCTTCGACAGATACTGTATATTTTGGAGCAGGTTTTACCTCTCCATGTCTCTGCTTCCGCTATTAAGTTTAAACATTGTTGAATATCGACATATTCTTGTCTATAATGACACACCCTTAACATGGTTCTACCACCTGTCTTGCTACCCCAAGGCGGGCAGAGTGGCAGCCGCTGTTCCATAGTTCCGGGAGATTTCCCCTAAGTTCTCCCCCATTGAATTTCAAATATATACCAATTTCAAGTCAGCTATGGTCAAGGGACTTGATATGACCATAGCTGGCCGCTAGCCAAAACCACGATTAGTGCTGGTAAGGCAGTAATCGCCCGAAAAGTCGGGGAAATCTAAACTTTAATTTGACTGCCTGTTATATCCATTACTAATATGTGTGACACGGTCGTTTAGAAGTGTGTAAATTTTATTTTACACGAATAAGGTGTGCCGCACATTTTCACCATTTTGGCCTCCGATGGAGGTAACACTCACTGTTACCCCCAACCCATTTCGCTATCTAAGAGAGCACAGGCAACCCCCGCAATAGCCACTTAATAGCTAACTAATTAATTAACAATTGAACTTAACTTTCTACATACGCAGTTCAACACTCCATTGTTTTATCACTTCATTGAGCACCAATCTACCCCCCAAAATATCCCCACTTCTTGTATTGACAACAAGTTTTTATTTTATTACGCATCTCTTCAAAATGTTCCTTTATTTTATTACGCATCTCTTCAAAATGTTCCTATACTCACTGATATTAAACTTGACAATTGCTTTTGGTCACTTAATTCTAAAATTTATTTAATTTTGAAATTGTATGCACTCCATTTTTTTTTTCCAAGACTTTTAAAATTCAAACAATTTGAGTTCATTGTTAAAATCATTGTTTCTATTAATTTGAATACCAAATTAATTTAATGGTTTTTTAATTTCTCAAACCCTGAGTTACAATAATTACCTCATTATTATTTTAGCAAAAAGTTTTCTCTACTTCTTTTGTGTCACAATAGGATTTTGCTCAAGATACTGATTCAGCAGACTACAACATTTCTTGTTGTGGCCACCAAGCATGACCACAGGCTTGAATCACATCTTACACCTCTCTACTGTTTACCTAAACACAGTTGTGTGCCAGACTTGTTTTCATAAACAACAGTTATAAACATTCTCAGTTTCAGCATTCATAGTCTAAACATTCTGGTTACATCATATATTGCCATACCTGCTTACTACACTTTTCGAATTTTATAAATCTTTTAGATAACATATTTGTCTCTTAGATTTTTTATTCCAATTCAGATCAGATATATTTTTGATTCATTAATAAAAGTGGCCCTTTTAAATTACCTGTTTAACTTGAAAATTCTTTAACAATCTCCACCCAAAACAGTTTGGCTTTAATTACAGCTGTATGAAGTTAATGTGTAAAATATGTAGAATTACAATTTCAATTTGAATCAAAATGAATTTCCACAGCACTAGCGTCTACAATATTAAGTTACTCCAGGGGCGTCTATGCTTCAATTTCATCTCTTAGTACATTCAAAATAATTTCCATGACTTTGATTACAATTTTCAAAATGATTCTACGTGATTAAATGTTTCAGTTTTTTTTTTAATATTTCAATAAATTTTACAAACATTACATCATTAGTTCTAACCTCTCTTTAAATTCCTCCACTATCACATTCCAACTACCATTATCCCGTACTCATAACCTAACATAGCAGGTACCACAAAATAATAATTAAACCCTTTGGTTACAACTTTTACGGTGAAATATTTTCCAAAATTATTTTTTCTTAATTACCTGTAAATAGGTTATATGTTACATGTACAGGATCATCGTATACAGAGATGCGACTGAAAGCGAACGGAACCCCTACATCCATAACGGTGAATAACCACCCTTTTGCAGACCTCAATTCCTTATCTGCCTCCTTCCCAAAAAATGAACACAAACCACAACCACTAATCTACAACCCCATCTCGGTATACGATAATCCTATTAAACTATACAGTAAAATTGATTATTTCGTTTGTCTACTCAGCCACAAAACTTCTCCACTACCTATCTAATTAAGGGATGAGTTTACAATTCATAAATAACACCAGTTTATTTAATTTTGAGGATCACCCTAATGTATTATTGAGAATTAAGGCAATCAAATGGTTCCAAAAAGTGTGCCAATTTGTGTAACTATTGTTTATGTGTTTACTCTAAGGGGAGGGTTAGGGAAATCGGGAAGATAAAAGGGATAAGGATTATTACAGGGTCAAGAACTAGGACTAAAGGTAGGGACAAAGCTTCCTCCGGAAATAAGGGTACATGGAGAAAACCAAGGCTCGCGTGGGCAGGGGCGCGTCCCTGAAATAGACGAACCCCACTGGGACAAGTGGGGAACATCTATCCGCTACCACTTACTGTTTTATGTTAAATTCCTAATTATTTATAATTATTTAACTATAGGTTTATTATAGTTATTTAGTTGTATTTAATTACAGGATTTAATGTATTGTTTTGTTTATTATTATTTCAATTATTGAAAACAACATTTTTAATTACTTTCATTAAGTATAATAGTTACAACTCATTCACTATCTTCTTCCAAATTATTTTTGTTATTTATTTAAGCTGCAAAATATTAATATCCTCCTCACAACAATTTCTGCTACGTACATACATTATTTATCTAACATTTTATAATACATACAAATAATTTCACTAAACATGTATTTACAATTCTTCATCAATAATTATTCAGTTATATCACACTTCAATATCTAAAATCAGCTAGGTCATTACCATATATTAACATATTTGAAATTGTCCAATTGTGAATTTACGGCTCAACCTCCATCGTCAAAAATTAGACGGGGTTCCACGTAACATCGTTCAATTTTATTACCACACAAATGACTGTTTTGTGTGTTGTAACCATACAAACTAAACTCATCCGTCATACTCAAATGCTCATAAAACAAGTCAACATTATTTGTTTCTGTCCAGTCTCCGTTAGTAATATTCGTTATCAAGTCAGTTATTTTTTCTTCATAAAGTAAATTATTATTATTTAAACATGTATTATCAAAATAATCTTCACTCTCTATTTTAACAGGTAAGTACGAGGGCTATTCAGAAAGTAACAGACGTTTTGACCGACCGCGGCGGTGGGCGGGGATAGAGCCGCCATCTTGGTGTGAGAACGTTCCTACACTCAGTACGCATCCAGCTGTGGTAGCGTGCGGTCTGTGCCCCTCTTACTTTGCTCTCTGTGATGTGTTAAAATGTGCGCTGCAATAGAAAATCCCGCCACTTGTGAGGTGCGTTCTGTGATTAGGTTTTTGTTGGCAAAAAATCACAAACCAATTGAAATTTATTGCCAACTTTGTGATGTGTATGGAAAAGGAATAATGAGTGAAAGCGGAGTGAGGCAATGGTGCATTGATTTTAAAAATGGCCGTACCAATGTTCATGATGAGGACCGCAGTGGTAGACCTAGCCTTGTGACTGATGAACTGGTGATGAAAATCAACGACAAAATTCGTGAAGATCGTCGTTTCATGATTACGGAACTTTCGAAACATTTTACCCAAATTTCACGGAGTTTGGTGCATGAAATTGTGGCGGAAAAGCTTGGTTACCACAAATTTTGTGCTAGGTGGATTCCGAAAATCCTAACAGAAGACCACAAAAAACAGAGACTGGCTGCAGCACTAACTTTCCTCGAAGATTACGAAAAAAAATGGTAACAAAGTTATCGATCGTATCGTAACTGGGGACGAGACTTGGGTGAAGCATGTCAACAGTGAAACAAAAAGGCAGTCGATGGAATGGGGACACACAAATTCTCAAAAGAAACCAAGGAAGTGTTTGCAAACGCTGTCAGCAAGAAAGATCATGACTACTGTGTTTTGGGACTCTGAAGGAGTGATTCTAGTTGATTTTCTTGAATGTGGCACAACAATTAACTCAGAGAGGTATTGTGAAACACTGAGAAAGTTAAGGCGCGCGATACAAAACAAGCGTCGGGGAAAACTTAGTGCGAAGGTTTTGTTTTTTCATGACAACGCACGTCCACACACGGCCAATCGTACCCGAGAGCTCTTCGATGGTTTTGGATGGGAGGTGTTCGATCATCCACCATACAGCCCGGATTTGGCGCCGAGCGACTATCACCTCTTCCCAGCGATGAAGACATTGCTCGCTACACAACGCTTTGATACTGACGCCGAACTGCATGCCGGTGTAAACCAGTGGTTGAAATCGCAGGCGGCAGATTTCTACAGAGACGGTATTGAAAAACTTGTGCCACGGTATGATAAGTACCTTAATTTGAATGGCGATTATGTAGAAAAATAGCTTAAGAGTGTACCTTTCAAATGTATAATATAAAATTTTGTTTTTTCATTTTGTAAATTTTTTATTTCAAAACGTCTGTTACTTTCTGGATAGCCCTCGTATTTCAGATCAACTAACATCTCTTTCAACTCATTATAATCTCTCATCAGTTTGTATAATTCTATCTCTCCATTTAAATCTCTCTCATCATAATGCCATATCACACTTTCTCTCTCATTCCATGCAGAGGGTACAAAATTATTCAACAAAATTAAACAACTCAAATCTTTCATTAATAAGGGTCTCTTGCCCAAAAATAACACTTTTGAACACTCTGGTTCATCACAAATAAGGGGAAATTTTACCCCCTGCCCTACACATTCATCTACTCCCCCCTTCCATTCTTTTTCTAATTCAACAACACTAATTACAACTTCATTATTACGTATAACTTTCTCTCTCTCACTCACTGTTTCACTGTCTATTTTCAACGTATCGCTTTCTGATACCACCCTTTCAGTCACATTACCATTCTCAATATTATTGTTACTATTTATCTTACTCTCTACTACCACACTGTTAATTATATTCTCATTTTCGACATTATTGTCATCACTTATTAATTTCCTACTGTCATTATTATTTTTACTTTTACTCTGTTCTCCTACTGACTCTACTATTCTCTCAATATCTCGTTTCAATTCATTACAACTAATTTCGCATTTCGTTTTTACCTCATCAATATCAAATTTGAGTGCATCAAATTTGCAATTGAATTCGGTCTTAATTTCATCAAAACGATTATTTAATTCGCTACTTTGTCTGTCTAATTTTATGTCATTATTGTCAAAATGACTATTTAATTCGTTAAATTTGTTATTCTGCACATGAATGTCCATTGATATGGTTCTTAATATACTCATTATATCATCATCTAATTTGTTACATTTTGTTGAGGTCGGGGTTGCTTGAATCCCTGAATCCTCTGTATTATCTTTTTCATTTGTGTTATGCACATTCATATTTTTATCGTCTTGACCTACATTCGGTGTTGAATGTATTTCAGGACTACTCATCACAGCTGATTCGTCAACTTCAGCTGTTTCACTTATCACAGTCGAGTCGGACAAATCGACTCCGTTCTCTGCTGTATTTTCCATTATTATTATTTTTAGATATTTACTCTGTTTCTTATGTGAACAAATATTCTTTACTTCTTTTGTGTAACTTTACATAAGTACCTTTTGCGTATTTTTTACTCAACCTCTCAACCGTGCTTGTATCCCATTTGTAGGTATGGAATTTCATTTTTTGGAAATTCGTCCCTGTTCGGGCGCCATTTGTGAAGCTACTAATTGATCACAATTATTTAGAGTACCATACAAATAGAAATAAATAGAATAACTTTCACTTACCATCCAGACATGCTCTTTTGGGTGCAGGGTATCATACGAACACTAGGACACAAGCACAATTTTGAAGGTTGCGTAAATAATTTGCATAACACAAGTTTAAGAAGAGAATTTCCATTTAATATTTTACTTTTACTTTAGTGACATTAAGAAAATACATTTAGTAAATACATGTTTCAGGTGTTGTGCAACACGTGATTCTGTTGTAATATGGTTTACAATCTACGACTTACCTCATTTTTTCTAGGGCACAAACACAGTTATACAACTCACACAGACACAACCACAGCCCAGCTTTGCACACTCTCACATTCACTCTAATTTATTATAAGACCCTTATCATTTTATAATTTAAACCCCTCGACTACCCAAACGCTCGCCACGCGGTCACGCACACACGCATTGTTCCGTTACACTGTCTTTTTTGGTCCGAAAGAAAAACACCAACTCTTGATTAGGGCCCCCTAGACGGATTGACCGCGGTCATGTAACTATTTGTGGTAATTACAACTTTTTCCTTGTTAAATTAAAAACTTTCTTGGCGAGCCTACGTGAGACCACCCCGACGCCGGGAACTGCTACCTGTAGACTGGAACTGGTAACGTAACAGTTACTTCTTGCTTCCACAGGCGGGACCGACGATTCACGGCCACCCTGCTTTCGTCGCTCAGGCCTCAGTTGTTGTGAGGTAACCACTTTGTGTATGCACTAATAGAGGTATATTCTGGGTACCACAGCACGATATTGGCTTTGGCTCTGCTGACGTCATTGATAGTAGGCGGTCTCTTAGCAGTATTTCCGGTTAATCTTGGAGAAGATGATGAATAATTCTCTTGCTTTGGCCATCTTGAGTTTTTCAGCCAGAGCGTCACTGGGAGCGCTTGCGTGGGTAGTCGCGCCCGTGCGTCGACACACATGCAAAGTTCTTAGAATTTTGTGGGGGTGAATTCTTCAGCCGCATTGCTCAACAACAAACTGCATCGATGCTTTTGTTTCGAACTGTTTCTTAACACCGTTCTGTTACATGGAGAATAACGTTGCCCAATAATACAGTTTAACAATATTTTATACAAGCCCGCCCGAAAACGAAATAAATAAAATATATAAATGCCCCATACTGTGGAAAATAAAAACACCCAAAAATTGACCCGCTACAGTAGTAATTACATCTGGTGTCACATGACAGGTGTGCTTAATTATTCTTATTACACATTATGTCCTTGCTTATAATACTCTTATGTTATTATAATAGTGGTATTATATCTTACTTATGACATAGGTATTCTTCTGTTATTTCTGTTTAGCATTACAATGTGGTTTTGTTTATGTTTCACATAGTGAATCTCATTTTGGCTGGTTTTGTTGACTTTCTTTATTTAAATTCTTATATAAAAATTACTCTTGGTATCTTATATTGGTATTGGTAGAAACCTTATTACTTCTACTTGATTTGGGGTACAAAATATTTTAGTTTAGGTGTTTGACCTACTATTAAATATGAAGTTAGGTGGAAAATACCTATATTTAGGTTACGTGGTTATATTATTTGTAGCAACAATGGGTGTATTAAGTTGATACAAATTTACGTCTTTTAACCTTACAACTGGTAATTCATTATCTATTTCCTTTTTCTATCTTACGTGATTTTTTGATTACTTGGCTAACAATTATCATAATTATGAGACAATTCTAATTCTCCTTACATTACATTGATGCTGTGCATAACATGTCATTATGCTTTTATTTACAGCTTCTTTTATGTTAACATTATTGTTACTTTCATTCTTTGTCTAATATAGGATGTCCTTGTCATTTCCAATATTATTAGTTGTATATACGGTCATCTAAGTTAGTCTGTTATTGTCCATTTTTTCAATCTGTAAGTTCTTCAGTTATTATTTATACGGGTAAGATGTTAATCTATAGTTGACTGGCTCTTGGAATCTATATCTTATGCCATGGTTGTTAGGTGTCTTTCTTGTAGTATGTTTCTTCCTTGTTTTCATTGGTTCCTTACTGACCGAAACTATTGGGTTGTTGGTTCCTGTGGTACAGTCATTGTTTGCTGTGTCTTCTTTCTTCTTGTAATGTTATTATATTTGTTATTTACCATTACTTTTTATTAACTCTTGTGTTGTGAGTTTATTCTTCTTGATGATTTGCTCATGTAGTTTCATTCTTGGCATTTTAGATTAAACACTTGGTGTGTCTTGTTGACTCAATTATTATGACATGTGTTAATATTTTGGTTACTTAAATATTGGGCTCATATGTCTTGTTATATATTGTCCCCCCTCGAAAATAGATCATTTGGATTAATTCCTTTATGGGATTTGAGAAATTATCTGTTACATTGTTTCTTATTTATTTGAGCTTCCATCTTCCACATCTTGTTTCTTTCATTTCATATTTTAATACATTGTTATCTTTGATCTGATCTACTATCTTCTTGCTTGGTGGTTTATTCCCTGTAGTATTTAATTCCCTATCATTTCCCTAACGTGGTAGTTGGCACAGGTCAGAGGGGCACTCTTGGCTTCCATACTCTGCTGTCCACCCTACATCTTCTGAGACCAGAGGGACGTACCGTCTGCTCAGGTATATTGTTGTTGGAGCTTATCTCTACAAACAAACATAAAAACTTAAAGTAGTCGTTGTGTGACTAATAAAAAATATTCAGGGGTTACTCACGCAGTTGCTGCTCAGATTTGATAATATCTTCATTCTTTTTCACTTTATTTTATTCTCTTTGTTCTATTTGAAACAATATCGTCGATAGATTTTTATTTGTATCTATTTTCACTTTTATTGATCTTCCTTTTTTACTATTTTCTGCTTAGTAACTGTATTAGTTGTGATAATAGTATCTGATTTCATATTTCATGTCTGGTCTTATTTATTATGCCTTCAAGTTTTGGTAACTACTTGTTCTTCATTATTTGAGTATTTTTCCTCATAACATTGGTGTTGGTTCTGAATAGTATCCCTTCATTGGTTGAAATTATTGTTAAATTATCTGCGTCTTGTATTAAGTTTAATAATCGTTTGGTTTGATGTCTTGTATTAAGTTTAATAATCATTTTGTTTTTCTCATCTTTGTTGATTTGTTATTTTATAATTTTTTTCTTCTTTATCAATCCCATTCCTTATTATAGCCTTCTCTTATATAATACCCTCTTTGGTTTGTTCTTCTCCTCTACTCCTTCAAATGTTAGATATTTAACACTTATTCTGGATGGTATTTCTTCATGGAAGATTGGTTGTATGTTCCTTTCTTTCTCTGGGTTTGGGTTTGTGAGTTCATAGGTATTATTACCATTCTTCTTCGTGATAGTATAGGGTCCTGTGTATAGCAATAACAATTTCTTTGCTATCCCCTCTATCGTACTTGGCAGTTCTCTATTTTTTAGTAACACTTGGTCTCCTACATTGTGCTCTATGGGCTTGGGTTGATGTTCCTGATACTTCCTTCTCCTCTTCTCTGTTCATTCCAGTACCTTATCGTAAAACTTCACTTCATCAAACTTATATTCGTCACCTTGAGGAAAATTGATAATTTCAGCTATCTTCCTTGGTGGGGGTTTTTCAAACATTGAAAAAAGTGGTATCAATTGCTTGGTGGTTTGATAGGTTTTTATACTCTTCTGCATTTGATAGGTATTCTGACCATCTTCTCTGCTGGTTGTGACAGTGGGTTCGGAGTATTCTTCCTACTTCCCTTAACACTCTCAGCTGGGTTGCTGCTTGGATGATACACAGACGTTTTGTATGATTTGATACCATGGTTCAGCAGCGTTTCCTTGCATCTTTTTCCTCTAAACTGTGTCCCGTGGTCGCTGATTATTGACTCTGGTCTTCCTATTTCAGGTAGATAGTGTTGTAAAATTATTCCCAATATTTTTTGTGTTGTTGCACGGTTGATTGCGTACAATTTGGTAAACTTGGTGTAGTGATCAAATATTATGACCAGGAATTTATATTGGTGTCTACCTCCGCTTCGTGGAAATGGACCACATATGTCTATGAAGACTTTTTCTATTTGGATGATGACGTGATTGGTCCCTTCCTTTCTGTCATTGTTGTGTTTAACAAGTTGGCAGATGTGACAATTTCTTATACTGTTTCTCACTCGTCTGTTCATGTCTTTTATTTACGAGGGGGTACCCAAAAATAACCGGAACAGCGCTGCGATTGGCGAAGCTTACGTCGTACGCATTTCTCCCGCTAGGCGAGCGTAGTGCAACTCGTTCCGAGTTCAGTGCCGTCATTGTTGTCGCCTGGGAAGGTTGTGTCTGGTCACAGTAATTCGTTTTGTAAAAGCAGTTTCACTTGCTCCTCGTTTTTTGTCATGGCGGATTTAAGTGAACTGCTGTGAAATTTTGCTTCCTGCTTGGGAAAAACGCCGCAGAAACTGTTGTGATGTTGAAAACAGCTTGCAAGGATAGTGCTATGGGAAAAACTCAAGAAGTGTACCAATGGTTTTCTCGTTTCAAAGAAGGTGAAATGTCAATTGATGACAAACCTCGTTCTGGACGTCCGTCAATTTCCAGAATTGACGAAAATGTTGAAAAAGTTCATGCAATCGTGCTTGAAGACCGACGACGGACCATTGAAGAGATTAGTAAGTTATCTGGAATAACTTGGAGCTCGGCTCAGCGAATTTTGTCAGAAGATTTGGGGATGAGAAGGGTCACTGCAAAATTTGTGCCTCGGGTCCATTTCAGTGCGCCAGATTTTAGCAACAAACAACATGACTCCCTTGCCCCACGCCCCTTACTCACCTGACCTCGCTCTGTGCGATTTCTTCGTTTCCGCGAATGAAGAGGGACATGAAAGGACAACGTTTTGACAACGTGGAAGCGGTAAAGAAAAAAACGAGGCAGGAGCAGTCGGCCATCACAACAGACGAGTTTGAAAAATGTTTCCAGGGATGGGATCACAGATTGGACAAATGTATTAAGTGTAATGGAGAGTGCTTTGAAGGTGATAAGGTTGTTTTGTAAAAAAAATTAAATACATAGCTTTAAAAACAAAATTCCTGTTATTTTTGGGTACCCCCTCGTATATGCGTTCTTCGAGTGCTTTGACAACTTTCACTGCTCCCATGTGTCCGTATCGTATGTGATAGTCGAGAATCAATTCTTTCTCTATGGATCTAGGTATCACTATTTTCCAGGTGTTGTAACCGAATTTAGTTCTTATGAAGAGTATATCTTGATGTATGCAATAGAAAGATGAATGTGTTCATCTTGTTCCGTTAGTCATTGTAGGATTCTAATTGTTTTGCTGTCTTGTTTTTGGTGGTGGCCAATCTTCTGTATTATGTTCTCTATGTCAGACCTGCTCTTAATGATGTTATATAACTTGATTACTATCTCTTTCTCTCCTTCGAACTTCTGATCCTCTATGTTAATCCGGGATAGTGTGTCTGCTGCAATATTCTTTTTTCCTGGGATGTATTCCCAACTTATATTATATTCTTGCAGTAATAGACTCCATCTCGTTAGTCTGCCATGATTTAGCTTACAATTCTTAAAGAAAGAGATCGACTTGTGGTCCGTTCAAACCGTTATAGGGTATCCTAAAATATATGTTCGATATTTGTTGCAGGCAAATACGACGCTCAGTAACTCTTTTTCTGTTACATTGTAATTGCGCTTGTAACTATTAAGTATTCGGCTAGCGAAGCTGATTACTAGATGATTCTCTTCATCGTCCTCCTGATATAGTACGGACCCTAGGCTGACGTTGCTAGCGTCGCAATTCATGTAGAAAGGTTTTGTAAAATCAGGATGATGTAACATGATGGTATTAAGAAATTTAGCTTTTATTAATTGCAGTGTTGTGTCTTGGTCTGGCCCCCATGTCCATTTGTTCTTTGACGATAACTGGTGTGCAAATCGTGACATCAGTTCAGAATAATTCTCCTTAAATTTTCGGTAATAATTGCAAATTCCTAAGAACGATTACAGTTGTTTCTTGTTCTTCGGTGTGGGGAATTTCTGAATCACTTTGATCTTATCCTTAGCTGGTGTAATTCCATGTTCGGATAGGTTGAAACCTAGGAACTGCACTTCATCCGCTATGAATTTCGATTTTTCCAGCTTAAGTGTGATATTGTTTTCAGACAGTTTCTGCAACACATGTTTTATTCTCTGGCAATGTTCTTCCCAGTTCGCTGATGTTATAAGTAAATCATCCATGTAAATGGTTGTGAATTGAAGTGCTTCTTGTTCCAACACTTTGTCCATACACTTCACGAACACTGCTACGGAATTGACCAGTCTGAAGGGTAGCCTTTTGAAGTGGTAGTTGCGACCCTCGAATATGAATGCCATGTATTAGCGGCTGTTCGGGTGTAATTCCACCTGCCAATACCCGCAAACTGTATCCCAAGTACTTATAAATCGGGTACCATGAAATTTTTTAAGAATTTCTTCTATCTCCCCCGGGGATGTACGGTCGTTGATGATGGTCTTATTTATCTCTCGTGTGTCCAAACAAATTCGAACCTTCCCGTTCTTCTTTGGAACTGCTAGAATTGGGCTGGTATATGGAGACTGACTGCGTTCGATTATGTCTTCTCTCAACAAATGGTTTATTTCATCTCGTACTGCTTCTTTCAGAGAATAGGCGATGGGGTAAGATTTTCGGTTGAAGTTCACTGGTTCCTTAAATCTTATTTTGCATTGGTAATTTTTTACTTTGCCAGGCGAGTCGGAGAATACATGTTGGTAATCGTTGTAGATGCCTATCAATGTCTCTACTTGTGTGTCGGTGATTTCATCATTCGTCTTTTCTTGTTTAAAAATACGTATTTCGTGGAGTTTCTCTCTCCACAATAGGTCGTCATCACTTTCATAAAATACACTGTCACTCAGCGTATGCCATCTATGGTTTTTTACTTCTCTGATATTGTAAACGGCTCGGTCCGAAGGGGCACTTTCGCTTTCAATTAGCTTCGCCGTCCAGTTTATACAATTCGAGTCTAGAGTTATTTTGGCTCTGCTCATATCTATTATTGCTGAATATTTTCTTAGCATATCGCAGCCAATTAACATGGTGCAAGGTGGTCCATGTTCTACCAAAAATTCCATAGTTATGGTTTTGCCGTTACTGTTTAATTCTAACATGACTTGTCTGCGGATGGTCTTGTTCTGACGCCCTGTTGCTCTGATCAACACTATATTATTTACAGGTAGTGTAGGTATTAGTTTGTTACTTTTTTCCTGTATTTTACTCAGCTCTATATTGTCGATTAATGATACGTTCGCACCGGTGTCTGTCATCACTTTGACGTACACTCCATTAATTTCGGTGATTATGTAGGCAATTTCAGTGTTGTTGTGTTCCGTTTTGTGGCTATCCTCTTCTAACAATTCTTCTCGTATGTTCTTCAGAAAGTTCGTTTTAATAATCGTAATGGTATTTGTTGTTATGTGGTTATTTACCAATTGATTGTACCCAATAGTTCGGTTCAGTGAAGGTCCATTCCGCGTTCTCACTGCCGCTTTTAGTTTAAAGATGGTTCAGCTTCTACCTGTCGTTGGTCCTGGGAACTCCTTCGTTCGTCATCTTGGGGTCTATTCCCGGGTTGAGGGTGATACTCTTCATAACTGGGCCGTTGATAGTCCTCTTGACTGCGACTCCTCCTGGTGTCATTTCTGGGGTTACGCCTGTCACCGTAGCTATGACTTCTTTGTGGGCTACTATATGCGTTTGAATGTCTCATGTATGGACTGTAATGGGTCAAATTAGAAGGTTTTTTATCTTTTATTAATCTTGGTTTTGATTTTGTTAAAAGGGTACAATTCACTTCATATATGGGAGCTACCACAGTTTAATTTTATATTAACATAGATCACCCAGTCAATCACTTTTAAATTGCCAGACTTCACCTGTAAGGAGCCTCCAGTACAGCAATGCAACATACACACAGTCAGTCAAAACAATTGCCAGACGCATTGCACAATCACATAGCAGCAGCCTTGTGACACAGTCTACAGTGTGTCATCAGTGTGTGCAGTTTGGTATCAGAGAGTAAGCAGCAGCAGACAATAGAATTGTGAATTTAAAACAGGGGCCTCGGGTTTACAAGATAGGCCGTTAAAACAAATTTGGCCTATCTTAGAAAGTGTGAAACAGTCATTAAAAAGTAACAGTGTACAAACAAAAAGTTTGCAGCAGTTCGTCACTGATCGTGTCTGGTCAGACACCGCCCTAAAGGGGCTCTTCAGATTTTTCCACGTTTCAGTCTTAAAACTCTATTTTGTGAACTATTATGCAGCAGTGAAACCAATAGTTATCAATTAGCAACAACCGTGAAATCCGGAACTCATCACAAAGTCAAAAATGAGAAAAACGAACAGTGCGAACTAAAACCGCGTGCCGGCTGGGGAGGGGTATTTTTATATTATTAGATTCAACGTGTTAAAGGTTTGTTAATAATGTGAGAGTGTGTGATGCAGGCTGGGCTCTCTTGTAAGTAATAGAAAATAAGAATAGACGTAATGATTACGCAATCTGTAAAATCATAATATTTTAAAGTGTGCAAAATCTATATTTGGAGGAAAAGTAAAAAATTCAAATCTGTCAAATAATTTTAAAATAAAAATTAAAAGTTGAATTCTCTTCTAACATGAGTTGTGTCAGTACTTTGCATAACCCATAGACCATGTTTGTATCTAGGTACATGTGAACGAATCCTGTGACCCTGTAAGTTTTCATAACGGTAAGTAACAAGTAATTGGAAATATAATAATAATAATAATAATAATAAAAATATATGTGATTGATCGGAGAGTCACAGTTGGCGCCCGAACAGGGACGAATTGAATTAATTACAATTAATTAATTGAATTCCGCATCGACAGAGATACAAACGTGTTCTAGGTTAGCTTAGCAACCTGACAGTATATTACAAAATTTAAGTATTTATTTAATTAAGTATTCTATTTAAGCAATTTATATAATTTAATTTATATCAATAATACAAAATGTCAAATGACGTATTTATGTAATACTATCGTATATAATTACGCTAAATAAGGTTATGTTTAGGTAGAGCGAGCGGGTGTTTACTTTTACGTATTAATAACTGTTTTCTGTATGGGGTATTTTGATTTAAGGGGACGTTATATAAAGGGTATGATATAAATAAATTTTGAAAATGACCGATGTACAAGATAAGAATAGACCTAACGCCAGCGTAGGGGTGGAAGAAAAAAAGGTGTCAATAGACGACCTGTTTAATCTAATGAAAACTATGTCTGAAAATATAAATAGCAATTATAAAGAACAACAAATTGATTCCAATGTTAAATACAATAAGATAAATGAGAAATTCGATGTCCAAAAGAATAGTTTTGGCAGTCAGTTGAATGAGTTAAAGAACCAAATTAACGAAATAAAGAGTGATTCTGACGTTAAATTTAATATCCAGAATGACAAATTCGATGAGTTGAAATATGAAATACAAGAAATGAATAAACGTTGTAAAAATACCCATGAAACGATAAGAACTAGTCTGAATAAGTTAGAACAGAGTGTTGAGCGAATGGGAGTACATGTGATGAGTACCGAGAAAAATAAAACAAATGAAAATCGTAATGACAAGTACAAAAATGTAATGCCAGGTAAAGAGTTAACAAATAATAACAATAATGTCGAAAATAATGAATTTAATACTGAGAATGTTAATGTGTTTGAAGAGTTAGTATCAGAGACTGATACGGAAAAAATAAATAATGAGATTATTAATGAAAGTGTAGATAGTAGTGATAATGAGAGTTTAATGGGATTAGAGGTTAATGAGGAGGTAATAGTTGTTGATGAGATGGAGAGTGTGTGTAAGGAGAGTTTAAGCGAATGTGTAGAGCAGAGGGTAAAATTTCCCTTTATTTGTGATGAACCAGAGTGTTCAAAAGTGTTATTTTTGGGCAAGAGACCCTTGTTAGTGAAAGATTTGAGTTGTTTAATTTTGCTGAATAATTTTGTACCCTCTGCGTGGAATGATAAAAGTGCGACATGGTGTTATGATGATGAAAGATGTTTTGAGAGAGAGTTGTTGATAGATAAAGAAATAGAATTATATAAACCAATGAGAGATTATAATGAGTTGAAAGAGATGTTAAACTTACTTGTTAAAATAGAGAGTGAAGATTATTTTGATAATACATGTCTAAATAATAATAATTTACTTTATGAAGAAAAAATAACTGAGTTGATAACGAATATTACTGATGGAGACTTAACCAATGTACTTAATGTTGACTTGTTTAATGATTATGTGGATAAAATGGATGAGTTTAGTTTGTATGGTTACCACACACAAAACAGTCATTTGTGTGGTAATAAAACTGAACGATGTTATGTGAAACCCCGATTAATTTTTGATGATGGAGGTTGAGCCTTAAATTCACAATTGAACAATTTCAAATATGTTAATATATGGTAATGACCTAGCTGATTTTGATATTGAAGTGTGATATAACTGAATAATTATTGATGAAGAATTGTAAATACATGTTTAGTGAAACTATTTGTATGCATTATAAAACGTTAGATAAACAATGTATGTATATAGCAAAACTTGTTGTGATATTAATAATAATATTAATACTTTGCAGTTTAAATAAATAACAAAAATAATGTGGAGGAAGACGGTGAATGAGTTGTAACTATTATACTTTATGAAAGTAATCAAAAATGTTGTTTTCAATAATTAAATTAATTAAAATAATACATTGAATCCTGTAATTAAATATAACTAAACCACTATAATAAACCTATAGTTAGATAATTATAAATAAATGAATAATATAAAACAGTAAGTGGTAGCGGATAGATGTTCCCCACTTGTCCCAGTGGGGTTCGTCTATTTCAGGGACGCGCCCCTGCCCACGCGAGCCTTGGTTTTCTCCATGTACCTTTATTTCCGGAGGAAGCTTTGTCCCTACCTTTAGTCCTAGTTCTTGACCTTGTAATAATCCTTATCCCTTTTATTTTCCCGATTTCCCTAACCCTCCCCTTAGAGTAAACATATAAACTATAATACGGTACAGATAACATATAACCTATTTACAGGTAGTTAAGAAAAAATAAGTATAATTATTACAATAATTATAATATCAAGTAAATAAATAATTTGGGAAAATATTCTAACCAAAAAGGTTAACTGTTATTTTGTGGTACCTGCTATGTTAGGTTATGAGTACGGTATATTGGTATTAAGAATGTGATTGTGGAGGAATAAAGAGAGATTAGAACCAATGATGTAAGGTTTGTAAAACTTACTGAAATATTAAGAAAAACTGAAACATTTAATCACGTAGAATCATTTTGAAAATGGTAATTAAAGTCATGGAAATTGTAATTTTACATATTGATGCATTAACTTCATAAAATAAAAATGTAAGAGACAAGTATGTTATCTAAAAGATTTATAAAATTTGAAAAGTGTAATAAGCAGATATGTCAGTATAGGTTGCAACCAAAGTGTTTAGTCTATGATTGCTGAAACGGAGAATGTTTATAACTGTTGTTTATGAAAACAAGTCTGGCACACAACTGTGTTCATGTAAACAGTAAACAGGTGTGTTGTAGTGGTATGTTGTAACTAATGCCTACAGACATACTTGGTGACCATAACAAAATCCTATTGTGACACAAAATAATTAAAGAAAATTTTTTTGTTAAAATAATAATGAGGTAATAGAGTGTGTGGCTGGGAGGTGACGCAAAGGAGTCACGAATTTAAAATTTTATGACGTAAAA
Source organism: Magicicada septendecula (assembly GCA_034769895.1). Taxonomy (NCBI): domain Eukaryota; kingdom Metazoa; phylum Arthropoda; class Insecta; order Hemiptera; family Cicadidae; genus Magicicada; species Magicicada septendecula. The sequence continues at coordinate 494,141,763 of CM068368.1, forward strand.
GTTTTTGCTTATTCAAGGTTTAATCCAATCAAAAATGCTTGTGCTCTGTCCACATAATTATATGCTCAGACTCGTAAATTAAGGTGTTCATGCTATAATTTTAAGTGTATTATTTTATTGTTGTCTATTAGATAAGAATATGTAATTTTATTATGTGTGTATGTGTTTAAGCCAATAAGTAAATCGTCTGGCAGGTTAACATAAGCATCAGAATCAGAGAAAGGGGAAACAATGAGGTGAGAAGTGGGAATAAATAAAAATAAATATGTATCTTCCATGTAATTTGTTCAATTTTAAGATGTAGTTTCATTGTGTTTTTATTATGTTAGGATATCAGCTGATCAACAATACCATGTCACTGGTATATTGGTTTGTAAATGTTACAAGTAATTAATGTTTAACGTATTACAGATATTTTGAAGCAAAGACAAAAAGAATATGAGAAATAAAATAACAATAATTTATGCAAATTAATAAAAGATAATTCATGGGTGATAAATGTTGTGGGACATGTAGACCTGTCCGAATTGAATTAAAAGTTGAATGTGAAATGATGTAATGTTGTTTTTGAGTTAATGTAATGTAACAGAATTTTGTGAAATATAGATGCTGACACAGTAGTAATGGAGAAATTGTATAGTTTTGAATGATATATTTATGTTTATAATTAATGAGATTATTTTGTTGTATTTGTAGTAATGTAATGAGATTGAGATTTTTGGGGATGGCAATTTTGTATTAGAGGGTAGTGTAATGTAGGAGTCCGCAACAAGGGTTGGGACGGGATAGGAATAGATTTTAGTGGGGAAGGGGCCGCCTTAGGTAGAATCCGGGCCGCCAGATAAGGGAATTGAGTTTTTTGGGGGCGGGGAAACACGTATCCTATATACAAAGGGTTAGAGAGTATTTTATATGTAGAGCAGGTAGCGATTTGTGTTAAATGATAAGTTGGGGTTTAGAGTGTCCTGATTAGTAGATATTTTTGATAGAGATGGGTGTCATGTTAGTTGAAGTTGATTAATAGTAGAGTCAGAGGGAGAAAGTTTATATATGTATAGAAATCTAATACAGAAAAACGAGAATGAATAATTTACATCACCCACAGTAGATTAAAGTAAGATTGTTGAAAAGAAAGAGAGATTCATGATAAAGAATATACAATTGTTTATTTTTTTTCACCAGTGACAAAATTTTGATAGAATTGAGAATGATGTAAAGTCAAGAATTGTTTGTTTTAAATAATTTAAATGTCAATCTGTTTATTATCCATATTAATATTTTGTTTGTTTTAAATATTTTGTGTTATTACGTTTTGTATTTCAAGTTAGAATATTACAGATGTTTAATGTAGGTGCCGAGAGTATACGCAACATATGTAGGTCAAGGGTTTTGGACTTGACCTAGTTACGATCAGCTGATGGGGTCATACACCTACTAAGCTTGTATAGTAGGAATCCAATTTTAATTTGTTTGTTTAATTAATTCAAACCAATATTTGAATAATTTTAATAAATGTTGTTTAATAAATAAATTTAATAAAATTTTTTTAATGAATAAATTTAAATTTTTTTTGAATTTTTAAATTTTGAAAATCTTAAATTTTTTTTTGGAAAAAAACAATTTTTTTTTCGCCTGCCAGCGAGTGAATATTTTTGAGTAATGATTATTTTCTTATGTGTGCATGAACCATGTTTCTTTTATTGTATTGCATTGTATTGGTAGAATATAAGTGGTTCTCATGTTAGAGTAAGGATGTGTTTATATTATTAGAAATGTCTAGGTTAAGTTATTTGAAACAAAAATTAGAAAAACAAGGAAGAGAATTTTTTGATAAAAGATTGTTTTTTTTTAATTTTGAATTTTTTAAATTTATAATAAATTTTAAAAGGAAGTTTTTATTTTTATGTGTTAGGGTAATATGTAATGTTAGTTTGTGTGAGCCCAGTATTTGCTAAAGGCAGCCCAGCTTGCAAAAAAGGGGAACCATATCGGCGGAGGAGCTGGGATAATTTTAGCCAGGGATTGAGGATTTTTGGGGGTAGCGTGTTAGAAGGCGAGGCGCGCTGTGGTGTGAGTCTGATCGATTTCTCGGTGTTGGGATCTCTTACGGAGAAGTCCAGTGATCTTGTTCAGATGAGTCCATAGTCGCTGAGCCAGGGGAGTCGTGTACCCATGAGATTAAGAACTAGGGGGTTGTTGGCACCAGTTCCTCACCGGTCCTCTTCGGGGTTTATCGATGAGATTTCTTCTGTTGCGAACAGCAGAATTCTCATCGAGGGGGTATTGTAATGGGTCAAATTAGAAGGTTTTTTATCTTTTATTAATCTTGGTTTTGATTTTGTTAAAAGGGTACAATTCACTTCATATATGGGAGCTACCACAGTTTAATTTTATATTAACATAGATCACCCAGTCAATCACTTTTAAATTGCCAGACTTCACCTGTAAGGAGCCTCCAGTACAGCAATGCAACATACACACAGTCAGTCAAAACAATTGCCAGACGCATTGCACAATCACATAGCAGCAGCCTTGTGACACAGTCTACAGTGTGTCATCAGTGTGTGCAGTTTGGTATCAGAGAGTAAGCAGCAGCAGACAATAGAATTGTGAATTTAAAACAGGGGCCTCGGGTTTACAAGATAGGCCGTTAAAACAAATTTGGCCTATCTTAGAAAGTGTGAAACAGTCATTAAAAAGTAACAGTGTACAAACAAAAAGTTTGCAGCAGTTCGTCACTGATCGTGTCTGGTCAGACACCGCCCTAAAGGGGCTCTTCAGATTTTTCCACGTTTCAGTCTTAAAACTCTATTTTGTGAACTATTATGCAGCAGTGAAACCAATAGTTATCAATTAGCAACAACCGTGAAATCCGGAACTCATCACAAAGTCAAAAATGAGAAAAACGAACAGTGCGAACTAAAACCGCGTGCCGGCTGGGGAGGGGTATTTTTATATTATTAGATTCAACGTGTTAAAGGTTTGTTAATAATGTGAGAGTGTGTGATGCAGGCTGGGCTCTCTTGTAAGTAATAGAAAATAAGAATAGACGTAATGATTACGCAATCTGTAAAATCATAATATTTTAAAGTGTGCAAAATCTATATTTGGAGGAAAAGTAAAAAATTCAAATCTGTCAAATAATTTTAAAATAAAAATTAAAAGTTGAATTCTCTTCTAACATGAGTTGTGTCAGTACTTTGCATAACCCATAGACCATGTTTGTATCTAGGTACATGTGAACGAATCCTGTGACCCTGTAAGTTTTCGTAACGGTAAGTAACAAGTAATTGGAAATATAATAATAATAATAATAATAATAATAATAATAATAATAATAAAAATATATGTGATTGATCGGAGAGTCACAGGACGTCTTCCCCCTCCATTGTTTCCGGCATGCACATAGTTGACTCTGCGATACGGTCGATTTTGTTGACTGTAATTATTGTTCGGGTTCTGATTATGATTATTGTTATAACCTTGGTTATTCGCCTGTTCGGCGGATAGGTTGGGCCATTCTCCCAGTTATTGAAGTTATTGGTGCCGCTTGGTCAGTTGTTATTGTTGTTGTTATTGTTTGGGTTTGGCCGAAAAAACTGTCCTCTGTTGTCATTGTTGTCATTACGGTTATTGAAGTTCGGGCGGTAATTCCCACGACTATTATTATTATTAGCCTGGTTTACTGGGTCGTTATACCGGTCGTTCCCTTGACGACTCCTACGGTAGTATCCCTCATGTTCGTAACCTTCAAGTAACGCTGCCATCACTTGTATTATCTTTACCTGTCCGCTAAGTCTGGCCCTTGCGATACCTCCTTCATAATGGAATGCTAATTTGGTTACAAGGCTTTCTTCGGGGATCCGTGGCTCCAAGTTTCTCGCTAGACAAACCATTCCGAGAAAGTAGGCCGTCAGGGTCGATCCTCTGCTCGCTTCGTACCTACCGTAGCATATATTGTCCCGTACGATATTTTGGGTACTTTCGACCAATACTTTGATTTGAACAACTCCTTGAACTCGGCGTAGCTCTGAATATCATGCCGTGTTGCTGTCCACCAATTGTCATTCACTTCTTTGAAGTATTCGTCAATTTGTCCTCTTATGATCGGCCATCTGGTCTCCCGGTTCCTGCTCAAGATCTCATCTACTCGGGCAAGAAATTCCATAGGGTTTCATTTATACGCCCTAAAATTCATTGCTTCCCGATTGTCGGCGTGTTGGAACTGCGGCACTACTGTTGGTCGGCCCCCGATGTTTTCAATTCTTGGGATTTCTCGGCATTGTATATCTTCGATCCGCTCATAATTATTGTTGACTCGTGTTTGTATTGTGTTCACGGTCATCTCGATACCTGTGCACCGCTCTTCAGTGTTCGTCTTCAGCCGATTCACTTCTTCCGTTTTCTGCTGTATCGCCGCGATCTGGACTTGATTGGCTTCCTCCAAGTTGTTCACTCGAACGTTAATATCCTCTTTGGTTTGTTGCAGTTTGTTACTGGTCTGCTTCCATTTCTCATTTATCTCGAATATTTCTTTTTTGACTTCTGTCATCTCCTCCTCGATTTTTTCGTTCAGGGCTTCCATGTTTCTTTGGCTATCTTGTTTCAGCTCATCTATTTTTTCTTCCATCTTCTTGCTGTTGTCGTCTATTTTTTTGTTTAACGATTCATTATTTTTCTGACTATCTGCTTTTAATTTCTCCTTCAATGATTCCATATTCTTTTGGCTATTTTCTTCCATTCTTTTACTTGAGGTTTCCATGGTTTTATTATTACCTTCCATAATCATTCGCATCATTTCCTGGTAATTCACGTCCCCTGTTTGTGTGGGTTTAGTAGGGTCCATGGGAGGTAGTATTGCTTCGACGTCTTCCACCGGCGTCGCCTCCTTTTTGTCCATGTTTATTTTTAGATCCGCGTCCGCCGCGTGTTTCTTGGATGTCGATCTCTTCTGGTACATGTTTTATTCTTCTCGTACTGCAGCTGCTTGCTCAAAATTAGGTAAAACTGAGTTTATTGTGTTTTATTTATTATTAGTTCTGACCTAATTTAAGCCTCTTACGTTGTGCGCCAATTTGTAACGTAACCGTTTACAGGGTGTTAATGACCGTTTATTTTGTTTTAAAATTTCAATAAATTTTAGTTTAGTTTATTATTTTTATTGATTTATTTAATTCAATTCAATCCAACATTGAATCCAATGTAAATAAATCCGATGAATGCACTGGAAGTTAGTTAGCGAAGTGTTTTCAACTTCGGTTAATTTATTTTAAGTTGTTATTCTTCCGTCGACTAGGCGAAATGGTGACGTAGATTCCTCGCTGAAAGTGAGTTGTTTGTTTTATAAAATTTGTCACAGGGTGGTAAAACTGATTTACAATATCAGTGTATGGTTAGAATGCTTTTTGGTTAAAATAAGTTAATTCATATGTGGGTTCTTTTAGCTTGCAGAATATGAAATTATTCAATAGAACTCTTATTCTACCGTTATTAGGCAGTTTGAAGAAGATTACAATTCAATCATCTCTTAATAATTAACATTCAAAATTATAACCATGCCTGCTTTGGACATTTTAGGTTAACAAAATTATTAGTCAATCGACAATAAATGATTTAAAGAACATTTGTTAACGTTAAAATAACTCTTGATAAAACATTTAAAATGTGAACAATAAAATAATATTTTGAAACAGTGTTGTTGAATGGAACATCTGAATCATCATTTGACTCTACAAAAAGGTAACTGTATAGTTGTAAGTATTTATGTAGCTTGACAACCTTAGTTTCTTATTCATAATAGACATAAACATTTACATAATAATAGTAGTAGACTCTTCCTAAATTACAAAACATAAATAGCATTGGAAGTTTTCATTAACTTTCGTTAATTGTTTCATACAGTTGACAATTCTCAATCGTTTATGAATGCTTGTTGGTTTGATCTATGTTTAGTAAACAACAACTTTAGTCGGGTGTGGTTGTATCACTCTAAGTATTTATACATAATAAATGATTGATTGTTTGCAAAATTCTTAAAAAATAGAATATTCAAATTAAGTTGAGGATTGTCATTAGTCCTGTTGATTGAATAATATTCATAATGCACCTTAATCTACATACTTTATTTACACACATTATTAGAATGTGGTTTGATTATATAGTTTTTCAAATTCTTAATTAATATTGAAAAAATCACTACTCCCTTTTTATAAATTAAATCCCGCAATTGCTATGGATTATACACTTTGCAATCCTTATGTACGCACTCTTACACTTAAAACACCTTCAATACCAGTGTAGTTATGTTGGCACAAATTGAGGTTATGTTGCTTTGTTTACAACGGTGACGCGCACAAATTATGTGAACAGCTGTTTCTTAGCAGTGTCGAGTAGCCGTCTGCCTTCCTCTGAAGTTGATGATAAAGTCTCTCGAAAAAGCATCTCTCTTTGCCGTTCCATCTTGTGATCGTTGTAAATTTGGGTAATTTCTTGGGTCTGGTTGGTTGACGCTCTTCAATTTGATGCACATACCCCCTCCACGCAATATTTTAATTGTTGTTATTAGCGTGGGGTGGCTGGTTTGGAGATTATAAACATTTGCTCGATTTGACACGAATTGTAATAACTTTCTTATTATGCCATAGATTTAAAATCTAAGCTTATCACTGTATTGGTAATACTTGGCTCTTTATTTTGAGTCCACTCATGGTGTGCTTATGTTCATTATTAAGGGAGTTAATGTTTGAGATTATCATATTACACTATTCACTATTAATTGTATTTATTCTTAAATTAAAACTATTTAATTGCAATCATACCTCCTTGTGGGCATGCCTTCCAAGTCCTCCCACACTTCTCACTTATTTGTTACTTATATCTAATGACAAAATATAGTGCTTATGCTATCCATTGCCTATGAGTCTATCAATTGTATTTACAAATTATTTATAATAAAAGGTATCTGGGTAACTTCTGTATTACCCCAGTTGTAAACATTAAGTTGTTACAACTACTGTTAGTCTTTGTTTGTCTGGAATGTATTGTTATTCCTTGGTATTTTTGTCATTAATATGACTGATGTTATATTACTGATGTAAGGTAAAACTTTACGTTTTTGCTTATAAAAAACTTTGTGTTCCGAGTCGTCAATATTATAGTGATATTTAATTAATATGACCTCTATATGGCACTATGAGGTGTACATTTATTTTCACTCTTATTTGGGATTCTATTGTCTTTTCAGACTATTATTTTGTTTGGATAGTTTACTAGTAGTAGTACATTGATAGTTAGTCTTGTTTTTTTTAATACAATAGTCTTTTCCTTAGTGTATAGCATTGGATAATAGTAATTACATCTGGTGTCACATGACAGGTGTGCTTAATTATTCTTATTACACATTATGCCCTTGCTTATAATACTCTTATGCTATTATAATAGTGGTATTATATCTTACTTATGACATAGGTATTCTTCTGTTATTTCTGTTTAGCATTACAATGTGGTTTTGTTTATGTTTCACATAGTGAATCTCATTTTGGCTGGTTTTGTTGACTTTCTTTACTTAAATTCTTATATAAAAATTACTCTTGGTATCTTATATTGGTATTGGTGGAAACCTTATTACTTCTACTTGATTTGGGGTACAAAATATTTTAGTTTAGGTGTTTGACCTACTATTAAATATGAAGTTAGGTGGAAAATACCTGTATTTAGGTTATGTGGTTATATTATTTGTAGCAACAATGGGTGTATTAAGTTGATACAGATTTACATCTTTTAACCTTGTTTATTCAAGTCTAATGTTATTAATGACAACTGGTAATTCATTATCTATTTCCTTTTTCTATCTTACATGATTTTTTGATTACTTGACTAACAATTATCATAATTATGAGACAATTCTAATTCTCCTTACATTACATTGATGCTGTGCATAACATGTCATTATGCTTTTATTTACAGCTTCTTTTATGTTAACATTATTGTTACTTTCATTCTTTGTCTAATATAGGATGTCCTTGTCATTTCCAATATTATTAGTTGTATATACTGTCATCTAAGTTAGTCTGTTATTGTCCATTTTTTCAATCTGTAAGTTCTTCAGTTATTATTTATATGGGTAAGATGTTAATCTATAGTTGACTGGCTCTTGGAATCTATATCTTATGGCATGGTTGTTAGGTGTCTTTCTCGTAGTATGTTTCTTCCTTGTTTTCATTGGTTCCTTACTGACCGAAACTATTGGGTTGTTGGTTCCTGTGGTACAATCATTGTTTGCTGTATCTTCTTTCTTCTTATAATGTTATTATATTTGTTATTTACCATTACTTTTTATTAACTCTTGTGTTGTGAGTTTATTCTTCTTGATGATTTGCTCATGTAGTTTCATTCTTGGCATTTTAGATTAAACACTTGGCGTGTCTTGTTGACTCAATTATTATGACATGTGTTAATATTTTGGTTACTTAAATATTGGGCTTATATGTCTTGTTACAACTGTTTATTTGCATTTTGGTAATAATGATTGCATGGCCCGTGCAGTGTCGCGTTGCATACATAGCCAAAGTGAGAATTAAATAAATACTGAAAAATATGTTAATAAATTGAAGTAATCTTCAGAATTGAAATAGTTACCTAGCCGTGGCGTTAAGAAGGGTGTTGTCCAGTCAGAGTTTAACAGTTAACTAACTTGAACTGCGAGCGAGCGTATTGAGACACGCTGGTAGCAATTTAGCGGGGGGATGACGTCACTGCACGAACCAGCTGTTTACATATGCAATTATTAAAGGTACAAAGTTTAACACCCTGTGTGTGGCTTTCTTGTGTATAGGGCTTTGTTGCTGAATTAACTAATTTAATTTCTGTACAATGAGATGGCATGTAGTACATAAGAGTTATCACTATAGAATATAGTGTGTGGAGCACTTGTTATTAGTTTTTATACATCTGAATTTGTATTAATTTACTTAACATTTTGCTTGATATATTTTCTTTGCATTGATTGTTTCAGTACATTGTTTAAAGTGGAATCGTATAAACAACAGGAGACTGCCAGTTTCTGTACAAATGGTGTTGATTTTGTCATCACTGCGAACAGAATGATACTTCTAGATACACAGCCAATGTTGTCTGGTGACATCATGGAAAAAATTACTCAAGAAACAAAAAAAATCTTGCCACCATGCAGTGTAGACATAGCAACAGATAACGTTATGGAAGTACAGTCATTGCAGATCTCTGCATTCATTTTGTCTGTCTGTCATGTTGTGCTTATTGTTCAAGACTGGTTTTTTGATCCAAACATTCTCAGGTACTTTATGTTTTCTGTTAATACATAGGTTGTTACAATTTCGGAGGTGAGACTAGTCATGTCAGATATGCATGAGGGGTTTTGTTGGAAGGTTGAATGTAAGTCACGGCAGCTGGAACTCAGTTCACATTAATTCTAACCAAATTCTCAGTTTTCCATCTCCCAGTACTGGTTTACTGTTTAACTCAGAACCACATGACAGTTCTCATCTCTTGATTTGTACCTCCATTCAGTCAGTATTATGCACCCATTTATGAACTTTTTTCACATTGTTGTCTCAGTCATTATCACAAAGCCTACATTTTGCCTGCATAGGCATGAAATATAATCACAAAACATGTTTGTTGAAGGCACATAAATGATAAATTTTTAAAGGGGAAGAACAAAACTAAAAGTTTGTATTACATTAAAAAGTTGTATTTTCTTGTTGCTTATTATACATAAATATACATTTAAATAATGGTTTAAGAATTTAAAAATGAAAGTCATTGTTGTTCTTTGGATGATGAAAAATATTTGCACCAGAGCTGATTATAAAGTACTTCAGAGAAGGTGGACATCAAGGGGTTTACTTCTATTAAAAAAAAAAAAACTTTTCAGCAGTAATGTGGAAATTACAAAGGGAATCCCATAACTGGAAGTTACTCAGTACACAGCTTTGAAAGCTAAAAATGAAATAAATTAAATCTAATTGATAAAAAAGGCTTTAAGACATTATGAGGAAAGGAAGGTTAATACATGATGAATGATGAAATTTTTCAGTCACATGATGTGGTTTGGCCATAATGAGAAATTTGTATGAGCTTCTTAAATGAGTAATAATTTGCACAGGTTTCTTCCCTGTACAGACACTTGTTACCTGCACTATATCACACACACAAACACACACACACACACGTGCTCATTCATTCAGTCACAAGATGTGTCCATAAAATTCCTCTTGAATTCCTCGTAAAACTCTTGAGTTATTACTTGAGTTATTATTCAAGTATAATATACTGTACGACACCGCGTTGAGATATTGAGATAACAGGAATCAGTTGCCGTTAATGCGCGGTGAGTCGCTGTGCAGTGTACACTGTTCGCCCGATGCGCGTATTCAAGTTACTAATTAATATAATTCGTTTTTTAATAATCCGTTGTTTGTGGTCATCATGACATGGTTTTTAACGTTTGACAAACATATCTGATATGTGCTATAAATTTTATGCTTGACAATGGGACAAGAGTCTTGAAACATGTCGTAATAAGAAGAGACATCAAATACGAGAAGTCACAGACGGTTAGTATAATATATTTTTCATATATTTAACGGAAACGTGGCTTGGTACTAAAATAGGTTTATTCCTACTATAATATGATTATAATTCTCATTCAGGTCGACTGCCAACATCCAAAACTGATGAAATTGTTGCAGAAGTTATGGAAATTGTTCATTCTATCATTTTAATGTTTACAAGGTAGGCAAGGAATTGAGCATTTCAAAACTGTCTGTCCTAATATTATTACACAAAATCTGTGCATGAGTTGCATTATAACCAAATTTTTGCCTCAGCTTTTGACTGATGGCCAAAATCAGATTCAAGTCTATGTTAGCTTCTAAATCAAGCTACTGAGCATGAGAACTTTTAACATCACTACTAGACATGAGACGTAGGTGTGTGATATTGAAACAAAAGCTTCTCAGTCATCACAGTGGGTGCCAAAAGAATCCCCACAACTGAGAAAAGCAAGACAAGTGCAATCAAACATTAGTCATGATAACAGCTTCTTCTTTTCTAAGAACATTGTTCGCCATGAATTTCTTCCCCAAGGCATGGCAGTGAACGAATGTTATCTTGAACTAATGAAACATTTTTGTGAGGCTGTCAGAAAAGTCCAGTGTGTAGAGGTCAAACTGATGGATGCTCCATGGCGACAATCCGCCCACATCACATTGCTATTAATCCATCAGGTTTTGTAGTGGGGTCAGTCTACCTGAAAAAATAAAAATAAGGGAACTGAGAGCAAACAGCAATTTTTTTTTTGAATAGGTTCTATTTGTCTAGTAGATTAAGGGAAAAATATTTTTTTCGTCCAAAGGTGACTGGAAGTCCCCTTTTTTTGGGCCTTTTATGAAAAAACGGACTTTTTTAACATTTTTGATTACACTAATGAATATATTTCTAGTTCTAGATGTTAGAAAAAAACAAAAAAAATACAGCACTTTCAGCATACTATACCCTTTAAATCTAGCCAGGTTAGAACTTGGTACCTTGCATACATAACCTAAAAAAATTTAAAACTTGATGTAAGGTGAAGTTTCGTTTTTTTTGTTATATCTTCGGTGCTAGTGGATCGATTTAGTTAAAAGTTTGGGAAAATGTTGGTAGAAATAAGTCGAATGCACGAGCAAAATGTCAAGATGAAATATTTATTAGAACGGCCACGAGAGACACTCAGAGTTTTATTTTCGAAGCTTGACCAATTACGAGCAACGCTATGTAGAGAGATGAAATCTGCGGGAGGTTGTAAGGATTTTTATGCACTTTCAGAACTTGATTTAAAAAAAAAAAAATTATATGTTTTGTTTTAATTTTTTTAACTGTTTTTTTTCACTATAACATTTTTTCGTAAGTAATTATGTTTTTTCTTACCTTAGTGTTATTTTTTATATTTACGACAAAAAATTAAAAAGAATGCAAAAAAAATCATTATTCACAATTACGACCACACACACACACACACACACACACACACACACACATATATTTGTTTCTTCTGCAAGTAGTATAAATTCGTATATTCTTTTTAAATCAAAAACATCACAAATTATATAATTACTGCAAGAAACATCGAGTTACTTATATAGAAAATTATATATATATAGTAACAAATCTTTGTGTAGCTCCCATGTTATTTTGCCACACGTTGGATGCGTCAATTTATAACAACTCCGCTGTCCGTCTGTTTCTGCAAGAGTGTAAACGTGTCAGAGTGTAATTTGTGTAATGTGTCTTACCAATCCGTCGTCGCTCGGTAACGTACTTTACGTTGATTGAGTCCGTCATGAACGTACGAATAACCAGGTATCGCAGTCCTTACCTGAGGTTCACTAGGGGTGTATAAATCCCGGGTGGCGCCAAATTGTTTATTTTAAACAATTAAAATATTTAGTATTATCGGCGAGTCCGCTCAGGCGGTGGGGAGAATTCAAACTTGTTCCCGCCGCTTATCGATTTTTACAATCAAGCCAGCAGTTTGCTGTGTTTACTGCTTGAGTGCTTACCGCCAATTCATAGCTGTTCGCTACAATGTACAACATTTATAATACACTTTCCTAATGAAAATAAAACACATTGGTTACACACAGTATTGGTTTATTAGTGAATGGTTATTACTTATTCAGTGACACAGGTTATATTTGGTTTGTTATATTATTTTGCCCCGGCAATTAATCTAAGACAATTTTCTCTGGGTTTTGACGTATCGATTCAGAACGTAACAGATAAATCAATAATGGCGTCTACCGTAGTAGTATACAAATATTTTCGTTCGATCATCTGGATTCTTGAGATTACGATAAAAGGATTAGATGCAATTACAATAATAAAAATACACAACCTTACATTATTTCTACTTAAATAACCTAAAGTGTAGCTATAATATGTTTTTTGGAGTGTAGTAAAAGTGTTTCAAAGGTTTGTAAACTCACAATAGGTTAATTTTATAAGTTGACAAATTTTCAGTGTCTTAGTTTTTTATTTAATCTTTGAAAGAGAATAAATTCAGTTTAGTGATATTTCATAGTATAGTGAGAAATATTTAAAGTGCATTTTTTTCGGAAATTTGGGTAATTTAAATGATACTTAACAACTTAGTAGACTGGGGGTAAGCAGTTGGTCTGGTAAAAAGGACTGGAGCTGTAATCGTATTCAGTTTTCAATTGTTTTTGCTTCTGGCATCTTTTTCAATTTAATCGGCGTAATTTATTCACTTCTTTTGGATTTAAATGGTCTTCGACATCAGTTAATTGGTTTCAGTCATCGTCTGCTTCCTTCTCGTTCATTTGTGGTAATTTGGTTTACTTTTATAGCATTTTACATTAAATATTTGGTTGTTCATTTTTGGCTTCTGTTTTCCAAGAGCGTCACTTTACGAGTAACGATATTCAACGGTATTTCCGTACCTAACGGCAGTTGCTATGGTTACTATATAAATCTGATTGGTTAATCTTACTATAAATCCATTGTTATCAAAATTTGAATTTTTTTCAAAATCCTTGTATATCTTCTGATTGCTTTCATTCCGTTATCTTCATTCCTAAGTATTAATTATTATCACTGTTGTTTGTATTTTCTTCCAAAGATTATTTTGGTATCCCACAAGATTGGGTTATTTCATGTGTTATAATTTTACAATTATTTTAATATTTCCTAATTACATTTCTCTTTTAATTTAAATCCTTATTCTAATATTTTGCCTTTAATAAGATTTACAATTTATCCTTGGTTGATTATTCACCTTGGATTTGTTAATTACTTGGTTATTTTCATACAATTTGTATTTGTTGGTGTTTGACAGTTAGGCATTTCTCAAGCCTAAGTAGCCATTACTGATTTTTACTTATTTCATATACATTACATCTCACTTTAGCCTAGAGCTTTATTTTGTTCTTATAACTGGTTTTGTTACCTATTGATGTGTTTTGGTTCTGTTTTTGTGTTATTTGTATGTTACTACTATTTTATACGTCATGTATTGCTAATTATTTACTAACTGGTTTTCTCGTTTTCTAAGTCATACATTGCTTTACTTTCTTACTTATTTACTCCACTAATGTCAACAATATGGCTATTAATTACTATTTTTTTATCACATAAAATACAACATTTAGGTCTATGGTTGGTATAATTACCCCAGCTATATCCTATTCATAAGTTTGCTTAAACAATTATTTAACACTTAGTATGTAATATTGGTGTACAATTCATTACCTTTTATTTTATTTTTTTGGGTGATAAACAACCTCACCTCTTTTGAACTTACTTCAATAATCATCCCTTATAACATGGGTTTTAAATTATTGATTGTTTTAAACTTCTTATTTTATAAATACTCTTTGCCTTCACTCCATGGTAACACTATCTGATTACTCTTTCATGGGGTTCTCACCTTTAAATTCTATTATATACTTTTAAACTTTACAATAAGATTCTTTTCTAATCAATACAGTTAACATCACTCTTCAGTGTTCATTACTACTTAATTAATGGTTTATTTTAAATACTATTCTTAACACCTTTCTTAAATATTATTATTGTTCACTATTAAACCTTTAGTGTTTGTTACTTTTTTACTAAGTGTTTATCTTAGCTTTCACTATTTTTCCTATTGCTATCATTGACAATATTTTTATTTACTCATCACTTTCACTTTTAAATTATCTTGTGTTTATTATAATTTATTTAGTGTTTTGTCTCTATCATTTTACTTTAGAGTTTTTTCACTTTCACTATGGGCACTTCTTAAACTTTTTATTTAAGTGTTTATTAGTGGGTAATCCCTATCATTACTTTTATTTGTCACTTAGTTATTTTCAGTTTATTTCTCACTATCTCAATATCTCTCTCTTTCTTTACACGTATTATTTATACTTATTAAGTTCATGTCTTTCTCTATTTCTGACTTACATATACTTCTAATTCTTTGGCTAGTGTATTTTTATTTATCGGGTTTTATCAATGATTAATTACATTTGTCACTCATTCAATACTAACGTTTATCTTTTATATTGGTTCTTTACCGGTTTTGTTTCCTTTATTATATTTGATTGTATTATTTCTCCCTTCTCTATTCTCTACTACTTGTCTGTGTTTTCTCGCCTTGTTTCATTTTATTTCCTTTATAGTTGGTTTGTTCCCTTTTTATTTTCATTTTTCTTCTCCTTCACTTCTCATCTTGTTTCCTTTTATTTTGGTTCTTATCTGACCAATCTCTGGGGTTGGGTCAAAGTCGTTTGTCTGTCAGTCTAGTCTGTGAGTTTCTTTAATAATCACTTTTAGTTTATCATTCTTCCTCCTTCTTTCTTAATTACATTTTATATTTTTATTCTCTTCATTATTTATTTATTAAAATATATTACTTTTTAGCATTTCTTACATACTTATAGTTATCAAATATGATCTGAATTTGGCGATGTTATATAATGCCCTTCCACCAAAATTGATCATTTTATAAAACGTGATTCTAAGTTTGATGAAATTATCAATTGTATTGTATAATTTTCTTCATAAATTCTCCTGCTTCTTGTTCAGTTTTATGTTTAATTTGTTGCTAAACAAACTTAATTGAAATAAATAAATAAATAAAATACTGCCAGAACCTACCTGCGATCTTTTTGCTTACTTACCTTTCATATAAAAAACAGCCATCAGAAGTCCAGAGTCGCCACGATGCTTTAGGCTTTACATCGAAACCTTTACACTCTACCTTAATAAAACAAAAGGGACAATTTTGGAATCTGAATACCCCCCAATAATTCAGAAGATACCCGGGAACGTTAGACGAATTTTTCAGACAGAACACTAGGCAGGGGTAACGACGAAATTACTACAACTAACACATTGTTATAGAAAAATGAACCTTTTAATTTATTCTATCATTAATTTTTTTTTCTTTATATTTATAATTTTTAATAATTCTATTCCAATAATTTTTTATAGACTACTACTAAATCTTTCTAGGTGAACCAGTACTTTTTATAACCCACACACACACACACTCACTCAATTTACATTTATTTCTGATAACTTCCTATTTAATTAACGAGCTCATTATGAATTATAATGTTTTGGCCAAATGAATCTGTCTTTACACTTGTTACCTATTTGCGTAATATCCAAATGTTGTACACGATATTGTCCGGAACTGTTTTCACTAATCACTCTCCACTCCGACCAAAGTTTATCGTTACCTTACGTCATTTACTCGTCACTTTATTATTTAATACTGTTTGTACATTTTATAATACTTGGTAGGCCTACTTTTATATTTTTTCGGCCTACCAAGAACTCGTCCGAGGCTATGGTTGTTAGACGACTGTACAGGTTGAAGGCTTGTAGAGAACTGCCCCGTGACGACTGACTGTGTGTGTGTGTTGGTTGCCTAACCGCCCAGGTGTTAGCCATCGCCGTCAACGTATTGTGTATTACTTTTAGGAATGTAAGTACGTGCCGTTTTTTGTGTGAACGTTGGCTGAGGTGTGCGCCCTTACACATTCCCAGACGCTTTAATAGCTTTTGTGCCTCATACGGCTGGCTACGCATGAACAACAAGGTGTTCCAAAAGTCGAAATTTCGTGATCAAAACGTTCAGCTTGGGTTGGTTACAAATTTTTTTTTACAATTATTTGGAAATTAAACTAAACCTCTTGGTTTGTACCGTTACAATACCCCCCCCCCAATGAGAGATCTTCTGCTGGAACAGAAGAACTCTCATTGCTAAACCCCGAAGCGGATCGGTGAGGATATGGTGCCAACAACCCCCCTTTACTTTCTTAACACATCATGGGTAAACTACCCCCCTAGCTCGGCGACCATGGCTGCACCTGTACGAGATTACTGGACTTCTCTGTTCGAGATCCCAACACCATAAACTCAGACAGATACGCACCATAATCCACCCAACCTTCTAACATTCTGTCCAAAATCAAAACCCTGGCCTTATACCATACCAAATCCTCAACCGATATGTTCCCCCTTATCATGCATACTGGGTTGCCTTTAGCAAGTACTGGGTGCGTACACACACTCAGATTATTCTATGATAAACAGATTCCATATTTAAAATTTATAAAATGTTTTATCTTCCAACTTTTTATTTCTTTTCTCCAATTGACGCTGTTTTTTTTCCAAATCAAAAAATAAAACAAACAAATTAAATTTTAATCATTTAACTTTTTGTTCAAAAATGACTAAGTCCCATATCAAGGGTCCCTTAATTTACTCATTTCTTTCTATTTAATTTCAAAATCTTCAAATCTTTTGAGTTCATCACTGTTCTTAATCGTCTAATAACAAAATAAACTGAACACCTTCCTAAATCATAAATTCCCTTACCTATTACCTGTAATAGTAACTAAATTGCATTGGTTTACAACACATATACTATAAACAATATGAAGCAATTAATACATTAAAGATATACATAATTAGCAATATATATTGGCTATGAAACACAATCTGTACTTCAATCAAGAATTTTTTTTTTAACATATAATAATTTGTTATTAAAACACTATTCTGATCATTAAAGAAAATTATCAAAGAAAATACAACTGGGATTTATATTGATTATTAAAAGAATATAGGAATTAGTCATATGGACCATGATACAATCCATCAGCTGATCCCTCTAGGTCGGGTGAATGATCTTGCTCTGAATATCTTTCAAACAATTCTACTGTGTAAAAGACATAACTTATGCTTACAGTCCTTACCCTCTAACATGATAAAATAATAACACAATAAAACATAAGAAACACAATATGATAAACATTTACTGTACCCATTTCTCAAATCAAAATAAAATTATTTAATTAGCTCAGTAGCGAGTCACCATCATTAAGTTACAAAAAATTTGTTAATTTAATTTGTTACTCCCCTGAGTAACCCCCCTGCCACACACACTATGACCCCCCTGGACTGTGACGTCCAGTCGCGTCCACAAGGACTGAAGTTTTGGAGGAATTTTGTCATCTCCTTGTCCTTGCTTCTGCGTTACATATTTTAAAAAGGGTCAGATATCATAATATCTGATTTTACATATTTATAACCTTAGTGATGGGTCTATCACCTGTTTTACTGTTCCCACGCGAACAAGGTGATAGCCGCGGTTCCATAGTTCCGGGGATTTCCCCTAAGTGGCCCCCTGTTAATTTAAAATCTACACCAATTTCCAGGACAACCAACCATGGTCAGTTTTACAATTGCTGCCCACAGCTGGCGGTCGTCCAAAACCACGATTAGTGCTGGTAAGGCAGTAATCGCCCGAAAAGGCGGGGAAATCAACTTTCATTTCATGCATGTTCCACTTCATCTTATAACACACTGCACGGCAGCAAATCAACATCTAATATAATATTATATAAAAGTTGTGCAGTGTATATTACGCCAGTTTGGCCTCCGATGATGGTAATGTGCCTTGATGTTACCACCAACACTCATCGCTATCTGCAGTAGCACATGCCGTCACTGCAATAGCATAACTAATAGCTAAACTTAAACCCTTCTACTTTGCAGTTTCTACACGCCATAATTGATTTACCCTTCGATTAACACCAAACAACCCCCCAAAATCACTCTTTAACCTTGTATGATATAACATAATAAACATGAACAATATCATTGCTACATTTAACCAAGCAATTCACATTTAAATAATTTTTTTTTTTAAATTATCCACATTACAACTTGAACTTTCTAGTAACTCTTTTTATTTATACTCTGAATTATTTAACATTTATTGGACCATTAGATTCTCTCAAAAATTCAAATTTATAATTAACATTCATTTTGCATCATTTCAATAATATTTTACCTAAGTTAGCTTCTTTCAAACTCATTTAGTGCCATTATAAAACTCTTTTACTTTACTTCAAGGTCATTATCAAATTCATACTTACATATGGTCAATCACTCCATCTAATAAACACACGATTACTGTCATTAATTCCAAATATAAACAAGTCATCACCACAACATCCCGTACAATCATATGTACCTTCTGAAACATTTTAACAACCATATGATTCCACAACTAAATACATTTTACATTTATTCAGATACTGTTCATTCTCAAATATAAGCCATATAAAATCATTTAAATTCATTATCAAAATCTCTTTATACAACATTTTAAATTAATCAATTAATACATCTCAAGTTATTTAGTTCAATCAGTTATTTAAGCACAATTACTTTACTCCAAAACAATTACAATTCATTTATTACCTTCATAATTATTCTTGTTATTTATTTAGTCTGCCAAAATATTATTATTATTATTACATCAATTTCTACTACATACACATATTGTTTACATACCATACATTTCACAACACCAACATAATTAATTTCACTATTCATTTATTTACAATTTCTGGTCATTATTTTTCAGTTTACCACACTTCGTTTCATAATCTAGCCATGTCATTACCACAAACTAAAATATTTAAAATGTGCATTCATTGAGTTTATATTTACCCTCCATCATAATGTAATAGTCTTATATATTTGTAACACAAATCATTTTTATCGACACACATCACATTCGTATTATTACTGTAATAACCCATTAGATCTATGTCATTCATTATACCATTATAATTTATAGGATTGTCCCTATTTATTATTTCATAAACCCTGTCTGCATTTGTTATTTTTGTCCAGTCTCCGTTAGTAATTTTTGTTATTCCCATGTCATTTGTATCATCATATTCATTTACTATATCAATCACAACATCAGGTAAGTTTTCCTCATTTACAACATTATTATCAAAATAATCATCAATCTTCATTTCATAAGGTAAGCATTTCATATAGTTTATTTTCTCCCATCCTAACCTTTCTATCAACTCTTTATAACCTCTATCTGACTTAAATACTTGTATCTCCCCATCTACACACAACTCTCTCTCTAAATATCTCTCACCACAACGCCATATCACACTTTCTCTACCATCCCATACAGAGGGTACTGCTACATTAAAACCTCTCCTGATTTCTACAGGAACAATACAAAAATTCAAAAAATAATTATTAGTAGAACACTTATCTACCCAAAATCCTCGTGAAGACCTTTCTTCACCCCCCACAGCACCATGAAAAAATTCTACCCTCTGCCATCCCTCTACCTGTACACTCTCATCATACTCTCTCTCTAACTGATAAACATTTGTTTCTACCCCTTTACAACCCATTACTCTCTCACTCTCATGAACTATCTCACTAACTACTTCTATATCATCACTCTCCGATACCACATTTTCAATTACATTATCATTTTCAATATCATTGTTATCACTATTGCTTATTAATTCCTTATTCGAATTATCGTTATTACTCACCTTGTTAATTATTCCTTCACTAATTTTCGTTATATTACTACCACCACAAACACTTACTTGTTTTAATTCAACTTCTGTATTCTCCTTTAATTGATCTGTCTCGGGTTTCCGCAATAATTTATCCCACTTTTCAAAATGTTTATCCCACTTTTTGTCCATCTCGTCAAACCGTTTATTACAAAGGTTAAGTATGTCATTTAATGTATACTCTTTTTCTTCCACCCCTACACTATCGTTAGGCCTATTCACTGTCTTATTCTCTGCTCCTATTACTTCAACTATTTTACCTTTATTATTTGTCACCTCACTATCAATACTAATATCATCACTATGCTTTTTAATTTCGGCAAATATTCCCTCTTCTTGTTCTTCCATCCATGTCAAATTATTATCCAAATTACCCCACTCCTCGTCCGTCATTTTATCTACAATCCCTCTAAATTCGCCTTCCCATATATCCCACTCGAAAACAATATCCTTACCTTGTACTTCGCCCATGTTCAAAAATTATTTATATAACACCCTTTATATATAAAAAACCACTATTATTCTATAATTACACATATAAAATCAACACCTAACACAATTGTAAACACAATAACCCTACCAAAACATAACCTAATTTAACGTAATTATATACGTTATACAAATACATACAAACACGTCATTACCAATTCCTATTTTCTGTGCTTAAAATAGGTCTAATTCATATAATATTTATACGAACATCCTGGCAGCGAGTCGCCAGTTGTTGCTAAACAAACTTAATCAAAATAAATAAATAAAATAAAACTGCCAGAGACTTACCTGCGATCTTTTCGCTTACTTACCTTTTTTAAATTTCAATCAGAAGTCCAGAGTCGCCACGATGTTTTAGGCTTTACATCGAAACCTTTACACTTTACCTTAATAAAACAAAAGGGACAGTTTTGCAATCTGACTACCCCCCAATAATTCAGAAGATACCCGGGAACATTAGACGAATTTTTCAGCACAGAACACTAGGAAGGGGTAACGATGAAATAACTACAACTAACACATTGTTATAGAAAAATGAACCTTTTAATTTATTCTATCATTCATTTTTTTTTCTTTATATTTATAATTTTTAATAATTCTATTCCAATAATTTTTTATGGACTACTACTAAATCTTTCTAGGTGAACCAGTACTTTTTAACACACACACACACACACACACACACACACACACACACACACACACACACACACACACACACACACACACACACACACACACACACACACACACACTCACTCACTCACTCACTCACTCAATTTACATTTATTTCTGATAACTTCCTATTTAATTAATGAGCTCATTATGAATTATAATGTTTTGGCCAAATGAATCTGTCTTTACACTTGTTACCTATTTGCGTAATATCCAAATGTTGTACACGATATTTGTAACTCTCCTCCTTTCGGTATTTTATTTATTCAAATTAAATAAAAACTTCCACCTACCTTACGACTTGGATCTGGCCGGATCTCGTAGTGTAGGCAAACCCATTTCGTTCGACGAACTCTGACGATACGTATAACGAAATAAGGCATTGAAAGAATTTAACTCTCAATTGTATGGAAGAGAAATCAGATTTTTTTTTATTACTCAGAAATGTTGAAATGTTAAATCTTCTTGTTACATGTTGTGCAACTCTTGCACCTTACTGACTATTGCTTACCTTATCATGGACAATTATATAACTTCATTCACACACATATACACTTAATTCAGCCCAGCATTGCACACTCATCACTCACATTCCGTTCTAAAACCCCAATTACCCGATTGCATACATGATTTTTATATCACTACCGACAACGCATTCTTCGGTGACCTCATGGCCAGCCCGCGGTAGATCGAAAATGTCTCGGAAAAAGACGAAACTGAAATCCAAATTTAACGGTTAGTGTTCTACCACTCTCCTCCCATCCTGTCACTGTTTTTGAAAAGAATTACTTTACTTTCATTATTGAAAACTAATGAAATTATACGAGCACATTTAGCTCGCGTGTCGGCGCCAACGCCGTCAGAGACGAACTGGGCATGGGCTTTTCCTGATAGGGCGGAACAGCGTATGCATGGCCACCTGCTTTGCTTCGTCGTTCAAGCTCAGTTGCTGAGGCATACTCCGTTTATACATGGAATATGGAAGTTATATTCCGGGTACCAGAGCACGATATTGGCTTCTGCTCTGCTGATGTCACCAACAGTAGGCGGGGCGTTAGCAGTGTTTCCGGGAGGTCTTGGAGAAGACGACGAATATTTTTACGCTCTGGCCATCTTAGTTTTTTACCAGAGTGTGGGTTGGCGCCCATGCTCGAGTAGTGGCGTGTGTGCACTCCCATACATGTACAGAGTTCTGCGAATTTTGAAGGGGGCAAATTCTTCGCTCGCCGCTCTACACAATAACAACTGCGTCTCACTGCTTTGTTTCAGACTGTTTCTCAACATCGTTCTGTTACACGGAAAAATACGTTGCACAATAATTTTCAGAACTTTTTTATAAACCCGCCCAAAATGAAAGAAATAAAAAAATATAAATGCCCCAAACTGTTAAAAATAAAAATACCCAAAAATTGACACGCTACATATTGTCCGGAACTGTTTTCACTAATCACTCTCCACTCCGACCAAAGTTTATCGTTACCTTACGTCATTTACTCGTCACTTTATTATTTAATGCTGTTTGTACATTTTATAATACTTGGTAGGCCTACTTTTATATTTTTTCGGCCTACCAAGAACTCGTCCGAGGCTATGGTTGTTAGATGACTGTACAGGTTGAAGGCTTGTAGAGAACTGCCCCATGACGACTGACTGTGTTGGTTGCCTAACCGCCCAGGTGTTAGGCATCGCCGTCAACGTATTCTGTATTACTTTTAGGAATGTAAGTACGTGCCGTTTGTAACTTTTATCTTTTTCGGTAAAATATTTATTCAGATTAATTTAACAACTTCCACTTACCTTACGACTTGGATCTGGCCGGATCGAGTAGTGGAGGTACACCCATTTCGTTTGACGAACTATGACAGCACATAAAACGAACTAAGGTTTTGAAAGAATTTTAAATCGCAATTTTGTGGAAGAGAAATTAGATTTTTCTTTAGTTCGTCTGAATTATTGACATTACAAATCTTCGTGCGACATGTTACGCAATTATTATACCTTACTGACTATAGCTTACCTGGTAATGGACAATTTTACAACTTCATAATTATACACACATAAACAAAAAACACAGCCCAGCTTTGCACACTCTCTACTCATATTCCGTTTTCAACCCCAATTACCAGATTGACTACATAATTTTTATAACACTACCGATCACGCTTACTTCGGTGACCTCGTGGCCAGCCCGCGGTAGATTGAAGGTGTCTATGAAAAAGACGAAAAGGAATTCCAAATTTACATATTAGTGTTCTACACTCCTCACATCCTACCACTGCTTTTAAAAGAACTGCTTTACTTTCATTATTGAAAAATAACGAGATTACACGAGCGTATTGAGCTCGCGTGTCGGCGCCGACACCGTCAGAGACGAAACTGGGCAATGTGTTTCCTTGAGTCGCGGGAAATGAGCAGTCACGGCCATCATGTTTTAGTCGCCGTTGATGCTTAATTGCGGTGGCATAACCATTTTATGCATGGATTATAACTGGTATATGTGTGGTACCAGAGTACAATATTGGCGTCTGCTCTGCTGATGTCACCAACAGTAGGCGGAGTTTAATGCGACTTCCGGGAGGTCTTAGAGAAGACGACGAATCTTTTTACGCTCTGGCCATCTTGAGTTTTTTGTTGGAGCGTCCTTTGAGCGCGTGCGGGTGTAGTTGCGCTTGAGCGTTGACACACATGTACAGAGTTCTTAGAATTTTGGTGGAGGTGCAAATTCTCTGCCGCATTCCTCAACAACAACCTGCGTCTTATTGCTTTGTTTCACTGTTCTGTTACACTGACTGTTATACGTTGCACAATAATACAGTTATTTCGTCATATTTTATAAGGCTCCCGACCGAAAGCGAAATGAATAAAATTATATAAATGCCCCAAACGGTCAAAATAAAACACCCAAAAATTGACCCGCTACAATACCCCCTCGATGAGAATTCTGCTGTTCATAACAGAAGAAATCTCATCGATAACCCCGAAGAGGACCGGTGAGGAACTGGTGCCAACAACCCCCTGGTTCTTAATCTCATGGGTACATGACCCCCCTGGCTCAGCAACCATGGACTCATCTGAACGAGATCACTGGACTTCTCCGTAAGAGATCCCAACACCGAGAAATCGAACAGACTCGCACCACAGCGCACCTCGCCGTTTAACATGCTACCCCCAAAATCCTCAATCCCTGGCTAAAATTATTCCAGCTCCTCCGCCGATATGGTTCCCCTTTTTGCAAGCTGGGCTGCCTTTAGCAAATACTGGGCTCACACACGCTAACATTACATGTTACCCTAACACATTAAAAATAAAAATTTTCTTTTAAAATTTATTATAAATTTAAAAAATTCAAAATTAAAAAAAAACTAATATTTTATCAAAAATTCTCTTCCTTGTTTTTTCTAATTTTTTGTTTCAAATGACTTAACCTAGACATTTCTAATAATATAAACACATCCTTACTCTAACATGAGAACCACTTATAGTCTACCAATACAATACAATACAATCAAATAAACATGGTTAATGCACACATAATAAAAAATCATTATCTAAAATAGTCATTCGCTGGCAGGCGAAAAATCAAGTTTTTTTTTTTTTTTCTCAAAAAAATTAAAATTTTCAAAAATTTTACAATTCCAAAAAAATGTAAATTTATTCATTAAAAAATTTTATTAAATTTATTTATTAAACAACCTTTATTAAAATTATTCAAATATTGGTTTGAATTAAGCAAACAAACAAATTAAAATTGGATTCCTACTATACAAGCTTAGTAGGTGTATGACCTCATCAGCTGATCGTAACTAGGTCAAGTCCAAAACCCTTGACCTACATATGTTACGTATACTCTCTGAAAACACATTGAACATCTGTAATATCCTAACTTGAAATACAAAACATAGTAACATAAAATATTTAAAATTACAAAATATTAATATTAATGATAATCAAATTGGCATTTAAATTATTTAAAATAAACAATTCTTAATTTTACATTATTTTCAAATTTTATCGAAATTCTGTCACTGGTTGAAAAAAAATAAACAATTGTATATTCTTTATCATGAATCTCTCTTTCTTTTCAACAATCTTACTTTATTCTACTTTGGGTGATGTAAATTATTTATTCTCATTTTTTTTTTTTTTTTTTTTTTTGTATTACCCGATCTGTATGCATATATGAACTTTCTCTTTGACTCCCACACCTACAGTTTTTAGTAACATGACACCCATTTCTATCAAAATCTCTACTAATCAGGACACTCTAAACCCCAACTTATCATTTAACACAATTCGCCGCCTTCTCCCATTATAAAATACTCTCTAACCCTTTGTATATATAGGATACGTGTTTCCCCTACCCAAAAAACTCAATTCCCTTATTTGGCCCCTGGATTTTACCTAAGGCGGCCCCTTCCCCACTAAAATCTATCCCTATCCCGTCCCAACCTTTGTTGCGGACTCCCCAAATACACTACCCTCTAATACAAAATTGCCATCCCCAAAATTCTCAATCTCATTACATTACTACAAATACACAAAATAACCTCATTAACTATAAAAACAACAATATGTCACTCAAAATCTACATAAAGTCTCCATTACCCCTGTGTCAATATCAATACTTCACAAAACTCTGTTATATTACATTAACTCAGAAACAACACTACATCATACTCATCTCTATCATTTCACATTCAACTTTTAATTCAATTCGGACAGGTCTACATGTCCCATAAAACATTTATCACCCATAAATTAGCTCTTATTAATTTGCATAAATTATTGTTATTTTATTTCTCATATTCTTTTTTATCTTTACTTCAAAATATCTGTAGTACATTAAACATTAATTACTTGTAACATTTACAAACCAATATACCAGTGACATGGTATTGCTGATCAGCTGATATCCTAACATGATAAAAACACATCTCAAAATTGAACAAATTACATGGAATATACATATTTATTTTTATTTATTCTCCCTTCTCACCTCACTGTTTCCAATTTCTCTGATTCTGGTTATTTATGTTAGCCTGCCAGACGATTTACTTATTGGCTTAGGAAAAAACATACACACATCATGAAATTAACTATTTTTACAATACCTATACCTAACATACAACAAGTAAACACTACATTTAAAAACGCATAATGAACACCTTATTTTTTAAATATCTAAGCAGCTAGTTACCTGAACAGAGCACAAGCAGTTTTATTTGAATTAAACTTTGAATAAGCAAAAACTTTTAGGTCCTAAACTTTAAATTCGTGACTCCTTTGCGTCACCTCCCAGCCACACACACTATTTCAGAAGATTATGTTGGACTGTGGCGCCCATTCGCTTCCACAGAGACGGTATATTTTGGAGCAGGTTTTTTTTTTTTTTTTTTTTTACCTCTCCGTGTCTCTGCTTCCGCTGTTAAGTTTTAATTGGTGATCATCAACATGTTCTTGTTAATAATCATGCACCCTTAAAACGGATCTGCCACCTGGCTCTGCTGTTCCTCCTCGAACAGAGTGGCAGCCGCTGTTCCATAGTTTCCGGGAGATTTCCTCTAATGTCCCCCCATTGAATTTCAAATATATACCAATTTCAAGTCAGCTATGGTCAAGGGACTTGATATGACCATAGCTGGCCGCTAGCCAAAACCACGGTTAGTGCTGGTAAGGCAGTAACCGCCCGAAAAGTCGAGGAAATCTATACTTTTATTTCACTGCCTGTTTCACATCAACATTATTATGTGCGGCACGTTATTTAGTAATGTGTGTAAAATTTTTTACTTTACACGGATAAGGTGTGCCGCACATTTATCGCCAGTTTGGCCTCCGATGGAGGTAACACTCACTGCTACCCCCAACCCATTTCGCTATCTAAGAGAGCACAGGCCACCCCCTCAATAGCCACTTAATAACTGATTAATTACAATTGACAACTAATTAAAATTTTATATACATTATCATAATATTTTCATCAACAACCATTTAACACATTCATAACCTTTTACCGTTTAACTTTCTTGAAAATTTCAAAATTTATTATTAATAATCATTATATCATTTTTCAATTATTATTAAAATTTTTTAATTATCTTTATTAAAAACAATTATTGCATTAAAATCTCACTATTGCATTAACACCTCAATCACACCTGTAAACATTTTTTATTATACATGATTATAAAATTTTCATACTTACACTCCATTTAACACGATATACCCACAAAACATAATCACTACCATCTCTGAAACATTTTACACAAAATTAGTTTAAATTAAATAATTTATCATTCATTACCAAATTCCATCTCGTAAAATAAATTAAATTCATAAAAAAATTAATTAATTAACATTTGGATAATTAATCAAAATATTTAACATGTATCAAATTGGTTTAATTTAATTAATGACTGACAATATAAATTATATAGGTATCAAAACAATCACCATTAGTCAATTACTGTTTTCAAAATTAATTGTAATATTTATTTACTTGCAAATATTTCAGTATTATTATCACAACAATCATCTTACGTACACACATTATTTATTTAACATTCCATATATGCACACATATAAATACACTATATTTTATTTACAACTCTTGTTATTTATTGTTCAGTTTTTTCCGCACTTCATTTGTCCAGATTTGCCATGTCAGAACCATTAAAACAAAATATTTATACTGTCTTTTATTGTTTTAATAGTTTAACCTCCATCGTTCCAAATCAACCTTGGTTCTACATAACATCGTTCAATTTTATCAGCACACAAATGACTGTTTTGTGTGTTGTAACCAGAAAAACTAACTTCAATCAACTTATTCAAATACTCATTAAACCAGTCTACGTTAGGTATTTTTGTCAAGTCTCCATCATTAAATTCATTCACTATCGGGTTAATCGTTTTTATTAAATCATTGTGATCATTATCATTCACATATATTTCTAAACTTTCCTTCCATTCATCATACTTTCTCTTTAAGTTATATATTTCTGTTTCTTTACAAACATACAATTCTCTGTTTACATCTCTCTCTTCATAACCCCAAATCACACTCTCAAAAGTATTACAGACAGAGGGTATAAATTCAATTAAATCTTTCCTGACTTCTCCAGGAAAAACAAAAAACTTCAAAAAACAATTATTTGTAGCACATTTGTCTACACAATATATACGTGAAGGTCTTCCTTCACCCCCCATTCTACCTTGTAAACAATTTACCCCCTTTTTCATACCTGTAATATAGCTCTCTTGCCACTCTCTCTCCAACTCATTAACACACATTAACATCTCATAATCACATTCTACAACTTCATTAGTACTCTCAGATATCAGCTTTTCGACTACATTATTATCAACATCATTATTATTTATTAATTCATTACCTAACACAACATTGTCATTACAACTTTCGTTTGTATTACTCGTACTTGATTCTACTTTATTCACACTGTTTCTTGTCATTTCATTGGCATTTTCAAGACATACATTCTTGTCTTGTATGTTATTTATCAACTCGTCAAATTTTATATTTATATTTTGCTGAAACTGAATATTCTGTTCTTTAATTTCATTAAAAATAATATCGTTTTTAATATTCTGCTGCTCGCATTTTATTCTCTGTTCATCTAATTTATTATTAAAATCACTTTTCATCTCGTTTAAAATTCTATCATTATCATCGAAACGACTATTTATTACATTGAATTTGGTCTCAAAATTATTATTCATTCTTTCGAATTGGCTGAGCATAATACTCATCAAATTTGTTTCCTCTGTTTGTTTATTTATCTTAGTTGAAACTGGTGTCAACTGGATCCCCGAGTCAACATCTGTTTCATTTACTTGTGGTTGAGACGCAATCGGCGTGGAATGAGCTATTACATTACTGCCGACAGCTGTTTCTGTAACAGTACCCGTCTCCCCCCTCAACATACCACTTTCCTCCAGCAATTGCGACTCAAGGCCACTTTCACTCATAATTGAATTTATTATACTGCTCTTCTCTGTGTTTTCAGACATTTTTATTTAATCTATTTTGTCTTACGTAACAACTACCAATGATCAGTCTTTTTTCAAAACTGATATTACAACATCAATTTACTTTCTCCACCGTATTCCGTTCAATGTACTGTCACATGTAGGCCATTGTAATAACTTTTTTGTTATATTACATCCTGGTCACGCGGTACCAATTGTAACTCTTACAATTTAATACAATTTATATTTTATTCAAATTCAACTTCACACTTACCGTTTATCAATGATCTGGCCGGATCGAGTAGTGGAGGTACACCCATTTCGTTTGACGAACTATGACAGCACATAAAACGAACTAAGGTTTTGAAAGAATTTTAAATCGCAATTTTGTGGAAGAGAAATTAGATTTTTCTTTAATTCGTCTGAATTATTGACATTACAAATCTTCGTGCGACATGTTACGCAATTATTATACCTTACTGACTATAGCTTACCTGGTAATGGACAATTTTACAACTTCATAATTATACACACATAAACAAAAAACACAGCCCAGCTTTGCACACTCTCTACTCACATTCCGTTTTCAACCCCAATTACCAGATTGACTACATAATTTTTATAACACTACCGATCACGCTTACTTCGGTGACCTCGTGGCCAGCCCGCGGTAGATTGAAGGTGTCTATGAAAAAGACGAAAAGGAATTCAAAATTTACATATTAGTGTTCTACACTCCTCACATCCTACCACTGCTTTTAAAAGAACTGCTTTACTTTCATTATTGAAAAATAACGAGATTACACGAGCGTATTGAGCTCGCGTGTCGGCGCCGACACCGTCAGAGACGAACTGGGCAATGTGTTTCCTTGAGTCGCGGGAAATGAGCAGTCACGGCCATCATGTTTTAGTCGCCGTTGATGCTTAATTGCGGTGGCATAACCATTTTATGCATGGATTATAACTGGTATATGTGTGGTACCAGAGTACAATATTGGCGTCTGCTCTGCTGATGTCACCAACAGTAGGCGGAGTTTAATGCGACTTCCGGGAGGTCTTAGAGAAGACGACGAATATTTTTACGCTCTGGCCATCTTGAGTTTTTTGTTAGAGCGTCCTTTGAGCGCGTGCGGGTGTAGTTGCGCTTGAGCGTTGACACACATGTACAGAGTTCTTAGAATTTTGGTGGAGGTGCAAATTCTCTGCCGCATTCCTCAACAACAACCTGCGTCTTATTGCTTTGTTTCACTGTTCTGTTACACTGACTGTTATACGTTGCACAATAATACAGTTATTTCGTCATATTTTATAAGGCTCCCGACCGAAAGCGAAATGAATAAAATTATATAAATGCCCCAAACGGTCAAAATAAAACACCCAAAAATTGACCCGCTACACGTTTTTTGTGTGAACGTTGGCCGAGGTGTGCGCCCTTACACATTCCCAGACGCTTTAATAGCTTTTGTGCCTCGTACGGCTGGTTACGCATGATCTACAAGGTGTTCCAAAAGTCGAAATTTCGTGATCAAAACATTCAGCTTGGGTTGGTTACAAATTTTTTACAATTATTTGGAAATTAAACTAAACCTCTTGGTTTGTACCGTTACAAATTCTGTATCGTCTACTTCCTTTCTTCTGAGTCTTTTCTTCATTATTTTCTCTTATTACGAACTGGCTTATTGATTTTTTATTATAAATTATTCCCTATAAATCTTATTTTCCGTAACTATTCCTACTTTGTAGCTGAAATCGATTCGGATGTGCAATAGAGCAATATCAGTGTATCGAATGAAGTATAATGAAGTACAACTTAGTATATTTGGTGAAGTGATCGAACATGATTACAGTGAATCGAAACCTGTGTCTTCCTCCACTGCGAGGAAACGGACCACAAATATCAAGGAGTACCCTTTCTAATTTATAAATTAGAATATAATCTAATATAATCTAATCCATACACACAATTCGAACCTCAGCGCCAATCCCTTCCCACCATCAACCCCCACCAAACACACCTATATACCGTAACGGTTATTCTGTAATCGACATTCAGTATACTCCCACTGAAGAAGAGGAACATCACCTCGAAACGTTTGGGAAAGTGACAACGATAGTAAGTTCATATGTGAAAGTTTTATATATATTATTAAATTAATAAGTGGACAAAGAGGATGAATCAACAAGATAATTGATATTATTGGTATCATCATACCCTCTTTTTTCGAATTGTTGCACTTTACCATTTGGCAAATATTACATTTTTGTATCGTTTTGCTCACCTTTCGATAAATATTCTTTATATAAACTTTTTCCTCCAATGCTTTTATTACTTTCATGGCACCCATATGGCCGTACCGAATGTGGTAGTCCAATATCAGTTGTTCTTCTACAGTAGACGGGATTACTAGTTTCCACTCTCCAAAGTTAGGGTTGTTTTTAATGAATAACAGGTTATTGTGTACTTTATAATACTGTACAATGGGTTCTTCTTCTTTCAATATTCTCTTCCGGATACTCATTATTTTTGGGTCCACATCTTGATGTCTTCTTATTTCCAGCGTTATTTTTTCCAGATCTGTTCTAGCCTTGATTATGTTATACACCTTAACTAACTGTTCTTTCTCGCCCTCGAAAGTTTGTTGCTGGATGTTGATACGGGATAATATATCAGCAGCTGTGTTTTTCTTCCCTGGTATGTATTCCCAGTTAATATGGTATTCTTGTAGTAATAAAATCCATCGGGTTAATCTTCCATGACTGAGCTTACACTGCTTAAGGAATGATATGGATCTATGGTCGCTTCTCACGGTTATTGTATATCCTAGAATATAAGTCCTGAATTTGTTGCAGGTGAACACAACACTAAGTAGTTCTTTCTCCGTGACGTGGTAGTTCCTTTCACATCCATTTAAGATCCTACTTGCAAAGCTTATGACCATATGTTGCCCCTTCTCATCTTCCTGATATAATACAGCACCTACGCTCACGTCGCTCGCATCACAGTTCATGAAGAATGGCTTTTTGAAGTCTGGATGGTGTAAAATAACGGTGTTTAAAAAATTTTCTTTTATTTGTTTAAATATTTCATCTTGTTCGGCCCCCCATGTCCATTTGTCTTTAGTTGATAATTGTTTTTTAAATTGTGCTGTTAACTTGGAATAATTGTCCTGGAATTTCCGATAATAATTGCAGATTCCAAGGAAAGACTGTAGCTGTTTTTTTGTTTTTAGGTGTGGGGAATCGTTGTATCGCTTCAACTTTTTCTGATGAAGGGGAGATGCCTTCCTCTGTTAGATTAAATCCTAAAAATTGCACCTTGTGGGCTATAAACTTTGACTTATCCAGCTTAAGGGTGATGTGGTTATCTGATAATTTTTTTAATACCGTCTCCACTCTAGCACAGTGTTCTTGCCAATTTGATGATGTTATCAGCAGGTCATCTACGTATACGGTGGTAAAATTCAGCACCTCTTGTCCCAATATCTGATCCATACACTTAACAAACACTGCGACCAAATTTATCAGTCCAAATGGCAGTCTTTTGAACTGATAGTTCCTCCCATCAAACAGAAAAGCTAAGTATTTTCTACTGTTCGGATGTAGCTCCACCTGCCAATATCCACATACTGTATCCCATGCGCTAATGTATTTTGTACCATGGAACTTCTTTAGAATCTCTTCAATTTCACCTGGGGATCTGTCATTTACGATCATTTTATTGATCTCTCTTGCATCGAGGCATATTCTCACTTTTCCGTCCTTTTTCGGTATCGCCACTATTGGACTGGTATATGGTGATTGACTCAATTCTATTATATCATCTTCCATCATTTGGTTGCTCTCTGCTCTCACTGCATTCCTTTGCGAGTAGGCGATAGGGTACGATTTTTTCTTAAAATCAACAGGTTCTTTAAATATGATTTTACATTGGTAGTCTTTTACCTTGCCCGGGGCGTCAGACAAAATATGTCGATATTTATTGTAAATGTTTATGAGATCCTCTGCCTGGTGTACACTAATCTGTTGCTCTCGTCCTTCTCATTGGAATTGTCTGATTTCCTTCAGCTTGCTCGACCATAGTTCTTCATCCTTCCATTCATTTAATACCCTTCCGTGTGATTGTTGGCAATAATTGTTCTGTATTATTTTGCAGCTGGTTGTCATTGAAGGTAAGTTGCTACCTTTCACTATATCGGTTGTCCATATTCCTTGTTCAGTGCTTAGTGATACTTCTCCTTGCCGCAGATCAATTATGGCAGAGTATTGTCTGAGTACATCACACCCAACAAGTATAGAGAATGGCAGGCCGCTGGCAACAAGAAATGACATAGTGTATGTTAAGCCTTTACTGTTAAGTTCCAAGGACACTTGTTTCCTGACTGTTTTGTTTTGTCTGCCTGTAGCACTGATGATAGTCACATTGTTTATTGGTAGAGTTGGTATTGGTATACTACTTTCCTGCTATAGTCTACTTAACTCCACTTGGTCGATCAAAGATATGTTAGGTCCTGTGTCGATCATTAAGGTTGATATGATTCCATTTATTTGGGCACTTATGTACACTATTTCACTGTTTCGGCTAGGCATCGGTTGATTATTTTCTTCAGTCAACTCGTCTCTTATATTTTTTAAATAGTTCGTATGTATTATAGTGATCTTTTTGTCTGTCATCTTACAT
Source organism: Magicicada septendecula (assembly GCA_034769895.1). Lineage (NCBI taxonomy): Eukaryota > Metazoa > Arthropoda > Insecta > Hemiptera > Cicadidae > Magicicada > Magicicada septendecula. Next base: position 494,176,041 of record CM068368.1, read on the forward strand.
TCCCCAAGAGATTGGTCCAGTGATGGGCTGTTCACAGTTTTCACCGACCTTATGCGTTTAAATGAGGGCTGGCCTCATTGTCCCTGACTTCATTTGTGTTTATTTATTGGTTCGTTACTGGCTCCTGTCAGTTGTTCATGTTACCTCCATCATTCCCAGTATTTTCCTCGAATGTGTTGCTTCTTGTGTTTAGTACCTGGTTATAGTACGCTCATCGGTAATTTGCCTGGGAATAGTTTCTTCCTGGATTCAGCTGTGTTTGTCCTCTCACGTAATTCACTTGCGGTTGGTATCCTTGGTTGTTGTTATTACCGTTTCCAGGGCGATAATAATTGTTAGGACCATTCTGTGGGTAGTTACCCCTGTAATTGTTTCTAAAATTACCATTGTTGTTCCCATTTCGGTTATAGTTCCTGGGCGCATTATTACCACGTTGATTCCCTTGGTAATTATTAGGGTTGTTTCGTGGTGGCTTGTTATCACCCTGTTGGTTTCGTGAGGATGGCCCTTCGTTTACCTTACTATTCCTGAAGCTCGAGAATCTATTCTTGCGGTATTGCCATTCGTGTTCATGGCTCTCTAACAGACTAGCCATGTCCTGAATGGTCTTGACCTGACTGTACATCCGGGCTTTCTGTATTGCGTCGTCATAATGGTAAGACAATTGTATTACAAGACACTCTTCCGGAATGCGGGGTTCCAAATTTCTTGCCATGCAGATCTATCCCAGGAAGTAGGATGTGAGGGATTGTCCGTTGTGACTCTCATACCTCCCGTTACTTAAGTTATTGTGGACCATGTTCTGGGTCGATTCAGACCAGTATTTTGCCTTGAATTGGGTTTTGAATTCTTGGATGCTCTGGATGTCTGGTCTTGTGGCGGTCCACCAGTTGTCATATGTTTCTTTGAACATCTCGTCCAGCATTCCCCTCACTGTTGTCCATCGGGTCTCGTGATTTTTTACTATCAGGTCTTCCACCCTTTTCAGAAATTCAATTGGGTTTCTCTTATAGTTGCGGAAGTTGATCGTATCCCGACTGTCAGTGCTAATGATATGGTTAGTGTTATATGACCGGTCACGCCAGGCGTCCACTTCTTCCTGCAATCTCTCTTCCCATCTATGCATCTCATCAATTCTTTGGTTATTTTTGTCCACCTTGCTGTTGATTTTATTCAGATTGCTGTATACTCCTTCCATTCTTTCTCCCAGGTCTGTTCGTACAGCTGCTATCTCCTTCTGGTTCTCTTCCCGGACTTGATGCATGTTCTGGTTCAACTGTTCACATTTTTTGGCTGTTTCTTCGTGACATTCCTCAATTCTCCGTTTATTTTCTCCTTCGAGGTTGTTTATTTTATTGATTACGTCCTCACGGACTTCTGAAACAGTTTCGTTGGTCTTCTCCAGTCTCTCCAACGTCTCCTCTAATTTCTCATTCGTTTCGGTGATCTGTTGTATGGTTTCTCCTCGGTACTCCCTTAATTGTTGTATCACCTGCTGCTTCATCTCTTCCTTAGTTTTTTCATTGATTTCCTTCAGCTGTTGTTGGAGGGTTTCGTTATTTTTGTTAATGGTTTGTCTCAATTCTTCTTTCTGCTTCTGAAAATTGTCGTTCGTTTCTTCCTTCATGCTGTCGAATTTATCGTTCATCTGTTTCAGACTCTCTTCATTCTTGTCGAATTTATTGTTCATACTATTCATCATTTCCATTAATTTCAGTATGTTCGGGTCTCCTCTAACTTCTCCCTTGTCACCCGCTTGGGGTTCCATTTCTTTGTCTTGGGTTGGTTCTGTTGTGGTTATTATTGTCTCCACCTCTTCAATCGATGTTCCTTCCTCTTCTTCCCCTCTATTTTCTTCCATCTCTTTGTCCTTCGCCAATTTTTTCGTCACTCCTCTAGTATGCATCTTGATCTCCTTTCATAATCGCCGCTAGAATTTCGTATTTCCCTTTCTTCTAGTCCCACCAGTTCGTCACCAATTTATAACAAATCTTTGTGTAGCACCCGTGTTATTTTGCCACACGTTGGATGCGTCAATTTATAACAACTCCGCTGTCCGTCTGTTTCTGCAAGAGTGTAAACGTGTCAGAGTGTAATTTGTGTAATGTGTCTTACCAATCCGTCGTCGCTCGGTAACGTACTTTACATTGATTGAGTCCGTCGTGAACGTACGAATAACCAGGTATCGCAATCGTTACCTGAGGTTCACTAGGGGTGTATAAATCCCGGGTGGCGCCAAATTGTTTATTTTAAACAATTAAAATATTTAGTATTATCAGCGAGTCCGCTCAGGCGGTGGGGAGAATTCAAACTTGTTCCCGCCGCTTATCGATTTTTACAATCGAGCCAGCAGTTTGCTGTGTTTACTGCTTGAGCGCTTACCGCCAATTCATAGCTTTTCGCTACAATATACAACATTTATAATACACTTTCCTAATGAAAATAAAACACATTGGTTACACACAGTATTGGTTTATTAGTTAATGGTTATTACTTATTCAGTGACACAGGTTATATTTGGTTTGTTATATTATTTTGCCCCGGCAATTAATCTAAGACAATTTTCTCTGGGTTTTTGGGTTTTGACGTATCGATTCAGAACGTAACAGATAAATCAATAATGGCGTCTACCATAGTAGCATACAAATATTTTCGTTCGATCGTCTAGATTCTTGAGATTATGATAAAAGGATTAGATGCAATTACAATTATAAAAATACACAACCTTACATTATTTCTACTTAAATAACCTAAAGTGTAGCTATAATATGTTTTTTGGAGTGTAGTAAAAGTGTTTCAAAGGTTCGTAAACTCACAATAGGTTAATTTTATAAGTTGACAAATTTTCAGTGTCTTAGTTTTTTATTTAATCTTTGAAAGAGAATAAATTCAGTTTAGTGATATTTCATAGTATAGTGAGAAATATTTAAAGTGCGTTTTTTCGGAAATTTGGGTAATTTAAATGATACTTAACAACTTAGTAGACTGGGGGTAAGCAGTTGGTCTGGTAAAAAGGACTGGAGCTGTAATCGTATTCAATTTTCTTTTGTTTTTGCTTCTGGCATCTTTTTCAATTTAATCGGCGTAATTTATTCACTTCTTTTGGATTTAAATGGTCTTCGACATCAGTTAATTGGTTTCAGTCATCGTCTGCTTCCTTCTCGTTCATTTGTGGTAATTTGGTTTACTTTTATAACATTTTACATCAAATATTTGGTTGTTCAAAATTTGGTTTCTGTTTTCCAAGAGCGTCACTTTACGAGTAACGATATTCAATGGTATTTCCGTACCTAACGGCAGTTGCTATGGTTACTATATAAATCTGATTGGTTAATCTTACTATAAATCCATTGTTATCAAAATTTGAATTTTTTTCAAAATCCTTGTATATCTTCTGATTGCTTCCATTCCGTTATCTTCATTCCTAAGTATTAATTATTATCACTGTTATTTGTATTTTCTTCCAAAGATTATTTTGGTATCCCACAAGATTGGGTTATTTCATGTGTTATAATTTTACAATTATTTTAATATTTCCTTATCACATTTCTCTTTTAATTTAAATCCTTATTCTAATATTTTGCCTTTAATAAGATTTACAATTTATCCTTGGTTGATTATTCACCTTGGATTTGTTAATTACTTGGTTATTTTCATACAATTTGTATTTGTTGGTGTTTGACAGTTAGGCATTTCTCAAGCCTAAGTAGCCATTACTGATTTTTACTTATTTCATATACATTACATCTCATTTTAGCCTAGAGCTTTATTTTGTTCTTATAACTGGTTTTGTTACCTATTGATGTGTTTTGGTTCTGTTTTTGTGTTATTTGTATGTTACTACTATTTTATACATCATGTATTGCTAATTATTTACTAACTGGTTTTCTCATTTTCTAAGTCATACATTGCTTTACTTTCTTACTTATTTACTCCGCCAGTGTCAAGAATATGGCTATTAATTACTATTTTTTTATCACATAAAATACAACATTTAGGTCTATGGTTGGTATAATTACCCCAGCTATATCCTATTCATAAGTTTGCTTAAACAATTATTTAACACTTAATATGTAATATTGGTGTACAATTCATTACCTTTTATTTTATTTTTTTGGGTGATAAACAACCTCACCTCTTTTGAACTTACTTCAATAATCATCCCTTATAACATGGGTGTTTATTGATTGTATTAAACTTCTTATTTTATAAATACTCTTTGCCTTCACTCCATGGTAACACTATCTGATTACTCTTTCATGGAGTTCTCACCTTTAAATTCTATTATATAATTTTAAACTTTACAATAAGATTCTTTTCTAATCAATACAGTTAACATCACTCTTCAGTGTTCATTACTACTTAATTAATGGTTTATTTTAAATACTATTCTTAACACCTTTCTTAAATATTATTATTGTTCACTATTAAACCTTTAGTGTTTGTTACTTTTTTACTAAGTGTTTATCTTAGCTTTCACTATTTTTCCTATTGCTATCATTGACAATATTTTTATTTACTCATCACTTTCACTTTTAAATTATCTTGTGTTTATTATAATTTATTTAGTGTTTTTTTTCTCTATCATTTTACTTTAGGGTTTTTTCACTTTCACTATGGGCACTTCTTAAACTTTTTATTTAAGTTGTTATATTATTTTATATTACTGCCATAAACTGACTATAGTATATCAATAATTTTATTCAACTTTTGTTCCGGGCGCCATCTTGTGATATTGCAACGTCTCGCGGGTAAACTTTTCGAGGAGTCTTTACAATACTTTTAGCGATCGTCACTAGAAATAGTTCTTGATTTTTTAAGCCTCACGTTGTTAGCGTCATCTTGTAACGTCTCGCGGGTGAAGTCTCTAAGAGTCTAAACAATACTTTTCTTAATGAAATCTAAGTTTTAATGGCTCTTCGAAAATCTCGCTTTCATGAGAGACTGTTAATCCTTTATTGATTGTATTTGCAAATGTTCAGTGTCGGTTATAATTTATGTTTACAGAAATAAAAACTGAAATTGAGTGTGTGTGATTTGGGAGGATTCAATGAAGTTGTTTGACCGTAGTTAGGAGGGAGAGGACCAAGGATATTATCCCCGGAGTATACAATTACTTAATTTAAATTTTCGCCGCTCATGAGACCAGCTGATTTTTTATGTCTGCAACCCAATTTGAGGTTATTATAACACCAAGTGTCGGTAATATTTTTCCGGCTGTTCGTCCTCTTCTTTTCTCCTGAAACTCTGTAACAACTACACTCTACGAGAAATAATACACATTTTATTATTTATAACAAAGTATTCAGGGTATTTATTTATTAAATACACTGATTTTTATCTGCTCCCAATACAAAAAGTTATAATTGATTCTCCCTGTCAACACAACATTGGTTCGATGTAAACACAGAAATTATAACAAAATATTTTTTATCCTTGATAGAATATTAAAGCAATAAAGAATTAATTTATATATTTCCCAGGGTTAATGGTAAGTTCTTTGTGTTATGGGACGGTCAGAAATGAATAATAAAATACTAAGCTTTACAAAGAAAAATAGATTATATTTGTTTTTTCTTTAGTATGTAGTTCCGGGTTTATCCGCTAGAGTACAGGTTAGGTTCTTTACTACAAACACGAAATTATGGTGGAAGCTGAAAATGCACAAAGATCCGTCACGAAGGTTTTTGGTTAACAAAAATTAATAAAGGTTGTTCACCTCTTTTCTTGAAGTGTTTACTTGTACGGTGCTGTTTCTAGTGTTGAAGTTATAGTTGATTTGTAATTTAGTTAATTTTTTCTAAGATACGGTCTCACCAAAAATCTCGAAGTGCAGTCAATCTAGGCCTGAATTGGTAGTTGGATTATTTAAAAGTTTCATCGAATAAAGGACGTGTCTGTTGATACTTGAAGGAGTTTTAACATAAGGTGGACATCACTCTTTAAATTTTATTAAATTTTGCACTATTTCCAAAAGTATTCATTAGGTTTTTTTCAAATTTAAATAGGCATTACACTTTTTTCAAACATTTGTTTTCCCAGTCGTTTTAACAATTAAATTATATCTTGTTAGTTGGTTACTGTTAGTAACCAAGAATTTTTTTATGATTTTTTATTGGTGAATCTATATACTTTTGAGTATATAGGCTGTTTTTAAATATTATAAATTTATTTCTTATTTATAGAAAAATAATCCTTTTTAACTTTTGTTTATAATCCAATTTAATTTATATAGGTTTTTTCTTTCTATTTTCTTTTAAACTTATACATAGGTCTTTAATATTTTGATTTCCTTCAATTGTATTTTTTTATTATTTATTATTTGCTTATAGTATCCTTACACTAAACTATTTTCCTCAGCCATTTTGCTCGTACATTATTATTTATATTATTATTATTTTATATCTAACCCTGGTTATCTTATATTCAAACACAATTATTATATTAAATATAAAATTAGACCTAGGTACAAATTCTTTGTGGCCTACACAATACAAATTACACAAAAATACAGAATTTGTCAGTAGCAATATAGTCTACTGCTACAATTAATTGTTTCTCCATCTACAGCATAAGTCTGTGAGATGCTCCTTTTAAACCACTTACTTTCTCACTGTGTACACTATATCTCACTTTGTACCCTATATGTCACTTAGTTATAGTTTATAGTGTTTTGTAATACAAAGTAATCTATAGCTAGGTATATTATACCCATTTCTGACCTTTATAGTGGGGTGATTACGTTATCATTTTTTGGGCATGGGTTATGTAACGTTACATGAACCCCCCCTCACTAGAACAGCTTTATTTTTGTGTTACTGGTTTCAAAATAAATTGTTGACCTCTTCAATCTTCGTATTCTTGTTTTATTCTTCATGATGTCTTTTCATTTCAGACTGGTTATATACCTGTTATTCGGTTAATGGTAATAAGCTGGGTTTTATATTCAACTCTCTCTCTCTTGGAGGCATATTCGTTATGATTTAATTTCTCTGGGTATTGGTCCTTCCACATATTACTTGATAAGGGCTGGTCACACTAATCATAAAAAACTTGTTTTAACACTTATATTTCTATTTACTTCTATAAATTCGCTTTCTCAATTAAGCTTCTGTCTGCTATCTTCCTTCTATTTTCTACATTCATACTTCTGGAATCTAATATGACTCTTTTCAGCTATTTTATAATTATCCCTTAAATATTCAATTTCCCTAACATTTTTCCCTATCCTGTGCGGTGGTTCAGTTCGGGTGGCCACTTTTGGGTCCATAACTCCGCTGTCCATCCTTACACCTTCTGAGACCAGAGTAACATCATCCCTGCTCAGGAAAATTATTGCCGGAACATTTCTACGGTCAATTCGTTATAATAAAAAAATTACAAGTAGTCGATTAGCGACTAATATTAAACACTTTTGGGATTCTTCATACTGTTGCTGTTTGCATTTAATTATATATTTCTTTTTCTTCTTGATTCCTTCTTCTTTTCCATTAACTAATAGCATATAACATTATTGATAGCCATTATTTTAAAATCCTTTTAACTTTCCTTCTTGTGACATATTTTCTCCGTATCATTTCTTATTATATCATTTTCAATTCCGAGAAATTCTAAATTATAGTTGTATTAATTATCATCCTCCTTCAGCTTCATTGTAGTCATTAAATTATTCGTTATTCTTCTTATTTGAGCACATTACCATCAATTGTTTTTATTTATTTATTTATTCTTCTGTTTGTTACCATCAAAATATTATTTTTTCTATCATTCCATTTTAAATAAGTTCTTTATAAATATTATTTAATCATCTGTTCTCTTTTTCTTGGTAGTTTGTTGTTTGTTAAATCAAATGGTTGCAAAATGTTTTAAGTAAGTTGTACTTACATACTTTTTTTTAAATCAAATGGTTGCAAAATATCTTAAATCATATTATTTCTGAATAAATTAAGTAAGTTGTCCTTACAGGCTTTTTGAATTTTGGGTTTTTTTATTAAATCATATTGTTCCTGAATAAATTAAGTAAGTTGTCCTTACAGGCTTTTGGAATTTTGTGGTTTTTTATTGAATCATATCGTTCCTGAATAAATTAAGTAAGTTGTCCTTACGTGCTTTTGGAATTTTGTGGTTTTTATTAAATCATATTGTTCCTGAATAAATTAAGTAAGTTGTCCTTACAGGCTTTTGGAATTTTGTGGGTTTCATCTTTCCAATGGGTTTCTTGGTCGGTTTTCAGAAAATCAGTCCCCTTTTTCTGGTTGGTTATTATTTAGTTTAACCATGATCCATTAACTCAGGTACTCCCTTTCCTCGGATTACTGGTGTGTTCGGAATTAATTCTCTCCTTGATAATCTTCTTACCATCCGGCTCTCCCACTTTGCTGCTATGAAACCTTCATTTAAGTACCGGTCTTCCATCATTGTTCGTTCCTTTTTAACTAACAGGTATTGCACCTCCTCTGACATAACATATTCACTCATTTTTAATAGCATTCCATTCCCTCTTTCCTCTGGCTGATTTACCAAAATGTTTAATGATATATTCCGTCTTGATGATCTGACTAATATCTTCTGATGCACTTCAATCGTCGACACATTTAACTGGGATGTAAACTTAATTAACTCCCTCTGTTCATTAATTGGAAGGTTAAATACATTAATTAATCCACCCTTCCTCATCTCCAATTCTTCCCTTGTATTTATTATTTTCTTTCTACATGTTTTTATTATTTTCTTGGTCTTCTTTTCCAGGTATTGATTATCCTTTTTGTTGTGGCTATTCTTATTTTCCAATACTATTACACCTTGGTATTCCCTAATTTCTATTTCCTTCCTGCTCTCTTCTGTATTCAGACTTACTTTAATACCTTCTGAAGTGCTGTCTAACGTTTCATCCAAATTCTTGAAACCACTGTCCATTTGCTTATTTGTCTCCTCCTTGTATGTATCTGCTTTTTGGCTAAGTGTATTAACATTTTCAGACTTCTCCCCAAAAGTTTCCCATATCTCCTTATTGAAATTCTCCATTTTACGGTTTTGTTCATTCATGGTTTCTTTGATATCTCCATGAATGGTCTCAATTTTTTCATTGAGTTGTTTTACTAAACTTTCCTGAATACTATCAATTTTCTCATTGGTTTGTCTGTTTTGTTCCTCCTGTTTCCTAAAGTTCTCATCTATTTTATCATTGGTTTGCTTGTTTTGTTCCTTCAAAGTTTCGTTTTGTTTCTTTGAAGTTTCCTCCTGTTTACTAAAATTTTCATCTATTTTATTAAATTTTTCGGCTATAAATCTCATCATGTCTTGCCAATTTGGTTCTTCTCTGGCTACCGCTTTATCTTGTTGGTCCCCTTGGGGATCCTCTTCAACTCTTTCCTTTTCCGTGTTTGTGATTACCTCGGTTTCTTCTTTATCACCCATTGGTTGTTCCATTTCACTGTCCGTGACTATTTCTATCTCTCGTTCCTGTCCACCTTCTTCCTTCTCCTTTTCTTCTGCCCTCTTCTTCGATCTGCCTCTGGTATTATGCATTTCTTGTTTTCTCATAGCTGCCGACGATAATTAGGTTTTTTGTTATATTATTTTATTGAATATCTCAAAATTTCTTTCCCAATTAAAGCCCTTTTACGTTGAGCGCCATTTTGCAACGTCTCGCGGGTAAACTTTTCGAGGAGTCTTTACAATACTTTTAGCGATCGTCACTAGAATTAGTTCTTGATTTTTTAAGCCTCACGTTGTTAGCGTCATCTTGTAACGTCTCGCGGGTAAAGTCTCTAAGAGTCTAAATAATACTTTTCTTAATGAAATCTATGTTTTAATGGCTCTTCGAAAATCTTGCTTTCATGAGAGTCACTGTTAATCCTTTATTGATTGTATTTGCAAATGTTCAGTGTCGGTTATAATTTATGTTTACAGAAATAAAAACTGAAATCGAGTGTGCGTGATTTGGGAGGATTCAATGAAGTTGTTTGACCGTAGTTAGGAGAGAGAGGACCAAGGATATTATCCCCGGAGTATACAATTACTTAATTTAAATTTTCGCCGCTCATGAGACCAGCTGATTTTTTATGTCTGCAACCCAATTTGAGGTTATTATAACACCAAGTGTCGGTAATATTTTTCCTGCTGTTTGTCCTCTTCTTTTCTCCTGAAACTCTGTAACAACTACACTCTACGAGAAATAATACACATTTTATTATTTATAACAAAGTATTCAGGGTATTTATTTATTAAATACACTGATTTTTATCTGCTCCCAATACAAAAAGTTATAATCGATTCTCCCTGTCAACACAACATTGGTTCGATGTAAACACAGAAATTATAACAAAATATTTTTTATCCTTGATAGAATATTAAAGCAATAAAGAATTAATTTATATATTTCCCAGGGTTAATGGTAAGTTCTTTGTGTTATGAGATGGTCAGAAATGAATAATAAAATACTAAGCTTTACAAAGAAAAATAGATTATATTTGTTTTTTCTTTAGTATGTAGTTCCGGGTTTATCCGCTAGAGTACAGGTTAGGTTCTTTACTACAAACACGAAATTATGGTGGAAGCTGAAAATGCACAAAGATCCGTCATGAAGGTTTTTTGGTTAACAAAAATTAATAAAGTTTGTTCACCTCTTTTCTTGAAGTGTTTACTTGTACGGTGCTGTTTCTAGTGTTGAAGTTATAGTTGATTTGTAATTTAGTTAATTTTTTCTAAGATACGGTCTCACCAAAAATCTCGAAGTGCAGTCAATCTAGGCCTGAATTGGTAGTTGGATTATTTTAAAGTTCCATCGAATAAAGGACGTGAATGTTGATACTTGAAGGAGTTTTAACATAAGGTGGACATCACTCTTTAAATTTTATTAAATTTTGCACTATTTCCAAAAGTATTCATTAGGTTTTTTTCAAATTTAAATAGGCATTACACTTTTTTCAAACATTCGTTTTCCCAATCGTTTTAACAATTAAATTATATCTTGTTAGTTGGTTACTGTTAGTAACCAAGAATTTTTTTATGATTTTTTATTGGTGAATCTACATACTTTTGAGTATATAGGCTGTTTTTAAATATTATAAATTTATTTCTTATTTATAGAAAAATAATCCTTTTTAACTTTTGTTTATAATCCAATTTAATTTATATAGGTTTTTTCTTTCTATTTTCTTTTAAACTTATACATAGGTCTTTAATATTTTGATTTCCTTCAATTGTATTTATTTTTTATTTATTATTTGCTTATAGTATCCTTACACTAAACTATTTTCCTCAGCCATTTTGCTCGTACATTATTATTTATATTATTATTATTTTATATCTAACCCTGGTTATCTTATATTCAAACACAATTATTATATTAAATATAAAATTAGACCTAGGTACAAAATCTTTGTGGCCTACACAATACAAATTACACAAAAATACAGAATTTGTCAGTAGCAATATAGTCTACTGCTACAATTAATTGTTTCTCCATCTACAGCATAAGTCTGTGAGATGCTCCTTTTAAACCACTTACTTTCTCACTGTGTACACTATATCTCACTTTGTACCCTATATGTCACTTAGTTATAGTTTATAGTGTTTTGTAATACAAAGTAATCTATAGCTAGGTATATTATACCCATTTCTGACCTTTATAGTGGGGTGATTACGTTATCATTTTTTGGGCATGGGTTATGTAACGTTACATGAACCCCCCCTCACTAGAACAGCTTTATTTTTGTGTTACTGGTTTCAAAATAAATTGTTGACCTCTTCAATCTTCGTATTCTTGTTTTATTCTTCATGATGTCTTTTCATTTCAGACTGGTTATATACCTGTTATTCGGTTAATGGTAATAAGCTGGGTTTTATATTCAACTCTCTCTCTCTTGGAGGCATATTCGTTATGATTTAATTTCTCTGGGTATTGGTCCTTCCACATATTACTTGGTAAGGGCTGGTCACACTAATCATAAAAAACTTGTTTTAACACTTATATTTCTATTTACTTCTATAAATTCGCTTTCTCAATTAAGCTTCTGTCTGCTATCTTCCTTCTATTTTCTACATTCATACTTCTGGAATCTAATATCACTCTTTTCAGCTATTTTATAATTATCCCTTAAATATTCAATTTCCCTAACATTTTTCCCTATCCTGTGCGGTGGTTCAGTTCGGGTGGCCACTTTTGGGTCCATAACTCCGCTGTCCATCCTTACACCTTCTGAGACCAGAGTAACATCATCCCTGCTCAGGAAAATTATTGCCGGAACATTTCTACGGTCAATTCGTTATAATAAAAAAATTACAAGTAGTCGATTAGCGACTAATATTAAACACTTTTGGGATTCTTCATACTGTTGCTGTTTGCATTTAATTATATATTTCTTTTTCTTCTTGATTCCTTCTTCTTTTCCATTAACTAATAGCATATAACATTATTGATAGCCATTATTTTAAAATCCTTTTAACTTTCCTTCTTGTGACATATTTTCTCCGTATCATTTCTTATTATATCATTTTCAATTCCGAGAAATTCTAAATTATAGTTGTATTAATTATCATCCTCCTTCAGCTTCATTGTAGTCATTAAATTATTCGTTATTCTTCTTATTTGAGCACATTACCATCAATTGTTTTTATTTATTTATTTATTCTTCTGTTTGTTACCATCAAAATATTATTTTTTCTATCATTCCATTTTAAATAAGTTCTTTATAAATATTATTTAATCATCTGTTCTCTTTTTCTTGGTAGTTTGTTGTTTGTTAAATCAAATGGTTGCAAAATGTTTTAAGTAAGTTGTACTTACATACTTTTTTTTAAATCAAATGGTTGCAAAATATCTTAAATCATATTATTTCTGAATAAATTAAGTAAGTTGTCCTTACAGGCTTTTTGAATTTTGGGTTTTTTTATTAAATCATATTGTTCCTGAATAAATTAAGTAAGTTGTCCTTACAGGCTTTTGGAATTTTGTGGTTTTTTATTGAATCATATCGTTCCTGAATAAATTAAGTAAGTTGTCCTTACGTGCTTTTGGAATTTTGTGGTTTTTATTAAATCATATTGTTCCTGAATAAATTAAGTAAGTTGTCCTTACAGGCTTTTGGAATTTTGTGGGTTTCATCTTTCCAATGGGTTTCTTGGTCGGTTTTCAGAAAATCAGTCCCCTTTTTCTGGTTGATTATTATTTAGTTTAACCATGATCCATTAACTCAGGTACTCCCTTTCCTCGGATTACTGGTGTGTTCGGAATTAATTCTCTCCTTGATAATCTTCTTACCATCCGGCTCTCCCACTTTGCTGCTATGAAACCTTCATTTAAGTACCGGTCTTCCATCATTGTTCGTTCCTTTTTAACTAACAGGTATTGCACCTCCTCTGACATAACATATTCACTCATTTTTAATAGCATTCCATTCCCTCTTTCCTCTGGCTGATTTACCAAAATGTTTAATGATATATTCCGTCTTGATGATCTGACTAATATCTTCTGATGCACTTCAATCGTCGACACATTTAACTGGGATGTAAACTTAATTAACTCCCTCTGTTCATTAATTGGAAGGTTAAATACATTAATTAATCCACCCTTCCTCATCTCCAATTCTTCCCTTGTATTTATTATTTTCTTTCTACATGTTTTTATTATTTTCTTGGTCTTCTTTTCCAGGTATTGATTATCCTTTTTGTTGTGGCTATTCTTATTTTCCAATACTATTACACCTTGGTATTCCCTAATTTCTATTTCCTTCCTGCTCTCTTCTGTATTCGGACTTACTTTAATACCTTCTGAAGTGCTGTCTAACGTTTCATCCAAATTCTTGAAACCACTGTCCATTTGCTTATTTGTCTCCTCCTTGTATGTATCTGCTTTTTGGCTAAGTGTATTAACATTTTCAGACTTCTCCCCAAAAGTTTCCCATATCTCCTTATTGAAATTCTCCATTTTACGGTTTTGTTCATTCTTGGTTTCTTTGATATCTCCATGAATGGTCTCAATTTTTTCATTGAGTTGTTTTACTAAACTTTCCTGAATACTATCTATTTTCTCATTGGTTTGTCTGTTTTGTTCCTCCTGTTTCCTAAAGTTCTCATCTATTTTATCATTGGTTTGCTTGTTTTGTTCCTTCAAAGTTTCATTCTGTTCCTTCAAAGTTTCGTTTTGTTTCTTTGAAGTTTCCTCCTGTTTACTAAAATTTTCATCTATTTTATTAAATTTTTCGGCTATAAATCTCATCATGTCTTGCCAATTTGGTTCTTCTCTGGCTACCGCTTTATCTTGTTGGTCCCCTTGGGCATCCTCTTCAACTCTTTCCTTTTCCGTGTTTGTGATTACCTCGGTTTCTTCTTTATCACCCATTGGTTGTTCCATTTCACTGTCCGTGACTATTTCTATCTCTCATTCCTGTCCACCTTCTTCCTTCTCCTTTTCTTCTGCCCTCTTCTTCGATCTGCCTCTGGTATTATGCATTTCTTGTTTTCTCATAGCTGCCGACGATAATTAGGTTTTTTGTTATATTATTTTATTGAATATCTCAAAATTTCTTTCCCAATTAAAGCCCTTTTACGTTGAGCGCCATTTTGCAACGTCTCGCGGGTAAACTTTTCGAGGAGTCTTTACAATACTTTTAGCGATCGTCACTAGAATTAGTTCTTGATTTTTTAAGCCTCACGTTGTTAGCGTCATCTTGTAACGTCTCGCGGGTAAAGTCTCTAAGAGTCTAAATAATACTTTTCTTAATGAAATCTATGTTTTAATGGCTCTTCGAAAATCTTGCTTTCATGAGAGTCACTGTTAATCCTTTATTGATTGTATTTGCAAATGTTCAGTGTCGGTTATAATTTATGTTTACAGAAATAAAAACTGAAATCGAGTGTGTGTGATTTGGGAGGATTCAATGAAGTTGTTTGACCGTAGTTAGGAGAGAGAGGACCAAGGATATTATCCCCGGAGTATACAATTACTTCATTTAAAATTTCGCCGCTCATGAGACCAGCTGATTTTTTACGTCTGCAACCCAATTTGAGGTTATTATAACACCAAGTGTCGGTAATATTTTTCCTGCTGTTTGTCCTCTTCTTTTCTCCTGAAACTCTGTAACAACTACACTCTACGAGAAATAATACACATTTTATTATTTATAACAAAGTATTCAGGGTATTTATTTATTAAATACACTGATTTTTATCTGCTCCCAATACAAAAAGTTATAATCGATTCTCCCTGTCAACACAACATTGGTTCGATGTAAACACAGAAATTATAACAAAATATTTTTTATCCTTGATAGAATATTAAAGCAATAAAGAATTAATTTATATATTTCCCAGGGTTAATGGTAAGTTCTTTGTGTTATGAGATGGTCAGAAATGAATAATAAAATACTAAGCTTTACAAAGAAAAATAGATTATATTTGTTTTTTCTTTAGTATGTAGTTCCGCGTTTATCCGCTAGAGTACAGGTTAGGTTCTTTACTACAAACACGAAATTATGGTGGAAGCTGAAAATGCACAAAGATCCGTCATGAAGGTTTTTTGGTTAACAAAAATTAATAAAGTTTGTTCACCTCTTTTCTTGAAGTGTTTACTTGTACGGTGCTGTTTCTAGTGTTGAAGTTATAGTTGATTTGTAATTTAGTTAATTTTTTCTAAGATACGGTCTCACCAAAAATCTCGAAGTGCAGTCAATCTAGGCCTGAATTGGTAGTTGGATTATTTTAAAGTTCCATCGAATAAAGGACGTGAATGTTGATACTTGAAGGAGTTTTAACATAAGGTGGACATCACTCTTTAAATTTTATTAAATTTTGCACTATTTCCAAAAGTATTCATTAGGTTTTTTTCAAATTTAAATAGGCATTACACTTTTTTCAAACATTCGTTTTCCCAATCGTTTTAACAATTAAATTATATCTTGTTAGTTGGTTACTGTTAGTAACCAAGAATTTTTTTATGATTTTTTATTGGTGAATCTACATACTTTTGAGTATATAGGCTGTTTTTAAATATTATAAATTTATTTCTTATTTATAGAAAAATAATCCTTTTTAACTTTTGTTTATAATCCAATTTAATTTATATAGGTTTTTTCTTTCTATTTTCTTTTAAACTTATACATAGGTCTTTAATATTTTGATTTCCTTCAATTGTATTTATTTTTTATTTATTATTTGCTTATAGTATCCTTACACTAAACTATTTTCCTCAGCCATTTTGCTCATACATTATTATTTTATATCATTATTATTTTCAATCACTTTCTGCTACAGTCCGTTTCTTGATGTATATAATACTTTAATATTTATAACTAAATTTACCTCAAGATATACTTTTTTCCTATTAGGAACATGTTTCGAGAGTTCCTGTACTCTCATCTTCAGCCTTCGCCATCTTGTTTCTGGTGAAGTATTTGTGTGTTGGCTTCTGGATGTTATTAAGGTAGTTTGTTGGTCTTTGGTCTTTTAAAGTTGCATTATTGTGTGTGGTTGTGGTATCTGTTTTTGTATTTTGTGTATTTTCGATGTTGAGTGCTTTGAATATTGTGTCATGTTTTGTATTGATTTGTATTTGTTCTGGTATTAGTTTGTTTTGTGTTTTATGTTTGTAAATCTGTAAATTTTCCCAAATGTTCATTATGGTGCCTTTGTGTGGTATATGTTTTATTAGTGTTACATTGGTTATGTCTGGGAATTCATGTCCTGTGTTTATTGCATGTGTGGCTAAATTGGATTTATATATATTTGGTTTTTTGTATGCATTTAGGTGTTCAAAATAACGTTTTTTCAGCTGTTTTTTTGTTTGTCCTATATAACATTATAACATATATATAACATCCTATATATATATAACATTTGTCCTATAAATAGCTCACACAACAAAGATAATACAACAACCAACGGTATATACAAAATTGAATGCCAAGATTGCAATAAATGTTATATAGGAGAAACAAAAAAACAGCTGAAACAACGTTATTTTGAACACCTAAATGCATACAAAAAACCAAATATATATAAATCCAATTTAGCCACACATGCAATAAACACAGGACATGAATTCCCAGACATAACCAATGTAACACTAATAAAACATATACCACACAAAGGCACCATAATGAACATTTGGGAAAATTTACAGATTTACAAACATAAAACACAAAACAAACTAATACCAGAATAAATACAAATCAATACAAAACATGACACAATATTCAAAGCACTCAACATCGAAAATACACAAAATACAAAAACAGATACCACAACCACACACAATAATGCAACTTTAAAAGACCAAAGACCAACAAACTACCTTAATAACATCCAGAAGCCAACACACAAATACTTCACCAGAAACAAGATGGCGAAGGCTGAAGATGAGAGTACAGGAACTCTCGAAACATGTTCCTAATAGGAAAAAAGTATATCTTGAGGTAAATTTAGTTATAAATATTAAAGTATTATTATTTTATATCTAACCCTGGGTTATCTTATATTCAAACACAATTATTATATTAAATATAAAATTAGACCTAGGTACAAAATCTTTGTGGCCTACACAATACAAATTACACAAAAATACAGAATTTGTCAGTAGCAATATAGTCTACTGCTACAATTAATTGTTTCTCCATCTACAGCATAAGTCTGTGAGATGCTCCTTTTAAACCACTTACTTTCTCACTGTGTACACTATATCTCACTTTGTACCCTATATGTCACTTAGTTATAGTTTATAGTGTTTTGTAATACAAAGTAATCTATAGCTAGGTATATTATACCCATTTCTGACCTTTATAGTGGGGTGATTACGTTATCATTTTTTGGGCATGGGTTATGTAACGTTACATGAACCCCCCCCTCACTAGAACAGCTTTATTTTTGTGTTACTGTTTTTTTGTTGACCTCTTCAATCTTCGTATTCTTGTTTTATTCTTCATGATGTCTTTTCATTTCAGACTGGTTATATACCTGTTATTCGGTTAATGGTAATAAGCTGGGTTTTATATTCAACTCTCTCTCTCTTGGAGGCATATTCGTTATGATTTAATTTCTCTGGGTATTGGTCCTTCCACATATTACTTGATAAGGGCTGGTCACACTAATCATAAAAAACTTGTTTTAACACTTATATTTCTATTTACTTCTATAAATTCGCTTTCTCAATTAAGCTTCTGTCTGCTATCTTCCTTCTATTTTCTGCATTCATACATCTGGAATCTAATATCACTCTTTTCAGCTATTTTATAATTATCCCTTAAATATTCAATTTCCCTAACATTTTTCCCTATCCTGTGCGGTGGTTCAGTTCGGGTGGCCACTTTTGGGTCCATAACTCCGCTGTCCATCCTTACACCTTCTGAGACCAGAGTAACATCATCCCTGCTCAGGAAAATTATTGCCGGAACATTTCTACGGTCAATTCGTTATAATAAAAAAATTACAAGTAGTCGATTAGCGACTAATATTAAACACTTTTGGGATTCTTCATACTGTTGCTGTTTGCATTTAATTATATATTTCTTTTTCTTCTTGATTCCTTCTTCTTTTCCATTAACTAATAGCATATAACATTATTGATAGCCATTATTTTAAAATCCTTTTAACTTTCCTTCTTGTGACATATTTTCTCCGTATCATTTCTTATTATATCATTTTCAATTCCGAGAAATTCTAAATTATAGTTGTATTAATTATCATCCTCCTTCAGCTTCATTGTAGTCATTAAATTATTCGTTATTCTTCTTATTTGAGCACATTACCATCAATTTTTTTTATTTATTTATTTATTCTTCTGTTTGTTACCATCAAAATATTATTTTTTCTATCATTCCATTTTAAATCAGTTCTTTATAAATATTATTTAATCATCTGTTCTCTTTTTCTTGGTAGTTTGTTGTTTGTTAAATCAAATGGTTGCAAAATATTTTAAGTAAGTTGTACTTACATACTTTTTTTTTAAATCAAATGGTTGCAAAATATCTTAAATCATATTATTTCTGAATAAATTAAGTAAGTTGTCCTTACAGGCTTTTTGAATTTTGGGTTTTTTTATTAAATCATATTGTTCCTGAATAAATTAAGTAAGTTGTCCTTACAGGCTTTTGGAATTTTGTGGTTTTTTATTGAACCATATCGTTCCTGAATAAATTAAGTAAGTTGACCTTACGTGCTTTTGGAATTTTGTGGTTTTTATTAAATCATATTGTTCCTGAATAAATTAAGTAAGTTGTCCTTACAGACTTTTGGAATTTTGTGGGTTTCATCTTTCCAATGGGTTTCTTGGTCAGTTTTCAGAAAATCAGTCCCCTTTTTCTGGTTGGTTATTATTTAGTTTAACCGTGATTCATTAACTCAGGTACTCCCTTTCCTCGGATTACTGGGGTGTTCGGAATTAATTCTCTCCTTGATAATCTTCTTACCATCCGGCTCTCCCACTTTGCTGCTATGAAACCTTCATTTAAGTACCGGTCTTCCGTCATTGTTCGTTCCTTTTTAACTAACAGGTATTGCACCTCCTCTGACATAACATATTCACTCATTTTTAATAGCATTCCATTCCCTCTTTCCTCTGGCTGATTTACCAAAATGTTTAATGATATATTCCGTCTTGATGATCTGACTAATATCTTCTGATGCACTTCAATCGTCGACACATTTAACTGGGATGTAAACTTAATTAACTCCCTCTGTTCATTAATTGGAAGGTTAAATACATTAATTAATCCACCCTTCCTCATCTCCAATTCTTCCCTTGTATTTATTATTTTCTTTCTACATGTTTTTATTATTTTCTTGGTCTTCTTTTCCAGGTATTGATTATCCTTTTTGTTGTGGCTATTCTTATTTTCCAATACTATTACACCTTGGTATTCCCTAATTTCTATTTCCTTCCTGCTCTCTTCTGTATTCGGACTTACTTTAATACCTTCTGAAGTGCTGTCTAACGTTTCATCCAAATTCTTGAAACCACTGTCCATTTATTTATTTATCTCCTCCTTGTATGTATCTGCTTTTTGGCTAAGTGTATTAACATTTTCAGACTTCTCCCCAAAAGTTTCCCATATCTCCTTATTGAAATTCTCCATTTTACGGTTTTGTTCATTCATGGTTTCTTTGATATCTCCATGAATGGTCTCAATTTTTTCATTGAGTTGTTTTACTAAACTTTCCTGAATACTATCTATTTTCCCATTGGTTTGTCTGTTTTGTTCCTCCTGTTTCCTAAAGTTCTCATCTATTTTATCATTGGTTTGCTTGTTTTGTTCCTGCAAAGTTTCATTCAGTTCCTTCAAAGTTTCGTTTTGTTTCTTTGAAGTTTCCTCCTGTTTACTAAAATTTTCATCTATTTTATTAAATTTTTCGGCTATAAATCTCATCATGTCTTGCCAATTTGGTTCTTCTCTGGCTACCGCTTTATCTTGTTGGTCCCCTCGGGCATCCTCTTCAACTCTTTCCTTTTCCGTGTTTGTGATTACTTCGGTTTCTTCTTTATCACCCATTGGTTGTTCCATTTCACTGTCCGTGACTATTTCTATCTCTCGTTCCTGTCCACCTTCTTCCTTCTCCTTTTCTTCTGCCCTCTTCTTCGATCTGCCTCTGGTATTATGCATTTCTTGTTTTCTCATAGCTGCCGACGATAATTAGGTTTTTTGTTATATTATTTTATTGAATATCTCAAAATTTCTTTCCCAATTAAAGCCCTTTTACGTTGAGCGCCATTTTGCAACGTCTCGCGGGTAAACTTTTCGAGGAGTCTTTACAATACTTTTAGCGATCGTCACTAGAATTAGTTCTTGATTTTTTAAGCCTCACGTTGTTAGCGTCATCTTGTAACGTCTCGGGGGTAAAGTCTCTAAGAGTCTAAATAATACTTTTCTTAATGAAATCTATGTTTTAATGGCTCTTCGAAAATCTTGCTTTCATGAGAGTCACTGTTAATCCTTTATTGATTGTATTTGCAAATGTTCAGTGTCGGTTATAATTTATGTTTACAGAAATAAAAACTGAAATCGAGTGTGTGTGATTTGGGAGGATTCAATGAAGTTGTTTGACCGTAGTTAGGAGAGAGAGGACCAAGGATATTATCCCCGGAGTATACAATTACTTAATTTAAAATTTCGCCGCTCATGAGACCAGCTGATTTTTTACGTCTGCAACCCAATTTGAGGTTATTATAACACCAAGTGTCGGTAATATTTTTCCGGCTGTTCGTCCTCTTCTTTTCTCCTGAAACTCTGTAACAACTACACTCTACGAGAAATAATACACATTTTATTATTTATAACAAAGTATTCAGGGTATTTATTTATTAAATACACTGATTTTTATCTGCTCCCAATACAAAAAGTTATAATCGATTCTCCCTGTCAACACAACATTGGTTCGATGTAAACACAGAAATTATAAAAAAAAAATATTTTTTATCCTCGATAGAATATTAAAGCAATAAAGAATTAATTTATATATTTCCCAGGGTTAATGGTAAGTTCTTTGTGTTATGGGACTGTCAGAAATGAATAATAAAATACTAAGCTTTACAAAGAAAAATAGATTATATTTGTTTTTTCTTTAGTATGTAGTTCCGGGTTTATCCGCTAGAGTACAGGTTAGGTTCTTTACTACAAACACGAAATTATGGTGGAAGCTGAAAATGCACAAAGATCCGTCACGAAGGTTTTTGGTTAACAAAAATTAATAAAGTTTGTTCACCTCTTTTCTTGAAGTGTTTACTTGTACGGTGCTGTTTCTAGTGTTGAAGTTATAGTGGATTTGTAATTTAGTTAATTTTTTCTAAGATATGGTCTCACCAAAAATCTCGAAGTGCAGTCAATCTAGGCCTGAATTGGTAGTTGGATTATTTAAAAGTTTCATCGAATAAAGGACGTATATGTTGATACTTGAAGGAGTTTTAACATAAGGTGGACATCACTCTTTAAATTGTATTAAATTTTGCACTATTTCCAAAAGTATTCATTAGGTTTTTTCAAATTTAAATAGGCATTACACTTTTTTCAAACATTTGTTTTCCCAGTCCTTTTAACAATTAAATTATATCTTGTTAGTTGGTTACTGTTAGTAACCAAGAATTTTTTTATGATTTTTTATTGGTGAATCTATATACTTTTGAGTATATAGGCTGTTTTTAAATATTATAAATTTATTTCTTATTTATAGAAAAATAATCCTTTTTAACTTTTGTTTATAATCCAATTTAATTTATATAGGTTTTTTCTTTCTATTTTCTTTTAAACTTATACATAGGTCTTTAATATTTTGATTTCCTTCAATTGTATTTTTTTTTTATTTATTATTTGCTTATAGTATCCTTACACTAAACTATTTTCCTCAGCCATTTTGCTCTTACATTATTATTTTATATTATTATTATTTTATATCTAACCCTGGTTATCTTATATTCAAACACAATTATTATATTAAATATAAAATGAGACCTAGGTACAAAATCTTTGTGGCCTACACAATACAAATTACACAAAAATACAGAATTTGTCAGTAGCAATATAGTCTACTGCTACAATTAATTGTTTCTCCATCTACAGCATAAGTCTGTGAGATGCTCCTTTTAAACCACTTACTTTCTCACTGTGTACACTATATCTCACTTTGTACCCTACATGTCACTTAGTTATAGTTTATAGTGTTTTGTAATACAAAGTAATCTATAGCTAGGTATATTATACACATTTCTGACCTTTATAGTGGGGTGATTACGTTATCATTTTTTGGGCATGGGTTATGTAACGTTACATGAACCCCCCCCCCCCACTAGAACAGCTTTATTTTTGTGTTACTGGTTTCAAAATGAATTGTTGACCTCTTCAATCTTCGTATTCTTGTTTTATTCTTCATGATGTCTTTTCATTTCAGACTGGTTATATACCTGTTATTCGGTTAATGGTAATAAGCTGGGTTTTATATTCAACTCTCTCTCTCTTGGAGGCATATTCGTTATGATTTAATTTCTCTGGGTATTGGTCCTTCCACATATTGCTTGATAAGGGCTGGTCACACTAATCATAAAAAACTTGTTTTAACACTTATATTTCTATTTACTTCTATAAATTCGCTTTCTCAATTAAGCTTCTGTCTGCTATCTTCCTTCTATTTTCTACATTCATACTTCTGGAATCTAATATCACTCTTTTCAGCTATTTTATAATTATCCCTTAAATATTCAATTTCCCTAACATTTTTCCCTATCCTGTGCGGTGGTTCAGTTCGGGTGGCCACTTTTGGGTCCATAACTCCGCTGTCCATCCTTACACCTTCTGAGACCAGAGTAACATCATCCCTGCTCAGGAAAATTATTGCCGGAACATTTCTACGGTCAATTCGTTATAATAAAAAAATTACAAGTAGTCGATTAGCGACTAATATTAAACACTTTTGGGATTTTTCATACTGTTGCTGTTTGCATTTAATTATATATTTCTTTTTCTTCTTGATTCCTTCTTCTTTTCCATTAACTAATAGCATATAACATTATTGATAGCCATTATTTTAAAATCCTTTTAACTTTCCTTCTTGTGACATATTTTCTCCGTATCATTTCTTATTATATCATTTTCAATTCCGAGAAATTCTAAATTATAGTTGTATTAATTATCATCCTCCTTCAGCTTCATTGTAGTCATTAAATTATTCGTTATTCTTCTTATTTGAGCACATTACCATCAATTGTTTTTATTTATTTATTTATTCTTCTGTTTGTTACCATCAAAATATTATTTTTTCTATCATTCCATTTTAAATCAGTTCTTTATAAATATTATTTAATCATCTGTTCTCTTTTTCTTGGTAGTTTGTTGTTTGTTAAATCAAATGGTTGCAAAATATTTTAAGTAAGTTGTACTTACATACTTTTTTTAAAATCAAATGGTTGAAAAATATCTTAAATCATATTATTTCTGAATAAATTAAGTAAGTTGTCCTTACAGGCTTTTTGAATTTTGGGTTTTTTTATTAAATCATATTGTTCCTGAATAAATTAAGTAAGTTGTCCTTACAGGCTTTTGGAATTTTGTGGTTTTTTATTGAATCATATCGTTCCTGAATAAATTAAGTAAGTTGTCCTTACGTGCTTTTGGAATTTTGTGGTTTTTATTAAATCATATTGTTCCTGAATAAATTAAGTAAGTTGTCCTTACAGACTTTTGGAATTTTGTGGGTTTCATCTTTCCAATGGGTTTCTTGGTCGGTTTTCAGAAAATCAGTCCCCTTTTTCTGGTTGGTTATTATTTAGTTTAACCATGATCCATTAACTCAGGTACTCCCTTTCCTCGGATTACTGGGGTGTTCGGAATTAATTCTCTCCTTGATAATCTTCTTACCATCCGGCTCTCCCACTTTGCTGCTATGAAACCTTCATTTAAGTACCGGTCTTCCGTCATTGTTCGTTCCTTTTTAACTAACAGGTATTGCACCTCCTCTGACATAACATATTCACTCATTTTTAATAGCATTCCATTCCCTCTTTCCTCTGGCTGATTTACCAAAATGTTTAATGATATATTCCGTCTTGGTGATCTGACTAATATCTTCTGATGCACTTCAATCGTCGACACATTTAACTGGGATGTAAACTTAATTAACTCCCTCTGTTCATTAATTGGAAGGTTAAATACATTAATTAATCCACCCTTCCTCATCTCCAATTCTTCCCTTGCATTAATTATTTTCTTTCTACATGTTTTTATTATTTTCTTGGTCTTCTTTTCCAGGTATTGATTATCCTTTTTGTTGTGGCTATTCTTATTTTCCAATACTATTACACCTTGGTATTCCCTAATTTCTATTTCCTTCCTGCTCTCTTCTGTATTCGGACTTACTTTAATACCTTCTGAAGTGCTGTCTAACGTTTCATCCAAATTCTTGAAACCACTGTCCATTTGCTTATTTATCTCCTCCTTGTATGTATCTGCTTTTTGGCTAAGTGTATTAACATTTTCAGACTTCTCCCCAAAAGTTTCCCATATCTCCTTATTGAAATTCTCCATTTTACGGTTTTGTTCATTCATGGTTTCTTTGATATCTCCATGAATGGTCTCAATTTTTTCATTGAGTTGTTTTACTAAACTTTCCTGAATACTATCTATTTTGTCATTGGTTTGTCTGTTTTGTTCCTCCTGTTTCCTAAAGTTCTCATCTATTTTATCATTGGTTTGCTTGTTTTGTTCCTGCAAAGTTTCATTCTGTTCCTTCAAAGTTTCGTTTTGTTTCTTTGAAGTTTCCTCCTGTTTACTAAAATTTTCATCTA
The DNA here is from genome assembly GCA_034769895.1 of Magicicada septendecula. NCBI lineage: Eukaryota > Metazoa > Arthropoda > Insecta > Hemiptera > Cicadidae > Magicicada > Magicicada septendecula. The sequence continues at coordinate 494,201,302 of CM068368.1, forward strand.
TTTTATTAAATTTTTCGGCTATAAATCTCATCATGTCTTGCCAATTTGGTTCTTCTCTGGCTACCACTTTATCTTGTTGGTCCCCTTGGGCATCCTCTTCAACTCTTTCCTTTTCCGTGTTTGTGATTACTTCGGTTTCTTCTTTATCACCCATTGGTTGTTCCATTTCACTGTCCGTGACTATTTCTATCTCTCGTTCCTGTCCACCTTCTTCCTTCTCCTTTTCTTCTGCCCTCTTCTTCGATCTGCCTCTGGTATTATGCATTTCTTGTTTTCTCATAGCTGCCGATGATAATTAGGTTTTTTGTTATATTATTTTATTGAATATCTCAAAATTTCTTTCCCAATTAAAGCCCTTTTACATTGAGCGCCATTTTGCAACGTCTCGCGGGTAAACTTTTCGAGGAGTCTTTACAATACTTTTAGCGATCGTCACTAGAATTAGTTCTTGATTTTTTAAGCCTCACGTTGTTAGCGTCATCTTGTAACGTCTCGCGGGTAAAGTCTCTAAGAGTCTAAATAATACTTTTCTTAATGAAATCTATGTTTTAATGGCTCTTCGAAAATCTTGCTTTCATGAGAGTCACTGTTAATCCTTTATTGATTGTATTTGCAAATGTTCAGTGTCGGTTATAATTTATGTTTACAGAAATAAAAACTGAAATCGAGTGTGTGTGATTTGGGAGGATTCAATGAAGTTGTTTGACCGTAGTTAGGAGAGAGAGGACCAAGGATATTATCCCCGGAGTATACAATTACTTAATTTAAAATTTCGCCGCTCATGAGACCAGCTGATTTTTTACGTCTGCAACCCAATTTGAGGTTATTATAACACCAAGTGTCGGTAATATGTTTCTGGCTGTTCGTCCTCTTCTTTTCTCCTGAAACTCTGTAACAACTACACTCTACGAGAAATAATACACATTTTATTATTTATAACAAAGTATTCAGGGTATTTATTTATTAAATACACTGATTTTTATCTGCTCCCAATACAAAAAGGTATAATCGATTCTCCCTGTCAACACAACATTGGTTCGATGTAAACACAGAAATTATAAAAAAAAAATATTTTTTATCCTCGATAGAATATTAAAGCAATAAAGAATTAATTTATATATTTCCCAGGGTTAATGGTAAGTTCTTTGTGTTATGGGACGGTCAGAAATGAATAATAAAATACTAAGCTTTACAAAGAAAAATAGATTATATTTGTTTTTTCTTTAGTATGTAGTTCCGGGTTTATCCGCTAGAGTACAGGTTAGGTTCTTTACTACAAACACGAAATTATGGTGGAAGCTGAAAATGCACAAAGATCCGTCATGAAGGTTTTTGGTTAACAAAAATTAATAAAGTTTGTTCACCTCTTTTCTTGAAGTGTTTACTTGTACGGTGCTGTTTCTAGTGTTGAAGTTATAGTGGATTTGTAATTTAGTTAATTTTTTCTAAGATACGGTCTCACCAAAAATCTCGAAGTGCAGTCAATCTAGGCCTGAATTGGTAGTTGGATTATTTAAAAGTTTCATCGAATAAAGGACGTATATGTTGATACTTGAAGGAGTTTTAACATAAGGTGGACATCACTCTTTAAATTGTATTAAATTTTGCACTATTTCCAAAAGTATTCATTAGGTTTTTTCAAATTTAAATAGGCATTGCACTTTTTTCAAACATTTGTTTTCCCAGTCCTTTTAACAATTAAATTATATCTTGTTAGTTAGTTACTGTTAGTAACCAAGAATTTTTTTATGATTTTTTATTGGTGAATCTATATACTTTTGAGTATATAGGCTGTTTTTAAATATTGTAAATTTATTTCTTATTTATAGAAAAATAATCCTTTTTAACTTTTGTTTATAATCCAATTTAATTTATATAGGTTTTTTCTTTCTATTTTCTTTTAAACTTATACATAGGTCTTTAATATTTTGATTTCCTTCAATTGTATTTTTTTTTTTTTATTATTTGCTTATAGTATCCTTACACTAAACTATTTTCCTCAGCCATTTTGCTCATACATTATTATTTTATATTATTATTATTTTATATCTAACCCTGGTTATCTTATATTCAAACACAATTATTATATTAAATATAAAATGAGACCTAGGTACAAAATCTTTGTGGCCTAAACAATACAAATTACACAAAAATACAGAATTTGTCAGTAGCAATATAGTCTACTGCTACAATTAATTGTTTCTCCATCTACAGCATAAGTCTGTGAGATGCTCCTTTTAAACCACTTACTTTCTCACTGTGTACACTATATCTCACTTTGTACCCTATATGTCACTTAGTTATAGTTTATAGTGTTTTGTAATACAAAGTAATCTATAGCTAGGTATATTATACCCATTTCTGACCTTTATAGTGGGGTGATTACGTTATCATTTTTTGGGCATGGGTTATGTAACGTTACATGAAACCCCCCCCCCACTAGAACAGCTTTATTTTTGTGTTACTGGTTTCAAAATAAATTGTTGACCTCTTCAATCTTCGTATTCTTGTTTTATTCTTCATGATGTCTTTTCATTTCAGACTGGTTATATACCTGTTATTCGGTTAATGGTAATAAGCTGGGTTTTATATTCAACTCTCTCTCTCTTGGAGGCATATTCGTTATGATTTAATTTCTCCGGGTATTGGTCCTTCCACATATTACTTGATAAGGGCTGGTCACACTAATCATAAAAAACTTGTTTTAACACTTATATTTCTATTTACTTCTATAAATTCGCTTTCTCAATTAAGCTTCTGTCTGCTATCTTCCTTCTATTTTCTACATTCATACTTCTGGAATCTAATATCACTCTTTTCAGCTATTTTATAATTATCCCTTAAATATTCAATTTCCCTAACATTTTTCCCTATCCTGTGCGGTGGTTCAGTTCGGGTGGCCACTTTTGGGTCCATAACTCCGCTGTCCATCCTTACACCTTCTGAGACCAGAGTAACATCATCCCTGCTCAGGAAAATTATTGCCGGAACATTTCTACGGTCAATTCGTTATAATAAAAAAATTACAAGTAGTCGATTAGCGACTAATATTAAACACTTTTGGGATTCTTCATACTGTTGCTGTTTGCATTTAATTATATATTTCTTTTTCTTCTTGATTCCTTCTTCTTTTCCATTAACTAATAGCATATAACATTATTGATAGCCATTATTTTAAAATCCTTTTAACTTTCCTTCTTGTGACATATTTTCTCCGTATCATTTCTTATTATATCATTTTCAATTCCGAGAAATTCTAAATTATAGTTGTATTAATTATCATCCTCCTTCAGCTTCATTGTAGTCATTAAATTATTCGTTATTCTTCTTATTTGAGCACATTACCATCAATTGTTTTTATTTATTTATTTATTCTTCTGTTTGTTACCATCAAAATATTATTTTTTCTATCATTCCATTTTAAATCAGTTCTTTATAAATATTATTTAATCATCTGTTCTCTTTTTCTTGGTAGTTTGTTGTTTGTTAAATCAAATGGTTGCAAAATATTTTAAGTAAGTTGTACTTACATACTTTTTTTTAAATCAAATGGTTGCAAAATATCTTAAATCATATTATTTCTGAATAAATTAAGTAAGTTGTCCTTACAGGCTTTTTGAATTTTGGGTTTTTTTATTAAATCATATTGTTCCTGAATAAATTAAGTAAGTTGTCCTTACAGGCTTTTGGAATTTTGTGGTTTTTTATTGAACCATATCGTTCCTGAATAAATTAAGTAAGTTGACCTTACGTGCTTTTGGAATTTTGTGGTTTTTATTAAATCATATTGTTCCTGAATAAATTAAGTAAGTTGTCCTTACAGACTTTTGGAATTTTGTGGGTTTCATCTTTCCAATGGGTTTCTTGGTCAGTTTTCAGAAAATCAGTCCCCTTTTTCTGGTTGGTTATTATTTAGTTTAACCGTGATCCATTAACTCAGGTACTCCCTTTCCTCGGATTACTGGGGTGTTCGGAATTAATTCTCTCCTTGATAATCTTCTTACCATCCGGCTCTCCCACTTTGCTGCTATGAAACCTTCATTTAAGTACCGGTCTTCCGTCATTGTTCGTTCCTTTTTAACTAACAGGTATTGCACCTCCTCTGACATAACATATTCACTCATTTTTAATAGCATTCCATTCCCTCTTTCCTCTGGCTGATTTACCAAAATGTTTAATGATATATTCCGTCTTGATGATCTGACTAATATCTTCTGATGCACTTCAATCGTCGACACATTTAACTGGGATGTAAACTTAATTAACTCCCTCTGTTCATTAATTGGAAGGTTAAATACATTAATTAATCCACCCTTCCTCATCTCCAATTCTTCCTTGTATTTATTATTTTCTTTCTACATGTTTTTATTATTTTCTTGGTCTTCTTTTCCAGGTATTGATTATCCTTTTTGTTGTGGCTATTCTTATTTTCCAATACTATTACACCTTGGTATTCCCTAATTTCTATTTCCTTCCTGCTCTCTTCTGTATTCGGACTTACTTTAATACCTTCTGAAGTGCTGTCTAACGTTTCATCCAAATTCTTGAAACCACTGTCCATTTGCTTATTTATCTCCTCCTTGTATGTATCTGCTTTTTGGCTAAGTGTATTAACATTTTCAGACTTCTCCCCAAAAGTTTCCCATATCTCCTTATTGAAATTCTCCATTTTACGGTTTTGTTCATTCATGGTTTCTTTGATATCTCCATGAATGGTCTCAATTTTTTCATTGAGTTGTTTTACTAAACTTTCCTGAATACTATCTATTTTCTCATTGGTTTGTCTGTTTTGTTCCTCCTGTTTCCTAAAGTTCTCATCTATTTTATCATTGGTTTGCTTGTTTTGTTCCTGCAAAGTTTCATTCTGTTCCTTCAAAGTTTCGTTTTGTTTCTTTGAAGTTTCCTCCTGTTTACTAAAATTTTCATCTATTTTATTAAATTTTTCGTCGGCTATAAATCTCATCATGTCTTGCCAGTTTGGTTCTTCTCTGGCTACCGCTTTATCTTGTTGGTCCCCTTGGGCATCCTCTTCAACTCTTTCCTTTTCCGTGTTTGTGATTACTTCGGTTTCTTCTTTATCACCCATTGGTTGTTCCATTTCACTGTCCGTGACTATTTCTATCTCTCGTTCCTGTCCACCTTCTTCCTTCTCCTTTTCTTCTCCCCTCTTCTTCGATCTGCCTCTGGTATTATGCATTTCTTGTTTTCTCATAGCTGCCGACGATAATTAGGTTTTTTGTTATATTATTTTATTGAATATCTCAAAATTTCTTTCCCAATTAAAGCCCTTTTACGTTGAGCGCCATTTTGCAACGTCTCACGGGTAAACTTTTCGAGGAGTCTTTACAATACTTTTAGCGATCGTCACTAGAATTAGTTCTTGATTTTTTAAGCCTCACGTTGTTAGCGTCATCTTGTAACGTCTCGGGGGTAAAGTCTCTAAGAGTCTAAATAATACTTTTCTTAATGAAATCTATGTTTTAATGGCTCTTCGAAAATCTTGCTTTCATGAGAGTCACTGTTAATCCTTTATTGATTGTATTTGCAAATGTTCAGTGTCGGTTATAATTTATGTTTACAGAAATAAAAACTGAAATCGAGTGTGTGTGATTTGGGAGGATTCAATGAAGTTGTTTGACCATAGTTAGGAGAGAGAGGACCAAGGATATTATCCCCGGAGTATACAATTACTTAATTTAAAATTTCGCCGCTCATGAGACCAGCTGATTTTTTACGTCTGCAACCCAATTTGAGGTTATTATAACACCAAGTGTCGGTAATATTTTTCCGGCTGTTCGTCCTCTTCTTTTCTCCTGAAACTCTGTAACAACTACACTCTACGAGAAATAATACACATTTTATTATTATAACAAGTATTCAGGGTATTTATTTATTAAATACACTGATTTTTATCTGCTCCCAATACAAAAAGTTATAATCGATTCTCCCTGTCAACACAACATTGGTTCGATGTAAACACAGAAATTATAAAAAAAAATATTTTTTATCGATAGAATATTAAAGCAATAAAGAATTAATTTATATATTTCCCAGGGTTAATGTAAGTTCTTTGTGTTATGGGACTGTCAGAAATGAATAATAAAATACTAAGCCTTACAAAGAAAAATAGATTATATTTGTTTTTTCTTTAGTATGTAGTTCTCCGGGTTTATCCGCTAGAGTACAGGTTAGGTTCTTTACTACAAATACGAAATTATGGTGGAAGCTGAAATGCACAAAGGTCCGTCACGAAGGTTTTTGGTTAACAAAAATTAATAAAGTTTGTTCACCTGTTTTTCTTGAAGTGTTTACTTGTACGGTGCTGTTTCTAGTGTTGAAGTTATAGTGGATTTGTAATTTAGTTAATTTTTTCTAAGATATGGTCTCACCAAAAATCTCGAAGTGCAGTCAATCTAGGCCTGAATTGGTAGTTGGATTATTTAAAAGTTTCATCGAATAAAGGACGTATATGTTGATACTTGAAGGAGTTTTAACATAAGGTGGACATCACTCTTTAAATTGTATTAAATTTTGCACTATTTCCAAAAGTATTCATTAGGTTTTTTCAAATTTAAATAGGCATTACACTTTTTTCAAACATTTGTTTTCCCAGTCCTTTTAACAATTAAATTATAATCTTGTTAGTTGGTTACTGTTAGTAACCAAGAATTTTTTTATGATTTTTATTGGTGAATCTATATACTTTTGAGTATATAGGCTGTTTTTAAATATTATAAATTTATTTCTTATTTATAGAAAAATAATCCTTTTTAACTTTTGTTTATAATCCAATTTAATTTATATAGGTTTTTTCTTTCTATTTTCTTTTAAACTTATACATAGGTCTTTATATTTTGATTTCCTTCAATTGTATTTTTTTTTTATTTATTATTTGCTTATAGTATCCTTACACTAAACTATTTTCCTCAGCATTTTGCTCGTACATTATTATTTTATATTATTATTATTTTATATCTAACCCTGGTTATCTTATATTCAAACACAATTATTATATTAAATATAAAATGAGACCTAGGTACAAAATCTTTGTGGCCTACACAATACAAATTACACAAAAATACAGAATTTGTCAGTAGCAATATAGTCTACTGCTACAATTGTTTCTCCATCTACAGCATAAGTCTGTGAGATGCTCCTTTTAAACCACTTACTTTCTCACTGTGTACACTATATCTCACTTTGTACCCTACATGTCACTTAGTTATAGTTTATAGTGTTTTGTAATACAAAGTAATCTATAGCTAGGTATATTATACACATTTCTGACCTTTATAGTGGGGTGATTACGTTATCATTTTTTGGGCATGGGTTATGTAACGTTACATGAAACCCCCCCCCCCACTAGAACAGCTTTATTTTTGTGTTACTGGTTTCAAAATAAATTGTTGACCTCTTCAATCTTCGTATTCTTGTTTTATTCTTCATGATGTCTTTTCATTTCAGACTGGTTATATACCTGTTATTCGGTTAATGGTAATAAGCTGGGTTTTATATTCAACTCTCTCTCTCTTGGAGGCATATTCGTTATGATTTAATTTCTCTGGGTATTGGTCCTTCCACATATTGCTTGATAAGGGCTGGTCACACTAATCATAAAAAACTTGTTTTAACACTTATATTTCTATTTACTTCTATAAATTCGCTTTCTCAATTAAGCTTCTGTCTGCTATCTTCCTTCTATTTTCTACATTCATACTTCTGGAATCTAATATCACTCTTTTCAGCTATTTTATAATTATCCTTAAATATTCAATTTCCCTAACATTTTTCCCTATCCTGTGCGGTGGTTCAGTTCGGGTGGCCACTTTTGGGTCCATAACTCCGCTGTCCATCCTTACACCTTCTGAGACCAGAGTAACATCATCCCTGCTCAGGAAAATTATTGCCGGAACATTTCTACGGTCAATTCGTTATAATAAAAAAATTACAAGTAGTCGATTAGCGACTAATATTAAACACTTTTGGGATTTTTCATACTGTTGCTGTTTGCATTTAATTATATATTTCTTTTTCTTCTTGATTCCTTCTTCTTTTCCATTAACTAATAGCATATAACATTATTGATAGCCATTATTTTAAAATCCTTTTAACTTTCCTTCTTGTGACATATTTTCTCCGTATCATTTCTTATTATATCATTTTCAATTCCGAGAAATTCTAAATTATAGTTGTATTAATTATCATCCTCCTTCCAGCTTCATTGTAGTCATTAAATTATTCGTTATTCTTCTTATTTGAGCACATTACCATCAATTGTTTTATTTATTTATTTATTCTTCTGTTTGTTACCATCAAAATATTATTTTTTCTATCATTCCATTTTAAATCAGTTCTTTATAAATATTATTTAATCATCTTGTTCTCTTTTTCTTGGTAGTTTGTTGTTTGTTAAATCAAATGGTTGCAAAATATTTTAAGTAAGTTGTACTTACATACTTTTTTTTAAATCAAATGGTTGCAAAATATCTTAAATCATATTATTTCTGAATAAATTAAGTAAGTTGTCCTTACAGGCTTTTTGAATTTTGGGTTTTTTTATTAAATCATATTGTTCCTGAATAAATTAAGTAAGTTGTCCTTACAGGCTTTTGGAATTTTGTGGTTTTTTATTGAATCATATCGTTCCTGAATAAATTAAGTAAGTTGTCCTTACGTGCTTTTGGAATTTTGTGGTTTTTATTAAATCATATTGTTCCTGAATAAATTAAGTAAGTTGTCCTTACAGACTTTTGGAATTTTGTGGGTTTCATCTTTCCAATGGGTTTCTTGGTCGGTTTTCAGAAAATCAGTCCCCTTTTTCTGGTTGGTTATTATTTAGTTTAACCATGATCCATTAACTCAGGTACTCCCTTTCCTCGGATTACTGGGGTGTTCGGAATTAATTCTCTCCTTGATAATCTTCTTACCATCCGGCTCTCCCACTTTGCTGCTATGAAACCTTCATTTAAGTACCGGTCTTCCGTCATTGTTCGTTTCTTTTTAACTAACAGGTATTGCACCTCCTCTGACATAACATATTCACTCATTTTTAATAGCATTCCATTCCCTCTTTCCTCTGGCTGATTTACCAAAATGTTTAATGATATATTCCGTCTTGATGATCTGACTAATATCTTCTGATGCACTTCAATCGTCGACACATTTAACTGGGATGTAAACTTAATTAACTCCCTCTGTTCATTAATTGGAAGGTTAAATACATTAATTAATCCACCCTTCCTCATCTCCAATTCTTCCCTTGTATTTATTATTTCTTTCTACATGTTTTTATTATTTTCTTGGTCTTCTTTTCCAGGTATTGATTATCCTTTTTGTTGTGGCTATTCTTATTTTCCAATACTATTACACCTTGGTATTCCCTAATTTCTATTTCCTTCCTGCTCTCTTCTGTATTCGGACTTACTTTAATACTTCTGAAGTGCTGTCTAACGTTTCATCCAAATTCTTGAAACCACTGTCCATTTGCTTATTTATCTCCTCCTTGTATGTATCTGCTTTTTGGCTAAGTGTATTAACATTTTCAGACTTCTCCCCAAAAGTTTCCCATATCTCCTTATTGAAATTCTCCATTTTACGTTTTGTTCATTCATGGTTTCTTTGATATCTCCATGAATGGTCTCAATTTTTTCATTGAGTTGTTTTACTAAACTTTCCTGAATACTATCTATTTTCCCATTGGTTTGTCTGTTTTGTTCCTCCTGTTTCCTAAAGTTCTCATCTATTTTATCATTGGTTTGCTTGTTTTTGTTCCTGCAAAGTTTCATTCAGTTCCTTCAAAGTTTCGTTTTGTTTCTTTGAAGTTTCCTCCTGTTTACTAAAATTTTCATCTATTTTATTAAATTTTTCGGCTATAAATCTCATCATGTCTTGCCAATTTGGTTCTTCTCTGGCCTACCGCTTTATCTTGTTGGTCCCCTCGGGCATCCTCTTCAACTCTTTCCATTTTCCGTGTTTGTGATTACTTCGGTTTCTTCTTTATCACCCATTGGTTGTTCCATTTCACTGTCCGTGACTATTTCTATCTCTCGTTCCTGTCCACCTTCTTCCTTCTCCTTTTCTTCTGCCCTCTTCTTCGATCTGCCTCTGGTATTATGCATTTCTTGTTTTCTCATAGCTGCTGACGATAATTAGGTTTTTTGTTATATTATTTTATTGAATATCTCAAAATTTCTTTCCCAATTAAAGCCCTTTTACGTTGAGCGCCATTTTGCAACGTCTCGCGGGTAAACTTTTCGAGGAGTCTTTACAATACTTTTAGCGATCGTCACTAGAATTAGTTCTTGATTTTTTAAGCCTCACGTTGTTAGCGTCATCTTGTAACGTCTCGGGGTAAAGTCTCTAAGAGTCTAAATAATACTTTTCTTAATGAAATCTATGTTTTAATGGCTCTTCGAAAATCTTGCTTTCATGAGAGTCACTGTTAATCCTTATTGATTGTATTTGCAAATGTTCAGTGTCGGTTATAATTTATGTTTACAGAAATAAAAACTGAAATCGAGTGTGTGTGATTTGGGAGGATTCAATGAAGTTGTTTGACCGTAGTTAGGAGAGAGAGGACCAAGGATATTATCCCCCCGGAGTATACAATTACTTAATTTAAAATTTCGCCGCTCATGAGACCAGCTGATTTTTTACGTCTGCAACCCAATTTGAGGTTATTATAACACCAAGTGTCCGGTAATATTTTTCCGGCTGTTCGTCCTCTTCTTTTCTCCTGAAACTCTGTAACAACTACACTCTACGAGAAATAATACACATTTTATTATTTATAACAAAGTATTCAGGGTATTTATTTATTAAATACACTGATTTTTATCTGCTCCCAATACAAAAAGTTATAATCGATTCTCCCTGTCAACACAACATTGGTTCGATGTAAACACAGAAATTATAAAAAAAAATATTTTTTATCCTCGATGAATATTAAAGCAATAAAGAATTAATTTATATATTTCCCAGGGTTAATGGTAAGTTCTTTGTGTTATGGGACTGTCAGAAATGAATAATAAAATACTAAGCTTTACAAAGAAAAATAGATTATATTTGTTTTTTCTTTAGTATGTAGTTCCGGGTTTATCCGCTAGAGTACAGGTTAGGTTCTTTACTACAAACACGAAATTATGGTGGAAGCTGAAAATGCACAAAGATCCGTCACGAAGGTTTTTGGTTAACAAAAATTAATAAAGTTTGTTCACCTCTTTTCTTGAAGTGTTTACTTGTACGGTGCTGTTTCTAGTGTTGAAGTTATAGTGGATTTGTAATTTAGTTAATTTTTTCTAAGATATGGTCTCACCAAAAATCTCGAAGTGCAGTCAATCTAGGCCTGAATTGGTAGTTGGATTATTTAAAAGTTTCATCGAATAAAGGACGTATATGTTGATACTTGAAGGAGTTTTAACATAAGGTGGACATCACTCTTTAAATTGTATTAAATTTTGCACTATTTCCAAAAGTATTCATTAGGTTTTTTCAAATTTAAATAGGCATTACACTTTTTTCAAACATTTGTTTTCCCAGTCCTTTTAACAATTAAATTATATCTTGTTAGTTGGTTACTGTTAGTAACCAAGAATTTTTTTATGATTTTTTATTGGTGAATCTATATACTTTTGAGTATATAGGCTGTTTTTAAATATTATAAATTTATTTCTTATTTATAGAAAAATAATCCTTTTTAACTTTTGTTTATAATCCAATTTAATTTATATAGGTTTTTTCTTTCTATTTTCTTTTAAACTTATACATAGGTCTTTAATATTTTGATTTCCTTCAATTGTATTTTTTTTTTATTTATTATTTGCTTATAGTATCCTTACACTAAACTATTTTCCTCAGCCATTTTGCTCTTACATTATTATTTTATATTATTATTATTTTATATCTAACCCTGGTTATCTTATATTCAAACACAATTATTATATTAAATATAAAATGAGACCTAGGTACAAAATCTTTGTGGCCTACACAATACAAATTACACAAAAATACAGAATTTGTCAGTAGCAATATAGTCTACTGCTACAATTAATTGTTTCTCCATCTACAGCATAAGTCTGTGAGATGCTCCTTTTAAACCACTTACTTTCTCACTGTGTACACTATATCTCACTTTGTACCCTACATGTCACTTAGTTATAGTTTATAGTGTTTTGTAATACAAAGTAATCTATAGCTAGGTATATTATACACATTTCTGACCTTTATAGTGGGGTGATTACGTTATCATTTTTTGGGCATGGGTTATGTAACGTTACATGAAACCCCCCCCCCCCCACTAGAACAGCTTTATTTTTGTGTTACTGGTTTCAAAATAAATTGTTGACCTCTTCAATCTTCGTATTCTTGTTTTATTCTTCATGATGTCTTTTCATTTCAGACTGGTTATATACCTGTTATTCGGTTAATGGTAATAAGCTGGGTTTTATATTCAACTCTCTCTCTCTTGGAGGCATATTCGTTATGATTTAATTTCTCTGGGTATTGGTCCTTCCACATATTGCTTGATAAGGGCTGGTCACACTAATCATAAAAAACTTGTTTTAACACTTATATTTCTATTTACTTCTATAAATTCGCTTTCTCAATTAAGCTTCTGTCTGCTATCTTCTTTCTATTTTCTACATTCATACTTCTGGAATCTAATATCACTCTTTTCAGCTATTTTATAATTATCCCTTAAATATTCAATTTCCCTAACATTTTTCCCTATCCTGTGTGGTGGTTCAGTTCGGGTGGCCACTTTTGGGTCCATAACTCCGCTGTCCATCCTTACACCTTCTGAGACCAGAGTAACATCATCCCTGCTCAGGAAAATTATTGCCGGAACATTTCTACGGTCAATTCGTTATAATAAAAAAATTACAAGTAGTCGATTAGCGACTAATATTAAACACTTTTGGGATTTTTCATACTGTTGCTGTTTGCATTTAATTATATATTTCTTTTTCTTCTTGATTCCTTCTTCTTTTCCATTAACTAATAGCATATAACATTATTGATAGCCATTATTTTAAAATCCTTTTAACTTTCCTTCTTGCGACATATTTTCTCCGTATCATTTCTTATTATATCATTTTCAATTCCGAGAAATTCTAAATTATAGTTGTATTAATTATCATCCTCCTTCAGCTTCATTGTAGTCATTAAATTATTCGTTATTCTTCTTATTTGAGCACATTACCATCAATTGTTTTTATTTATTTATTTATTCTTCTGTTTGTTACCATCAAAATATTATTTTTTCTATCATTCCATTTTAAATCAGTTCTTTATAAATATTATTTAATCATCTGTTCTCTTTTTCTTGGTAGTTTGTTGTTTGTTAAATCAAATGGTTGCAAAATATTTTAAGTAAGTTGTACTTACATACTTTTTTTAAAATCAAATGGTTGCAAAATATCTTAAATCATATTATTTCTGAATAAATTAAGTAAGTTGTCCTTACAGGCTTTTTGAATTTTGGGTTTTTTTATTAAATCATATTGTTCCTGAATAAATTAAGTAAGTTGTCCTTACAGGCTTTTGGAATTTTGTGGTTTTTTATTGAATCATATCGTTCCTGAATAAATTAAGTAAGTTGTCCTTACGTGCTTTTGGAATTTTGTGGTTTTTATTAAATCATATTGTTCCTGAATAAATTAAGTAAGTTGTCCTTACAGACTTTTGGAATTTTGTGGGTTTCATCTTTCCAATGGGTTTCTTGGTCGGTTTTCAGAAAATCAGTCCCCTTTTTCTGGTTGGTTATTATTTAGTTTAACCATGATCCATTAACTCAGGTACTCCCTTTCCTCGGATTACTGGGGTGTTCGGAATTAATTCTCTCCTTGATAATCTTCTTACCATCCGGCTCTCCCACTTTGCTGCTATGAAACCTTCATTTAAGTACCGGTCTTCCGTCATTGTTCGTTCCTTTTTAACTAACAGGTATTGCACCTCCTCTGACATAACATATTCACTCATTTTTAATAGCATTCCATTCCCTCTTTCCTCTGGCTGATTTACCAAAATGTTTAATGATATATTCCGTCTTGATGATCTGACTAATATCTTCTGATGCACTTCAATCGTCGACACATTTAACTGGGATGTAAACTTAATTAACTCCCTCTGTTCATTAATTGGAAGGTTAAATACATTAATTAATCTACCCTTCCTCATCTCCAATTCTTCCCTTGCATTTATTATTTTCTTTCTACATGTTTTTATTATTTTCTTGGTCTTCTTTTCCAGGTATTGATTATCCTTTTTGTTGTGGCTATTCTTATTTTCCAATACTATTACACCTTGGTATTCCCTAATTTCTATTTCCTTCCTGCTCTCTTCTGTATTCGGACTTACTTTAATACCTTCTGAAGTGCTGTCTAACGTTTCATCCAAATTCTTGAAACCACTGTCCATTTGCTTATTTATCTCCTCCTTGTATGTATCTGCTTTTTGGCTAAGTGTATTAACATTTTCAGACTTCTCCCCAAAAGTTTCCCATATCTCCTTATTGAAATTCTCCATTTTACGGTTTTGTTCATTCATGGTTTCTTTGATATCTCCATGAATGGTCTCAATTTTTTCATTGAGTTGTTTTACTAAACTTTCCTGAATACTATCTGTTTTCTCATTGGTTTGTCTGTTTTGTTCCTCCTGTTTCCTAAAGTTCTCATCTATTTTATCATTGGTTTGCTTGTTTTGTTCCTGCAAAGTTTCATTCTGTTCCTTCAAAGTTTCGTTTTGTTTCTTTGAAGTTTCCTCCTGTTTACTAAAATTTTCATCTATTTTATTAAATTTTTCGGCTATAAATCTCATCATGTCTTGCCAATTTGGTTCTTCTCTGGCTACCACTTTATCTTGTTGGTCCCCTTGGGCATCCTCTTCAACTCTTTCCTTTTCCGTGTTTGTGATTACTTCGGTTTCTTCTTTATCACCCATTGGTTGTTCCATTTCACTGTCCGTGACTATTTCTATCTCTCGTTCCTGTCCACCTTCTTCCTTCTCCTTTTCTTCTGCCCTCTTCTTCGATCTGCCTCTGGTATTATGCATTTCTTGTTTTCTCATAGCTGCCGATGATAATTAGGTTTTTTGTTATATTATTTTATTGAATATCTCAAAATTTCTTTCCCAATTAAAGCCCTTTTACATTGAGCGCCATTTTGCAACGTCTCGCGGGTAAACTTTTCGAGGAGTCTTTACAATACTTTTAGCGATCGTCACTAGAATTAGTTCTTGATTTTTTAAGCCTCACGTTGTTAGCGTCATCTTGTAACGTCTCGCGGGTAAAGTCTCTAAGAGTCTAAATAATACTTTTCTTAATGAAATCTATGTTTTAATGGCTCTTCGAAAATCTTGCTTTCATGAGAGTCACTGTTAATCCTTTATTGATTGTATTTGCAAATGTTCAGTGTCGGTTATAATTTATGTTTACAGAAATAAAAACTGAAATCGAGTGTGTGTGATTTGGGAGGATTCAATGAAGTTGTTTGACCGTAGTTAGGAGAGAGAGGACCAAGGATATTATCCCCGGAGTATACAATTACTTAATTTAAAATTTTGCCGCTCATGAGACCAGCTGATTTTTTACGTCTGCAACCCAATTTGAGGTTATTATAACACCAAGTGTCGGTAATATTTTTCTGGCTGTTCGTCCTCTTCTTTTCTCCTGAAACTCTGTAACAACTACACTCTACGAGAAATAATACACATTTTATTATTTATAACAAAGTATTCAGGGTATTTATTTATTAAATACACTGATTTTTATCTGCTCCCAATACAAAAAGGTATAATCGATTCTCCCTGTCAACACAACATTGGTTCGATGTAAACACAGAAATTATAAAAAAAAAATATTTTTTATCCTCGATAGAATATTAAAGCAATAAAGAATTAATTTATATATTTCCCAGGGTTAATGGTAAGTTCTTTGTGTTATGGGACGGTCAGAAATGAATAATAAAATACTAAGCTTTACAAAGAAAAATAGATTATATTTGTTTTTTCTTTAGTATGTAGTTCCGGGTTTATCCGCTAGAGTACAGGTTAGGTTCTTTACTACAAACACGAAATTATGGTGGAAGCTGAAAATGCACAAAGATCCGTCATGAAGGTTTTTGGTTAACAAAAATTAATAAAGTTTGTTCACCTCTTTTCTTGAAGTGTTTACTTGTACGGTGCTGTTTCTAGTGTTGAAGTAATAGTGGATTTGTAATTTAGTTAATTTTTTCTAAGATACGGTCTCACCAAAAATCTCGAAGTGCAGTCAATCTAGGCCTGAATTGGTAGTTGGATTATTTAAAAGTTTCATCGAATAAAGGACGTATATGTTGATACTTGAAGGAGTTTTAACATAAGGTGGACATCACTCTTTAAATTGTATTAAATTTTGCACTATTTCCAAAAGTATTCATTAGGTTTTTTCAAATTTAAATAGGCATTGCACTTTTTTCAAACATTTGTTTTCCCAGTCCTTTTAACAATTAAATTATATCTTGTTAGTTAGTTACTGTTAGTAACCAAGAATTTTTTTATGATTTTTTATTGGTGAATCTATATACTTTTGAGTATATAGGCTGTTTTTAAATATTATAAATTTATTTCTTATTTATAGAAAAATAATCCTTTTTAACTTTTGTTTATAATCCAATTTAATTTATATAGGTTTTTTCTTTCTATTTTCTTTTAAACTTATACATAGGTCTTTAATATTTTGATTTCCTTCAATTGTATTTTTTTTTTTTTTATTATTTGCTTATAGTATCCTTACACTAAACTATTTTCCTCAGCCATTTTGCTCATACATTATTATTTTATATTATTATTATTTTATATCTAACCCTGGTTATCTTATATTCAAACACAATTATTATATTAAATATAAAATGAGACCTAGGTACAAAATCTTTGTGGCCTACACAATACAAATTACACAAAAATACAGAATTTGTCAGTAGCAATATAGTCTACTGCTACAATTAATTGTTTCTCCATCTACAGCATAAGTCTGTGAGATGCTCCTTTTAAACCACTTACTTTCTCACTGTGTACACTATATCTCACTTTGTACCCTATATGTCACTTAGTTATAGTTTATAGTGTTTTGTAATACAAAGTAATCTATAGCTAGGTATATTATACACATTTCTGACCTTTATAGTGGGGTGATTACGTTATCATTTTTTGGGCATGGGTTATGTAACGTTACATGAAACCCCCCCCCCCACTAGAACAGCTTTATTTTTGTGTTACTGGTTTCAAAATAAATTGTTGACCTCTTCAATCTTCGTATTCTTGTTTTATTCTTCATGATGTCTTTTCATTTCAGACTGGTTATATACCTGTTATTCGGTTAATGGTAATAAGCTGGGTTTTATATTCAACTCTCTCTCTCTTGGAGGCATATTCGTTATGATTTAATTTCTCTGGGTATTGGTCCTTCCACATATTACTTGATAAGGGCTGGTCACACTAATCATAAAAAACTTGTTTTAACACTTATATTTCTATTTACTTCTATAAATTCGCTTTCTCAATTAAGCTTCTGTCTGCTATCTTCCTTCTATTTTCTACATTCATACTTCTGGAATCTAATATGACTCTTTTCAGCTATTTTATAATTATCCCTTAAATATTCAATTTCCCTAACATTTTTCCCTATCCTGTGCGGTGGTTCAGTTCGGGTGGCCACTTTTGGGTCCATAACTCCGCTGTCCATCCTTACACCTTCTGAGACCAGAGTAACATCATCCCTGCTCAGGAAAATTATTGCCGGAACATTTCTACGGTCAATTCGTTATAATAAAAAAATTACAAGTAGTCGATTAGCGACTAATATTAAACACTTTTGGGATTCTTCATACTGTTGCTGTTTGCATTTAATTATATATTTCTTTTTCTTCTTGATTCCTTCTTCTTTTCCATTAACTAATAGCATATAACATTATTGATAGCCATTATTTTAAAATCCTTTTAACTTTCCTTCTTGTGACATATTTTCTCCGTATCATTTCTTATTATATCATTTTCAATTCCGAGAAATTCTAAATTATAGTTGTATTAATTATCATCCTCCTTCAGCTTCATTGTAGTCATTAAATTATTCGTTATTCTTCTTATTTGAGCACATTACCATCAATTGTTTTTATTTATTTATTTATTCTTCTGTTTGTTACCATCAAAATATTATTTTTTCTATCATTCCATTTTAAATCAGTTCTTTATAAATATTATTTAATCATCTGTTCTCTTTTTCTTGGTAGTTTGTTGTTTGTTAAATCAAATGGTTGCAAAATATTTTAAGTAAGTTGTACTTACATACTTTTTTTTAAATCAAATGGTTGCAAAATATCTTAAATCATATTATTTCTGAATAAATTAAGTAAGTTGTCCTTACAGGCTTTTTGAATTTTGGGTTTTTTTATTAAATCATATTGTTCCTGAATAAATTAAGTAAGTTGTCCTTACAGGCTTTTGGAATTTTGTGGTTTTTTATTGAATCATATCGTTCCTGAATAAATTAAGTAAGTTGTCCTTACGTGCTTTTGGAATTTTGTGGTTTTTATTAAATCATATTGTTCCTGAATAAATTAAGTAAGTTGTCCTTACAGACTTTTGGAATTTTGTGGGTTTCATCTTTCCAATGGGTTTCTTGGTCGGTTTTCAGAAAATCAGTCCCCTTTTTCTGGTTGGTTATTATTTAGTTTAACCATGATCCATTAACTCAGGTACTCCCTTTCCTCGGATTACTGGGGTGTTCGGAATTAATTCTCTCCTTGATAATCTTCTTACCATCCGGCTCTCCCACTTTGCTGCTATGAAACCTTCATTTAATTACTGGTCTTCCGTCATTGTTCGTTCCTTTTTAACTAACAGGTATTGCACCTCCTCTGACATAACATATTCACTCATTTTTAATAGCATTCCATTCCCTCTTTCCTCTGGCTGATTTACCAAAATGTTTAATGATATATTCCGTCTTGATGATCTGACTAATATCTTCTGATGCACTTCAATCGTCGACACATTTAACTGGGATGTAAACTTAATTAACTCCCTCTGTTCATTAATTGGAAGGTTAAATACATTAATTAATCCACCCTTCCTCATCTCCAATTCTTCCCTTGCATTTATTATTTTCTTTCTACATGTTTTTATTATTTTCTTGGTCTTCTTTTCCAGGTATTGATTATCCTTTTTGTTGTGGCTATTCTTATTTTCCAATACTATTACACCTTGGTATTCCCTAATTTATATTTCCTTCCTGCTCTCTTCTGTATTCGGACTTACTTTAATACCTTCTGAAGTGCTGTCTAACGTTTCATCCAAATTCTTGAAACCACTGTCCATTTGCTTATTTATCTCCTCCTTGTATGTATCTGCTTTTTGGCTAAGTGTATTAACATTTTCAGACTTCTCCCCAAAAGTTTCCCATATCTCCTTATTGAAATTCTCCATTTTACGGTTTTGTTCGTTCATGGTTTCTTTGATATCTCCATGAATGGTCTCAATTTTTTCATTGAGTTGTTTTACTAAACTTTCCTGAATACTATCTATTTTCTCATTGGTTTGTCTGTTTTGTTCCTCCTGTTTCCTAAAGTTCTCATCTATTTTATCATTGGTTTGCTTGTTTTGTTCCTGCAAAGTTTCGTTCTGTTCCTTCAAAGTTTCGTTTTGTTTCTTTGAAGTTTCCTCCTGTTTACTAAAATTTTCATCTATTTTATTAAATTTTTCGGCTATAAATCTCATCATGTCTTGCCAATTTGGTTCTTCTCTGGCTACCGCTTTATCTTGTTGGTCCCCTTGGGCATCCTCTTCAACTCTTTCCTTTTCCGTGTTTGTGATTACTTCGGTTTCTTCTTTATCACCCATTGGTTGTTCCATTTCACTGTCCGTGACTATTTCTATCTCTCGTTCCTGTCCACCTTCTTCCTTCTCCTTTTCTTCTGCCCTCTTCTTCGATCTGCCTCTGGTATTATGCATTTCTTGTTTTCTCATAGCTGCCGACGATAATTAGGTTTTTTGTTATATTATTTTATTGAATATCTCAAAATTTCTTTCCCAATTAAAGCCCTTTTACGTTGAGCGCCATTTTGCAACGTCTCGTGGGTAAACTTTTCGAGGAGTCTTTACAATACTTTTAGCGATCGTCACTAGAATTAGTTCTTGATTTTTTAAGCCTCACGTTGTTAGCGTCATCTTGTAACGTCTCGCGGGTAAAGTCTCTAAGAGTCTAAATAATACTTTTCTTAATGAAATCTATGTTTTAATGGCTCTTCGAAAATCTTGCTTTCATGAGAGTCACTGTTAATCCTTTATTGATTGTATTTGCAAATGTTCAGTGTCGGTTATAATTTATGTTTACAGAAATAAAAACTGAAATCGAGTGTGTGTGATTTGGGAGGATTCAATGAAGTTGTTTGACCGTAGTTAGGAGAGAGAGGACCAAGGATATTATCCCCGGAGTATACAATTACTTAATTTAAAATTTCGCCGCTCATGAGACCAGCTGATTTTTTACGTCTGCAACCCAATTTGAGGTTATTATAACACCAAGTGTCGGTAATATTTTTCCAGCTAATATTTTTCCAGCTGTTCGTCCTCTTCTTTTCTCTTGAAACTCTGTAACAACTACACTCTACGAGAAATAATACACATTTTATTATTTATAACAAAGTATTCAGGGTATTTATTTATTAAATACACTGATTTTTATCTGCTCCCAATACAAAAAGTATTTCACTGTTAATTTACAATGTCCCTGTTCGGGCGCCAACTGAAGTCTTACTCATTAATTAGTTGTTAATTTAATATTATTTTTTAACTGTAATGTTTGGTCCAAGAAATCGTTTAGTGTACTCAGGCAGAGAACTGTGCAAATACAAATAACAATACGCAAATCAAGTAAAACATAGCATGATTTATTTTTCTTTCAGAACACAGAAAAGATCATGAACACACTTATTTCACCTTAAAGCGTAAAACTGATTATTAACAAACTACGACACCAAAATACTAATACGTATATCAAAATTATGCAACTCAACACTTCTGGTTAGGCCTATATTAATTTTTCATTCACACAAACATACACATTTACTTATTTTTTTGATTCTGTTGAGCTCAACTTTATAATTTATGAAAAAGCCAGTATTTAAAATGTTGAAATGGTATATTGTTGAAATGTCTACTTCCCTTGATAATGCTGCGTAGAATTTCACCACATGGCGTGCATTGTTTATACTGTTTGCTGTTTTATTTTACTGTAGCACTTTCACACTTTACGGCCGAACTGTCAATTTACTGCAATTATGGATGAATATTTAGTCAAGAACTGTTTGTATTTTAAAATAGATATACATTCACATTTTCTGTTGTATGCGGGCGCCCGCGACTGCTGCTGCAGACAGCGAAAGATGAGAGTCGACTGGCATTCCATGTTACAAACTTTCCGTTTGATGCGTCTCCAAACTGCTTCACCCCGCTCCCCGCCGTACCCATTACAACGTATAAATCCCTTCCATTATAAGTATTCCATTCACATTTCAAAATTAACAAACTCCTTATATAGAGTAAAACACATTAAATCAACTACATTAGAACAAATTACTTACTTAACAATCGTTAAGTATCTTCATATTTCTCTTTATTACATTAAAATAGAATACTCCTCGTCAACACAACATCATTCATTTGTTTACTTCAGAAAATTAATTACATACTCTACATTATTGATGTAACTCATTCTAATCTTTAATATTTCGTTACTAACAACCTAGTAACCACCTTCTCCATCTTCACATATTTTATTATAATTTGTTAAATTATGAATTTATTTTAAATTTCTCCTTCCACACACACTATTGCCCGTCCATCCCCCTGAATAAAATTTCCAAACATTCCAAAACTTTAATTTCAATTGAACCTGTTAATACTCAACCTTTAAATTTGTATATAAAATTATAAATACTACTCTCTAATTTCAATTGACCTTTTTACTAATCAGTTATCAAATATTTAGCATTCACTACACCATTAAATTCTCCAAAAAAATTGTATTAATTTGTTATTAACATTCATTTTGTACAATATTTCATTTAATATCAACACAAAAGTATACAATACACATTATTATTTGTTATCATTTACCACAAATCATTTCATAAAACAGTCCATTTCAAAACCATTCATCACATAGTTAGACGTTCATAAACATTAATTGTTTACCCCTCATCATCGTATAATAACCTGGTCTTACATCTACACAATTCATTTTTTATTAAATTCATTATATCATTTCTATCAATATAAAGATTATTCAAATTCTTATATTCTTCCACAATACCAACAGGATTATTCCATATTATTACCTCATATAATTGGTCACCACCGAGTATAGTCAAGTCACCTTTAGTATGATCTGTCATAATTAGGTCAATTACAGTTTCATCATTATTATTATCTACTGCTGTACCAGTTTCGTCACAAGGTAAGTAATCAATATCATCAACCTTACCATCAATTGCTGCACTAACTATTTCGCAAGGAAAGTACTCAATATTATTTACTCTCTCAATATCTAACCTCTCTATTAACTCGTTATACCTTCTACTAACCTTAAACGTCTCTATCTTCCTATCAAAATACCTTTTATCATAACACCATTTCATACTTTTTCTATCATTCCATACAGAGGGTATTAAATCATTAAAACGCCTACTAAAAATTAAGGGACTACTTGAAAACACATTGTTTTCCTCTAAGGGACTCTTGCCCTTCAAAAACATTTGTAAAAATCTTGTTTTACAATAAACCTGGGGAAAATCTACCCTCTCCCCTATATTCACAAAATAATTCTCTTCATATCTTCTCTCTAATTTACAAATACTGATTTCTACTCTCTCACTCTCTCTCACTGTTCCTATATTATCATCATCACTATTTATTTTCACGGTATTACTTTTATATATCTCATTTTCAACTATCTTACTACTATTACTTGTTAATTCATTTTTGTCACTAACACCTAACTCATTAATTATTACTCCGTAATTTTTCGTTATTTTACTATTGACACCCTGGTCGTCTGTTATTTCGTCATTTTCTTTTTCGTTACACTCACCCGTGTCATTAGTTTTGACACCACTACACCCACTTATTTGGTTTAATTCATTCTCACTTATACTTTTAAATTGGTTGTTCATACTTAGATTATTCATTTTTATTTCGTTTCTTATGTTTATAACTTCGTTATTCATTTCTACTAACCTTTTGTCTTGTTTGTTAAGTTTATTATTTACTACATTTATCTCTGATTTGATTTCAATTTTAAATTCATTTAAACTCGTGTTTAAATTATCATTATTCTTATCATTATTCGTGTTTTGTTGTTCAGACTTACTATTTATCATTTCCATCATCAACGCTAATTGGTTAAATATATTTACCTCGTTATCTCTGCTACCCCCAGCTACTACAGTTTCATTTACATCTATTTCGACAACATTTTCACTAACAATTTCATTAGATGTTACCATATGATCTTGGGTAACATTCAACACTTACCCTACCTCTACGCTTTCATCTAAATTTGTATTTGCGTCTTTCTCTGCCATTTTTTGACTAAATTTTGTAAATCAACTTTAACATAAATAATGTAAATTTCACTGTTAATTTACAATGTCCCTGTTCGGGCGCCAACTGAAGTCTTACTCATTAATTAGTTGTTAATTTAATATTATTTTTTAACTGTAATGTTTGGTCCAAGAAATCGTATAGTGTACTCAGGCAGAGAACAGTGTGCAAATACAAATAACAATACGCAAATCAAGTAAAACATAGCATTATTTATTTTTCTTTCAGAACACAGAAAAGATCATGAACACACTTATTTCGCCTTAAAGCGTAAAACTGATTATTAACAAACTACGACATCAAAATACTAATACGTATATCAAAATTATGCAACTCAACACTTCTGGTTAGGCCTATATTAATTTTTCATTCACACAAACATACACATTTACTTATTTTTTTGATTCTGTTGAGCTTAACTTTATAATTTATGAAAAAGCCAGTATTTAAAATGTTGAAATGGTATATTGTTGAAATGTCTACTTCCCTTGATAATGCTGCATAGAATTTCACCACATGGCGTGCATTGTTTATACTGTTTGCTGTTTTATTTTACTGTTGCACTTTCACACTTTACGGCCGAACTGTCAATTTACTGCAATTATGGATGAATATTTAGTCAAGAACTGTTTGTATTTTAAAATAGATATACATTCACATTTTCTGTTGTATGTGGGCGCCCGCGACTGCTGCTGCAGACAGCGAAAGATGAGAGTCGACTGGCATTCCGTGTTACAAACTTTCCGTTTGATGCGTCTCCAAACTGCTTCACCCCGCTCCCCACCGTACGTCTCGTCTATAATATTATAACGTTCCGTTGGGTTAAGTTTCACCTCTTCAACTCGTAATTTCCTGTTTCTCTTCAACAACATACTTAATGTGTTGGTCACTGGCTATAAATAGATTTTCTATTAAATTAATAACATAACCATGACCATATAAGGCCATGGAAACTCACTGACTCATATTTACTGGCTCTCGTGTCACCTCAAAGGGGCCTCATCTTTACATGTTATAGAATTAATCCTCTGTTATAAGGATTCTATATAATTATGTTCTATATAATTATGTTAATTATGTTCTATATAATTAATCCTCATGTTATAGAATTACATGTTCAGCATAAATCCTCTCCGACCCCCCACAATGAGAGGATTTATGCTGAAGCATAAAAGCTCTCATTGACACTCATACTTTCTAAAGGGATCAGCCAAGATATGTCGCCACAACCCCCTTACGTTTTATTCAAAATTGTGATTAACTTACCCCTGGTCCAGTGACTGTGACTGTACCTGAATGACCTTACTGGACTTCTCTTTCAAGATCCCAACACCGCAAGGCCAGACCGGCACTTGACGCTCCTGCTCTGACACGCAGGCCAGCACAGGACCGCTGCCACAGCATCACTAGACACTGAAACATGAAATCAAAAGATATCAAATAGTGGCCTGGTATAATAACATATCCCTAACTGATCTGGTTCCCCTTAGCTGTGTTGGTTTGCATTAAGAAGTACTGAGTTTTTTTCCCCCTACATATAGATGAATACTTAGTCTAAGTATAATACATTATAAGAATTACCTATCAACATTCTGTATAACCTTCTCTAGTTAACTCTTACCCCAAAATTCAACATGATCGTTCTGATTCCCATTACAACGTATAAATCCCTTCCATTATAAGTATTCCATTCACATTTCAAAATTAACAAACTCCTTATATAGAGTAAAACACATTAAATCAACTACATTAGAACAAATTACTTACTTAACAATCGTTAAGTATCTTCATATTTCTCTTTATTACATTAAAATAGAATACTCCTCGTCAACACAACATCATTCATTTGTTTACTTCAGAAAATTAATTACATACTCTACATTATTGATGTAACTCATTCTAATCTTTAATATTTCGTTACTAACAACCTAGTAACCACCTTCTCCATCTTCACATATTTTATTATAATTTGTTAAATTATGAATTTATTTTAAATTTCTCCTTCCACACACACTATTGCCCGTCCATCCCCCTGAATAAAATTTCCAAACATTCCAAAACTTTAATTTCAATTGAACCTGTTAATACTCAACCTTTAAATTTGTATATAAAATTATAAATACTACTCTCTAATTTCAATTGACCTTTTTACTAATCAGTTATCAAATATTTAGCATTCACTACACCATTAAATTCTCCAAAAAAATTGTATTAATTTGTTATTAACATTCATTTTGTACAATATTTCATTTAATATCAACACAAAAGTATACAATACACATTATTATTTGTTATCATTTACCACAAATCATTTCATAAAACAGTCCATTTCAAAACCATTCATCACATAGTTAGACGTTCATAAACATTAATTGTTTACCCCTCATCATCGTATAATAACCTGGTCTTACATCTACACAATTCATTTTTTATTAAATTCATTATATCATTTCTATCAATATAAAGATTATTCAAATTCTTATATTCTTCCACAATACCAACAGGATTATTCCATATTATTACCTCATATAATTGGTCACCACCGAGTATAGTCAAGTCACCTTTAGTATGATCTGTCATAATTAGGTCAATTACAATTTCATCATTATTATTATCTACTGCTGTACCAGTTTCGTCACAAGGTAAGTAATCAATATCATCAACCTTACCATCAATTGCTGCACTAACTAAGTACTCAATATTATTAACTCTCTCAATATCTAACCTCTCTATTAACTCGTTATACCTTCTACTAACCTTAAACGTCTCTATCTTCCTATCAAAATACCTTTTATCATAACACCATTTCATACTTTTTCTATCATTCCATACAGAGGGTATTAAATCATTAAAACGCCTACTAAAAATTAAGGGACTACTTGAAAACACATTGTTTTCCTCTAAGGGACTCTTGCCCTTCAAAAACATTTGTAAAAATCTTGTTTTACAATAAACCTGGGGAAAATCTACCCTCTCCCCTATATTCACAAAATAATTCTCTTCATATCTTCTCTCTAATTTACAAATACTGATTTCTACTCTCTCACTCTCTCTCACTGTTCCTATATTATCATCATCACTATTTATTTTCACGGTATTACTTTTATATATCTCATTTTCAACTATCTTACTACTATTACTTGTTAATTCATTTTCGTCACTAACACCTACCTCATTAATTATTTCTCCGTAATTTTTCGTTATTTTACTATTGACACCCTGGTCGTCTGTTATTTCGTCATTTTCTTTTTCGTTACACTCACCCGTGTCATTAGTTTTGACACCACTACACCCACTTATTTGATTTAATTCATTCTCACTTATACTTTTAAATTGGTTGTTCATACTTAGATTATTCATTTTTATTTCGTTTCTTATGTTTATAACTTCGTTATTCATTTCTACTAACCTTTTGTCTTGTTTGTTAAGTTTATTATTTACTACATTTATCTCTGATTTGATTTCAATTTTAAATTCATTTAAACTCGTGTTTAAATTATCATTATTCTTATCATTATTCGTGTTTTGTTGTTCAGACTTACTATTTATCATTTCCATCATCAACGCTAATTGGTTAAATATATTTACCTCGTTATCTCTGCTA
The DNA here is from genome assembly GCA_034769895.1 of Magicicada septendecula. Lineage (NCBI taxonomy): Eukaryota > Metazoa > Arthropoda > Insecta > Hemiptera > Cicadidae > Magicicada > Magicicada septendecula. The sequence continues at coordinate 494,228,540 of CM068368.1, forward strand.
CCCCCAGCTACTACAGTTTCATTTACATCTATTTCGACAACATTTTCACTAACAATTTCATTAGTTGTTACCATATGATCTTGGGTAACATTCAACACTTACCCTACTTCTACGCTTTCATCTAAATTTGTATTTGCGTCTTTCTCTGCCATTTTTTGACTAAATTTTGTAAATCAACTTTAACATAAATAATGTAAATTTCACTGTTAATTTACAATGTCCCTGTTCGGGCGCCAACTGAAGTCTTACTCATTAATTAGTTGTTAATTTAATATTATTTTTTAACTGTAATGTTTGGTCCAAGAAATCGTTTAGTGTACTAAGGCAGAGAACAGTGTGCAAATACAAATAACAATACGCAAATCAAGTAAAACATAGCATTATTTATTTTTCTTTCAGAACGCAGAAAAGATCATGAACACACTTATTTCGCCTTAAAGCGTAAAACTGATTATTAACAAACTACGACACCAAAATACTAATACGTATATCAAAATTATGCAACTCAACACTTCTGGTTAGGCCTATATTAATTTTTCATTCACACAAACATACACATTTACTTATTTTTTTGATTCTGTTGAGCTCAACTTTATAATTTATGAAAAAGCCAGTATTTAAAATGTTGAAATGGTATATTGTTGAAATGTCTACTTCCCTTGATAATGCTGCGTAGAATTTCACCACATGGCGTGCATTGTTTATACTGTTTGCTGTTTTATTTTACTGTTGCACTTTCACACTTTACGGCCGAACTGTCAATTTACTGCAATTATGGATGAATATTTAGTCCAGAACTGTTTGTATTTTAAAATAGATATGCATTCACATTTTCTGTTGTATGCGGGCGCCCGCGACTGCTGCTGCAGACAGCGAAAGATGAGAGTCGACTGGCATTCCGTGTTACAAACTTTCCGTTTGATGCGTCTCCAAACTGCTTCACCCCGCTCCCCGCCGTACGTCTCGTCTATAATATTATAACGTTCCGTTGGGTTAAGTTTCACCTCTTCAACTCGTAATTTCCTGTTTCTCGTCAACAACATACTTAATGTGTTGGTCACTGGCTATAAATAGATTTTCTATTAAATTAATAACATAACCATGACCATATAAGGCCATGGAAACTCACTGACTCATATTTACTGGCTCTCGTGTCACCTCAAAGGGGCCTCATCTTTACATGTTATAGAATTAATCCTCTGTTATAAGGATTCTATATAATTATGTTCTATATAATTATGTTCTATATAATTATGTTAATTATGTTCTATATAATTAATCCTCATGTTATAGAATTACATGTTCAGCATAAATCGTCTCCGACCCCCCACAATGAGAGGATTTATGCTGAAGCATAAAAGCTCTCATTGACACTCATACTTTCTAAAGGGATCAGCCAAGATATGTCGCCACAACACCCTTACGTTTTATTCAAAATTGTGATTAACTTACCCCTGGTCCAGTGACTGTGACTGTACCTGAATGACCTTACTGGACTTCTCTTTCAAGATCCCAACACCGCAAGGCCAGACCGGCACTTGACGCTCCTGCTCTGACACGCAGGCCAGCACAGGACCGCTGCCACAGCATCACTAGACACTGAAACATGAAATCAAAAGATATCAAATAGTGGCCTGGTATAATAACATATCCCTAACTGATCTGGTTCCCCTTAGCTGTGTTGGTTTGCGTTAAGAAGTACTGAGTTTTTTTCCCCCTACATATAGATGAATACTTAGTCTAAGTATAATACATTATAAGAATTACCTATCAACATTCTGTATAACCTTCTCTAGTTAACTCTTACCCCAAAATTCAACATGATCGTTCTGATTCCCATTACAACGTATAAATCCCTTCCATTATAAGTATTCCATTCACATTTCAAAATTAACAAACTCCTTATATAGAGTAAAACACATTAAATCAACTACATTAGAACAAATTACTTACTTAACAATCGTTAAGTATCTTCATATTTCTCTTTATTACATTAAAATAGAATACTCCTCGTCAACACAACATCATTCATTTGTTTACTTCAGAAAATTAATTACATACTCTACATTATTGATGTAACTCATTCTAATCTTTAATATTTCGTTACTAACAACCTAGTAACCACCTTCTCCATCATCACATATTTTATTATAATTTGTTAAATTATGAATTTATTTTAAATTTCTCCTTCCACACACACTATTGCCCGTCCATCCCCCTGAATAAAATTTCCAAACATTCCAAAACTTTAATTTCAATTGAACCTGTTAATACTCAACCTTTAAATTTGTATATAAAATTATAAATATTACTCTCTAATTTCAATTGACCTTTTTACTAATCAGTTATCAAATATTTAGCATTCACTACACCATTAAATTCTCCAACAAAATTTTATTAATTTGTTATTAACATTCATCTTGTACAATATTTCATTTAATATCAACACAAAAGTATACAATACACATTATTATTTGTTATCATTTACCACAAATCATTTCATAAAACAGTCCATTTCAAAACCATTAATCACATAGTTAGACGTTCATAAACATTAATTGTTTACCCCTCATCATCGTATAATAACCTGGTCTTACATCTACACAATTCATTTTTTATTAAATTCATTATATCATTTCTATCAATATAAAGATTATTCAAATTCTTATATTCTCCCACAATACCAACAGGATTATTCCATATTATTACCTCATATAATTGGTCACCACCGAGTATAGTCAAGTCACCTTTAGTATGATCTGTCATAATTAGGTCAATTACAATTTCATCATTATTATTATCTACTGCTGTACCAGTTTCGTCACAAGGTAAGTAATCAATATCATCAACCTTACCATCAATTGCTGCACTAACTATTTCGCAAGGAAAGTACTCAATATTATTAACTCTCTCAATATCTAACCTCTCTATTAACTCGTTATACCTTCTACTAACCTTAAACGTCTCTATCTTCCTATCAAAATACCTTTTATCATAACACCATTTCATACTTTTTCTATCATTCCATACAGAGGGTATTAAATCATTAAAACGCCTACTAAAAATTAAGGGACTACTTGAAAACACATTGTTTTCCTCTAAGGGACTCTTGCCCTTCAAAAACATTTGTAAAAATCTTGTTTTACAATAAACCTGGGGAAAATCTACCCTCTCCCCTATATTCACAAAATAATTCTCTTCATATCTTCTCTCTAATTTACAAATACTGATTTCTACTCTCTCACTCTCTCTCACTGTTCCTATATTATCATCATCACTATTTATTTTCACGGTATTACTTTTATATATCTCATTTTCAACTATCTTACTACTATTACTTGTTAATTCATTTTCGTCACTAACACCTACCTCATTAATTATTTCTCCGTAATTTTTCGTTATTTTACTATTGACACCCTGGTCGTCTGTTATTTCGTCATTTTATTTTTCGTTACACTCACCCGTGTCATTAGTTTTGACACCACTACACCCACTTATTTGATTTAATTCATTCTCACTTATACTTTTAAATTGGTTGTTCATACTTAGATTATTCATTTTTATTTCGTTTCTTATGTTTATAACTTCGTTATTCATTTCTACTAACCTTTTGTCTTGTTTGTTAAGTTTATTATTTACTACATTTATCTCTGATTTGATTTCAATTTTAAATTCATTTAAACTCGTGTTTAAATTATCATTATTCTTATCATTATTCGTGTTTTGTTGTTCAGACTTACTATTTATCATTTCCATCATCAACGCTAATTGGTTAAATATATTTACCTCGTTATCTCTGCTACCCCAGCTACTACAGTTTCATTTACATCTATTTCGACAACATTTTCACTAACAATTTCATTAGTTGTTACCATATGATCTTGGGTAACATTCAACACTTACCCTACTTCTACGCTTTCATCTAAATTTGTATTTGCGTCTTTCTCTGCCATTTTTTGACTAAATTTTGTAAATCAACTTTAACATAAATAATGTAAATTTCACTGTTAATTTACAATGTCCCTGTTCGGGCGCCAACTGAAGTCTTACTCATTAATTAGTTGTTAATTTAATATTATTTTTTAACTGTAATGTTTGGTCCAAGAAATCGTTTAGTGTACTCAGGCAGAGAACAGTGTGCAAATACAAATAACAATACGCAAATCAAGTAAAACATAGCATTATTTATTTTTCTTTCAGAACGCAGAAAAGATCATGAACACACTTATTTCGCCTTAAAGCGTAAAACTGATTATTAACAAACTACGACACCAAAATACTAATACGTATATCAAAATTATGCAACTCAACACTTCTGGTTAGGCCTATATTAATTTTTCATTCACACAAACATACACGTTAACTTATTTTTTTGATTCTGTTGAGCTCAACTTTATAATTTATGAAAAAGCCAGTATTTAAAATGTTGAAATGGTATATTGTTGAAATGTCTACTTCCCTTGATAATGCTGCGTAGAATTTCACCACATGGCGTGCATTGTTTATACTGTTTGCTGTTTTATTTTACTGTTGCACTTTCACACTTTACGGCCGAATTGTCAATTTACTGCAATTATGGATGAATATTTAGTCCAGAACTGTTTGTATTTTAAAATAGATATGCATTCACATTTTCTGTTGTATGCGGGCGCCCGCGACTGCTGCTGCAGACAGCGAAAGATGAGAGTCGACTGGCATTCCGTGTTACAAACTTTCCGTTTGATGCGTCTCCAAACTGCTTCACCCCGCTCCCCGCCGTACGTCTCGTCTATAATATTATAACGTTCCGTTGGGTTAAGTTTCACCTCTTCAACTCGTAATTTCCTGTTTCTCGTCAACAACATACTTAATGTGTTGGTCACTGGCTATAAATAGATTTTCTATTAAATTAATAACATAACCATGACCATATAAGGCCATGGAAACTCACTGACTCATATTTACTGGCTCTCGTGTCACCTCAAAGGGGCCTCATCTTTACATGTTATAGAATTAATCCTCTGTTATAAGGATTCTATATAATTATGTTCTATATAATTATGTTAATTATGTTCTATATAATTAATCCTCATGTTATAGAATTACATGTTCAGCATAAATCGTCTCCGACCCCCCACAATGAGAGGATTTATCCTGAAGCATAAAAGCTCTCATTGACACTCATACTTTCTAAAGGGATCAGCCAAGATATGTCGCCACAACCCCCTTACGTTTTATTCAAAATTGTGATTAACTTACCCCTGGTCCAGTGACTGTGACTGTACCTGAATGACCTTACTGGACTTCTCTTTCAAGATCCCAACACCGCAAGGCCAGACCGGCACTTGACGCTCCTGCTCTGACACGCAGGCCAGCACAGGACCGCTGCCACAGCATCACTAGACACTGAAACATGAAATCAAAAGATATCAAATAGTGGCCTGGTATAATAACATATCCCTAACTGATCTGGTTCCCCTTAGCTGTGTTGGTTTGCGTTAAGAAGTACTGAGTTTTTTTCCCCCTACATATAGATGAATACTTAGTCTAAGTATAATACATTATAAGAATTACCTATCAACATTCTGTATAACCTTCTCTAGTTAACTCTTCCCCCAAAATTCAACATGATCGTTCTGATTCCCATTACAACGTATAAATCCCTTCCATTATAAGTATTCCATTCGCATTTCAAAATTAACAAACTCCTTATATAGAGTAAAACACATTAAATCAACTACATTAGAACAAATTACTTACTTAACAATCGTTAAGTATCTTCATATTTCTCTTTATTACATTAAAATAGAATACTCCTCGTCAACACAACATCATTCATTTGTTTACTTCAGAAAATTAATTACATACTCTACATTATTGATGTAACTCATTCTAATCTTTAATATTTCGTTACTAACAACCTAGTAACCACCTTCTCCATCTTCACATATTTTATTATAATTTGTTAAATTATGAATTTATTTTAAATTTCTCCTTCCACACACACTATTGCCCGTCCATCCCCCTGAATAAAATTTCCAAACATTCCAAAACTTTAATTTCAATTGAACCTGTTAATACTCAACCTTTAAATTTGTATATAAAATTATAAATACTACTCTCTAATTTCAATTGACCTTTTTACTAATCAGTTATCAAATATTTAGCATTCACTACACCATTAAATTCTCCAAAAAAATTGTATTAATTTGTTATTAACATTCATTTTGTACAATATTTCATTTAATATCAACACAAAAGTATACAATACACATTATTATTTGTTATCATTTACCACAAATCATTTCATAAAACAGTCCATTTCAAAACCATTCATCACATAGTTAGACGTTCATAAACATTAATTGTTTACCCCTCATCATCGTATAATAACCTGGTCTTACATCTACACAATTCATTTTTTATTAAATTCATTATATCATTTCTATCAATATAAAGATTATTCAAATTCTTATATTCTTCCACAATACCAACAGGATTATTCCATATTATTACCTCATATAATTGGTCACCACCGAGTATAGTCAAGTCACCTTTAGTATGATCTGTCATAATTAGGTCAATTACAATTTCATCATTATTATTATCTACTGCTGTACCAGTTTCGTCACAAGGTAAGTAATCAATATCATCAACCTTACCATCAATTGCTGCACTAACTATTTCGCAAGGAAAGTACTCAATATTATTTACTCTCTCAATATCTAACCTCTCTATTAACTCGTTATACCTTCTACTAACCTTAAACGTCTCTATCTTCCTATCAAAATACCTTTTATCATAACACCATTTCATACTTTTTCTATCATTCCATACAGAGGGTATTAAATCATTAAAACGCCTACTAAAAATTAAGGGACTACTTGAAAACACATTGTTTTCCTCTAAGGGACTCTTGCCCTTCAAAAACATTTGTAAAAATCTTGTTTTACAATAAACCTGGGGAAAATCTACCCTCTCCCCTATATTCACAAAATAATTCTCTTCATATCTTCTCTCTAATTTACAAATACTGATTTCTACTCTCTCACTCTCTCTCACTGTTCCTATATTATCATCATCACTATTTATTTTCACGGTATTACTTTTATATATCTCATTTTCAACTATCTTACTACTATTACTTGTTAATTCATTTTCGTCACTAACACCTACCTCATTAATTATTTCTCCGTAATTTTTCGTTATTTTACTATTGACACCCTGGTCGTCTGTTATTTCGTCATTTTCTTTTTCGTTACACTCACCCGTGTCATTAGTTTTGACACCACTACACCCACTTATTTGATTTAATTCATTCTCACTTATACTTTTAAATTGGTTGTTCATACTTAGATTATTCATTTTTATTTCGTTTCTTATGTTTATAACTTCGTTATTCATTTCTACTAACCTTTTGTCTTGTTTGTTAAGTTTATTATTTACTACATTTATCTCTGATTTGATTTCAATTTTAAATTCATTTAAACTCGTGTTTAAATTATCATTATTCTTATCATTATTCGTGTTTTGTTGTTCAGACTTACTATTTATCATTTCCATCATCAACGCTAATTGGTTAAATATATTTACCTCGTTATCTCTGCTACCCCCAGCTACTACAGTTTCATTTACATCTATTTCGACAACATTTTCACTAACAATTTCATTAGTTGTTACCATATGATCTTGGGTAACATTCAACACTTACCCTACCTCTACGCTTTCATCTAAATTTGTATTTGCGTCTTTCTCTGCCATTTTTTGACTAAATTTTGTAAATCAACTTTAACATAAATAATGTAAATTTCACTGTTAATTTACAATGTCCCTGTTCGGGCGCCAACTGAAGTCTTACTCATTAATTAGTTGTTAATTTAATATTATTTTTTAACTGTAATGTTTGGTCCAAGAAATCGTTTAGTGTACTCAGGCAGAGAACAGTGTGCAAATACAAATAACAATACGCAAATCAAGTAAAACATAGCATTATTTATTTTTCTTTCAGAACACAGAAAAGATCATGAACACACTTATTTCGCCTTAAAGCGTAAAACTGATTATTAACAAACTACGACACCAAAATACTAATACTGAAACTACTCAATTAATTAAATTATTATCATCTCTTACCTTAGGGTTTTTATTCCAAAGTCTTTCAGACGAAAACAGCTGCAGAAAGGATTACTTGGATTTGATATGTTCAATAATTACGTTAACACATGTGATACTGTCTAAAACACATACTTAGTTTTATTTATCAAAAATTCGCCTTTCTTTTATGTTATTACAATCTTTCAACTATAGTACAACTGGTTGAAATTATTTCTCATCTCTATTGAGTTTTATTTTGGTTACTATTATAAGTGATATTGTTAAATAATTAAAACATTGAAAATGAACCAGTGGATAACCTCTATCTTAGCACACGCACACTCATTCTGTTACATTGATCTTTAAATAACTCCGCCCCTGAGAGAACTCTATCGTACAAAGTATTGGTGTTATATATTTTCCTTTTATAACGAATAATCACCGGTTAGTTGGCATTGGTTTTAATATGCATATTAAATGTTTCTAGTTACCCATACGCAGCGTACTCCTAGGGTTGGTTGCGCGAACTGGTGTTGAATACTTGCTTCGATCTCACTCACTCCGGTACTCGTTTAATATGTTTACTGTTTGTGTTTAAAGGCCCTTACTGTTTTATTGGTTCCACCTTATACATTATGATTAAGTCGGCCGACGTAATTTTATTCGCACTTAGAAATTGTTGTAGGCTGGCCGCGCGTTATACAGTTTTTTATATTAGTTTTAGTATTTTCAAAGATAGGCCTACTCTTAACTACGGCCTATCTTACACCCGAGGCCACTATGTAATTTGTATCTGCACTGTATGCTGCTTACTTCTACTCCCTCTGCTGACAAACTGCAGACTGGCCGCGCGGAACTGTTTTGGAGTTGTTTAAATAGATAGGCCCAATTAATCTAGGCCTATCTTATGCCCGAGGCCACTGGTTTTAATTTACGCACTTTACTGTCTGATGCTGGCTGTCTGTTGTGCACTCTCTAATGATACACAGCACACTGGGTTTCACACAAGCCTGCTGGTGGGTGGTTACGCAATGCGTCTGGCAATTGTTTTGGCTGACTGTATGTATGTTGCATTGCTGTACTGGAGGCTCCTTACAGGTGAAAGTCTGGCAATTTGAAAAGTGCTTAAAACGATGATTTGAATTAATATGAAATTAAACTGGGGTGGCTCACAATTCCGTACCGTTACAATACGTATATCAAAATTATGCAACTCAACACTTCTGGTTAGGCCTATATTAATTTTTCATTCACACAAACATACACATTTACTTATTTTTTTGATTCTGTTGAGCTCAACTTTATAATTTATGAAAAAGCCAGTATTTAAAATGTTGAAATGGTATATTGTTGAAATGTCTACTTCCCTTGATAATGCTGCATAGAATTTCACCACATGGCGTGCATTGTTTATACTGTTTGCTGTTTTATTTTACTGTTGCACTTTCACACTTTACGGCCGAACTGTCAATTTACTGCAATTATGGATGAATATTTAGTCCAGAACTGTTTGTATTTTAAAATAGATATACATTCACATTTTCTGTTGTATGCGGGCGCCCGCGACTGCTGCTGCAGACAGCGAAAGATGAGAGTCGACTGGCATTCCGTGTTACAAACTTTCCGTTTGATGCGTCTCCAAACTGCTTCACCCCGCTCCCCACCGTACGTCTCGTCTATAATATTATAACGTTCCGTTGGGATAAGTTTCACCTCTTCAACTCGTAATTTCCTGTTTCTCGTCAACAACATACTTAATGTGTTGGTCACTGGCTATAAATAGATTTTCTATTAAATTAATAACATAACCATGACCATATAAGGCCATGGAAACTCACTGACTCATATTTACTGGCTCTCGTGTCACCTCAAAGGGGCCTCATCTTTACAAGTTATAGAATTAATCCTCTGTTATAAGGATTCTATATAATTATGTTCTATATAATTATGTTAATTATGTTCTATATAATTAATCCTCATGTTATAGAATTACATGTTCAGCATAAATCCTCTCCGACCCCCCACAATGAGAGGATTTATGCTGAAGCATAAAAGCTCTCATTGACACTCATACTTTCTAAAGGGATCAGCCAAGATATATCGCCACAACCCCCTTACGTTTTATTCAAAATTGTGATTAACTTACCCCTGGTCCAGTGACTGTGACTGTACCTGAATGACCTTACTGGACTTCTCTTTCAAGATCCCAACACTGCAAGGCCAGACCGGCACTTGACGCTCCTGCTCTGACACGCAGGCCAGCACAGGACCGCTGCCACAGCATCACTAGACACTGAAACATGAAATCAAAAGATATCAAATAGTGGCCTGGTATAATAACATATCCCTAACTGATCTGGTTCCCCTTAGCTGTGTTGGTTTGCATTAAGAAGTACTGAGTTTTTTTCCCCCTACATATAGATGAATACTTAGTCTAAGTATAATACATTATAAGAATTACCTATCAACATTCTGTATAACCTTCTCTAGTTAACTCTTACCCCAAAATTCAACATGATCGTTCTGATTCCCATTACAACGTATAAATCCCTTCCATTATAAGTATTCCATTCACATTTCAAAATTAACAAACTCCTTATATAGACTAAAACACATTAAATCAATTACATTAGAACAAATTACTTACTTAACAATCGTTAAGTATCTTCATATTTCTCTTTATTACATTAAAATAGAATACTCCTCGTCAACACAACATCATTCATTTGTTTACTTCAGAAAATTAATTACATACTCTACATTATTGATGTAACTCATTCTAATCTTTAATATTTCGTTACTAACAACCTAGTAACCACCTTCTCCATCATCACATATTTTATTATAATTTGTTAAATTATGAATTTATTTTAAATTTCTCCTTCCACACACACTATTGCCCGTCCATCCCCCTGAATAAAATTTCCAAACATTCCAAAACTTTAATTTCAATTGAACCTGTTAATACTCAACCTTTAAATTTGTATATAAAATTATAAATATTACTCTCTAATTTCAATTGACCTTTTTACTAATCAGTTATCAAATATTTAGCATTCACTACACCATTAAATTCTCAAAAAAAATTTTATTAATTTGTTATTAACATTCATCTTGTACAATATTTCATTTAATATCAACACAAAAGTATACAATACACATTATTATTTGTTATCATTTACCACAAATCATTTCATAAAACAGTCCATTTCAAAACCATTAATCACATAGTTAGACGTTCATAAACATTAATTGTTTACCCCTCATCATCGTATAATAACCTGGTCTTACATCTACACAATTCATTTTTTATTAAATTCATTATATCATTTCTATCAATATAAAGATTATTCAAATTCTTATATTCTTCCACAATACCAACAGGATTATTCCATATTATTACCTCATATAATTGGTCACCACCGAGTATAGTCAAGTCACCTTTAGTATGATCTGTCATAATTAGGTCAATTACAATTTCATCATTATTATTATCTACTGCTGTACCAGTTTCGTCACAAGGTAAGTAATCAATATCATCAACCTTACCATCAATTGCTGCACTAACTAAGTACTCAATATTATTAACTCTCTCAATATCTAACCTCTCTATTAACTCGTTATACCTTCTACTAACCTTAAACGTCTCTATCTTCCTATCAAAATACCTTTTATCATAACACCATTTCATACTTTTTCTATCATTCCATACAGAGGGTATTAAATCATTAAAACGCCTACTAAAAATTAAGGGACTACTTGAAAACACATTGTTTTCCTCTAAGGGACTCTTGCCCTTCAAAAACATTTGTAAAAATCTTGTTTTACAATAAACCTGGGGAAAATCTACCCTCTCCCCTATATTCACAAAATAATTCTCTTCATATCTTCTCTCTAATTTACAAATACTGATTTCTACTCTCTCACTCTCTCTCACTGTTCCTATATTATCATCATCACTATTTATTTTCACGGTATTACTTTTATATATCTCATTTTCAACTATCTTACTACTATTACTTGTTAATTCATTTTCGTCACTAACACCTACCTCATTAATTATTTCTCCGTAATTTTTCGTTATTTTACTATTGACACCCTGGTCGTCTGTTATTTCGTCATTTTCTTTTTCGTTACACTCACCCGTGTCATTAGTTTTGACACCACTACACCCACTTATTTGATTTAATTCATTCTCACTTATACTTTTAAATTGGTTGTTCATACTTAGATTATTCATTTTTATTTCGTTTCTTATGTTTATAACTTCGTTATTCATTTCTACTAACCTTTTGTCTTGTTTGTTAAGTTTATTATTTACTACATTTATCTCTGATTTGATTTCAATTTTAAATTCATTTAAACTCGTGTTTAAATTATCATTATTCTTATCATTATTCGTGTTTTGTTGTTCAGACTTACTATTTATCATTTCCATCATCAACGCTAATTGGTTAAATATATTTACCTCGTTATCTCTGCTACCCCCAGCTACTACAGTTTCATTTACATCTATTTCGACAACATTTTCACTAACAATTTCATTAGTTGTTACCATATGATCTTGGGTAACATTCAACACTTACCCTACTTCTACGCTTTCATCTAAATTTGTATTTGCGTCTTTCTCTGCCATTTTTTGACTAAATTTTGTAAATCAACTTTAACATAAATAATGTAAATTTCACTGTTAATTTACAATGTCCCTGTTCGGGCGCCAACTGAAGTCTTACTCATTAATTAGTTGTTAATTTAATATTATTTTTTAACTGTAATGTTTGGTCCAAGAAATCGTTTAGTGTACTCAGGCAGAGAACAGTGTGCAAATACAAATAACAATACGCAAATCAAGTAAAACATAGCATTATTTATTTTTCTTTCAGAACGCAGAAAAGATCATGAACACACTTATTTCGCCTTAAAGCGTAAAACTGATTATTAACAAACTACGACACCAAAATACTAATACGTATATCAAAATTATGCAACTCAACACTTCTGGTTAGGCCTATATTAATTTTTCATTCACACAAACATACACATTTACTTATTTTTTTGATTCTGTTGAGCTCAACTTTATAATTTATGAAAAAGCCAGTATTTAAAATGTTGAAATGGTATATTGTTGAAATGTCTACTTCCCTTGATAATGCTGCGTAGAATTTCACCACATGGCGTGCATTGTTTATACTGTTTGCTGTTTTATTTTACTGTTGCACTTTCACACTTTACGGCCGAACTGTCAATTTACTGCAATTATGGATGAATATTTAGTCCAGAACTGTTTGTATTTTAAAATAGATATGCATTCACATTTTCTGTTGTATGCGGGCGCCCGCGACTGCTGCTGCAGACAGCGAAAGATGAGAGTCGACTGGCATTCCGTGTTACAAACTTTCCGTTTGATGCGTCTCCAAACTGCTTCACCCCGCTCCCCGCCGTACGTCTCGTCTATAATATTATAACGTTCCGTTGGGTTAAGTTTCACCTCTTCAACTCGTAATTTCCTGTTTCTCGTCAACAACATACTTAATGTGTTGGTCACTGGCTATAAATAGATTTTCTATTAAATTAATAACATAACCATGACCATATAAGGCCATGGAAACTCACTGACTCATATTTACTGGCTCTCGTGTCACCTCAAAGGGGCCTCATCTTTACATGTTATAGAATTAATCCTCTGTTATAAGGATTCTATATAATTATGTTCTATATAATTATGTTCTATATAATTATGTTAATTATGTTCTATATAATTAATCCTCATGTTATAGAATTACATGTTCAGCATAAATCGTCTCCGACCCCCCACAATGAGAGGATTTATGCTGAAGCATAAAAGCTCTCATTGACACTCATACTTTCTAAAGGGATCAGCCAAGATATGTCGCCACAACACCCTTACGTTTTATTCAAAATTGTGATTAACTTACCCCTGGTCCAGTGACTGTGACTGTACCTGAATGACCTTACTGGACTTCTCTTTCAAGATCCCAACACCGCAAGGCCAGACCGGCACTTGACGCTCCTGCTCTGACACGCAGGCCAGCACAGGACCGCTGCCACAGCATCACTAGACACTGAAACATGAAATCAAAAGATATCAAATAGTGGCCTGGTATAATAACATATCCCTAACTGATCTGGTTCCCCTTAGCTGTGTTGGTTTGCGTTAAGAAGTACTGAGTTTTTTTCCCCCTACATATAGATGAATACTTAGTCTAAGTATAATACATTATAAGAATTACCTATCAACATTCTGTATAACCTTCTCTAGTTAACTCTTACCCCAAAATTCAACATGATCGTTCTGATTCCCATTACAACGTATAAATCCCTTCCATTATAAGTATTCCATTCACATTTCAAAATTAACAAACTCCTTATATAGAGTAAAACACATTAAATCAACTACATTAGAACAAATTACTTACTTAACAATCGTTAAGTATCTTCATATTTCTCTTTATTACATTAAAATAGAATACTCCTCGTCAACACAACATCATTCATTTGTTTACTTCAGAAAATTAATTACATACTCTACATTATTGATGTAACTCATTCTAATCTTTAATATTTCGTTACTAACAACCTAGTAACCACCTTCTCCATCATCACATATTTTATTATAATTTGTTAAATTATGAATTTATTTTAAATTTCTCCTTCCACACACACTATTGCCCGTCCATCCCCCTGAATAAAATTTCCAAACATTCCAAAACTTTAATTTCAATTGAACCTGTTAATACTCAACCTTTAAATTTGTATATAAAATTATAAATATTACTCTCTAATTTCAATTGACCTTTTTACTAATCAGTTATCAAATATTTAGCATTCACTACACCATTAAATTCTCCAACAAAATTTTATTAATTTGTTATTAACATTCATCTTGTACAATATTTCATTTAATATCAACACAAAAGTATACAATACACATTATTATTTGTTATCATTTACCACAAATCATTTCATAAAACAGTCCATTTCAAAACCATTAATCACATAGTTAGACGTTCATAAACATTAATTGTTTACCCCTCATCATCGTATAATAACCTGGTCTTACATCTACACAATTCATTTTTTATTAAATTCATTATATCATTTCTATCAATATAAAGATTATTCAAATTCTTATATTCTCCCACAATACCAACAGGATTATTCCATATTATTACCTCATATAATTGGTCACCACCGAGTATAGTCAAGTCACCTTTAGTATGATCTGTCATAATTAGGTCAATTACAATTTCATCATTATTATTATCTACTGCTGTACCAGTTTCGTCACAAGGTAAGTAATCAATATCATCAACCTTACCATCAATTGCTGCACTAACTATTTCGCAAGGAAAGTACTCAATATTATTAACTCTCTCAATATCTAACCTCTCTATTAACTCGTTATACCTTCTACTAACCTTAAACGTCTCTATCTTCCTATCAAAATACCTTTTATCATAACACCATTTCATACTTTTTCTATCATTCCATACAGAGGGTATTAAATCATTAAAACGCCTACTAAAAATTAAGGGACTACTTGAAAACACATTGTTTTCCTCTAAGGGACTCTTGCCCTTCAAAAACATTTGTAAAAATCTTGTTTTACAATAAACCTGGGGAAAATCTACCCTCTCCCCTATATTCACAAAATAATTCTCTTCATATCTTCTCTCTAATTTACAAATACTGATTTCTACTCTCTCACTCTCTCTCACTGTTCCTATATTATCATCATCACTATTTATTTTCACGGTATTACTTTTATATATCTCATTTTCAACTATCTTACTACTATTACTTGTTAATTCATTTTCGTCACTAACACCTACCTCATTAATTATTTCTCCGTAATTTTTCGTTATTTTACTATTGACACCCTGGTCGTCTGTTATTTCGTCATTTTCTTTTTCGTTACACTCACCCGTGTCATTAGTTTTGACACCACTACACCCACTTATTTGATTTAATTCATTCTCACTTATACTTTTAAATTGGTTGTTCATACTTAGATTATTCATTTTTATTTCGTTTCTTATGTTTATAACTTCGTTATTCATTTCTACTAACCTTTTGTCTTGTTTGTTAAGTTTATTATTTACTACATTTATCTCTGATTTGATTTCAATTTTAAATTCATTTAAACTCGTGTTTAAATTATCATTATTCTTATCATTATTCGTGTTTTGTTGTTCAGACTTACTATTTATCATTTCCATCATCAACGCTAATTGGTTAAATATATTTACCTCGTTATCTCTGCTACCCCCAGCTACTACAGTTTCATTTACATCTATTTCGACAACATTTTCACTAACAATTTCATTAGTTGTTACCATATGATCTTGGGTAACATTCAACACTTACCCTACTTCTACGCTTTCATCTAAATTTGTATTTGCGTCTTTCTCTGCCATTTTTTGACTAAATTTTGTAAATCAACTTTAACATAAATAATGTAAATTTCACTGTTAATTTACAATGTCCCTGTTCGGGCGCCAACTGAAGTCTTACTCATTAATTAGTTGTTAATTTAATATTATTTTTTAACTGTAATGTTTGGTCCAAGAAATCGTTTAGTGTACTCAGGCAGAGAACAGTGTGCAAATACAAATAACAATACGCAAATCAAGTAAAACATAGCATTATTTATTTTTCTTTCAGAACGCAGAAAAGATCATGAACACACTTATTTCGCCTTAAAGCGTAAAACTGATTATTAACAAACTACGACACCAAAATACTAATACGTATATCAAAATTATGCAACTCAACACTTCTGGTTAGGCCTATATTAATTTTTCATTCACACAAACATACACATTTACTTATTTTTTTGATTCTGTTGAGCTCAACTTTATAATTTATGAAAAAGCCAGTATTTAAAATGTTGAAATGGTATATTGTTGAAATGTCTACTTCCCTTGATAATGCTGCGTAGAATTTCACCACATGGCGTGCATTGTTTATACTGTTTGCTGTTTTATTTTACTGTTGCACTTTCACACTTTACGGCCGAACTGTCAATTTACTGCAATTATGGATGAATATTTAGTCCAGAACTGTTTGTATTTTAAAATAGATATGCATTCACATTTTCTGTTGTATGCGGGCGCCCGCGACTGCTGCTGCAGACAGCGAAAGATGAGAGTCGACTGGCATTCCGTGTTACAAACTTTCCGTTTGATGCGTCTCCAAACTGCTTCACCCCGCTCCCCGCCGTACGTCTCGTCTATAATATTATAACGTTCCGTTGGGTTAAGTTTCACCTCTTCAACTCGTAATTTCCTGTTTCTCGTCAACAACATACTTAATGTGTTGGTCACTGGCTATAAATAGATTTTCTATTAAATTAATAACATAACCATGACCATATAAGGCCATGGAAACTCACTGACTCATATTTACTGGCTCTCGTGTCACCTCAAAGGGGCCTCATCTTTACATGTTATAGAATTAATCCTCTGTTATAAGGATTCTATATAATTATGTTCTATATAATTATGTTCTATATAATTATGTTAATTATGTTCTATATAATTAATCCTCATGTTATAGAATTACATGTTCAGCATAAATCGTCTCCGACCCCCCACAATGAGAGGATTTATGCTGAAGCATAAAAGCTCTCATTGACACTCATACTTTCTAAAGGGATCAGCCAAGATATGTCGCCACAACACCCTTACGTTTTATTCAAAATTGTGATTAACTTACCCCTGGTCCAGTGACTGTGACTGTACCTGAATGACCTTACTGGACTTCTCTTTCAAGATCCCAACACCGCAAGGCCAGACCGGCACTTGACGCTCCTGCTCTGACACGCAGGCCAGCACAGGACCGCTGCCACAGCATCACTAGACACTGAAACATGAAATCAAAAGATATCAAATAGTGGCCTGGTATAATAACATATCCCTAACTGATCTGGTTCCCCTTAGCTGTGTTGGTTTGCGTTAAGAAGTACTGAGTTTTTTTCCCCCTACATATAGATGAATACTTAGTCTAAGTATAATACATTATAAGAATTACCTATCAACATTCTGTATAACCTTCTCTAGTTAACTCTTACCCCAAAATTCAACATGATCGTTCTGATTCCCATTACAACGTATAAATCCCTTCCATTATAAGTATTCCATTCACATTTCAAAATTAACAAACTCCTTATATAGAGTAAAACACATTAAATCAACTACATTAGAACAAATTACTTACTTAACAATCGTTAAGTATCTTCATATTTCTCTTTATTACATTAAAATAGAATACTCCTCGTCAACACAACATCATTCATTTGTTTACTTCAGAAAATTAATTACATACTCTACATTATTGATGTAACTCATTCTAATCTTTAATATTTCGTTACTAACAACCTAGTAACCACCTTCTCCATCATCACATATTTTATTATAATTTGTTAAATTATGAATTTATTTTAAATTTCTCCTTCCACACACACTATTGCCCGTCCATCCCCCTGAATAAAATTTCCAAACATTCCAAAACTTTAATTTCAATTGAACCTGTTAATACTCAACCTTTAAATTTGTATATAAAATTATAAATATTACTCTCTAATTTCAATTGACCTTTTTACTAATCAGTTATCAAATATTTAGCATTCACTACACCATTAAATTCTCCAACAAAATTTTATTAATTTGTTATTAACATTCATCTTGTACAATATTTCATTTAATATCAACACAAAAGTATACAATACACATTATTATTTGTTATCATTTACCACAAATCATTTCATAAAACAGTCCATTTCAAAACCATTAATCACATAGTTAGACGTTCATAAACATTAATTGTTTACCCCTCATCATCGTATAATAACCTGGTCTTACATCTACACAATTCATTTTTTATTAAATTCATTATATCATTTCTATCAATATAAAGATTATTCAAATTCTTATATTCTCCCACAATACCAACAGGATTATTCCATATTATTACCTCATATAATTGGTCACCACCGAGTATAGTCAAGTCACCTTTAGTATGATCTGTCATAATTAGGTCAATTACAATTTCATCATTATTATTATCTACTGCTGTACCAGTTTCGTCACAAGGTAAGTAATCAATATCATCAACCTTACCATCAATTGCTGCACTAACTATTTCGCAAGGAAAGTACTCAATATTATTAACTCTCTCAATATCTAACCTCTCTATTAACTCGTTATACCTTCTACTAACCTTAAACGTCTCTATCTTCCTATCAAAATACCTTTTATCATAACACCATTTCATACTTTTTCTATCATTCCATACAGAGGGTATTAAATCATTAAAACGCCTACTAAAAATTAAGGGACTACTTGAAAACACATTGTTTTCCTCTAAGGGACTCTTGCCCTTCAAAAACATTTGTAAAAATCTTGTTTTACAATAAACCTGGGGAAAATCTACCCTCTCCCCTATATTCACAAAATAATTCTCTTCATATCTTCTCTCTAATTTACAAATACTGATTTCTACTCTCTCACTCTCTCTCACTGTTCCTATATTATCATCATCACTATTTATTTTCACGGTATTACTTTTATATATCTCATTTTCAACTATCTTACTACTATTACTTGTTAATTCATTTTCGTCACTAACACCTACCTCATTAATTATTTCTCCGTAATTTTTCGTTATTTTACTATTGACACCCTGGTCGTCTGTTATTTCGTCATTTTCTTTTTCGTTACACTCACCCGTGTCATTAGTTTTGACACCACTACACCCACTTATTTGATTTAATTCATTCTCACTTATACTTTTAAATTGGTTGTTCATACTTAGATTATTCATTTTTATTTCGTTTCTTATGTTTATAACTTCGTTATTCATTTCTACTAACCTTTTGTCTTGTTTGTTAAGTTTATTATTTACTACATTTATCTCTGATTTGATTTCAATTTTAAATTCATTTAAACTCGTGTTTAAATTATCATTATTCTTATCATTATTCGTGTTTTGTTGTTCAGACTTACTATTTATCATTTCCATCATCAACGCTAATTGGTTAAATATATTTACCTCGTTATCTCTGCTACCCCCAGCTACTACAGTTTCATTTACATCTATTTCGACAACATTTTCACTAACAATTTCATTAGTTGTTACCATATGATCTTGGGTAACATTCAACACTTACCCTACTTCTACGCTTTCATCTAAATTTGTATTTGCGTCTTTCTCTGCCATTTTTTGACTAAATTTTGTAAATCAACTTTAACATAAATAATGTAAATTTCACTGTTAATTTACAATGTCCCTGTTCGGGCGCCAACTGAAGTCTTACTCATTAATTAGTTGTTAATTTAATATTATTTTTTAACTGTAATGTTTGGTCCAAGAAATCGTTTAGTGTACTCAGGCAGAGAACAGTGTGCAAATACAAATAACAATACGCAAATCAAGTAAAACATAGCATTATTTATTTTTCTTTCAGAACGCAGAAAAGATCATGAACACACTTATTTCGCCTTAAAGCGTAAAACTGATTATTAACAAACTACGACACCAAAATACTAATACGTATATCAAAATTATGCAACTCAACACTTCTGGTTAGGCCTATATTAATTTTTCATTCACACAAACATACACGTTTACTTATTTTTTTGATTCTGTTGAGCTCAACTTTATAATTTATGAAAAAGCCAGTATTTAAAATGTTGAAATGGTATATTGTTGAAATGTCTACTTCCCTTGATAATGCTGCGTAGAATTTCACCACATGGCGTGCATTGTTTATACTGTTTGCTGTTTTATTTTACTGTTGCACTTTCACACTTTACGGCCGAATTGTCAATTTACTGCAATTATGGATGAATATTTAGTCCAGAACTGTTTGTATTTTAAAATAGATATGCATTCACATTTTCTGTTGTATGCGGGCGCCCGCGACTGCTGCTGCAGACAGCGAAAGATGAGAGTCGACTGGCATTCCGTGTTACAAACTTTCCGTTTGATGCGTCTCCAAACTGCTTCACCCCGCTCCCCGCCGTACGTCTCGTCTATAATATTATAACGTTCCGTTGGGTTAAGTTTCACCTCTTCAACTCGTAATTTCCTGTTTCTCGTCAACAACATACTTAATGTGTTGGTCACTGGCTATAAATAGATTTTCTATTAAATTAATAACATAACCATGACCATATAAGGCCATGGAAACTCACTGACTCATATTTACTGGCTCTCGTGTCACCTCAAAGGGGCCTCATCTTTACATGTTATAGAATTAATCCTCTGTTATAAGGATTCTATATAATTATGTTCTATATAATTATGTTAATTATGTTCTATATAATTAATCCTCATGTTATAGAATTACATGTTCAGCATAAATCGTCTCCGACCCCCCACAATGAGAGGATTTATGCTGAAGCATAAAAGCTCTCATTGACACTCATACTTTCTAAAGGGATCAGCCAAGATATGTCGCCACAACACCCTTACGTTTTATTCAAAATTGTGATTAACTTACCCCTGGTCCAGTGACTGTGACTGTACCTGAATGACCTTACTGGACTTCTCTTTCAAGATCCCAACACCGCAAGGCCAGACCGGCACTTGACGCTCCTGCTCTGACACGCAGGCCAGCACAGGACCGCTGCCACAGCATCACTAGACACTGAAACATGAAATCAAAAGATATCAAATAGTGGCCTGGTATAATAACATATCCCTAACTGATCTGGTTCCCCTTAGCTGTGTTGGTTTGCGTTAAGAAGTACTGAGTTTTTTTCCCCCTACATATAGATGAATACTTAGTCTAAGTATAATACATTATAAGAATTACCTATCAACATTCTGTATAACCTTCTCTAGTTAACTCTTACCCCAAAATTCAACATGATCGTTCTGATTCCCATTACAACGTATAAATCCCTTCCATTATAAGTATTCCATTCACATTTCAAAATTAACAAACTCCTTATATAGAGTAAAACACATTAAATCAACTACATTAGAACAAATTACTTACTTAACAATCGTTAAGTATCTTTATATTTCTCTTTATTACATTAAAATAGAATACTCCTCGTCAACACAACATCATTCATTTGTTTACTTCAGAAAATTAATTACATACTCTACATTATTGATGTAACTCATTCTAATCTTTAATATTTCGTTACTAACAACCTAGTAACCACCTTCTCCATCATCACATATTTTATTATAATTTGTTAAATTATGAATTTATTTTAAATTTCTCCTTCCACACACACTATTGCCCGTCCATCCCCCTGAATAAAATTTCCAAACATTCCAAAACTTTAATTTCAATTGAACCTGTTAATACTCAACCTTTAAATTTGTAAATAATTGTTTATCTAATCCGTCGAGTGACTTACTTGTAATTCCGCTTGACGCGTTTCAGGGCATATGCCCCATCTTCAGAATAATTCCTCTTCACAGAACGTCAGACATTAAGATTAAAATGTAATAAATTAAAATTAAAATCCATGGTTAAAATATTAACTCGTCAAAATATTAAAATATATGAATGCACAGAGAAGCACGCACTATCACAACATGAGTTCACTTCGCGTTATATCCGGTGTACACCGCCGCGATGTTAATCGCGCACTGACTGTCTGAGTAAACTGTTATCTGTGCAACGCATCTTGTATCTCAATGGCTGTGTCGTACAAGGGATTTGACTTGAAGTTAAGTTGGTCGTTTAATATGAATCCGCCGTCTTGTGAATTGTTCGTCTTTTTAAATTGTTTAAAGGCCTTGTAAATTTCGAATTCTTCTAATGTGTCCATATATCTGCCTTTTTTGCAAAAGTGCAATGGTTTAAAGTTGGTGTCAAAATCAGTGTAGTTATGATTATTATTTACGAGGTGACGTGCAAAGTTGGATTTGAGAATGTGGGTGTCGTTTTTTGGTAAATGTTCCTGGAAGCGTTTTTTGAACGCTCTGCCGGTTTGTCCAATATAGAAGCTGTTGCAATCGTCACATTGGATTTTATAGACACCTGTCCTCTGTTTTATTGGTTTTGCAGCTTTATGGTGAAGAATTTTCTTAATGTTGTTATCAGTCCGGAAAGTTAAAGTTATATTCAATTTTCTAAAAATGTTGGTTAATGTATGGGGTAAAGTTCGGCCGTAAATAGAAGTCACGTACGTGCTGTCTCGGTTATTACTCGGTTTTATTTTCTTGTTATGTAACTTTTTCTGGTGTTTTTTTATCAAAGCATCGATCATAGAGCACGTATATCCATTGGCCTTAGCTATGTATTTAATGGTGTTGACTTCCTCCTGAAAGTCACTGATTTCCAACGGTATGGTGAGTAATCTATGTATGAAACTGTTATAGGCGGCCATTTTTTGCGGAAGAGGGTGATGGGAATCCGCGTGTATAGTGGCGTCGGTGGTGGTAGGTTTTCTGTATATTTGGTATTGAAAACTATTGTCAAACCTTGTTATTGTTAAATCGAGAAAATTAAGTTTATTTTCTATTTCAACCTCGAGGGTAAATTGTATGTTCTTGTTTATATTATTTAAATAGTTTTTTAAATTATTGATCTGTCTTATGGTACCGTTAAAAATGATGAAGGTGTCATCTACATAACGTGTATATGATACTATCTTGTTATGCCATTTGTTTGCGCTGCTGAACATATGTGTGTTTTCGTAGTGGTTCAGGTATATGTCCGCCAATAATCCGGAGAGTGGGGATCCCATCGCTAAACCTTTCTTTTGTATATAGTATTTTCCATCAAATATAAAATAGTTTTGATTTAAAACAACTTCCAATAGAGCGGTTATCTCATTAATTTCATCAGGACGGCGTATGTTAGCTACAATAAGATTATACTTGAGAATATTTATTGTATCCTGGACGGGTATATTTGTATAAAGGTCTACTATGTCGAAAGATGCGATTCTGTAATTAGGTTTAATTTGGATGTTTTTCAGTTTGTCGATAAATTCAGTGCAACTTTTTGTGCTATGGTTATTCTTTAAGCTTATACTGTTCTTTATTATTTGTACTAGTTTTTTACTGATTTTGTAACTCGGAGCAGTGGTGAAGTTCACAAGCGGCCTAATTGGTACACTGGGTTTATGAATCTTTGGCAAACCAGTGAACTGGGGAGCCTCTGCATTAATAGGTTTCAATGAGTGACGTGTGGCGCTATCGAACAAGTGCGTACAACGATTAACTGTGTTATTCAGGGCTTTAACGAAATCGGCTGACGGGTCGGCATTTACCATTGTAATATTATTATTTTCAATGAATTGATTAACTTTTTGCGAATATTGGTTTTTGTCCATTATAACGATAGTGTTTCCCTTGTCCGCCTTTGTAATGAGTGCATCATTGTTAGATAATTTGTCTTTGATTTGTTTTAAGGTTTTAATTTCATTCATATATTTAAAGTTTAGTTTAGGGCTTTTTTTGTTCGAAAATTTATTGAGTTTGTTTTTAATCAAAACTCGAGCCTCATTTTGTAAGTTTATGTTTGGTATTGACTTTATAGCCGTCTCAGCGCAAATTATTTCATGGTATATGTGATTTTTATTGCTGTGGGGTATGTTGTAGTTTAGACCCTTGTTAAGTACGTCCATTTCATTCTTATTAAAGTTTATCGATGTTAGATTAGATACGCGCATATAGAATTCGTGTTTACAGGTGACGTTATCTTCGTTTGGTTTTTGTTTACTTTTGAGAGTTCTAAGTTTCTTATCATGTTTTGTATATACACGTTGCATTACATCGTTAATGTATTTATTGCAATCATGTAATATATTGTCTAATTGTAATGCATGGACACTGTTAAGCAGCTTCAAATGGGACAAATATAATTCTTTGTTCAATTCTGTCTTTTTCCTATATAAATATCTCAACTCCTCCTTTAACCACATCACCTGTGCACGCTCTTTGATTTTTGTGGCCGTCTTGGAGTTATTTTTTATTTTGATAGAGGCATACTTAGGTATTAAATTGTTTCTGATGCATTCTTTATTAAATTTTATATGGGAATTGGTTTTTAATAATTTAATCTTAATGTTCTGAAATTTGAATACTGTAGATGCTTGACTTGCTTCCAGTTTAATATTCATTTTTAAGTATCCAAGTCACTGTATTAAATAAATAATTGTTTATCTAATCCGTCGAGTGACTTACTTGTAATTCCGCTTGACGCGTTTCAGGGCATATGCCTCATCTTCAGAATAATTCCTCTTCACAGAACGTCAGACATTAAGATTAAAATGTAATAAATTAAAATTAAAATCCATGGTTAAAATATTAACTCGTCAAAATATTAAAATATATGAATGCACAGAGAAGCACGCACTATCACAACATGAGTTCACTTCGCGTTATATCCGGTGTACACCGCCGCGATGTTAATCGCGCACTGACTGTCTGAGTAAACTGTTATCTGTGCAACGCATCTTGTATCTCAATGGCTGTGTCGTACAAGGGATTTGACTTGAAGTTAAGTTGGTCGTTTAATATGAATCCGCCGTCTTGTGAATTGTTCGTCTTTTTAAATTGTTTAAAGGCCTTGTAAATTTCGAATTCTTCTAATGTGTCCATATATCTGCCTTTTTTGCAAAAGTGCAATGGTTTAAAGTTGGTGTCAAAATCAGTGTAGTTATGATTATTATTTACGAGGTGACGTGCAAAGTTGGATTTGAGAATGTGGGTGTCGTTTTTTGGTAAATGTTCCTGGAAGCGTTTTTTGAACGCTCTGCCGGTTTGTCCAATATAGAAGCTGTTGCAATCGTCACATTGGATTTTATAGACACCTGTCCTCTGTTTTATTGGTTTTGCAGCTTTATGGTGAAGAATTTTCTTAATGTTGTTATCAGTCCGGAAAGTTAAAGTTATATTCAATTTTCTAAAAATGTTGGTTAATGTATGGGGTAAAGTTCGGCCGTAAATAGAAGTCACGTACGTGCTGTCTCGGTTATTACTCGGTTTTATTTTCTTGTTATGTAACTTTTTCTGGTGTTTTTTTATCAAAGCATCGATCATAGAGCACGTATATCCATTGGCCTTAGCTATGTATTTAATGGTGTTGACTTCCTCCTGAAAGTCACTGATTTCCAACGGTATGGTGAGTAATCTATGTATGAAACTGTTATAGGCGGCCATTTTTTGCGGAAGAGGGTGATGGGAATCCGCGTGTATAGTGGCGTCGGTGGTGGTAGGTTTTCTGTATATTTGGTATTGAAAACTATTGTCAAACCTTGTTATTGTTAAATCGAGAAAATTAAGTTTATTTTCTATTTCAACCTCGAGGGTAAATTGTATGTTCTTGTTTATATTATTTAAATAGTTTTTTAAATTATTGATCTGTCTTATGGTACCGTTAAAAATGATGAAGGTGTCATCTACATAACGTGTATATGATACTATCTTGTTATGCCATTTGTTTGCGCTGCTGAACATATGTGTGTTTTCGTAGTGGTTCAGGTATATGTCCGCCAATAATCCGGAGAGTGGGGATCCCATCGCTAAACCTTTCTTTTGTATATAGTATTTTCCATCAAATATAAAATAGTTTTGATTTAAAACAACTTCCAATAGAGCGGTTATCTCATTAATTTCATCAGGACGGCGTATGTTAGCTACAATAAGATTATACTTGAGAATATTTATTGTATCCTGGACGGGTATATTTGTATAAAGGTCTACTATGTCGAAAGATGCGATTCTGTAATTAGGTTTAATTTGGATGTTTTTCAGTTTGTCGATAAATTCAGTGCAACTTTTTGTGCTATGGTTATTCTTTAAGCTTATACTGTTCTTTATTATTTGTACTAGTTTTTTACTGATTTTGTAACTCGGAGCAGATAACACTTACATATAACGCTTCCAGGAACATTTACCAAAAAACGACACCCACATTCTCAAATCCAACTTTGCACGTCACCTCGTAAATAATAATCATAACTACACTGATTTTGACACCAACTTTAAACCATTGCACTTTTGCAAAAAAGGCAGATATATGGACACATTAGAAGAATTCGAAATTTACAAGGCCTTTAAACAATTTAAAAAGACGAACAATTCACAAGACGGCGGATTCATATTAAACGACCAACTTAACTTCAAGTCAAATCCCTTGTACGACACAGCCATTGAGATACAAGATGCGTTGCACAGATAACAGTTTACTCAGACAGTCAGTGCGCGATTAACATCGCGGCGGTGTACACCGGATATAACGCGAAGTGAACTCATGTTGTGATAGTGCGTGCTTCTCTGTGCATTCATATATTTTAATATTTTGACGAGTTAATATTTTAACCATGGATTTTAATTTTAATTTATTACATTTTAATCTTAATGTCTGACGTTCTGTGAAGAGGAATTATTCTGAAGATGGGGCATATGCCCTGAAACGCGTCAAGCGGAATTACAAGTAAGTCACTCGACGGATTAGATAAACAATTATTTATTTAATACAGTGACTTGGATACTTAAAAATGAATATTAAACTGGAAGCAAGTCAAGCATCTACAGTATTCAAATTTCAGAACATTAAGATTAAATTATTAAAAACCAATTCCCATATAAAATTTAATAAAGAATGCATCAGAAACAATTTAATACCTAAGTATGCCTCTATCAAAATAAAAAATAACTCCAAGACGGCCACAAAAATCAAAGAGCGTGCACAGGTGATGTGGTTAAAGGAGGAGTTGAGATATTTATATAGGAAAAAGACAGAATTGAACAAAGAATTATATTTGTCCCATTTGAAGCTGCTTAACAGTGTCCATGCATTACAATTAGACAATATATTACATGATTGCAATAAATACATTAACGATGTAATGCAACGTGTATATACAAAACATGATAAGAAACTTAGAACTCTCAAAAGTAAACAAAAACCAAACGAAGATAACGTCACCTGTAAACACGAATTCTATATGCGCGTATCTAATCTAACATCGATAAACTTTAATAAGAATGAAATGGACGTACTTAACAAGGGTCTAAACTACAACATACCCCACAGCAATAAAAATCACATATACCATGAAATAATTTGCGCTGAGACGGCTATAAAGTCAATACCAAACATAAACTTACAAAATGAGGCTCGAGTTTTGATTAAAAACAAACTCAATAAATTTTCGAACAAAAAAAGCCCTAAACTAAACTTTAAATATATGAATGAAATTAAAACCTTAAAACAAATCAAAGACAAATTATCTAACAATGATGCACTCATTACAAAGGCGGACAAGGGAAACACTATCGTTATAATGGACAAAAACCAATATTCGCAAAAAGTTAATCAATTCATTGAAAATAATAATATTACAATGGTAAATGCCGACCCGTCAGCCGATTTCGTTAAAGCCCTGAATAACACAGTTAATCGTTGTACGCACTTGTTCGATAGCGCCACACGTCACTCATTGAAACCTATTAATGCAGAGGCTCCCCAGTTCACTGGTTTGCCAAAGATTCATAAACCCAGTGTACCAATTAGGCCGCTTGTGAACTTCACCACTGCTCCGAGTTACAAAATCAGTAAAAAACTAGTACAAATAATAAAGAACAGTATAAGCTTAAAGAATAACCATAGCACAAAAAGTTGCACTGAATTTATCGACAAACTGAAAAACATCCAAATTAAACCTAATTACAGAATCGCATCTTTCGACATAGTAGACCTTTATACAAATATACCCGTCCAGGATACAATAAATATTCTCAAGTATAATCTTATTGTAGCTAACATACGCCGTCCTGATGAAATTAATGAGATAACCGCTCTATTGGAAGTTGTTTTAAATCAAAACTATTTTATATTTGATGGAAAATACTATATACAAAAGAAAGGTTTAGCGATGGGATCCCCACTCTCCGGATTATTGGCGGACATATACCTGAACCACTACGAAAACACACATATGTTCAGCAGCGCAAACAAATGGCATAACAAGATAGTATCATATACACGTTATGTAGATGACACCTTCATCATTTTTAACGGTACCATAAGACAGATCAATAATTTAAAAAACTATTTAAATAATATAAACAAGAACATACAATTTACCCTCGAGGTTGAAATAGAAAATAAACTTAATTTTCTCGATTTAACAATAACAAGGTTTGACAATAGTTTTCAATACCAAATATACAGAAAACCTACCACCACCGACGCCACTATACACGCGGATTCCCATCACCCTCTTCCGCAAAAAATGGCCGCCTATAACAGTTTCATACATAGATTACTCACCATACCGTTGGAAATCAGTGACTTTCAGGAGGAAGTCAACACCATTAAATACATAGCTAAGGCCAATGGATATACGTGCTCTATGATCGATGCTTTGATAAAAAAACACCAGAAAAAGTTACATAACAAGAAAATAAAACCGAGTAATAACCGAGACAGCACGTACGTGACTTCTATTTACGGCCGAACTTTACCCCATACATTAACCAACATTTTTAGAAAATTGAATATAACTTTAACTTTCCGGACTGATAACAACATTAAGAAAATTCTTCACCATAAAGCTGCAAAACCAATAAAACAGAGGACAGGTGTCTATAAAATCCAATGTGACGATTGCAACAGCTTCTATATTGGACAAACCGGCAGAGCGTTCAAAAAACGCTTCCAGGAACATTTACCAAAAAACGACACCCACATTCTCAAATCCAACTTTGCACGTCACCTCGTAAATAATAATCATAACTACACTGATTTTGACACCAACTTTAAACCATTGCACTTTTGCAAAAAAGGCAGATATATGGACACATTAGAAGAATTCGAAATTTACAAGGCCTTTAAACAATTTAAAAAGACGAACAATTCACAAGACGGCGGATTCATATTAAACGACCAACTTAACTTCAAGTCAAATCCCTTGTACGACACAGCCATTGAGATACAAGATGCGTTGCACAGATAACAGTTTACTCAGACAGTCAGTGCGCGATTAACATCGCGGCGGTGTACACCGGATATAACGCGAAGTGAACTCATGTTGTGATAGTGCGTGCTTCTCTGTGCATTCATATATTTTAATATTTTGACGAGTTAATATTTTAACCATGGATTTTAATTTTAATTTATTACATTTTAATCTTAATGTCTGACGTTCTGTGAAGAGG
The DNA here is from genome assembly GCA_034769895.1 of Magicicada septendecula. Lineage (NCBI taxonomy): Eukaryota > Metazoa > Arthropoda > Insecta > Hemiptera > Cicadidae > Magicicada > Magicicada septendecula. The sequence continues at coordinate 494,258,777 of CM068368.1, forward strand.
AATTATTCTGAAGATGGGGCATATGCCCTGAAACGCGTCAAGCGGAATTACAAGTAAGTCACTCGACGGATTAGATAAACAATTATTTATTTAATACAGTGACTTGGATACTTAAAAATGAATATTAAACTGGAAGCAAGTCAAGCATCTACAGTATTCAAATTTCAGAACATTAAGATTAAATTATTAAAAACCAATTCCCATATAAAATTTAATAAAGAATGCATCAGAAACAATTTAATACCTAAGTATGCCTCTATCAAAATAAAAAATAACTCCAAGACGGCCACAAAAATCAAAGAGCGTGCACAGGTGATGTGGTTAAAGGAGGAGTTGAGATATTTATATAGGAAAAAGACAGAATTGAACAAAGAATTATATTTGTCCCATTTGAAGCTGCTTAACAGTGTCCATGCATTACAATTAGACAATATATTACATGATTGCAATAAATACATTAACGATGTAATGCAACGTGTATATACAAAACATGATAAGAAACTTAGAACTCTCAAAAGTAAACAAAAACCAAACGAAGATAACGTCACCTGTAAACACGAATTCTATATGCGCGTATCTAATCTAACATCGATAAACTTTAATAAGAATGAAATGGACGTACTTAACAAGGGTCTAAACTACAACATACCCCACAGCAATAAAAATCACATATACCATGAAATAATTTGCGCTGAGACGGCTATAAAGTCAATACCAAACATAAACTTACAAAATGAGGCTCGAGTTTTGATTAAAAACAAACTCAATAAATTTTCGAACAAAAAAAGCCCTAAACTAAACTTTAAATATATGAATGAAATTAAAACCTTAAAACAAATCAAAGACAAATTATCTAACAATGATGCACTCATTACAAAGGCGGACAAGGGAAACACTATCGTTATAATGGACAAAAACCAATATTCGCAAAAAGTTAATCAATTCATTGAAAATAATAATATTACAATGGTAAATGCCGACCCGTCAGCCGATTTCGTTAAAGCCCTGAATAACACAGTTAATCGTTGTACGCACTTGTTCGATAGCGCCACACGTCACTCATTGAAACCTATTAATGCAGAGGCTCCCCAGTTCACTGGTTTGCCAAAGATTCATAAACCCAGTGTACCAATTAGGCCGCTTGTGAACTTCACCACTGCTCCGAGTTACAAAATCAGTAAAAAACTAGTACAAATAATAAAGAACAGTATAAGCTTAAAGAATAACCATAGCACAAAAAGTTGCACTGAATTTATCGACAAACTGAAAAACATCCAAATTAAACCTAATTACAGAATCGCATCTTTCGACATAGTAGACCTTTATACAAATATACCCGTCCAGGATACAATAAATATTCTCAAGTATAATCTTATTGTAGCTAACATACGCCGTCCTGATGAAATTAATGAGATAACCGCTCTATTGGAAGTTGTTTTAAATCAAAACTATTTTATATTTGATGGAAAATACTATATACAAAAGAAAGGTTTAGCGATGGGATCCCCACTCTCCGGATTATTGGCGGACATATACCTGAACCACTACGAAAACACACATATGTTCAGCAGCGCAAACAAATGGCATAACAAGATAGTATCATATACACGTTATGTAGATGACACCTTCATCATTTTTAACGGTACCATAAGACAGATCAATAATTTAAAAAACTATTTAAATAATATAAACAAGAACATACAATTTACCCTCGAGGTTGAAATAGAAAATAAACTTAATTTTCTCGATTTAACAATAACAAGGTTTGACAATAGTTTTCAATACCAAATATACAGAAAACCTACCACCACCGACGCCACTATACACGCGGATTCCCATCACCCTCTTCCGCAAAAAATGGCCGCCTATAACAGTTTCATACATAGATTACTCACCATACCGTTGGAAATCAGTGACTTTCAGGAGGAAGTCAACACCATTAAATACATAGCTAAGGCCAATGGATATACGTGCTCTATGATCGATGCTTTGATAAAAAAACACCAGAAAAAGTTACATAACAAGAAAATAAAACCGAGTAATAACCGAGACAGCACGTACGTGACTTCTATTTACGGCCGAACTTTACCCCATACATTAACCAACATTTTTAGAAAATTGAATATAACTTTAACTTTCCGGACTGATAACAACATTAAGAAAATTCTTCACCATAAAGCTGCAAAACCAATAAAACAGAGGACAGGTGTCTATAAAATCCAATGTGACGATTGCAACAGCTTCTATATTGGACAAACCGGCAGAGCGTTCAAAAAACGCTTCCAGGAACATTTACCAAAAAACGACACCCACATTCTCAAATCCAACTTTGCACGTCACCTCGTAAATAATAATCATAACTACACTGATTTTGACACCAACTTTAAACCATTGCACTTTTGCAAAAAAGGCAGATATATGGACACATTAGAAGAATTCGAAATTTACAAGGCCTTTAAACAATTTAAAAAGACGAACAATTCACAAGACGGCGGATTCATATTAAACGACCAACTTAACTTCAAGTCAAATCCCTTGTACGACACAGCCATTGAGATACAAGATGCGTTGCACAGATAACAGTTTACTCAGACAGTCAGTGCGCGATTAACATCGCGGCGGTGTACACCGGATATAACGCGAAGTGAACTCATGTTGTGATAGTGCGTGCTTCTCTGTGCATTCATATATTTTAATATTTTGACGAGTTAATATTTTAACCATGGATTTTAATTTTAATTTATTACATTTTAATCTTAATGTCTGACGTTCTGTGAAGAGGAATTATTCTGAAGATGGGGCATATGCCCTGAAACGCGTCAAGCGGAATTACAAGTAAGTCACTCGACGGATTAGATAAACAATTATTTATTTAATACAGTGACTTGGATACTTAAAAATGAATATTAAACTGGAAGCAAGTCAAGCATCTACAGTATTCAAATTTCAGAACATTAAGATTAAATTATTAAAAACCAATTCCCATATAAAATTTAATAAAGAATGCATCAGAAACAATTTAATACCTAAGTATGCCTCTATCAAAATAAAAAATAACTCCAAGACGGCCACAAAAATCAAAGAGCGTGCACAGGTGATGTGGTTAAAGGAGGAGTTGAGATATTTATATAGGAAAAAGACAGAATTGAACAAAGAATTATATTTGTCCCATTTGAAGCTGCTTAACAGTGTCCATGCATTACAATTAGACAATATATTACATGATTGCAATAAATACATTAACGATGTAATGCAACGTGTATATACAAAACATGATAAGAAACTTAGAACTCTCAAAAGTAAACAAAAACCAAACGAAGATAACGTCACCTGTAAACACGAATTCTATATGCGCGTATCTAATCTAACATCGATAAACTTTAATAAGAATGAAATGGACGTACTTAACAAGGGTCTAAACTACAACATACCCCACAGCAATAAAAATCACATATACCATGAAATAATTTGCGCTGAGACGGCTATAAAGTCAATACCAAACATAAACTTACAAAATGAGGCTCGAGTTTTGATTAAAAACAAACTCAATAAATTTTCGAACAAAAAAAGCCCTAAACTAAACTTTAAATATATGAATGAAATTAAAACCTTAAAACAAATCAAAGACAAATTATCTAACAATGATGCACTCATTACAAAGGCGGACAAGGGAAACACTATCGTTATAATGGACAAAAACCAATATTCGCAAAAAGTTAATCAATTCATTGAAAATAATAATATTACAATGGTAAATGCCGACCCGTCAGCCGATTTCGTTAAAGCCCTGAATAACACAGTTAATCGTTGTACGCACTTGTTCGATAGCGCCACACGTCACTCATTGAAACCTATTAATGCAGAGGCTCCCCAGTTCACTGGTTTGCCAAAGATTCATAAACCCAGTGTACCAATTAGGCCGCTTGTGAACTTCACCACTGCTCCGAGTTACAAAATCAGTAAAAAACTAGTACAAATAATAAAGAACAGTATAAGCTTAAAGAATAACCATAGCACAAAAAGTTGCACTGAATTTATCGACAAACTGAAAAACATCCAAATTAAACCTAATTACAGAATCGCATCTTTCGACATAGTAGACCTTTATACAAATATACCCGTCCAGGATACAATAAATATTCTCAAGTATAATCTTATTGTAGCTAACATACGCCGTCCTGATGAAATTAATGAGATAACCGCTCTATTGGAAGTTGTTTTAAATCAAAACTATTTTATATTTGATGGAAAATACTATATACAAAAGAAAGGTTTAGCGATGGGATCCCCACTCTCCGGATTATTGGCGGACATATACCTGAACCACTACGAAAACACACATATGTTCAGCAGCGCAAACAAATGGCATAACAAGATAGTATCATATACACGTTATGTAGATGACACCTTCATCATTTTTAACGGTACCATAAGACAGATCAATAATTTAAAAAACTATTTAAATAATATAAACAAGAACATACAATTTACCCTCGAGGTTGAAATAGAAAATAAACTTAATTTTCTCGATTTAACAATAACAAGGTTTGACAATAGTTTTCAATACCAAATATACAGAAAACCTACCACCACCGACGCCACTATACACGCGGATTCCCATCACCCTCTTCCGCAAAAAATGGCCGCCTATAACAGTTTCATACATAGATTACTCACCATACCGTTGGAAATCAGTGACTTTCAGGAGGAAGTCAACACCATTAAATACATAGCTAAGGCCAATGGATATACGTGCTCTATGATCGATGCTTTGATAAAAAAACACCAGAAAAAGTTACATAACAAGAAAATAAAACCGAGTAATAACCGAGACAGCACGTACGTGACTTCTATTTACGGCCGAACTTTACCCCATACATTAACCAACATTTTTAGAAAATTGAATATAACTTTAACTTTCCGGACTGATAACAACATTAAGAAAATTCTTCACCATAAAGCTGCAAAACCAATAAAACAGAGGACAGGTGTCTATAAAATCCAATGTGACGATTGCAACAGCTTCTATATTGGACAAACCGGCAGAGCGTTCAAAAAACGCTTCCAGGAACATTTACCAAAAAACGACACCCACATTCTCAAATCCAACTTTGCACGTCACCTCGTAAATAATAATCATAACTACACTGATTTTGACACCAACTTTAAACCATTGCACTTTTGCAAAAAAGGCAGATATATGGACACATTAGAAGAATTCGAAATTTACAAGGCCTTTAAACAATTTAAAAAGACGAACAATTCACAAGACGGCGGATTCATATTAAACGACCAACTTAACTTCAAGTCAAATCCCTTGTACGACACAGCCATTGAGATACAAGATGCGTTGCACAGATAACAGTTTACTCAGACAGTCAGTGCGCGATTAACATCGCGGCGGTGTACACCGGATATAACGCGAAGTGAACTCATGTTGTGATAGTGCGTGCTTCTCTGTGCATTCATATATTTTAATATTTTGACGAGTTAATATTTTAACCATGGATTTTAATTTTAATTTATTACATTTTAATCTTAATGTCTGACGTTCTGTGAAGAGGAATTATTCTGAAGATGGGGCATATGCCCTGAAACGCGTCAAGCGGAATTACAAGTAAGTCACTCGACGGATTAGATAAACAATTATTTATTTAATACAGTGACTTGGATACTTAAAAATGAATTTTAAATTTGTATATAAAATTATAAATATTACTCTCTAATTTCAATTGACCTTTTTACTAATCAGTTATCAAATATTTAGCATTCACTACACCATTAAATTCTCCAAAAAAATTTTATTAATTTGTTATTAACATTCATCTTGTACAATATTTCATTTAATATCAACACAAAAGTATACAATACACATTATTATTTGTTATCATTTACCACAAATCATTTCATAAAACAGTCCATTTCAAAACCATTAATCACATAGTTAGACGTTCATAAACATTAATTGTTTACCCTTCATCATCGTATAATAACCTGGTCTTACATCTACACAATTCATTTTTTATTAAATTCATTATATCATTTCTATCAATATAAAGATTATTCAAATTCTTATATTCTCCCACAATACCAACAGGATTATTCCATATTATTACCTCATATAATTGGTCACCACCGAGTATAGTCAAGTCACCTTTAGTATGATCTGTCATAATTAGGTCAATTACAATTTCATCATTATTATTATCTACTGCTGTACCAGTTTCGTCACAAGGTAAGTAATCAATATCATCAACGTCCATCAATTGCTGCACTAACTATTTCGCAAGGAAAGTACTCAATATTATTAACTCTCTCAATATCTAACCTCTCTATTAACTCGTTATACCTTCTACTAACCTTAAACGTCTCTATCTTCCTATCAAAATACCTTTTATCATAACACCATTTCATACTTTTTCTATCATTCCATACAGAGGGTATTAAATCATTAAAACGCCTACTAAAAATTAAGGGACTACTTGAAAACACATTGTTTTCCTCTAAGGGACTCTTGCCCTTCAAAAACATTTGTAAAAATCTTGTTTTACAATAAACCTGGGGAAAATCTACCCTCTCCCCTATATTCACAAAATAATTCTCTTCATATCTTCTCTCTAATTTACAAATACTGATTTCTACTCTCTCACTCTCTCTCACTGTTCCTATATTATCATCATCACTATTTATTTTCACGGTATTACTTTTATATATCTCATTTTCAACTATCTTACTACTATTACTTGTTAATTCATTTTCGTCACTAACACCTACCTCATTAATTATTTCTCCGTAATTTTTCGTTATTTTACTATTGACACCCTGGTCGTCTGTTATTTCGTCATTTTCTTTTTCGTTACACTCACCCGTGTCATTAGTTTTGACACCACTACACCCACTTATTTGATTTAATTCATTCTCACTTATACTTTTAAATTGGTTGTTCATACTTAGATTATTCATTTTTATTTAGTTTCTTATGTTTATAACTTCGTTATTCATTTCTACTAACCTTTTGTCTTGTTTGTTAAGTTTATTATTTACTACATTTATCTCTGATTTGATTTCAATTTTAAATTCATTTAAACTCGTGTTTAAATTATCATTATTCTTATCATTATTCGTGTTTTGTTGTTCAGACTTACTATTTATCATTTCCATCATCAACGCTAATTGGTTAAATATATTTACCTCGTTATCTCTGCTACCCCCAGCTACTACAGTTTCATTTACATCTATTTCGACAACATTTTCACTAACAATTTCATTAGTTGTTACCATATGATCTTGGGTAACATTCAACACTTACCCTACTTCTACGCTTTCATCTAAATTTGTATTTGCGTCTTTCTCTGCCATTTTTTGACTAAATTTTGTAAATCAACTTTAACATAAATAATGTAAATTTCACTGTTAATTTACAATGTCCCTGTTCGGGCGCCAACTGAAGTCTTACTCATTAATTAGTTGTTAATTTAATATTATTTTTTAACTGTAATGTTTGGTCCAAGAAATCGTTTAGTGTACTCAGGCAGAGAACAGTGTGCAAATACAAATAACAATACGCAAATCAAGTAAAACATAGCATTATTTATTTTTCTTTCAGAACGCAGAAAAGATCATAACACACTTATTTCGCCTTAAAGCGTAAAACTGATTATTAACAAACTACGACACCAAAATACTAATACGTATATCAAAATTATGCAACTCAACACTTCTGGTTAGGCCTATATTAATTTTTCATTCACACAAACATACACATTTACTTATTTTTTTGATTCTGTTGAGCTCAACTTTATAATTTATGAAAAAGCCAGTATTTAAAATGTTGAAATGGTATATTGTTGAAATGTCTACTTCCCTTGATAATGCTGCGTAGAATTTCACCACATGGCGTGCATTGTTTATACTGTTGCTGTTTTATTTTACTGTTGCACTTTCACACTTTACGGCCGAACTGTCAATTTACTGCAATTATGGATGAATATTTAGTCCAGAACTGTTTGTATTTTAAAATAGATATGCATTCACATTTTCTGTTGTATGCGGGCGCCCGCGACTGCTGCTGCAGACAGCGAAAGATGAGAGTCGACTGGCATTCCGTGTTACAAACTTTCCGTTTGATGCGTCTCCAAACTGCTTCACCCCGCTCCCCGCCGTACGTCTCGTCTATAATATTATAACGTTCCGTTGGGTTAAGTTTCACCTCTTCAACTCGTAATTTCCTGTTTCTCGTCAACAACATACTTAATGTGTTGGTCACTGGCTATAAATAGATTTTCTATTAAATTAATAACATAACCATGACCATATAAGGCCATGGAAACTCACTGACTCATATTTACTGGCTCTCGTGTCACCTCAAAGGGGCCTCATCTTTACATGTTATAGAATTAATCCTCTGTTATAAGGATTCTATATAATTATGTTCTATATAATTATGTTAATTATGTTCTATATAATTAATCCTCATGTTATAGAATTACATGTTCAGCATAAATCGTCTCCGACCCCCCACAATGAGAGGATTTATGCTGAAGCATAAAAGCTCTCATTGACACTCACACTTTCTAAAGGGATCAGCCAAGATATGTCGCCACAACCCCCTTACGTTTTATTCAAAATTGTGATTAACTTACCCCTGGTCCAGTGACTGTGACTGTACCTGAATGACCTTACTGGACTTCTCTTTCAAGATCCCAACACCGCAAGGCCAGACCGGCACTTGACGCTCCTGCTCTGACACGCAGGCCAGCACAGGACCGCTGCCACAGCATCACTAGACACTGAAACATGAAATCAAAAGATATCAAATAGTGGCCTGGTATAATAACATATCCCTAACTGATCTGGTTCCCCTTAGCTGTGTTGGTTTGCGTTAAGAAGTACTGAGTTTTTTTCCCCCTACATATAGATGAATACTTAGTCTAAGTATAATACATTATAAGAATTACCTATCAACATTCTGTATAACCTTCTCTAGTTAACTCTTACCCCAAAATTCAACATGATCGTTCTGATTCCCATTACAACGTATAAATCCCTTCCATTATAAGTATTCCATTCACATTTCAAAATTAACAAACTCCTTATATAGAGTAAAACACATTAAATCAACTACATTAGAACAAATTACTTACTTAACAATCGTTAAGTATCTTTATATTTCTCTTTATTACATTAAAATAGAATACTCCTCGTCAACACAACATCATTCATTTGTTTACTTCAGAAAATTAATTACATACTCTACATTATTGATGTAACTCATTCTAATCTTTAATATTTCGTTACTAACAACCTAGTAACCACCTTCTCCATCATCACATATTTTATTATAATTTGTTAAATTATGAATTTATTTTAAATTTCTCCTTCCACACACACTATTGCCCGTCCATCCCCCTGAATAAAATTTCCAAACATTCCAAAACTTTAATTTCAATTGAACCTGTTAATACTCAACCTTTAAATTTGTATATAAAATTATAAATATTACTCTCTAATTTCAATTGACCTTTTTACTAATCAGTTATCAAATATTTAGCATTCACTACACCATTAAATTCTCCAAAAAAATTTTATTAATTTGTTATTAACATTCATCTTGTACAATATTTCATTTAATATCAACACAAAAGAATACAATACACATTATTATTTGTTATCATTTACCACAAATCATTTCATAAAACAGTCCATTTCAAAACCATTAATCACATAGTTAGACGTTCATAAACATTAATTGTTTACCCTTCATCATCGTATAATAACCTGGTCTTACATCTACACAATTCATTTTTTATTAAATTCATTATATCATTTCTATCAATATAAAGATTATTCAAATTCTTATATTCTCCCACAATACCAACAGGATTATTCCATATTATTACCTCATATAATTGGTCACCACCGAGTATAGTCAAGTCACCTTTAGTATGATCTGTCATAATTAGGTCAATTACAATTTCATCATTATTATTATCTACTGCTGTACCAGTTTCGTCACAAGGTAAGTAATCAATATCATCAACGTCCATCAATTGCTGCACTAACTATTTCGCAAGGAAAGTACTCAATATTATTAACTCTCTCAATATCTAACCTCTCTATTAACTCGTTATACCTTCTACTAACCTTAAACGTCTCTATCTTCCTATCAAAATACCTTTTATCATAACACCATTTCATACTTTTTCTATCATTCCATACAGAGGGTATTAAATCATTAAAACGCCTACTAAAAATTAAGGGACTACTTGAAAACACATTGTTTTCCTCTAAGGGACTCTTGCCCTTCAAAAACATTTGTAAAAATCTTGTTTTACAATAAACCTGGGGAAAATCTACCCTCTCCCCTATATTCACAAAATAATTCTCTTCATATCTTCTCTCTAATTTACAAATACTGATTTCTACTCTCTCACTCTCTCTCACTGTTCCTATATTATCATCATCACTATTTATTTTCACGGTATTACTTTTATATATCTCATTTTCAACTATCTTACTACTATTACTTGTTAATTCATTTTCGTCACTAACACCTACCTCATTAATTATTTCTCCGTAATTTTTCGTTATTTTACTATTGACACCCTGGTCGTCTGTTATTTCGTCATTTTCTTTTTCGTTACACTCACCCGTGTCATTAGTTTTGACACCACTACACCCACTTATTTGATTTAATTCATTCTCACTTATACTTTTAAATTGGTTGTTCATACTTAGATTATTCATTTTTATTTCGTTTCTTATGTTTATAACTTCGTTATTCATTTCTACTAACCTTTTGTCTTGTTTGTTAAGTTTATTATTTACTACATTTATCTCTGATTTGATTTCAATTTTAAATTCATTTAAACTCGTGTTTAAATTATCATTATTCTTATCATTATTCGTGTTTTGTTGTTCAGACTTACTATTTATCATTTCCATCATCAACGCTAATTGGTTAAATATATTTACCTCGTTATCTCTGCTACCCCCAGCTACTACAGTTTCATTTACATCTATTTCGACAACATTTTCACTAACAATTTCATTAGTTGTTACCATATGATCTTGGGTAACATTCAACACTTACCCTACTTCTACGCTTTCATCTAAATTTGTATTTGCGTCTTTCTCTGCCATTTTTTGACTAAATTTTGTAAATCAACTTTAACATAAATAATGTAAATTTCACTGTTAATTTACAATGTCCCTGTTCGGGCGCCAACTGAAGTCTTACTCATTAATTAGTTGTTAATTTAATATTATTTTTTAACTGTAATGTTTGGTCCAAGAAATCGTTTAGTGTACTCAGGCAGAGAACAGTGTGCAAATACAAATAACAATACGCAAATCAAGTAAAACATAGCATTATTTATTTTTCTTTCAGAACGCAGAAAAGATCATAACACACTTATTTCGCCTTAAAGCGTAAAACTGATTATTAACAAACTACGACACCAAAATACTAATACGTATATCAAAATTATGCAACTCAACACTTCTGGTTAGGCCTATATTAATTTTTCATTCACACAAACATACACATTTACTTATTTTTTTGATTCTGTTGAGCTCAACTTTATAATTTATGAAAAAGCCAGTATTTAAAATGTTGAAATGGTATATTGTTGAAATGTCTACTTCCCTTGATAATGCTGCGTAGAATTTCACCACATGGCGTGCATTGTTTATACTGTTGCTGTTTTATTTTACTGTTGCACTTTCACACTTTACGGCCGAACTGTCAATTTACTGCAATTATGGATGAATATTTAGTCCAGAACTGTTTGTATTTTAAAATAGATATGCATTCACATTTTCTGTTGTATGCGGGCGCCCGCGACTGCTGCTGCAGACAGCGAAAGATGAGAGTCGACTGGCATTCCGTGTTACAAACTTTCCGTTTGATGCGTCTCCAAACTGCTTCACCCCGCTCCCCGCCGTACGTCTCGTCTATAATATTATAACGTTCCGTTGGGTTAAGTTTCACCTCTTCAACTCGTAATTTCCTGTTTCTCGTCAACAACATACTTAATGTGTTGGTCACTGGCTATAAATAGATTTTCTATTAAATTAATAACATAACCATGACCATATAAGGCCATGGAAACTCACTGACTCATATTTACTGGCTCTCGTGTCACCTCAAAGGGGCCTCATCTTTACATGTTATAGAATTAATCCTCTGTTATAAGGATTCTATATAATTATGTTCTATATAATTATGTTAATTATGTTCTATATAATTAATCCTCATGTTATAGAATTACATGTTCAGCATAAATCGTCTCCGACCCCCCACAATGAGAGGATTTATGCTGAAGCATAAAAGCTCTCATTGACACTCACACTTTCTAAAGGGATCAGCCAAGATATGTCGCCACAACCCCCTTACGTTTTATTCAAAATTGTGATTAACTTACCCCTGGTCCAGTGACTGTGACTGTACCTGAATGACCTTACTGGACTTCTCTTTCAAGATCCCAACACCGCAAGGCCAGACCGGCACTTGACGCTCCTGCTCTGACACGCAGGCCAGCACAGGACCGCTGCCACAGCATCACTAGACACTGAAACATGAAATCAAAAGATATCAAATAGTGGCCTGGTATAATAACATATCCCTAACTGATCTGGTTCCCCTTAGCTGTGTTGGTTTGCGTTAAGAAGTACTGAGTTTTTTTCCCCCTACATATAGATGAATACTTAGTCTAAGTATAATACATTATAAGAATTACCTATCAACATTCTGTATAACCTTCTCTAGTTAACTCTTACCCCAAAATTCAACATGATCGTTCTGATTCCCATTACAACGTATAAATCCCTTCCATTATAAGTATTCCATTCACATTTCAAAATTAACAAACTCCTTATATAGAGTAAAACACATTAAATCAACTACATTAGAACAAATTACTTACTTAACAATCGTTAAGTATCTTCATATTTCTCTTTATTACATTAAAATAGAATACTCCTCGTCAACACAACATCATTCATTTGTTTACTTCAGAAAATTAATTACATACTCTACATTATTGATGTAACTCATTCTAATCTTTAATATTTCGTTACTAACAACCTAGTAACCACCTTCTCCATCATCACATATTTTATTATAATTTGTTAAATTATGAATTTATTTTAAATTTCTCCTTCCACACACACTATTGCCCGTCCATCCCCCTGAATAAAATTTCCAAACATTCCAAAACTTTAATTTCAATTGAACCTGTTAATACTCAACCTTTAAATTTGTATATAAAATTATAAATATTACTCTCTAATTTCAATTGACCTTTTTACTAATCAGTTATCAAATATTTAGCATTCACTACACCATTAAATTCTCCAAAAAAATTTTATTAATTTGTTATTAACATTCATCTTGTACAATATTTCATTTAATATCAACACAAAAGTATACAATACACATTATTATTTGTTATCATTTACCACAAATCATTTCATAAACAGTCCATTTCAAAACCATTAATCACATAGTTAGACGTTCATAAACATTAATTGTTTACCCCTCATCATCGTATAATAACCTGGTCTTACATCTACACAATTCATTTTTTATTAAATTCATTATATCATTTCTATCAATATAAAGATTATTCAAATTCTTATATTCTCCCACAATACCAACAGGATTATTCCATATTATTACCTCATATAATTGGTCACCACCGAGTATAGTCAAGTCACCTTTAGTATGATCTGTCATAATTAGGTCAATTACAATTTCATCATTATTATTATCTACTGCTGTACCAGTTTCGTCACAAGGTAAGTAATCAATATCATCAACCTTACCATCAATTGCTGCACTAACTATTTCGCAAGGAAAGTACTCAATATTATTAACTCTCTCAATATCTAACCTCTCTATTAACTCGTTATACCTTCTACTAACCTTAAACGTCTCTATCTTCCTATCAAAATACCTTTTATCATAACACCATTTCATACTTTTTTTATCATTCCATACAGAGGGTATTAAATCATTAAAACGCCTACTAAAAATTAAGGGACTACTTGAAAACACATTGTTTTCCTCTAAGGGACTCTTGCCCTTCAAAAACATTTGTAAAAATCTTGTTTTACAATAAACCTGGGGAAAATCTACCCTCTCCCCTATATTCACAAAATAATTCTCTTCATATCTTCTCTCTAATTTACAAATACTGATTTCTACTCTCTCACTCTCTCTCACTGTTCCTATATTATCATCATCACTATTTATTTTCACGGTATTACTTTTATATATCTCATTTTCAACTATCTTACTACTATTACTTGTTAATTCATTTTCGTCACTAACACCTACCTCATTAATTATTTCTCCGTAATTTTTCGTTATTTTACTATTGACACCCTGGTCGTCTGTTATTTCGTCATTTTCTTTTTCGTTACACTCACCCGTGTCATTAGTTTTGACACCACTACACCCACTTATTTGATTTAATTCATTCTCACTTATACTTTTAAATTGGTTGTTCATACTTAGATTATTCATTTTTATTTCGTTTCTTATGTTTATAACTTCGTTATTCATTTCTACTAACCTTTTGTCTTGTTTGTTAAGTTTATTATTTACTACATTTATCTCTGATTTGATTTCAATTTTAAATTCATTTAAACTCGTGTTTAAATTATCATTATTCTTATCATTATTCGTGTTTTGTTGTTCAGACTTACTATTTATCATTTCCATCATCAACGCTAATTGGTTAAATATATTTACCTCGTTATCTCTGCTACCCCCAGCTACTACAGTTTCATTTACATCTATTTCGACAACATTTTCACTAACAATTTCATTAGTTGTTACCATATGATCTTGGGTAACATTCAACACTTACCCTACCTCTACGCTTTCATCTAAATTTGTATTTGCGTCTTTCTCTGCCATTTTTTGACTAAATTTTGTAAATCAACTTTAACATAAATAATGTAAATTTCACTGTTAATTTACAATGTCCCTGTTCGGGCGCCAACTGAAGTCTTACTCATTAATTAGTTGTTAATTTAATATTATTTTTTAACTGTAATGTTTGGTCCAAGAAATCGTTTAGTGTACTCAGGCAGAGAACAGTGTGCAAATACAAATAACAATACGCAAATCAAGTAAAACATAGCATTATTTATTTTTCTTTCAGAACGCAGAAAAGATCATGAACACACTTATTTCGCCTTAAAGCGTAAAACTGATTATTAACAAACTACGACACCAAAATACTAATACGTATATCAAAATTATGCAACTCAAGACTTCTGGTTAGGCCTATATTAATTTTTCATTCACACAAACATACACGTTTACTTATTTTTTTGATTCTGTTGAGCTCAACTTTATAATTTATGAAAAAGCCAGTATTTAAAATGTTGAAATGGTATATTGTTGAAATGTCTACTTCCCTTGATAATGCTGCGTAGAATTTCACCACATGGCGTGCATTGTTTATACTGTTTGCTGTTTTATTTTACTGTTGCACTTTCACACTTTACGGCCGAACTGTCAATTTACTGCAATTATGGATGAATATTTAGTCCAGAACTGTTTGTATTTTAAAATAGATATGCATTCACATTTTCTGTTGTATGCGGGCGCCCGCGACTGCTGCTGCAGACAGCGAAAGATGAGAGTCGACTGGCATTCCGTGTTACAAACTTTCCGTTTGATGCGTCTCCAAACTGCTTCACCCCGCTCCCCGCCGTACGTCTCGTCTATAATATTATAACGTTCCGTTGGGTTAAGTTTCACCTCTTCAACTCGTAATTTCCTGTTTCTCGTCAACAACATACTTAATGTGTTGGTCACTGGCTATAAATAGATTTTCTATTAAATTAATAACATAACCATGACCATATAAGGCCATGGAAACTCAGTGACTCATATTTACTGGCTCTCGTGTCACCTCAAAGGGGCCTCATCTTTACATGTTATAGAATTAATCCTCTGTTATAAGGATTCTATATAATTATGTTCTATATAAGTATGTTAATTATGTTCTATATAATTAATCCTCATGTTATAGAATTACATGTTCAGCATAAATCGTCTCCGACCCCCCACAATGAGAGGATTTATGCTGAAGCATAAAAGCTCTCATTGACACTCATACTTTCTAAAGGGATCAGCCAAGATATGTCGCCACAACCCCCTTACGTTTTATTCAAAATTGTGATTAACTTGCCCCTGGTCCAGTGACTGTGACTGTACCTGAATGACCTTACTGGACTTCTCTTTCAAGATCCCAACACCGCAAGGCCAGACCGGCACTTGACGCTCCTGCTCTGACACGCAGGCCAGCACAGGACCGCTGCCACAGCATCACTAGACACTGAAACATGAAATCAAAAGATATCAAATAGTGGCCTGGTATAATAACATATCCCTAACTGATCTGGTTCCCCTTAGCTGTGTTGGTTTGCGTTAAGAAGTACTGAGTTTTTTTCCCCCTACATATAGATGAATACTTAGTCTAAGTATAATACAGTATAAGAATTACCTATCAACATTCTGTATAACCTTCTCTAGTTAACTCTTACCCCAAAATTCAACATGATCGTTCTGATTCCCATTACAACGTATAAATCCCTTCCATTATAAGTATTCCATTCACATTTCAAAATTAACAAACTCCTTATATAGAGTAAAACACATTAAATCAACTACATTAGAACAAATTACTTACTTAACAATCGTTAAGTATCTTCATATTTCTCTTTATTACATTAAAATAGAATACTCCTCGTCAACACAACATCATTCATTTGTTTACTTCAGAAAATTAATTACATACTCTACATTATTGATGTAACTCATTCTAATCTTTAATATTTCGTTACTAACAACCTAGTAACCACCTTCTCCATCATCACATATTTTATTATAATTTGTTAAATTATGAATTTATTTTAAATTTCTCCTTCCACACACACTATTGCCCGTCCATCCCCCTGAATAAAATTTCCAAACATTCCAAAACTTTAATTTCAATTGAACCTGTTAATACTCAACCTTTAAATTTGTATATAAAATTATAAATATTACTCTCTAATTTCAGTTGACCTTTTTACTAATCAGTTATCAAATATTTAGCATTCACTACACCATTAAATTCTCCAACAAAATTTTATTAATTTGTTATTAACATTCATCTTGTACAATATTTCATTTAATATCAACACAAAAGTATACAATACACATTATTATTTGTTATCATTTACCACAAATCATTTCATAAAACAGTCCATTTCAAAACCATTAATCACATAGTTAGACGTTCATAAACATTAATTGTTTACCCCTCATCATCGTATAATAACCTGGTCTTACATCTACACAATTCATTTTTTATTAAATTCATTATATCATTTCTATCAATATAAAGATTATTCAAATTCTTATATTCTCCCACAATACCAACAGGATTATTCCATATTATTACCTCATATAATTGGTCACCACCGAGTATAGTCAAGTCACCTTTAGTATGATCTGTCATAATTAGGTCAATTACAATTTCATCATTATTATTATCTACTGCTGTACCAGTTTCGTCACAAGGTAAGTAATCAATATCATCAACCTTACCATCAATTGCTGCACTAACTATTTCACAAGGAAAGTACTCAATATTATTAACTCTCTCAATATCTAACCTCTCTATTAACTCGTTATACCTTCTACTAACCTTAAACGTCTCTATCTTCCTATCAAAATACCTTTTATCATAACACCATTTCATACTTTTTTTATCATTCCATACAGAGGGTATTAAATCATTAAAACGCCTACTAAAAATTAAGGGACTACTTGAAAACACATTGTTTTCCTCTAAGGGACTCTTGCCCTTCAAAAACATTTGTAAAAATCTTGTTTTACAATAAACCTGGGGAAAATCTACCCTCTCCCCTATATTCACAAAATAATTCTCTTCATATCTTCTCTCTAATTTACAAATACTGATTTCTACTCTCTCACTCTCTCTCACTGTTCCTATATTATCATCATCACTATTTATTTTCACGGTATTACTTTTATATATCTCATTTTCAACTATCTTACTACTATTACTTGTTAATTCATTTTCGTCACTAACACCTACCTCATTAATTATTTCTCCGTAATTTTTCGTTATTTTACTATTGACACCCTGGTCGTCTGTTATTTCGTCATTTTCTTTTTCGTTACACTCACCCGTGTCATTAGTTTTGACACCACTACACCCACTTATTTGATTTAATTCATTCTCACTTATACTTTTAAATTGGTTGTTCATACTTAGATTATTCATTTTTATTTCGTTTCTTATGTTTATAACTTCGTTATTCATTTCTACTAACCTTTTGTCTTGTTTGTTAAGTTTATTATTTACTACATTTATCTCTGATTTGATTTCAATTTTAAATTCATTTAAACTCGTGTTTAAATTATCATTATTCTTATCATTATTCGTGTTTTGTTGTTCAGACTTACTATTTATCATTTCCATCATCAACGCTAATTGGTTAAATATATTTACCTCGTTATCTCTGCTACCCCCAGCTACTACAGTTTCATTTACATCTATTTCGACAACATTTTCACTAACAATTTCATTAGTTGTTACCATATGATCTTGGGTAACATTCAACACTTACCCTACCTCTACGCTTTCATCTAAATTTGTATTTGCGTCTTTCTCTGCCATTTTTTGACTAAATTTTGTAAATCAACTTTAACATAAATAATGTAAATTTCACTGTTAATTTACAATGTCCCTGTTCGGGCGCCAACTGAAGTCTTACTCATTAATTAGTTGTTAATTTAATATTATTTTTTAACTGTAATGTTTGGTCCAAGAAATCGTTTAGTGTACTCAGGCAGAGAACAGTGTGCAAATACAAATAACAATACGCAAATCAAGTAAAACATAGCATTATTTATTTTTCTTTCAGAACGCAGAAAAGATCATGAACACACTTATTTCGCCTTAAAGCGTAAAACTGATTATTAACAAACTACGACACCAAAATACTAATACGTATATCAAAATTATGCAACTCAAGACTTCTGGTTAGGCCTATATTAATTTTTCATTCACACAAACATACACGTTTACTTATTTTTTTGATTCTGTTGAGCTCAACTTTATAATTTATGAAAAAGCCAGTATTTAAAATGTTGAAATGGTATATTGTTGAAATGTCTACTTCCCTTGATAATGCTGCGTAGAATTTCACCACATGGCGTGCATTGTTTATACTGTTTGCTGTTTTATTTTACTGTTGCACTTTCACACTTTACGGCCGAACTGTCAATTTACTGCAATTATGGATGAATATTTAGTCCAGAACTGTTTGTATTTTAAAATAGATATGCATTCACATTTTCTGTTGTATGCGGGCGCCCGCGACTGCTGCTGCAGACAGCGAAAGATGAGAGTCGACTGGCATTCCGTGTTACAAACTTTCCGTTTGATGCGTCTCCAAACTGCTTCACCCCGCTCCCCGCCGTACGTCTCGTCTATAATATTATAACGTTCCGTTGGGTTAAGTTTCACCTCTTCAACTCGTAATTTCCTGTTTCTCGTCAACAACATACTTAATGTGTTGGTCACTGGCTATAAATAGATTTTCTATTAAATTAATAACATAA
This sequence comes from Magicicada septendecula, assembly GCA_034769895.1. NCBI lineage: Eukaryota > Metazoa > Arthropoda > Insecta > Hemiptera > Cicadidae > Magicicada > Magicicada septendecula. The sequence continues at coordinate 494,278,437 of CM068368.1, forward strand.
CCATGACCATATAAGGCCATGGAAACTCACTGACTCATATTTACTGGCTCTCGTGTCACCTCAAAGGGGCCTCATCTTTACATGTTATAGAATTAATCCTCTGTTATAAGGATTCTATATAATTATGTTCTATATAAGTATGTTAATTATGTTCTATATAATTAATCCTCATGTTATAGAATTACATGTTCAGCATAAATCCTCTCCGACCCCCCACAATGAGAGGATTTATGCTGAAGCATAAAAGCTCTCATTGACACTCATACTTTCTAAAGGGATCAGCCAAGATATGTCGCCACAACCCCCTTACGTTTTATTCAAAATTGTGATTAACTTGCCCCTGGTCCAGTGACTGTGACTGTACCTGAATGACCTTACTGGACTTCTCTTTCAAGATCCCAACACCGCAAGGCCAGACCGGCACTTGACGCTCCTGCTCTGACACGCAGGCCAGCACAGGACCGCTGCCACAGCATCACTAGACACTGAAACATGAAATCAAAAGATATCAAATAGTGGCCTGGTATAATAACATATCCCTAACTGATCTGGTTCCCCTTAGCTGTGTTGGTTTGCGTTAAGAAGTACTGAGTTTTTTTCCCCCTACATATAGATGAATACTTAGTCTAAGTATAATACATTATAAGAATTACCTATCAACATTCTGTATAACCTTCTCTAGTTAACTCTTACCCCAAAATTCAACATGATCGTTCTGATTCCCATTACAACGTATAAATCCCTTCCATTATAAGTATTCCATTCACATTTCAAAATTAACAAACTCCTTATATAGAGTAAAACACATTAAATCAACTACATTAGAACAAATTACTTACTTAACAATCGTTAAGTATCTTCATATTTCTCTTTATTACATTAAAATAGAATACTCCTCGTCAACACAACATCATTCATTTGTTTACTTCAGAAAATTAATTACATACTCTACATTATTGATGTAACTCATTCTAATCTTTAATATTTCGTTACTAACAACCTAGTAACCACCTTCTCCATCATCACATATTTTATTATAATTTGTTAAATTATGAATTTATTTTAAATTTCTCCTTCCACACACACTATTGCCCGTCCATCCCCCTGAATAAAATTTCCAAACATTCAAAAACTTTAATTTCAATTGAACCTGTTAATACTCAACCTTTAAATTTGTATATAAAATTATAAATATTACTCTCTAATTTCAGTTGACCTTTTTACTAATCAGTTATCAAATATTTAGCATTCACTACACCATTAAATTCTCCAACAAAATTTTATTAATTTGTTATTAACATTCATCTTGTACAATATTTCATTTAATATCAACACAAAAGTATACAATACACATTATTATTTGTTATCATTTACCACAAATCATTTCATAAAACAGTCCATTTCAAAACCATTAATCACATAGTTAGACGTTCATAAACATTAATTGTTTACCCCTCATCATCGTATAATAACCTGGTCTTACATCTACACAATTCATTTTTTATTAAATTCATTATATCATTTCTATCAATATAAAGATTATTCAAATTCTTATATTCTCCCACAATACCAACAGGATTATTCCATATTATTACCTCATATAATTGGTCACCACCGAGTATAGTCAAGTCACCTTTAGTATGATCTGTCATAATTAGGTCAATTACAATTTCATCATTATTATTATCTACTGCTGTACCAGTTTCGTCACAAGGTAAGTAATCAATATCATCAACCTTACCATCAATTGCTGCACTAACTATTTCACAAGGAAAGTACTCAATATTATTAACTCTCTCAATATCTAACCTCTCTATTAACTCGTTATACCTTCTACTAACCTTAAACGTCTCTATCTTCCTATCAAAATACCTTTTATCATAACACCATTTCATACTTTTTTTATCATTCCATACAGAGGGTATTAAATCATTAAAACGCCTACTAAAAATTAAGGGACTACTTGAAAACACATTGTTTTCCTCTAAGGGACTCTTGCCCTTCAAAAACATTTGTAAAAATCTTGTTTTACAATAAACCTGGGGAAAATCTACCCTCTCCCCTATATTCACAAAATAATTCTCTTCATATCTTCTCTCTAATTTACAAATACTGATTTCTACTCTCTCACTCTCTCTCACTGTTCCTATATTATCATCATCACTATTTATTTTCACGGTATTACTTTTATATATCTCATTTTCAACTATCTTACTACTATTACTTGTTAATTCATTTTCGTCACTAACACCTACCTCATTAATTATTTCTCCGTAATTTTTCGTTATTTTACTATTGACACCCTGGTCGTCTGTTATTTCGTCATTTTCTTTTTCGTTACACTCACCCGTGTCATTAGTTTTGACACCACTACACCCACTTATTTGATTTAATTCATTCTCACTTATACTTTTAAATTGGTTGTTCATACTTAGATTATTCATTTTTATTTCGTTTCTTATGTTTATAACTTCGTTATTCATTTCTACTAACCTTTTGTCTTGTTTGTTAAGTTTATTATTTACTACATTTATCTCTGATTTGATTTCAATTTTAAATTCATTTAAACTCGTGTTTAAATTATCATTATTCTTATCATTATTCGTGTTTTGTTGTTCAGACTTACTATTTATCATTTCCATCATCAACGCTAATTGGTTAAATATATTTACCTCGTTATCTCTGCTACCCCCAGCTACTACAGTTTCATTTACATCTATTTCGACAACATTTTCACTAACAATTTCATTAGTTGTTACCATATGATCTTGGGTAACATTCAACACTTACCCTACCTCTACGCTTTCATCTAAATTTGTATTTGCGTCTTTCTCTGCCATTTTTTGACTAAATTTTGTAAATCAACTTTAACATAAATAATGTAAATTTCACTGTTAATTTACAATGTCCCTGTTCGGGCGCCAACTGAAGTCTTACTCATTAATTAGTTGTTAATTTAATATTATTTTTTAACTGTAATGTTTGGTCCAAGAAATCGTTTAGTGTACTCAGGCAGAGAACAGTGTGCAAATACAAATAACAATACGCAAATCAAGTAAAACATAGCATTATTTATTTTTCTTTCAGAACGCAGAAAAGATCATGAACACACTTATTTCGCCTTAAAGCGTAAAACTGATTATTAACAAACTACGACACCAAAATACTAATACGTATATCAAAATTATGCAACTCAACACTTCTGGTTAGGCCTATATTAATTTTTCATTCACACAAACATACACGTTTACTTATTTTTTTGATTCTGTTGAGCTCAACTTTATAATTTATGAAAAAGCCAGTATTTAAAATGTTGAAATGGTATATTGTTGAAATGTCTACTTCCCTTGATAATGCTGCGTAGAATTTCACCACATGGCGTGCATTGTTTATACTGTTTGCTGTTTTATTTTACTGTTGCACTTTCACACTTTACGGCCGAACTGTCAATTTACTGCAATTATGGATGAATATTTAGTCCAGAACTGTTTGTATTTTAAAATAGATATGCATTCACATTTTCTGTTGTATGCGGGCGCCCGCGACTGCTGCTGCAGACAGCGAAAGATGAGAGTCGACTGGCATTCCGTGTTACAAACTTTCCGTTTGATGCGTCTCCAAACTGCTTCACCCCGCTCCCCGCCGTACGTCTCGTCTATAATATTATAACGTTCCGTTGGGTTAAGTTTCACCTCTTCAACTCGTAATTTCCTGTTTCTCGTCAACAACATACTTAATGTGTTGGTCACTGGCTATAAATAGATTTTCTATTAAATTAATAACATAACCATGACCATATAAGGCCATGGAAACTCACTGACTCATATTTACTGGCTCTCGTGTCACCTCAAAGGGGCCTCATCTTTACATGTTATAGAATTAATCCTCTGTTATAAGGATTCTATATAATTATGTTCTATATAAGTATGTTAATTATGTTCTATATAATTAATCCTCATGTTATAGAATTACATGTTCAGCATAAATCCTCTCCGACCCCCCACAATGAGAGGATTTATGCTGAAGCATAAAAGCTCTCATTGACACTCATACTTTCTAAAGGGATCAGCCAAGATATGTCGCCACAACCCCCTTACGTTTTATTCAAAATTGTGATTAACTTGCCCCTGGTCCAGTGACTGTGACTGTACCTGAATGACCTTACTGGACTTCTCTTTCAAGATCCCAACACCGCAAGGCCAGACCGGCACTTGACGCTCCTGCTCTGACACGCAGGCCAGCACAGGACCGCTGCCACAGCATCACTAGACACTGAAACATGAAATCAAAAGATATCAAATAGTGGCCTGGTATAATAACATATCCCTAACTGATCTGGTTCCCCTTAGCTGTGTTGGTTTGCGTTAAGAAGTACTGAGTTTTTTTCCCCCTACATATAGATGAATACTTAGTCTAAGTATAATACATTATAAGAATTACCTATCAACATTCTGTATAACCTTCTCTAGTTAACTCTTACCCCAAAATTCAACATGATCGTTCTGATTCCCATTACAACGTATAAATCCCTTCCATTATAAGTATTCCATTCACATTTCAAAATTAACAAACTCCTTATATAGAGTAAAACACATTAAATCAACTACATTAGAACAAATTACTTACTTAACAATCGTTAAGTATCTTCATATTTCTCTTTATTACATTAAAATAGAATACTCCTCGTCAACACAACATCATTCATTTGTTTACTTCAGAAAATTAATTACATACTCTACATTATTGATGTAACTCATTCTAATCTTTAATATTTCGTTACTAACAACCTAGTAACCACCTTCTCCATCATCACATATTTTATTATAATTTGTTAAATTATGAATTTATTTTAAATTTCTCCTTCCACACACACTATTGCCCGTCCATCCCCCTGAATAAAATTTCCAAACATTCAAAAACTTTAATTTCAATTGAACCTGTTAATACTCAACCTTTAAATTTGTATATAAAATTATAAATATTACTCTCTAATTTCAGTTGACCTTTTTACTAATCAGTTATCAAATATTTAGCATTCACTACACCATTAAATTCTCCAACAAAATTTTATTAATTTGTTATTAACATTCATCTTGTACAATATTTCATTTAATATCAACACAAAAGTATACAATACACATTATTATTTGTTATCATTTACCACAAATCATTTCATAAAACAGTCCATTTCAAAACCATTAATCACATAGTTAGACGTTCATAAACATTAATTGTTTACCCCTCATCATCGTATAATAACCTGGTCTTACATCTACACAATTCATTTTTTATTAAATTCATTATATCATTTCTATCAATATAAAGATTATTCAAATTCTTATATTCTCCCACAATACCAACAGGATTATTCCATATTATTACCTCATATAATTGGTCACCACCGAGTATAGTCAAGTCACCTTTAGTATGATCTGTCATAATTAGGTCAATTACAATTTCATCATTATTATTATCTACTGCTGTACCAGTTTCGTCACAAGGTAAGTAATCAATATCATCAACCTTACCATCAATTGCTGCACTAACTATTTCACAAGGAAAGTACTCAATATTATTAACTCTCTCAATATCTAACCTCTCTATTAACTCGTTATACCTTCTACTAACCTTAAACGTCTCTATCTTCCTATCAAAATACCTTTTATCATAACACCATTTCATACTTTTTTTATCATTCCATACAGAGGGTATTAAATCATTAAAACGCCTACTAAAAATTAAGGGACTACTTGAAAACACATTGTTTTCCTCTAAGGGACTCTTGCCCTTCAAAAACATTTGTAAAAATCTTGTTTTACAATAAACCTGGGGAAAATCTACCCTCTCCCCTATATTCACAAAATAATTCTCTTCATATCTTCTCTCTAATTTACAAATACTGATTTCTACTCTCTCACTCTCTCTCACTGTTCCTATATTATCATCATCACTATTTATTTTCACGGTATTACTTTTATATATCTCATTTTCAACTATCTTACTACTATTACTTGTTAATTCATTTTCGTCACTAACACCTACCTCATTAATTATTTCTCCGTAATTTTTCGTTATTTTACTATTGACACCCTGGTCGTCTGTTATTTCGTCATTTTCTTTTTCGTTACACTCACCCGTGTCATTAGTTTTGACACCACTACACCCACTTATTTGATTTAATTCATTCTCACTTATACTTTTAAATTGGTTGTTCATACTTAGATTATTCATTTTTATTTCGTTTCTTATGTTTATAACTTCGTTATTCATTTCTACTAACCTTTTGTCTTGTTTGTTAAGTTTATTATTTACTACATTTATCTCTGATTTGATTTCAATTTTAAATTCATTTAAACTCGTGTTTAAATTATCATTATTCTTATCATTATTCGTGTTTTGTTGTTCAGACTTACTATTTATCATTTCCATCATCAACGCTAATTGGTTAAATATATTTACCTCGTTATCTCTGCTACCCCCAGCTACTACAGTTTCATTTACATCTATTTCGACAACATTTTCACTAACAATTTCATTAGTTGTTACCATATGATCTTGGGTAACATTCAACACTTACCCTACCTCTACGCTTTCATCTAAATTTGTATTTGCGTCTTTCTCTGCCATTTTTTGACTAAATTTTGTAAATCAACTTTAACATAAATAATGTAAATTTCACTGTTAATTTACAATGTCCCTGTTCGGGCGCCAACTGAAGTCTTACTCATTAATTAGTTGTTAATTTAATATTATTTTTTAACTGTAATGTTTGGTCCAAGAAATCGTTTAGTGTACTCAGGCAGAGAACAGTGTGCAAATACAAATAACAATACGCAAATCAAGTAAAACATAGCATTATTTATTTTTCTTTCAGAACGCAGAAAAGATCATGAACACACTTATTTCGCCTTAAAGCGTAAAACTGATTATTAACAAACTACGACACCAAAATACTAATACGTATATCAAAATTATGCAACTCAACACTTCTGGTTAGGCCTATATTAATTTTTCATTCACACAAACATACACGTTTACTTATTTTTTTGATTCTGTTGAGCTCAACTTTATAATTTATGAAAAAGCCAGTATTTAAAATGTTGAAATGGTATATTGTTGAAATGTCTACTTCCCTTGATAATGCTGCGTAGAATTTCACCACATGGCGTGCATTGTTTATACTGTTTGCTGTTTTATTTTACTGTTGCACTTTCACACTTTACGGCCGAACTGTCAATTTACTGCAATTATGGATGAATATTTAGTCCAGAACTGTTTGTATTTTAAAATAGATATGCATTCACATTTTCTGTTGTATGCGGGCGCCCGCGACTGCTGCTGCAGACAGCGAAAGATGAGAGTCGACTGGCATTCCGTGTTACAAACTTTCCGTTTGATGCGTCTCCAAACTGCTTCACCCCGCTCCCCGCCGTACGTCTCGTCTATAATATTATAACGTTCCGTTGGGTTAAGTTTCACCTCTTCAACTCGTAATTTCCTGTTTCTCGTCAACAACATACTTAATGTGTTGGTCACTGGCTATAAATAGATTTTCTATTAAATTAATAACATAACCATGACCATATAAGGCCATGGAAACTCACTGACTCATATTTACTGGCTCTCGTGTCACCTCAAAGGGGCCTCATCTTTACATGTTATAGAATTAATCCTCTGTTATAAGGATTCTATATAATTATGTTCTATATAAGTATGTTAATTATGTTCTATATAATTAATCCTCATGTTATAGAATTACATGTTCAGCATAAATCCTCTCCGACCCCCCACAATGAGAGGATTTATGCTGAAGCATAAAAGCTCTCATTGACACTCATACTTTCTAAAGGGATCAGCCAAGATATGTCGCCACAACCCCCTTACGTTTTATTCAAAATTGTGATTAACTTGCCCCTGGTCCAGTGACTGTGACTGTACCTGAATGACCTTACTGGACTTCTCTTTCAAGATCCCAACACCGCAAGGCCAGACCGGCACTTGACGCTCCTGCTCTGACACGCAGGCCAGCACAGGACCGCTGCCACAGCATCACTAGACACTGAAACATGAAATCAAAAGATATCAAATAGTGGCCTGGTATAATAACATATCCCTAACTGATCTGGTTCCCCTTAGCTGTGTTGGTTTGCGTTAAGAAGTACTGAGTTTTTTCCCCCCTACATATAGATGAATACTTAGTCTAAGTATAATACATTATAAGAATTACCTATCAACATTCTGTATAACCTTCTCTAGTTAACTCTTACCCCAAAATTCAACATGATCGTTCTGATTCCCATTACAACGTATAAATCCCTTCCATTATAAGTATTCCATTCACATTTCAAAATTAACAAACTCCTTATATAGAGTAAAACACATTAAATCAACTACATTAGAACAAATTACTTACTTAACAATCGTTAAGTATCTTCATATTTCTCTTTATTACATTAAAATAGAATACTCCTCGTCAACACAACATCATTCATTTGTTTACTTCAGAAAATTAATTACATACTCTACATTATTGATGTAACTCATTCTAATCTTTAATATTTCGTTACTAACAACCTAGTAACCACCTTCTCCATCATCACATATTTTATTATAATTTGTTAAATTATGAATTTATTTTAAATTTCTCCTTCCACACACACTATTGCCCGTCCATCCCCCTGAATAAAATTTCCAAACATTCAAAAACTTTAATTTCAATTGAACCTGTTAATACTCAACCTTTAAATTTGTATATAAAATTATAAATATTACTCTCTAATTTCAGTTGACCTTTTTACTAATCAGTTATCAAATATTTAGCATTCACTACACCATTAAATTCTCCAACAAAATTTTATTAATTTGTTATTAACATTCATCTTGTACAATATTTCATTTAATATCAACACAAAAGTATACAATACACATTATTATTTGTTATCATTTACCACAAATCATTTCATAAAACAGTCCATTTCAAAACCATTAATCACATAGTTAGACGTTCATAAACATTAATTGTTTACCCCTCATCATCGTATAATAACCTGGTCTTACATCTACACAATTCATTTTTTATTAAATTCATTATATCATTTCTATCAATATAAAGATTATTCAAATTCTTATATTCTCCCACAATACCAACAGGATTATTCCATATTATTACCTCATATAATTGGTCACCACCGAGTATAGTCAAGTCACCTTTAGTATGATCTGTCATAATTAGGTCAATTACAATTTCATCATTATTATTATCTACTGCTGTACCAGTTTCGTCACAAGGTAAGTAATCAATATCATCAACCTTACCATCAATTGCTGCACTAACTATTTCGCAAGGAAAGTACTCAATATTATTAACTCTCTCAATATCTAACCTCTCTATTAACTCGTTATACCTTCTACTAACCTTAAACGTCTCTATCTTCCTATCAAAATACCTTTTATCATAACACCATTTCATACTTTTTTTATCATTCCATACAGAGGGTATTAAATCATTAAAACGCCTACTAAAAATTAAGGGACTACTTGAAAACACATTGTTTTCCTCTAAGGGACTCTTGCCCTTCAAAAACATTTGTAAAAATCTTGTTTTACAATAAACCTGGGGAAAATCTACCCTCTCCCCTATATTCACAAAATAATTCTCTTCATATCTTCTCTCTAATTTACAAATACTGATTTCTACTCTCTCACTCTCTCTCACTGTTCCTATATTATCATCATCACTATTTATTTTCACGGTATTACTTTTATATATCTCATTTTCAACTATCTTACTACTATTACTTGTTAATTCATTTTCGTCACTAACACCTACCTCATTAATTATTTCTCCGTAATTTTTCGTTATTTTACTATTGACACCCTGGTCGTCTGTTATTTCGTCATTTTCTTTTTCGTTACACTCACCCGTGTCATTAGTTTTGACACCACTACACCCACTTATTTGATTTAATTCATTCTCACTTATACTTTTAAATTGGTTGTTCATACTTAGATTATTCATTTTTATTTCGTTTCTTATGTTTATAACTTCGTTATTCATTTCTACTAACCTTTTGTCTTGTTTGTTAAGTTTATTATTTACTACATTTATCTCTGATTTGATTTCAATTTTAAATTCATTTAAACTCGTGTTTAAATTATCATTATTCTTATCATTATTCGTGTTTTGTTGTTCAGACTTACTATTTATCATTTCCATCATCAACGCTAATTGGTTAAATATATTTACCTCGTTATCTCTGCTACCCCCAGCTACTACAGTTTCATTTACATCTATTTCGACAACATTTTCACTAACAATTTCATTAGTTGTTACCATATGATCTTGGGTAACATTCAACACTTACCCTACCTCTACGCTTTCATCTAAATTTGTATTTGCGTCTTTCTCTGCCATTTTTTGACTAAATTTTGTAAATCAACTTTAACATAAATAATG